>CM039672.1:253756994-254976994 GCA_022496015.1 Hordeum marinum | reverse complement strand
TCTCGTTTTAAAGCCCCTCGTCAACTCAACAGTTTCACAATGAGCTCTTCATTTATTTTTTTAATACACTACGCTCCCTAATTTTAAAGATTCTCCCATCAATCTTTGATTTTGACTCGGTCAATCCTTTGTTGTGGCAATGAAATCTCTAGCTTCGTTAAGCTATCCCGTTTTAAAGCCTCTCATTCAACTCTTCAATTTGGATGGATACATAATTGACTGGGTCGTTCACCATGGCTTCATGGTGTGATCTCTCAGTGAATGAGTGATAAAACGGAAGTGTCGCCTATGACACGTTTATCACTAGTATAACACATGTGTCCAACAAAATAAGTAACTTTCTCCTATCTTTCTACTAACTGAAAGACGCCTTCCAATCACACGGTCAAAAACATCCACCCAAACACCATAATAAAAAAAGAAAAATGGTAAACTCACGAACGATTTTCTATCGGTTGGTCATATCAAACATTGTTCCACCAGTCACCTCCCTCCTTTGCACCATTGGCCCACATTTTCCCTAATCTCTAGCCATAAATTGACATATCCATCTCTAAGCATGATTTTGTAAAGTCTATCCATAGGAATAGAATATCTGATAGAACAGATGCACTTCACTGTATCCCCACACGCCAAACCAACTAATACATGAGTATTTTTCACAACTTCAAAAAAATGACATAAAATATGTATAACCCCAAGAATATAAGGGGCGCGGCAAAGCGCGCACTACGCGCGCGCACGCGCACACACACACATATAAATTCTATTCGTCGCAGAAGACATGATTTTTTTTGATGTGTTAATTTTACCTCACACACATCGTAATCTTACCTAACTGTCATGTTGTAATCTTACCTCATATGCATTGAATTCTCATCCATCATGTTATAATCTTACCTCACCTCACACATGCATGATGTAATCTTACCTCACATTTGTTTCTCACGGTGGACTTTAAGAACCGTAATTCACACCGTAATATTACCTCGCATGCATTTTAGTTTTTCCGATGGGGTGAAGAATAAGAATTACTCACCCAGGATGACGAATAGTCGATATATATTTATTTTTCAAAGAAAAAGATCTCCCCTCCGGTGTTGAGCCCAATGGCACATGCATTAGGTCGAAAAAATAAAATCTATACCACTATATTTTTTGACAAATGGTGGATTTTTTTACAAAATGAAGCATCAAGAATACAACACAATAAGTACACACTCAGTCTTTACATAGTTAGAATGCACACGGTCAACATCAACACTGGATAGCAAAGTTATATAAAAGTAAAGTTATGCGTAGAGGAGTAAAAGGAAAATAGAAAAACCCAAGTGATTAGATTCGTGATCGGTAAACAACAAAAGTGACCATATCCACACGAACCATATCATGACACCATGTCGGTGACGAGGTTCTTCAACAACGATGCCTTCAGTAAGGGAGCGAGGCTCAACTACATTGTCACCGGACCAAACCACCCAAGGCCAAAATCTAAGTTTTCACCCAGAAGAAAACCAGTCCAAACATATCCAAGCAATGACTTCAACGAGGTAACGTCATAAAAACATAACCGTTGCCAAGTATAATCACTTCAGATCAGACCTAGGCTTTCACTCCAGAGCTCGAGACCGGGTGCACGAGTGGCACCACCATCAACCTCATTTATGTGTTTTCGCCATCACTTTTTCGCTATCCCAATAGCTACATGCGATGTGCGACCGTCGCCGCTACATAACCATCCGTTAAGGTCAAATCATCATCTATAGTTTGCATCTTACTGTTGAAGTCAACCACCAACCTGGAGAGAAGAACCCTCAGGTAGACAACACCAAAGATCTCGTGGTAGGTCATCTGTACTCTCTACACCATCCCAATCAATAGAACGCTAGCAGAAAGTAGGGTTTCATTTCTTACGAGAGCCTGAACCTAGGTAAAACTTGTGTCCTTATTACAATCATGTCAAGATTACTAGCTTGGGACCCCGTACCATAAATCTGCCAGATTCGACTTCATCACACATGACTTGTCTCCAACGATAAGGTGTTGCAGAAGAACTTTGAAGATTTGCACGCAGCAAATTCCAACCCGAAGGAGCGGTATGAGATTTCATTGGTGTTGGAAATATGCCCTAGAGGCAATAATAAATTAGTTATTATCATATTTCCTTGTTCATGATAATCGTTTATTATCCATGCTATAGATTGTATTGATCGGAGACTTAGATGCATGTGTGGATACATAGACAAAACCATGTCCCTAGTATGCCTCTAATGGACTAGCTCGTTGATCAAAGATGGTTAATGTTTCCTAGCCATGGACATGAGATGTCATTTGATAACGGGATCACATCATTAGGAGAATGATGTGATGGACAAGACCCAAACTACAAACGTAGCATATGATCGTGTCAGTTTATTGCTACTGTTTTCTGCATGTGCCTTGTGTGTATCAAACGTCGCAACATAACTGGGAGACTATAAAGGTGCTCTACAGGTATCTTCGAGGGTGTCTGTTGAGTTGGCATGGATCAAGACTGGGATTTGTTACTCCGTGTGACGGAGAGGTATCTCAGGGCCCACTCGGTAATGAAACATCACAATAAGCCTTGCAAGCAATGTGACTAAGTGTTAGTCACGGGATCTTGTATTACGGAACGAGTAAAGAGACTTGCCGGTAACGAGGTTGAACTAGGTATGGAGATACCGACGATCGAATCTCGGGCAAGTAACATACCGAAGAACAAAGGGAACATCATACGGGATTATCTGAATCCTTGACATAGAGGTTCGACCGATAAAGATCTTCATAGAATATGTAGGAACCAATGTGGACATCCAGGTCCCGTCATTGGTTATTCACCGTAGAGGTGTCTCGGTCATGTCTACATAATTCTCGAACCCGCAGGGACTGCACGCTTAAGGTTTGGTGACATTTCGGTAGTATAGAGTTATGTATGGTGGTGACCGAAGGTTGTTCGGAGTCCCGGTTGAGATCCCGGACGTCACGAGGAGCTCCGGAATTGTTCAGAGGTAAATATTGATATATAGGAAGGTGGTGTTTGGACTCCGGAAAGGTTTCGGGCACTTTCGGTAGTGTACCGGGAGTGACGAATGGGTCCCGGGGTCCACCAGTGGGGCCATCCCACCCCATGGGCCAAAGTGGCGACCCACCAGCCCCTAGTGGGCTGGTGGAGTCGTCCAAGGTGGCCTAGGCGCAAGGGAGAGAGGCCCAAACCGAATTGGGATGGAGTCCTCCCCAAGTTCCACCTCTCGTGTGAGAGGTGGACTCCCAATTGGAGGAGGACCCCCCTCCACCAGTTCGGCCGAAGCCAAGAGGGAGCCCTCCCCTTGGGAGCAGCCTCCTCTCCCCTCCTCCTATATATACTAGTGGATATCTTGGGTTTTGGCACTTAATTTACGGCCATGTGCTACCCGTTCCATCGGTGCTCCTCTAGATCGGATTTCCGCAGTGCTTAGGCGAAGCCCTGCCGGAATTGCTCCACCACCATCGCTGGAGCACCGTCATGCTGCCGGTGAACTATTCTTCCTCTCCACTTCCTCTTGCTGGATCAAGATGGTAGAGATCGTCATCAAGCTGCACGTGTGCTGAACGCGGAGGTGTCGTCCGTTCGGCGCTAGATCGGAAGGACCGTGATGAGTTCACGGAACGAATCGTGATGAGTTCACGGGACGGATCGTGATGAGATCGCGGGATGAATCGTGATGAGTTTGCGGGACGGATCGTGATTGGATCGCAGGACGGATCGTGACGTGATCGCGGGACGCTCGGCGATTTGTATCGTGAAGATGTTCATCTACACCAACCGCGTTTCTTAACGCTTCCCGCTTAGCGATCTACAAGGGTATGTAGATCCACTCTCCCTCTCGTAGATGCTCATCACCATGGATAGATCTTGCGTGTGCGTAGGAAAATTTTTGTTTCCCATGCGACGTTCCCCAATAGTGGCATCATGAGCTATGTCTATGTGTAGATGAGATCTCGAGTAGAACACAATAGGTTTGTGGGCGTTGATGCTTAGATTGCTTCCTCCCTTGGTCAGATTTTGGTTCAGCGGTATTGTGAGATGAAGCGGCCCGGACCAACATTACTTGTACGCTTACGAGAGACCGGTTCCCTCGACGCAACTTGTTGCCTAGATGGCTTGCAGGTGGCAGTTTCTCTCACTTTAGTTGGATCGGATTCGACAAAGGCGGTCCTTGAGAAGGTTGAAAAGCAAATTATGTATCACCGTTGTGGTTTATGCGTAGGTGAGAATCGTTCTTGCTAGAAACCCGTAGCAGCCACGTAAAACATACAACAACAATTAGAGGACGTCTACCTTGTTTTTGCAGGGTATGTTGTGATGTGATATGGCCAATTACATGATGTGATATATGTGATGTATGATATGATCATGTGATGTATGGAATTTCATGACTTACATGTCGATGAGTACGGCAACCAGCAGGAGCCATAGGGTTGTCTTTAATTATTGTATGACCTGCGTGTCAATCATTAAGCGTTATGTAATGCTTTACTTTATCGCTAAACGGTAGCAATAGTAGTAGAAGCATGCAGGGCGTGACAACCCTGATGGCGACATGTTGATGGAGATCAAGATGATGGAAATCATGGTGTCATGTCGGTGAAGATGGAGATCATGCCGGTGCTTTCAAGATGGAGATCTAAAGCACAAGTTCATGGCCATATCATGTCACTTATGAATTGCATGTGATGTTAATCCTTTTATGCACCTTGTTTTGCTTAGTACGACGGTAGCATTATAAGGTGATCCCTCACTTAAATTTTAAGATAAAATTGTGTTCTCCCCGAGTGTGCACCGTTGCGGAAGTTCGTCGTGTTGAGACACCACGTGATGACCGGGTGTGCTAGACTCTACGTTCACATACAACGGGTGCAAGCCAGTGTTGCACATGCAGAACACTCGGGTTAAACTTGACGAGCCTAGCATGTACAGACATGGCCTCGGAACACAAGAGACCGAAAGGTCAAACGTGAGTCATATAGTAGATATGATCAACATGATGATGTTCACCATTGTAACCACCTCAACTCACGTGATGATCGGACTTGAGTTGGTGAATTTGGATCATGTATCACTCGAATGACCGGAGGGATGTCAATTTGAGTGAGAGTTCTTAAGTAATATGATTAATTGAACTCATTATCATGAACATAGTCAGTAGTATCTTTGCAAATTATGTTGTAGATTACTTGCTCGCGCTGTAGCTCCCTTGATTTTTTTATATGTTCCTAGAGAAATAGAGTTGAAAGATGATGGTGGCAATATTGCGGATTGGCTCTGTGATCTGAGGATTGTCCTCATTGCTGCACAGAAGGCTTATGTCCTTAATGCACCGCTCGGTGCGCCAACCCCTCTAGCGTCGTCTGTAGATGTTGTGAACATCTGACAGGTATGTGCTGATGACTACTTGATAGTTTAGTGCGTCATGCTTCTAAACTCGTTGTCCCTAGTATGCCTCTAATGGACTAGCTCGTTGATCAAAGATGGTTAAGGTTTCCTAGCCATGGACATGAGATGTCATTTGATAACGGGATCACATCATTAGGAGAATGATGTGATGGACAAGACCCAAACTACAAACGTAGCATATGATCGTGTCAGTTTATTGCTACTGTTTTCTGCATGTCAAGTATATGTTCCTATGACCATGAGATCATGCAACTCACGGACATCGGAGGAGTGCCTTGTGTGTATCAAACGTCGCAACATAACTGGGAGACTATAAAGGTGCTCTACAGGTATCTTCGAGGGTGTCTGTTGAGTTGGCATGGATCAAGACTGGGATTTGTTACTCCGTGTGACGGAGAGGTATCTCAGGGCCCACTCGGTAATGAAACATCACAATAAGCCTTGCAAGCAATGTGACTAAGTGTTAGTCACGGGATCTTGTATTACGGAACGAGTAAAGAGACTTGCCGGTAACGAGGTTGAACTAGGTATGGAGATACCGACGATCGAATCTCGGGCAAGTAACATACCGAAGAACAAAGGGAACATCATACGGGATTATCTGAATCCTTGACATAGAGGTTCGACCGATAAAGATCTTCATAGAATATGTAGGAACCAATGTGGACATCCAGGTCCCGTCATTGGTTATTCACCGTAGAGGTGTCTCGGTCATGTCTACATAATTCTCGAACCCGCAGGGACTGCACGCTTAAGGTTTGGTGACATTTCGGTAGTATAGAGTTATGTATGGTGGTGACCGAAGGTTGTTCGGAGTCCCGGTTGAGATCCCGGACGTCACGAGGAGCTCCGGAATTGTTCAGAGGTAAATATTGATATATAGGAAGGTGGTGTTTGGACTCCGGAAAGGTTTCGGGCACTTTCGGTAGTGTACCGGGAGTGACGAATGGGTCCCGGGGTCCACCAGTGGGGCCATCCCACCCCATGGGCCAAAGTGGCGACCCACAAGCCCCTAGTGGGCTGGTGGAGTCGGACAAGGTGTCCTAGGCGCAGGGGAGAGAGTCCCAAACCGAATTGGGGTGGAGTCCTCCCCAAGTTCCACCTCTCGTGTGAGAGGTGGACTCCCAATTGGAGGAGGACCCCCCCCCCCTCCACCAGTTCGGCCGAAGCCAAGAGTGAGCCCTCCCCTTGGGCGCAGCCTCCTATCCCCTCCTCCTATATATACTAGTGGATATCTAGGGTTTTGGCACTTAATTTACGGCCATGTGCTACCCGTTCCACCGGTGCTCCTCTAGATCGGATTTCCGCAGTGCTTAGGCGAAGCCCTATCGGAATTGCTCCACCACCATCACCGGAGCGTCGTCATGCTGCCGGTGAACTCTTTTTCCTCTCCACTTCCTCTTGTTGGATCAAGACGGTGGAGATCGTCATCAAGCTGCACGTGTGCTGAACGCGGAGGTGCCATCCGTTCGGCGCTAGATCGAAAGGACCGTGATGAGTTCACGGAACGGATCGTGATGAGTTCACGGGAGGGATCGTGATGAGATCGCGGGATGGATCGTGATGAGTTCGTGGGACGGATCGTGATTGGATCGTGGGACGGATCGTGATGTGATCGCGGGACGCTCGGCGATTTGGATCGTGAAGATGTTTGACTACACCAACCGCGTTTCTTAACGCTTCCCGCTTAGCAATCTACAAGGGTATGTAGATCCACTCTCCCTCTCGTAGATGATCATCACCATGGATAGATCTTGCGTGTGCGTAGGAAATTTTTTGTTTCCCATGCAACGTTTCCCAACAATTGGTGGATCTCAATCAGGATGTTGCGGAGCTTGAGAAGGAGCTCATCGAGCAGTTTAAGGCCCAGTTCTTTTGCCAGAGTTTGGGGATTCTCCCAGAATCTGACCCCTCCCCAGCTTGTCCCAGAATCTTTGACCCCCATTTGTTTTATAATCCTAGCTAATTAGATCCTAACTAGATAGGACTGTAAAACAAATGTGGCTCAAAGATTCAGGGAGAAGCTGGGGAGGGTTCAGATTCTGGGAGAATCCTTGGATTCTGGCAAAAGAACTGGGCCTAAGTCCGCCTTGCTATCGGTTGCTCACTAAATTTTCCTAGTGAACTTCATTCGTTCCATAATATAAGACGTTTTTGCAAGATAAAGAGGGAGTGTATCCTTCTAACCGTTGAACATTGCCTCAGAATAATTTTGTTATGTTTGTTGCTCAAATCAAGTGAAAACCTTTCATCTGGCATCCAAACTATAGTCTCTCTCGATAGCCGCCACAACAGCCACTCCTTCTGGTCAATGGAAGGTGTTGCGGTTTTATACGTGGGAGAAACTTATTCTAATGCACTTAGACTCATACACACCTTAACAAGCATCCACAAATACTAATATCTATTAACGTAAACCCAACCATAGCATTAAGATGTATGGGTTCACTTTATATCACATGCATCAACAACTATACTCAGTTACGGTAACATCTGCCACTCCGTCCACTTTATTCATAGTTATCTTGGTTGGAAATATGCCCTAGAGGCAATATATAAAGAGTTTATTATTATATTTCCTTGTTCATTATAATCGTTTATTATCCATGCTAGAATTGCATTGATTGGAAACACATTGCATGTGTGGGTAAATAGACAACATTGTGTCCCTAGTATGCCTCTAGTGAACTAGCTCGTTGATCAAAGATGGTCAGGGTTTCCTAGCCATTGACATGTGATGTCATTTGATAACGGGATCACATCATTAGGAGAATGATGTGATGGAAAAGACTCAAACTACAAACGTAGCATATGATCGTGTCAGTTTATTGCTACTGTTTTCTGCATGTCAATGTATATGTTCCTATGACCATGAGATCATGCAACTCACGAATATCGGAGGAGTGCCTTGTGTGTATCAAACATCACAACGTAACTGGGTGACTATAAAGGTGCTCTACAGGTATCTCCAATGGTGTCTGTTGAGTTGGCATGGATCGAGACTGGGATTTGTTACTCCGTGTGACGGAGAGGTATCTCGGGGCCCACTCGGTAATGCAACATCACAATAAGCCTTGCAAGCAATGTGACTAATTGTTAGTTGCGGGATCTTGTATTACGAAACGAGTAAAGAGACTTGCCGGTAACGAGGTTGAACTAGGTATGGAGATACCGACGATCGAATCTCGAGCAAGTAACGTACCGAAAAACAAAGGGAACGTTATACGGGATTAACTGAATCCTTGACATAGAGGTTTGACCGATAAAGATCTTAGTAGAATATGTAGGAACCAATGTGGACGTCCAGGTCCCTCCATTGGTTATTGACCGTAGAGTTGTCTCGGTCATGTCTACATAGTTCTCGAACCCGCAGGGTCTGCACACTTAAGGTTCGGTGACGTTTCGGTAGTATAGAGTTATGTATGGTGGTGACCGAAGGTTGTTCAGAGTCCCGGATGAGACCCCGGACGTCACGAGGAGCTCCGGAATGGTCCGGAGGTAAAGATTCATATATAGGAAGTCCCAGTTTGGTCGCCGGAAAAGTTTCGGGCTCATCGGTAGTGTACCGGGAGTGCCGGTAGTGTACCGAGAGGGGTATTTCGACCCCAAGAGGTCCATGGGCTGTGGGAGAGTGTTAACCAGCCCTTAGTGGGCTGGGAAAACCAGCCACAAAGGCCCATGGCGTAGGGAGTGGAAATCCTAAAGGAAAAAGGGAAAATCAGCCAATAGGAAGCAATCCTACTCCAACTAGGATTGCTCCTCCTAGCCGGCCGACTCCCCTAGGGAGACTTGGTGCGCCAGCCCCTCTCCCCCTCCTCTCCTCCTATATATACTAGTGTATTGGGTGGTTTTTGGACACAACTTACGGCCACATGCTACCCGTTTCACCGGTGCTCCTCTAGATCGGATTTCTGCAACGCTTAGGCGAAGCCCTGCCGGAATTGCTCCACCACCACCATAACCGGAGCGCCGTCACGCTGCCGGTGAACTCTCTCTCCTCTCCACCTCCTCTTGCTAGATCAAGATGGTGGAGATCGTCATCTATCTGCACATGTGCTGAACGCGGAGGTGTCGTCCGTTCGGTACTAGATCGGAAGGATCGTGATCAAGGCCACGAGAAGTTCGTGATTGGATCGCAGGACGGATCGTGACGAGATCGCGGGACGGTTCGTGATTGGATCGCGGGACAGTTCGTGATTGGTTCGCAGGACGGTTCGTGATTGGATCGCGGGACGCTCGGCGATTTGGATCGCGAAGAAGTTCGACTACACCAACCGCGTTTCTTAACGCTTCTCGCTTAGCGATCTACAAGGGTAAGTAGATCAATTCTCCCTCTCGTAGATGCTCATCACCATGGATAGGTTTGCGTGTGCGTAGGAATTTTTTTGTTTCCCATGCGACGTTCCCCAACAGTGGTATCAGAGCTAGGTTGATGGTTCGATGAGATCTCGAGTAGAACACAAAAGGTTTGTGGGCGTTGATGCTTAGATTGCTTCCTCCCTTGGTCGGATTTTGGTTCAGCGGGATTGTGAGATAAAACGGTTCAGACTAACATTACTCGTACGCTTACGAGAGACCGGTTCCCTCGACGCAACTTGTTGCTTAGATGGCTTGCGGGCGACAGTTTGTCTCACTTTAGTTGGATCGGATCCGACAAAGGCGGTCCTTGAGAAGGTTGAAAAGCAATCTATGTATCACCGTTGTGGTTTATGCATAGGTGAGAATCGTTCTTGCTAGATACCCGTAGCATCCACGTAAAACATGCAACAACAATTAGAGGACGTCTAACTTGTTTTTGCAGGGTATGTTGTGATGTGATATGGCCAATTACATGATGAGATATATGTGATGTATGAGATGATCATGTGATGTATAGATTTTCACGACTTGCACGTCGGTGAATACGGCAACCGGCAGGAGCCATAGGGTTGTCTTTAATTATTTTATGACCTGCGTGTCAATCATTAAGCGCTATGTAATGCTTTACTTTATCGCTAAGTGGTAGCAATAGAAGTAGAAGCAGGGCTGGCACCACAACCCCAATGGCAACACATTGATGGAGATCAAGATGATGGAGATCATGGTGTTGTGCCGGTGACGATGGAGATCATGCCGGTGTTTTGAAGATGGAGATCTTAAACACAAGTTCATGGCCATATCATGTGACTTATGAATTGCATGAGATGTTAATCCTTTTATGCACCTTGTTTTGCTTAGTACGGCGGTAGCATTATAAGGTGATCCCTCACTTAAATTTCAAGATGAACTGTGTTCTCCCTGAGTGTGCACCATTGCGAAAGTTCGTCGTGTCGAGACACCACGTGATGATCGGGTGTGATAGACTCTACGTTCACATACAACGGGTGCAAGCCAGATTTGCACGTGCAGAACACTCGGGTTAAACTTGACGAGCCTAGCATCTACAGACATGGCCTCGGAACACAAGAGACCGAAAGGTCGAACATGAGTCATATAGTAGATATGATCAACATAGTGATGTTCACCATTGAAGCCAACTTAACTCACGTGATGATCGGACTTGAGTTGGTGAATTTGGATCATGTTACACTCAGATGACCTGAGGGATGTCAATTTGAGTGGGACTTTTAGTGATTTGATTAACTAAACTCATTATCATGAACAATAGTCTAAGTAACCTTTGCATATTTATGTTGTAGATCAATGGCTCGCGCAGTAGCACCCCTGAATTTTAATGCGTTCCTAGAGAAAGCTAAGTTGAAAGATGACGGAAGTAACTTTGTTGATTGGGCCCGTAATCTGAGGATTATCCTTCCGGCTTCCCAGAAACAATATGTCCTTGATGCACCGCTTGGTGACCAACCAGAAGACATGACCTCCGAAGACGTTAAGAATGCTTGGGAGGCTCGTGCTGGAGACTACTCAATAGTTCAGTGTGCAATATTGTATGGCTTAGAACCGGGACTTCAAAGACGTTTTGAACGTCATGGAGCATATGAGATGTTCCAGGAGTTGAAGTTTATCTTTCAGAAGAATGCCCGGATCGAGAGGTATGAGACCTCCGATAAATTCTATGCTTGCAAGATGGAGGAGAACGGGTCTGTCAGTGAGCATATACTCAGAATGTCTGGGTACTCAAACCGTCTAGCTGAGTTGGGAATTGCCCTTCCGCAAGAGGTGATCATTGATAGAGTTCTTCAATCACTGCCACCTAGTTACAAGAGCTTTGTGATGAACTATAACATGCACGGGATGAACAAGTCATCATCCGAGCTGTTTGCGATGCTGAAAGTCGCTGAGTCTGAAATCCAGAAAGAACATCAAGTGTTGATGGTCAATAAAACCACTAGTTTCAAGAAAAATGGCAAGGGCAAAGGCAAGAAGGGTAAAACCAAGAAGGATGGCAAAGCAGTTGCTACTCCTACAAAAATGCCTAAGCATGGACCTAAGCCAGAAACTGAGTGCTTTCATTGCAAGGGAACTGGTCACTGGAAGCGGAACTGCCCCAAGTACCTGGCTGACAAGAAGGCTGCCAACGACAAACAAGGTATATATGATATACATGTTATTGATGTGTACCTTACTAGTTCTCGTAGTAGTGCCTGGGTATTTGATACCGGTTCGGTTGCTCATATTTGCAACTCAAAGCAGGAACTACGGAATAAACGAAGACTGGCAAAGGACGAAGTGACGATGCGCGTGGGAAATGGTTCCAAGGTTGATGTGATCGCCGTCGGCACGCTCTCTCTTCGATTACCATCGGGATTAGTGATGAACCTGAATAATTGTTATTTAGTGCCTGCGTTAAGCATGAACATTATATCTGGATCTTGTTTATTGCGAGACGGTTACTCATTTAAATCAGAGAATAAAGGTTGTTCTATTTATATGAGTAATATCTTTTATGGTCATGCACCTAATGTTAGGGGTTTATTCATATTGAATCTTGATAGTGATGACACACATGTTCATAACATTGATGCCAAAAGATGTAGAGTAGTTAATGATAGTACCACTTTCTTGTGGCACTGCCGTTTAGGTCATATTGGTGTAAAACGCATGAGGAAGCTCCATGCTGATGGACTTTTGGAGTCACTTGATTTTGAATCACTTGACACATGTGAACCATGCCTGATGGGCAAGATGACAAAAACGCCGTTCTCTGGAACAATGGAACGGGCGAGTGACTTGTTGGAAATCATACATACTGATGTGTGCGGTCCAATGAATGTTGGAGCTCGCGGTGGTTATCGTTACTTTCTCACCTTCACTGATGACTTGAGTAGATATGGGTATATTTACTTGATGAAACACAAGTCTGAAACATTTGAAAAGTTCAAGCAATTTTAGAGTGTAGTTGAGAATCATCGTAAAAAAAGATTAAATTTCTGCGATCTGATCGAGGAGGTGAATATCTGAGTTATGAGTTTGGCAGTCACTTAAGACAGTGTGGAATTGTTTCACAGTTGACACCGCCCGGAACACCACAGCGTAATGGTGTGTCTGAACGTCGTAATCAGATCTTATTAGATATGGTGCGTTCTATGATGTCTCTTGCCGATTTGCCACTATAGTTTTGGGGTTATGCATTAGAGACAGCTGCATTCACTTTAAATAGGGCACCATCGAAATCCATTGAGACGACGCCATATGAATTGTGGTTTGGCAAAAAGCCGAAGTTGTCGTTTCTTAAAGTTTGGGGATGTGATGCTTATGTCAAAAAGCTTCAGCCTGAAAAGCTGGAACCCAAAGCGGAAAAATGCGTCTTCATAGGATACCCAAAAGAGATAGTCGGGTATACCTTCTATCTCAGATCCAAAGGCAAAGTGTTTGTCGCTAAGAACGGAACATTTCTTGAGAAAGAGTTTCTCTCGAAAGAATTGAGTGGGAGGAAAATAGAGCTTGATGAGGTTATTGAACCTCTACTTCAACCAGAGAGTAGCGCAGCGCAGAAAGATGTTTCTGTGGAACCTACGACGGTAGAAGAGGAAGTTAATGATAATGATCATGAAGCTTTGGATCAAGCCTCTATTGAACCTCGTAGGTCGACAAGGACGCGTACTGCTCCCGAGTGGTACGGCAACCCTGTCTTGGAGGTCATGTTGTTAGACAACAATGAACCTACGAGCTGTGGAGGAGCAGTGATGGGCCCGGATTCCGAGAAATGGTTAGAGGCCATGAAATCCGAGATGGGATCCATGTATGAAAACAAAGTATGGACTTTGGAAGTACTACCTGAAGGGCGAAAGGCCATTCAGAACAAATGGATCTATAAGAAGAAGACGGACGCAGACGATAATGTCACCGACTATAAAGCTCGACTTGTGGCAAAGGGGTTTTCACAAGTTCAAGGAGTTGACTACGTTGAGACTTTCTCACCCGTAGCGATGCTTAAGTCTGTCAGAATCATGTTGGCAATAGCTGCTTATTTCGACTATGAAATTTGGCAGATGGATGTCAAAACGGCATTCCTCAACGGTTTCCTTGAGGAAGAGTTGTATATGATGCAACCCGAAGGTTTTGTCGATCCAGAGAACGCTGACAAAGTTTGCAAACTCCAGCGATCCATTTATGGACTGGTGCAAGCATCTCGGAGTTGGAATAAGCGCTTTGATGAAGTGATCAAAGCGTTTGGGTTTATACAAGTTTATGGAGAAGCTTGTATTTACAAGAAAGTGAGTGGGAGCTCTATAGCATTTCTAGTGTTATATGTGGATGACATATTGCTGATCGAAAACGATATAGAAATGCTGGAAAGCGTGAAGGAATATTTGAATAAGAGTTTTTCAATGAAGGACCTAGGAGAAGTTGCTTTCATATTAGGCATTAAGATCTATAGAGATAGGTCGAGACGCTTAATAGCACTTTCACAGAGCACATACCTTGATAAACTTTTGAAGAAGTTCAAAATGGAACAGGCCAAGAAGGGGTTCTTGCCTGTGTTACAAGGTGTGAAGTTGAGTAAGACTCAATGCCCAGTGACTGCAGAAGATAAAGAAAAGATGAGCGTCATCCCCTATGCTTCAGCCATAGGCTCTATCATGTATGCAATGCTGTGCACAAGACCCGATGTCAGCCTTGCCATAAGTATGGCTGGAAGGTTTCAAAGTGATCCCGGAATGGAGCACTGGCAAGCGGTCAAGAATATCCTTAAGTACCTTAACAGGACTAAGGACATGTTTCTCGTTTATGGAGGTGATGAAGAGCTCGTCGTAAAGGGTTACGTCGATGCAAGCTTTGACACTGATCCGGATGACTCTAAGTCGCAAACCGGATACGTATTTATTCTTAACGGGGGAGCGATAAGCTGGTGCGGTTCCAAGCAAAGCGTGGTAGCTGATTCTACGTGCGAAGCGGAGTATATCGCAGCCTCGGAGGCAACGAAGGAAGGTGTCTGGATGAAGCAGTTCATGACAGATCTTGGAGTAGTGCCCAGTGCACTGAATCCAATAAATCTGTTCTGTGACAACACTGGTGCCATTGCTCTAGCCAAGGAACCAAGGTTTCACAAGAGGACCAGACACATAAAGCGACGCTTCAACTCCATCCGGTTCTACATCGAGGAGAAGGACATAAATATTTGCAAAGTGCACACGGATCTGAATGTTGCAGACCCGTTGACTAAACCTCTTCCAAGGGCTAAACATGATCAACACCAGAACTGTATGGGTGTTCGATTCATTACCATGTAAATCACATAGTGATGTGAACTAGATTATTGACTCTAGTGCAAGTGGGAGACTCTTGGAAATATGCCCTAGAGGCAATATATAAAGTGTTTATTATTATATTTCCTTGTTCATGATAATCGTTTATTATCCATGCTAGAATTGCATTGATTGGAAACACATTGCATGTGTGGTAAATAGACAACCTGTGTCCCTAGTATGCCTCTAGTGAACTAGCTCGTTGATCAAAGATGGTCAGGGTTTCCTAGCCATTGACATGTGATGTCATTTGATAACGGGATCACATCATTAGGAGAATGATGTGATGGAAAAGACCCAAACTACAAACGTAGCATATGATCGTGTCAGTTTATTGCTACTGTTTTCTGCATGTCAATGTATATGTTCCTATGACCATGAGATCATGCAACTCACGGATATCGGAGGAGTGCCTTGTGTGTATCAAACGTCACAACGTAACTGGGTGACTATAAAGGTGCTCTACAGGTATCTCCAATGGTGTCTGTTGAGTTGGCATGGATCGAGACTGGGATTTGTTACTCCGTGTGACGGAGAGGTATCTCGGGGCCCACTCGGTAATGCAACATCACAATAAGCCTTGCAAGCAATGTGACTAATTGTTAGTTGCGGGATCTTGTATTACGGAACGAGTAAAGAGACTTGCCGGTAACAAGGTTGAACTAGGTATGGAGATACCGACGATCGAATCTCGGGTAAGTAACGTACCCAAAAACAAAGGGAACGTTATACGGGATTAACTGAATCCTTGACATAGAGGTTCGACTGATAAAGATCTTAGTATAATATGTAGGAACCAATGTGGACGTCCAGGTCCCTCCATTGGTTATTGACCGTAGAGGTGTCTCGGTCATGTCTACATAGTTCTCGAACCCGCAGGGTCTGCACACTTAAGGTTCGGTGACGTTTCGGTAGTATAGAGTTATGTATGGTGGTGACCGAAGGTTATTCAGAGTCCCGTATGAGATCCCGGATGTCACGAGGAGCTCCGGAATGGTCCGGAGGTAAAGATTCATATATAGGAAGTCCCAGTTTGGTCGCCGGAAAAGTTTCGGGCTCATCGGTAGTGTACCGGGAGTGCCGGTAGTGTACCGGGAGGGGTATTTCGACCCCAAGAGGTCCATGGGCTGTGGGAGAGTGTTAACCAGCCCTTAGTGGGCTGGGAAAACCAGCCACAAAGGCCCATGGCGCAGGGAGTGGAAATCCTGAAGGAAAAAGGGAAAATCAGTCAATAGGAAGCAATCCTACTCCAACTAGGATTGAAGGAGAAGTAGGATTGCTCCTCCTAGCCGGCCGACTCCCCTAGGGAGACTTGGTGCGCCAGCCCCTCTCCCCATCCTCTCCTCCTATATATACTAGTGGATTGGGTGGTTTTTGGACACAACTTACGGCCACGTGCTACCCGTTTCACCGGTGCTCCTCTAGATCGGATTTCTGCAGCGCTTAGGCGAAGCCCTGCCGGAATTGCTCCACCACCACCATAACCGGAGCGCCGTCACGCTGCCGGTGAACTCTCTCTCCTCTCCACCTCCTCTTGCTGGATCAAGACGGTGGAGATCGTCATCAAGCTGCACGTGTGCTGAACGCGGAAGTGTCGTCCGTTCGGTATTAGATCGGAAGGATCATGATCAAGATCACGAGACGTTCGTGATTGGATCGCGGGACGGATCGTGACGAGATCGCGGGACGGTTCGTGATTGGATCGCGGGACGGTTCGTGATTGGTTCGCGGGACGCTCGACGTTTTGGATCGCGAAGAAGTTCGACTACACCAACCGCGTTTCTTAACGCTTCCCGCTTAGCGATCTACAAGGGTACGTAGATCCACTCTCCCTCTCGTAGATGCTCATCACCATGGATAGGTTTGCGTGTGCGTAGGAAATTTTTTGTTTCCCATGTGACGTTCCCCAACAATCTTCAACATATTACAACCCGAGCAGTTTTAACATGTTTCCTCTCACCCCTCTTTTCACATGAAAGGTAAGAGTACATAGTAGATCTGAGCTGTTGATCTCATTAATTAGTGGTTTAATAACTCTTACCTTCTTACCTCACATGTAAAAGGAAGGGGTAGGAGCGAGCATTTTAAAATTTGCCTTACTAACCCTAATCTATGATCCACATACGTACGCACTGAAATGTTGGGCACAAAAATACATATATCTTAATAGACAACTCATAGCAATCACAATATATCACCAATGCCATAGGACAAAATTAAACAACTCAAACATAATATAAGTGCAGTAGGGGATTATAAAGGTTTATGGATGTACGGACCACTGTATATAGGATGGAAATGGTGATGCAGATGGTGGTGAAGTCAATGGAGATTGGCAGGGGGTGTGATGATGGTTCCCCCAACGGCACTCTAGCGTCAGCAGAAGAGAGGGGGTGAGAGGCCCCCTCCTCATTATTCCTTGGTCTTCTCTTGGGTGGGAGAAGGTTCGCCTTCATTCCTTGGTATTCATGGACCCCGAATACCAAGAGCCCCCTCCGAGATTAGATCTCCCCCATCCCCCGAACAATATTTTTCTATGCTGAAATCTGAGCCTTCTCGTAGTTTTGTTCACTACAAGAATTATTTAAGTACAAAATATGTGAGAAATAGAGCAGTTCCAAAACTTTTTTGACAAGCTTGCAGCAAAAAGTACACAAAAACCCAATGTCCCGGTTGGCCACTTGGTGGCAACTACCGGTGAAGGGAGGGGTCGTGAGAGGACGCTGCATGGTGATGAAACTTGCCGCCATATTTTTATATGATTTTTTCGGCTCTGGAAATACCATTTTTCTGCAATATACAAAAACACTACAAAACAACAATTGGCCTTCCTACTAGATTAATATGTTAGTCGATAAAAATAACATAATGGTGCTTAAACCATTTATAATGATTTTAATATAGCATGACTAATTTAAACATTGTATATAAATTAGAGACATGTCATTCCCCCGATGGTGTTCCACGTCGAGAAAGAGAGGGGGAGAGAGCCCCCTCCTTATCTCTTGGCATTCGCTCTAGGTTGGAGAAGAGTTTTTCCTCTGGTTTGTGGTGGTCATGGTTGTGCAGGATGAGAGCCTCCTCCTCCTGAGGCATGTTTATGAACATTGAAATATGAGTCTCATCTTTATTTTATATTTTTTCTGGTATTCGAAAAAAACTAAAAAAAACAAGGCGGTTGCAAAACTTTGGGGCAAGGTTGCGGCCAAAGGAGGGCTTCTCAAGGTTCTCAAAGTATGTAGTTGTCCTCCCTAGACGCCCTTGGGTTGTGGGCACTTACAGGGAGGGCCCTAGTAGCCCAAGTCCAAGTCCCCTCGATGCTCCTTGATGCATAAGTCATCATCGTATTTTTTATGAATTTTTTACATAGGTTTAAAATGCCTATTTTTGTGAAAATATGAACAATAGAAAACATAAACTGTCACATGATACTTTATTAATAGGTTAGTACAACTTACTTCAAATTGAAATGGTGAAATTATGACATGAATAATGCAAAAATTATAGATACCAGGGCAACTCTCTATAAAGAATGTACCTTTTTGTGTCACTATTAATAAATTTAATCGTTGTCCTAGGAAGGCAAAAAAAGTTTGTGCTTCCTTTAGATTGCAATCCTAGCAAGGAAGGAGCCAATATGCACGAGAGCTATATCTCGGGACAGTAGGAGCTCTCGCCTGAGGGTGTCTACAGTAACGAGTTGACTCGATTGCAACAATTGAGTAGAGAAGAAGAGAGCGAGGTGCAAGGATTGATCCCAAGACCTCCTGGTTGCAGTGTAGCTGGCTAGCCAACAAGACAACAACGCGTTCGTGTTAAGTATGTAGTGTGCAGCCAAGTTAAAGGAAAAGAGTTGATATTCCACTGGTTTTACCGGTGTCTCGGTTTCTTTGCTTCTTTCTCGTTTTCCACTAGCTTTTTCCCTCTATTACATTTGTCTTCATTTTCTTAGATTTTGCTTGCTTCTTTTCTTGTATTATCAGTTTTTTTGTTTTCTCTCAGGTTTTCCTTGCTTTTCTATACACAATTTTGATACATATACAATCATTTTTTTCAAATAAAATATTAGCATTTATTGAATAAATTGTCAATGTTTTCTCTAGACACATTTATCAATTTTCAAATGTTCGATTAGCATTTTTTAAATACTATGTTTGCATTTTTTTAAATCATGGTCAACATTTTTCCATAGACATTTAACTTTTTGAAAATGCTTAATTAATATTTTTCTAGTACAAGATTATTTTTTCTTCTATAAACATTTAAATATGTTCAAATGATTGGTTAACGTTTTCATAATACTTGATTAACATTTTTCGAATACATGTTCGATATATTTTCAATACACATTTTCTTATATCCAATTCTTAATTAAATTTTTTTGAAAACCACTTTTTTTATTCATGGTCAACATTTTTCTATACATATTTAATATTTTTAAAATCCTTGATTAATATTTTTCTGATAACAGATTAACATTTCTTCCATAACCATCTTTTTTTTAAATGATTGATTAACATTTTCTAAATACAATATTTACTTTTTGAGTGCATGATCAACATGTTTTTGATACACATTTAACATTTTTAAATGCTTGATTAACATTTTTTCAAATACTTTTTTAACCTTTTTTTCAAATGTTTCGATTAGTTTATTTTATACATGATAAAAAAAACCACACATATTATATATTTTTGGTATACATTTGTTCGTATACATGAGAAACATTTTCTCCATGCACATTTAGTAGATTTTAAATATGTGCTTAACATTTTTTGAAATGTTTCATGTGAGGTGCTTTGGTAATACATTTATTTATTTATAGTATTTTGAAGTATACAGAAAAGTAAATAATAATTAAAAATTGAATAAGAAACGAAAGTAAAATAGTAAAATGGAAAAATGAAACAGGAAACGTGAGAGAAATAGGTAGAAAACAAGGACATGGCTGAGGATGTACGTGGCTGGCATCCAACTCGCGTGAATCCCGTAAAAGAGTCCAACTCACGTGAAGCGAGGTATAGCCGTACACCCAGACTTCATTATTGGGCATTTCGCTGAGGGCGTGGCTGTTTTACACAACGAATAAATCTACCATGAGGGCTTTCCCTCAAACCAAAAATATGGCAGACAAGAAATCGTACACCAAAGTCTGCTGTATTAAATTTGCGGGATCTGTTGTGCCGGCAGTTTTTTGGGCTGATTTCTTTATTATACAGTCAATTTTTAAAAGATACTTCTGAATTTAAATAAATCATGAATTAACAAAATTACAATTAAAAAATAAAAAATCAAGAATTTAACAACTGCTTGTAAAATTTTAAAACTATTCATCTTTTTAAAAAATGTTAACGAATTCAAAAATTGTTATCTGTTTTCAAAGCAAGTTCCCCAGTTCAAAAACTATTTACAAATCTAGTGTTTTTGAATTTGAAAAAAAATCTCAAATTTTAAAAACCTTCCCAAATATTAAAATTATTTTTGCAGCTCAAAATTGTTCATGAATTCAAAAAATTGCATGGAATTTGAAAAACAAATATAGAAAATGGGTCATCCGGCAAAAAGAAACACGGAAAAACAAAGAAACAGTGGGAATTAAAATACAGTAAAAGCCTGTAGATAGCTTGTCCCATATAAGTGGCACGAGCGCTCGAGGGTGCGAGATTGGTCGGTCCCCGGTGTCGAGTGACCATAACTATTGGCAAAACTTCTTGGCGGATAAGAATTAAATATTACTAAGTAAATAAAAAATAACACATGTTTTTAATCCAATGACCATGACTCGAGACCTTCATAGGTCCACGTCCTTTATTTTCACATGGCATCACATTTGTGTTGCCGACGATGGCCCGAGTGCTTACACAATACAAACGTGTTTGAATGTGGTGAGTTCTAACGCGTCTCTCTCTCTCTCTTTGCGTGCGCAGTCGGTCGGCATAAGATAAGAAATATGTTGTTTTTTCCGATGAGGTTTTCCGGAGGTGTGCATGTGTGTTTATCAATGTTTTCTTTACTCTCAATCTGGTATTAGTGAGTGTTTATTTGCAATTCGGATCGCTGCTGGTACGAAAGAAAAACAGACTGTACACTAAGTTTGCACCAAAAATAATATTCTACAAAAATTGAACTGCTAAAAATAACATCATACTTAGATTCTACATATTTTTCTAATCATTTTTTCATATAACGTGTTAAAATTGGAGTTACGGTTTGAAAGATATGGATAATTTTGTTTTAGATAAACTATGGATTGATTAACCAAAAAGTCAGGGGGTTCTGTTAAAATGAAAAAACAATTCAGCTAACTTGAATACGAACGACGGGTTGATTACCTGAAACGTCAGATGGTTTTCTAAGAAAATGCAAAAACCTGTTTGACGGTGACTTAAACGTGCACTACAAGTTAATTTACTAAAAACAAAGGAGTATTTTTGTAAAATGGTGCAACGGTGAGAGAACATAAACATTTCGTACTTTATTATTAGATAAAGATTTAAATGACTGACATGTAAAATGAGCAAACTTATGATGAAAGAAGAGAAGTTTTATTGACTCGTCATGCAACAGCCAACTTGTCCTTTGTGAGAACAACGTATCGGCGTAGATACCACATCAAAATTTAAATTTTAGTGGTATTTGTGATTCCCTTTTTTTGGTCCACTAGAACGCCTAGTACATTACCGTGTGGGACATGTGGTTAGCAAACTTAAAATTCATATAGAATGCCTGGTATATTATCAAGTTAAATCATTGTTTCTTTTGTAAGCAAATAAATGTTTTCCAAATATTTTTTTCTTTACGGAAACCACCTTAGCATGGACAGGTAAATCACATGCTAACATGTACTCCCTCCGTTTCTAAATACTACCTTCGTTCCTAAATATAAAACCTTTTAGAGATTTCACTATGAACTACTCCCTCCGTCTCAAAATTATTGTCTTGGATTTGTCTAGATATGGATGTATCTAGTCACGTTTTAGTATCTAGATGCATTCATATTTCAAAAAATCTACAACAAGAATTTTGGGACGAAGGGAGTACATACGGATGTATGTAGTCATAGTTTAGAGTCTAGATTCATTCATTTTGTTCCGTATGTAGTCTATAGTGTAATCTCTACAAAGTCTTATATTTAGAAACGGATGGAGTATTTGTCTTTATAAAGATTCAATTTTAAACTACATACAAAACAAAATGAATAAATCTACACTCTAAATTATGTCTACTTACATCCGTATATAGTTTATAGTGAAACCTTTAAAAAGACAAATATATAGAAACGGGGAGTAGAATATTTAGGACCCTTGCAAGGCATGAATAATTATGTAGTGACAATAAACAGAAAGGACGAATGTGTGTGCATTGATCAGGCGATCAGGAGGAAAACAGCCATGATCGTCACTGTATGGTGGAGAAGGCCGAAAGGGTGCCAACCATGCTATATACTCCCTCCGTCTCAAAATCGTAAATTTGATAGTAAATTAGTACAAACTTATATTGAATCAACAATATTTATTTTAGAATACAGGAAGTGTTTATTGGCCGGCCCATGCGTACCTTTGGCCAATGGCTTTCTTTAACTTCCATTTTCTTCTAGGGTCTCTTCACTGCGAGTACCTCGTTTCCCCTAGGGTGCTTTCCGTGTGTTGACTCAACATCACTGCCCTGCGCACAATGTCAGTTGCCTAAACAGCTACCACAATCACATCTGCAGACTTGCACGCAACACATACACATGCTCCTCCATGCATGGATCACGTGCATAGCACAGTCGCCACTCGATCCATCATCCATCCATTCTCCAAATCCTGCAAAAACTATCGGCCTATCACAACACCACTACAAGCCTTGCACACATATACAGTACTAGTAATTTAATTATCATTGATCTCCTTGCACGGTCAGCTCACCGTCTCTTTCCACCGGAGACTAACAAAGTCCCGTGATAGCTTCAGCACGCCGAAGAGGTTACGCTGCCACCTAAATCCAGGAAGGATTTGACTCCCGTCGGAGCTTTACACTGACGCTGTGACGCATATCCAGGTATAGTCACAGGTGCAGGATATACGACACGACACGGGGCTGTGGACTCCGGCGTCTGCTCAGCTACGCGATCTGCCCGTCTCAGCTTTCTTCCCGGCGCAGCTCACCTACACGACCAGATCCCGAGAGGGCTCGCCATCTCGCTGCCGTACTAGCTCGTACTCTGCCCTCGACTCAGTTTACTTGTGAACTGGACTAGTCTTTATTTTCATTAGTTTCAGCCCCAAGACTTTTATCTTTTGGTGAGCTAATAATGTACGTACTCTACTGGAGTATATTTTGTACGAGCTGATGGATATGATGCAGGGACGTTGACTAGTGCTACACTGCTACGAAGAATATGTCGGCTACGCGGCGTGCGCTTGTCTGTGGTCCTTTCCCAGCTCGAATACTCCAGCAAATATATATATATATATATAGGGAAAATACATCCTACGACCGGATGTAGTTATTTTCATGTCTCATATATTATCATGTGGTAGTATATATATTATTTTATTATTTTTAGTATGTTTATATACTATATCTAAGATACTCCAAAGTAAATTCTATGAAAAAATTGCAAGTTGATTCATATTTTTATTATATTTATAAAATACGTACTACGTAAAAAAATATATGCTCAAAATATGAGACATACTATCAAATTTTTTGTATATATATACTATCTAAATATTTTTATATACTACATACTACGTGTACATACACTTCAGAATAATAAATACTACCTATAGCATACGAAACAAAAGTGAAAATAACTACATCCGGTCATACCAAACATTTGTCATATATATATATAGACACACACATGTGTAAACGATGCGATGCTTTAATTGAACATGCGTACGTACAGTACAGTACTAATCATCTACTTTAATGGAATGTGCGTGTAAATTTACAAGGCAGGCCGGCTTCAGCAATGATCAAGAACTGCATAGGAGCGTCCTGATTTTGCACTGTAATTTCTGTGTCCTGTATGCAGTGGAATGAAAGGTAGATGCGGTTGGGTTCGGATACCCACGATGCTTCGGGAATCCTTCGCTGTAGAGGTGGCCTACGCGAAACTAGCGAATGTTGGTTGCACATTGTGACTGTAATTAATAGCGACGCAAGCAATGGCACAGGAAAAAAAATTATACTCCCTTGGATCCATATGACACCGGCCACCGTGGGAAAAACTTCAAGATTAACATCAAGTCCAATTTCAAAAAAATTATTTATATGACAATGAGTTAACGAGGAGAGGAGATAGTTAAATTGAGCAATTTAGCTAGTTACTCATTCTATAAATAACATTCACATATCAAGACAAAATGAGTCTATAACCTAATAAATGAGGCCTTGTACTTCCGAAGCATCGCGGGTACCCGAACCCAATCGTAAGACTACTCACAATGTTGAGTAATATAGAGTAGTAACATGCATATCTTACTACTCTAAGTTACTACATCCATAATGGATAGTAACATATGAATAGTAACATTAAGTCTTTCATTTATTAGCTTGTAGACTCATTTTGACTTGTATGCGTTATGTTACTCATAGGGGTAGTAACATGTTCAATTACTTAATTTTTCTTTCTTCTCATTAATTAGATGCCACATCATATTTTTTTTCTTATGTGGCATCTATGTTACTATCTATGTTATTCGCATTGTGAGCAGTCTAACTTTTCTGATTTATTGAGTTCATCTCATTTTCCTGGGTATTACAGAGTATAGGTTTTATTTTCACTTCTTTCCATCATATGTTCACATTCCAAAATGCATAAATTGACGCATGCAAGGATTAATAGAAACCAACCAATACATGTACCATTCCTACCTATTTAGTGGTTATTCATCCATACATTGTAATTAATACAGATCAAAGTTAAAGTAATTTTGTAAACTATGAGATACATTCCTTCATTCACCATCTATTTTGGTTGATGAGATTTCAGATTTAACCCCTATAAACTGGAAAGGAGGGAGTATGACACTACACATATGTCACTACCCACAATGTAGATAGTAACATAGTCTAGGATAGCGTTAATGTTACTAGTGTAAGTTACTTGGAGTATTTACAAAAAAACAGTCATAATTGGGGTCGTCGTCCCAATAAACTATCACTTTTTCTTGTTTTGTGCCTCAAAACTATCGAAAAGATGACCGTCTTAGACGATTTAACCATGTTTATGACAAGCGGGACACACCCGCTAGGAACATAAAGTCAATGTTGTTTATTTTGACTGTTATGACACGTGAGGCCCACATCAACCTTCTTCTTCCTCCTCTCTCCCCCCTCGGTCAATGACATCTCTCTCTCTCTCTCTTTGTGTGTGTGTGTTATGTGCATGGGCGGGAAGCAGGTCAGCTTTGGTGACACGCCTGTTGTGAAGACGCCCCCATCGCTCCTTACCGACGAAGATGGTCCACACAACCTCCCCTGCCTCATGCCCGAGCGGACGGCTCGATCAAATTTGCGTGGTCATTGTCCACGTCGACGAGAGGAGCTTTGTCGTCATCATTGCCTCCATCGTGGAGCTTAAGCTCATCCAGGGATTCGGGGGAAGGCGGCATCGACGCGTCATCAACAAAAGCAGCTGGCTGGGTTGCATCTCGCATGTCGCTAGTCGTGATGCGTCTCGCAGGCACCGGCTAGCTCGCTTGTGAGCAGGGGCAGGAGCAAAGTAGTGGCCGCCATCATCTTCTCGTCCTTGAGCTCGCTAGAAAACCCATGGCAGCAAGCTCCGTCGCAGACCGGTGAGCTCTGGTACTCGTCGACGTCGTCGTTTGCCAAGACGGCAGACCGCGAGGCTCCCTTCATTGTAAGCACACCCCTCCCCCGGTCAACTTTGACGACATGGCAAGGTGTGTCTTCCGCTGATGACCAACCTCGCGAGGCACACTATCGTCACCGTTGCGAGTAGTGAACGGGAGCACGTCATAAGATGGCGACGTCGGCCTCTCACCTACTTCACACGTGGCATGTTATTGGGGCTCGAGCTCACCTGCTTCCTTCTCATGCACAGAATGGTGTTTGTTGAAATGTCAAAAAAAAGAAGGGGAAAGAAGGTTGATGCTGACGTGTGGGCCCCATCTGTCATTTCCATCACCTTTTTTGCGATATAAACTCTTGCATTGCTCAAAATTAAGTCTTACAATCTCGTCCGACAAGATACAAGGCCTCTTCTAGGCCAGAGCCTAGCCAAACTATAGTTCGGCGTTGCACCCTACCAAAATTAGCTAAGGCATGACTAACATTATTACAACTCCGACGAATATGAACAATGCAAGAACTCCTCTCCTCCATACTACTAATAATCTCTCTAATAATAAAAGCATACTTAGACTTATTCCCAGTTCCTCCCTTGATCATCATGACAGCCTCCAAGCAATGAGATTCCACGTCAATGTGTAGATTACTCCATTGTAAAGCCAACGAATTTCCTTCCTTTAATGCGAGAAGCTCAGCTTCCAAAACATCATTGCATGATTGTATGTATCTGTAAGAGCTAAAGATTGTGGATCCATTATGGTCTCTTAGTATCATACCTGCACTAGCGACATCACCTAAGACCGAGGCATCCGTATTTAGCTTGACTTTCCCCTCCATCGGTCTAATCCAAAAACAAATAACACCATATTCCTTTGTATTGCATGTGGGCTGCTTCTACATTTGTTTGAGAACAAGTATTGTCTTCCCTTTTATTGGATCCACATCTGGATTAGACTGAAGGGATATTAAGGAGGACAAATAACTAGCCAAGAATCTGACAGAAACATCCACTAGAGGTGGTTTTCTAGAGTGTACTATCTCATTTCGTACATACCAAATCCTCCAAAATAGCATCATAATACAGACTCATTCATCATCCTGCAACTCGTACATAAAATGTAAAAACCAGTCATGGCTGACCGGTTTTATATGTGAACGTGCCGGTAACTTCTATTCCTCTGTCAACGCCTTCAACAGAAGTACAACATGGTTGCAGGTACAAAAAAACATGGAATGAGTCTTCCTCTTCACTTCCACATACAAGGCACATTGCGGTGATCTCTAGATTTCTCTTGACTTTATTAGTCCAATTAGCTAATGAATCAGTGGCTAACCGCCAAGCAAAAGATTGAACTTTTGGGGGAGCTAAACTGCACCATATAAATTTCCACCCATCACGATTTCCAGCAGGTCGGGAGCTTGTCGAAGACTCCATGGCATTGGATATTTCATCACTAGCTAACCTGTACGCACTTCTGACCGTGAACCTACCATTTTTCTCTGGCGTCCAAGCAACAAAATCATCATCAAGCTGTGTAGACAATCGTATTTTCTGAATTTCTACTATATCCACCGGAAGAAAATACAAATTGATTTTGTCCAAATCCCAGTTTCCACGATGGTTTATGAGCTCTGAAACCCACTTTAGCCGGCACCTCCCATTAGGAGTGATTAAACCTCCAGTTGGCTCACGCGCAATCCAATGGTCACGCCAAATACGGACGCTTTGGCCATTACCAATTCTCCACACTACGCCCTTCTTGAGGAGCTCTAAGCCATGAACAATTGCCTGCCATGTAGGCGATGGATTTCCAGTGAAAACCGTATCCAGAAGACGTCCATTGGGAAAATACTTCGCTTTAAACAATCTTGCACATAAACTAGTGGGGTACTCAAGGATCTGCCAAGCTTGACGTGCCGACAGGGCTTGATTGAAAAGACGGAAGTCCCTAAAGCCAAGCCCACCTTGATTCCTTAGCCTTGTCATTTTATGCTAGGCATACCAATGTGTCTTTCTTTTCCCTTTTTCATCTCCTCAATAATAATTTCTCACCATGCGGTTTAGATCATCCCACACTTCTAAAGGAAGCTTGAACACACTCATAATATATGTGGGAATAGCTTGCGCAATCGCTCTAATAAACACTTCTTTACCTGCCTGAGTAGGGTGGCCATCAAAGGCGAACATACGTTTTGTCAATTTAGCTTGGAGGTTTTGAAATTTGCCTTTTGACATCCTTCCATCCGGTGTGGGCAGTCCCAAATATTTCTCCTCAAAACCCAACGAAGTGACCTGCAATACATTCTTCACATTATCCATGACTGCCTACGGACACGAGCTCCCAACCAACAACGAACATTTGGAGGGGTTTATCAACTGCCCAGTGACATTCGCATAAACCTCCAAAATACTTTTAATGTAGTTGCTTCTTGGTCACAGGCTTTAAAGAACAAAAGTGTATCATCCGCGAATAAGAGGTGTGATATTCCCGGCGCCCTCCTTGTGATTTTCAGAGAGGATAAATCCCCCGACTCAATACCCTTGTTGATAAGAGCAGAAAGACCGTCGGCAACAAATATGAACAAATATGGGGATAATGGATCACATTGCCGAAGACCACGCGACGGTGCAAACCAATCCAAGATGGATCCATTAAATTTTATGGAGTATCTCACCTAGGTCACACACGACATTATCCAGTCAACCCATTGGTGAGCGAAGCCAAGCTTTTGCATCATTTTCTTAAGATAATTCCAATCCACCCTGTCATAAGCCTTTGAGAGATCTAAATTATATGCACAATAACTCCTGGTGGGATCCTTCTCTTGCTTAATATGATGTATACATTCAAAAGCTACAAAGGCGTTATCAATGATCATATGTCCGGGAATAAATGCACTTTGAGCAGGAGAAATAATATCATCTAGAACAGGCTGCAAGCGATCACTAAACATTTTGAAACTACCTTGTACACAACATTGCATAGACTGATGGGCCGAAAATCCGTAATTTTCACTGGATTATCAATTTTGGGGATCATGACGATAATAGTATCATTAACTTTAGGGGGCATTATTCCAGTGCGAAAGAATTCCTTTACCGCCGAAATTATACCTTTCTTCATCGTAGTCCAATTGCGCAGAAAAAATCGTGCGGGGAATCCGTCCGGCCCTGGCGTCTTTAGCGGTCCAATTTGAAAAAGGGCATCTGCAATCTCTTTATCTGAGAACTCCGCACACAAAATATCATTTGTCTCCTGGTTCACAAGCGGAACGAACAAATCAGTAATGAGTGAATGATCAATGGTGGGGTCGGTTGTGAAAATAGTTTTAAAATAATCAGTAGCCGACCCCCATCTCTTTGATCCCCATGTATACAATACCATTCACGTCATTTCCATCACCTTAACAGTCAAAATAAACAGAGTTGACTTTCCTGTCACGTTAGCCCTGACGGACAGGTTCCGATTGTCATAAACATGGTTAAATCCTCTAAAATGGCCATCAATTGTTTTTGATAGTTTTAGACATAATATTAGAAAAAAAGGGTGATAATTTTCGATCAAAATTTTGAAAGTTGCAGTTCGGACGGCGACCCAAATTGTGATAGATTTTCTGTCAAATACTCTGTCACTTGTCGCATATAGGAGTGGTAAATTTGTTTATGTGCCCGTGCTTTCGCCATCTCGCTGGCCTCCGTTTTTACAGCTGAAATAAATCTATTCTCACAACGACCAGTGCTGTACATAATACCCGTAGCCGTATGTAGTTTTTACTATGAATACAGTACTGTACTTTTTTTTTGACAGGTCAGTACTACATAAGTAACGTAGAGTAGCCCGGTCTGGTCCATGGCTTGTAAAAGTGCGGATGTCCTGCCAATTTTCTTGGGCTGGCCGGTCGAATTTGAAAGCCCAGCCTGCGCGGTACCCAGTTGCCCGGCCGGTGTCAGTGGTGTTAGCCCTGATGGGTTCACCAACCACCAACCCCTGCGCTTTAATGCCCACATCAATTCACTCGTCACTCTCCCTCACGCGCCCCGCAGTCGCAGCTCAGCTGCCTCCCCCACTGCTTACTGCTTCCTAGAAGAAAGCTTTTACCACCCCCCCCCCCCTGCTCAATTGCCCATTGCTCTCTCCTAGCTGCTACTAGCCGCTAGCTCCATCTTGGCGCCGGCGGCAAAGATATACTACTCGGATGGCGGCGGCGCGGTCGGCATTGGCGTCTGCCGGCCGTGCGGCGAACGAGGCCGTCAGCTTCGTGGTGTTCATGCTGCTGGACGCGCTGGAGGTGCTGCTCTGCCTCGTCTACAAGGTGGCCGACTACGTGGCCGAGGGCGCGTGGCGGCCGTGCTACTGCTCGTCGTCGGCCATGGCCGCGCCGGGGAAGATCGTCGTGTCGGAGCGTGGCGGGTCCAAGGTGGTCAGCATGCTGTCCTCCACCAAGCTGCTCCTCGAGGACATCTCCGACACGCTGTACACGCGGCCGTCCCTGCTCGCCAGCGCCGCCGGGTCGTCGCCGCCGTCCTTCTCCCGGCGCCGTGAGAAGGCGCGGCCGTCGGCGTCGGCCACCACGCTCACCGTGCACTCCGCCATCGTGCAGATCCTGCGGGGCAAGGCCGCCGGCGCCGGCGACGACGAGCACAAGCCGTACCCCTCGCCCCGCTGGTCCGACTGCCACTGCGCCAACTGCAACCCTGCCGACGCCGACCGTCTCTTCGTCCACGTCGAGGGCCCCCACGGTACGTGCCCGCCCATACATGCATCGATCGTATCCCACCCAAGCTCCATTAATACGGCGGCAAGAGTTTTCCTCCCTCACCGTCACCCACACCGCTTATGCTCACGCGCGTATGGTGTCATGTCAAATTAAAGACGGCGGCGCCACGGAGGAGGACGTGCTGTTCATCCACGGGTTCATATCGTCGTCCGGGTTCTGGACGGAGACGGTGCTGCCGCACGTGAGCCGGGAGGCGCGTGCGCGGCGGCGGCTGTTCGCCGTGGACCTCCTCGGGTTCGGGCGCAGCCCCAAGCCGGCCGACTCGCTGTACACGCTCCGGGAGCACGTGGAGATGATCGAGCGTTCCGTCATCGAGCGCTACAAGGTCGGGCCGTTCCACATCGTCGCGCACTCGCTCGGCTCCATCCTCGCGCTCGCGCTCGCCGTCAAGTACCCCGCCGCCGTCAAGTCCATCACCCTCGTCGCGCCGGTACGCAACGCCTCTCCCCGCCCGTCGCGTACGTACGTAACGTTTCTGCATGCGTCGCTAACCTGTCGGTCTGACTTGCAGCCCTACTTCCCGGTGCCCAAGGGGGAGGTGGGGACGCAGTACGTGCTACGGGCGGTGGCGCCCCGGCGGGTATGGCCGGCGATAGCGTTCGGCGCGTCGGTGGCGTGCTGGTACGAGCACCTCGGCCGCACCGTCAGCATCGTGCTCTGCAAGCACCACCGCCTCTGGGAGCTCGCCTTCCGCGTCTTCACCTTGTACAGGTACCGTAAAAATAATATTTTTTCCTGATCCGGGTGGTGAGAATTAGCTCAGCGACATTGTTTCTCCTTGCTCGCATTGGGTGATTGCGTTGACCAATGGGATAGCAAGCTCGTCGAGGAATCCGCCATCAATGGGAGCTAGTAGTAGCTCCCGATCGAGGCGATGCAGAGGTGCGAGTGAGTGGGAGCATTTATGGGCGCCGGTCGGGTCCGGCGGCTGCATCGTCGCTGCATGATGTGACTGCCCGACGGGCGATGAGATGAGTTAATAGGGGACATATGAACTGAGCTTGACCCCGGTCAAATGTTAGTTGTTGCACTTGGTGTGAGGACATGCGAGATCATCTAATGTTTCAATGCTGACTGCGCATGCATGGACCACCTGCAGACCTGCTCCCTCGACTCATTGGCCAGTTTTTTATTCATGGCCAATTTTTTGGCTCTTGCTTGGATTGCAAATAGTATTTGGCATACCCAAATGCATCAACGAACTCTAGGATCATTTTTCTTGCCCAACATTGCCAATACATGGGCAACCAAAACCTAGCCAATACTTTTGCCTTGGCCAAATTTCCATAGGATTAGTTTGGGCTCAAACCAGACACGCCCGTAGTGTCCTTGCCTTGGCTATAAAATGGGTGACGGGAGATTGTAGCAACAAAGGAAAGCCAGGCAAGGGAGGTGCTTTCTCATGGGTGGCTATCTAGAGAAGGTGTTGTGACGGTAATGCTAACAAATTATGTACTTCCTTCGAATAGGAATATAAATCAAGCATGGAAATTTAGGTTGTCAATTTAATGAGCAAAACATGTGTAATATACCACAAAAAGTATATGGACATGTTTCGCTAATTAGATCGAAGACCTAAAATTTCGTGCTCAGGCTATATTCCCATCTGAAGGGAGTAAGACAATAGCGACGGAAAGATCTCCCGCGAGATTGATAAACCCGTAATGACTTTGCGTTGGCTACAATAGGATGTTAGAGCATCTACAACCGGACGTTTCAAACGACCTCTCATACGTCCGTGGACGTGCACGGTCAGTAGCCGAACAGGAAAGAGAAGGAAATAAGTGATCTAACTGAACCCCTGATATCATCCCTATACGCCTAGGCTATCCGCAAGCCTTCATATCCATTTCAAATATAGAGAGGATATGAGGGATCGCGAGCGCGCTTGGGCAGCCCGTCACGTAGAACACGACCCAGTCCCGGACCACATTTTCTTTTTCTTTGTTTTTCTCCACCAATCACGTGCAAGTGACCGGACATATGAGGAAAAAAATAAGAAATGTGGCTGCGTGGACGGACAAATAGGGGACATACTCGGTCACTGACCGGGGACGTTCGTGGACATTTAGGAGGTCATATTTGCTAAGTCTGGCTATACATGCTCTTATGCACCACTCGGTCAAAAAGTGACGGTGGGAGACAGTAGCAACAATGGAAAGCCACGGAAGACAAGAAAGTTGGCTTCTCACAATGATGTTGAGGCCAAGGGTTTCAACCTCCTTGAAGAAAAGGTGGCTTCTCACATATGGTTGTCTAGAGGTGGTGCTGCAATAGCGGCAGAGAGATCTGACAACGTAGTAGAGTGCAATAGAGGGGGTTAAAATCTACTCCATACATATTTCTCTTGATTAAAGATTTATGAGGTTTGCAAATATGATTTATTTGAAAACCTAATTTGACAAGACCAGAAAATGGACACAATTTCTTTTTAATTCTGGTGTCGTTGTTGACCACGTGTTTCCTAGTTATAGAGAGGCCGTGGTGTATACTCGTTATACTTTGTATCAACTTTAAGCTACATTTTAAGATGGAAAAAAATCATTTGTCAGGAAAAAGTAGGAAAACAAGAAAAGAAATAGTTATAGACATGAAAATCACGATGTGCCCTGACGACCATTTTCAGCCTATACTCATGTGATCATGTCTCCATTTGCTCGTCTCAAATATAAACAGATTTATGTGCACGTTTTGGCAAACAACCATCATGACGCTTCAACTTGTTGCTGCAGGGTGAGGACTTACCTGATGGACGGCTTCTTCTGCCACACCCACATCGCGTCGTGGCACACCCTCCACAACATCATCTGCGGCAGCGCCGGCAAGATCGACAAGTGCCTCGAGATCGTCCGGGACCAGCTCACCTGCGGCGTCACCATCTACCACGGCGGCGACGACGAGCTCCTCCCCGTGGGCTGCAGCTACGCGGTGCAGTCCAAGATCCCGCGCGCCAGCGTCAAGGTGATCGACGGCAAGGACCACGTCACCATCGTCGTCCAGCGCCAGAAGGAGCTTGCCAGGGAGCTGGAGGAGATCTGGGACACCAAACGGTGAGGCCACTGGTCGGCGGCCGTGCACAGGGTGAAGAACGGGAGCGGGGTTTTGGAGCGGCGCCTCAGGATGTATTTGTCTTCGAAGAAGAACAAGGGTGCAGGTCTGCGTCTGCTCAACCAAATTTCTGGATGCGGCAGGAGGCACGAGTGATGCCAGGCAAGGTCTCGAGAGTGAAACGTGATGAAGATTACCTTGATTAGTTTTCTCTCTTCTTTTTTTTCCTTTCTCGAGCTTTCATATTGAAGGCTGGGAAAAAATATTGGACCGTCCTGTGTATAATTGTGATAAGTTTATAATGAATCTCATTTCGGTTGTAGGAGCATCTACAGTTGGATTTTATAAATCCGACCCCTGAAACGTTTGAAGACGCGTTCGGATGCGTTTGTGAATAGCGACTGTTCACATCTTAAATAATGCATTCTATAACCGGACACTGTAAATCTCGTACTTCAAATCTATACAAACTCATGCACCTACTACGTCGATGCATTACACACATCACCTGGTTACTTCATCACTATTAACATGACATCCGATTATCAAAATTTGGCATGTTTGGCTATGATGATGATCATCCACGGTTTCCCTTGCTCTTTCCGTAGCCCTTGCCGTCCTTCTCGTGGAAGTACCGGCCGAAGACGTCATACGGATCGAGCCGAATATGCTCGTCGCCGGAGCTGTCCTCGCGTCGCTACCTTCTCCTCCTCCTTCGACGGTAGTTCGGCCATTTCACGGACCACCCCGATTCTGCTCTTGTGCAAGGGCGCGCGTGTTCCTCCAATGCCGTTTATTCAAAATGCGAGCGCTAATGGCTTCCTACTTTGTGGCCGACCGTGCCCTCACATCAGCCGCCTCTGCCGCCGTCATTTCCTCCACGATACGGGCCTCGTCGGCCCTTATCCTCTCCTTCCCACGACAGAGTGAATCCACTCTTTAGTAGAGTTGAACCCAATGGTTGATAGTCCTAGCTACGCCCCTGCTCGGCGGTCCTTATCCTCTCCTTCCCACGACGGGCAGCCCGTTCACGGTGGGACTCGAAGTCTGTCGGACCGATGATGGGGAAGGAGAGATTTTTTTGGCCGCGGGGACCGTGATGATCCCTCCCTAGAGAACATGATCGCCTGTTGATTCAATGCTATGGAGCTGCGCCGGACAGATCCATCCATCGACCGGGCGATGTCCTCGCGGGAGTGGCGGAGTGCAATGTGGACCGCCATTGCCTCATCCAATCCACATGGGACGACACCCCAGTCGATGGATCCAGACTGGTCAGAGTCAGATCCGCTGCCTTCCATGCGGAAGAAGGCCGAAGATCACCGAAGGTGAGCTTGGGTGGCGGATGTGAGTGAAGGGGAGTGGCTAGGATTTGGTCCGGCGAGCGGATGGGTACGAATATATGTGGGGTCGATGCAAGCCAGCGCAAGCCAGGCGGACGTTCCCCGGCACGTCCGGGCGCCCCATATTCACCCCATATTTGAGCTGGATATGAGGGATGCTGAAAGCACAATATGCTCCCTTGGTGGTTTTGATAATTCATAACAACATACATTGTCTCTTACACTAATACTTTTATCTAGTGTATTTCAGATAAAGTCCATAGAGTGATGGATTGGCAAAAAGGAGTGTGAAGAGTATCCCCGTGAAGAAGAAGGAGAAGGAATAGCATTGACAAAGGTTCAAGCGAAGAGGACTCTACATTTTACTTTGTGAGCAATTACTTTAAATCCATAGGAAAACCAATACTATTAAAATGAGGTAAGGTATTATTGATGAATAAAATGCTCATACGTGCACAAGTGATAGTCACCACATACACCCACAAACTCTTCCAGAAAAAGTCTGTCCAAAGCCAAATATTCAAAATCGGTGCAACCAATACTTTCCAATCGGTGCCACCGATTCTCAGCCTCTGACAGACTCAGCCAAACCCTAGCATTTCGATGCAACCAATTCCATTTTGGTGTCACCGACTTTTGGTTGCCAACTTCCTGTTACACAAATTCACAAAATCGGTCCGACCGAGTTTGTTGAATCAGCGTCACCAAGTTTGGCAATCTGACCATTGGTCACTTTATCGGTGCAACCGAGTTTTATGTATCGGTCTCATCGAGATTCAAAAGTTGCTACCTTTGAGGTAACTCGATAGCACCGAGATTAACACATCGATGTCACCGGTATGACTTATTAGGTGTAACGGTTGGATTTTTGAAGATGCCTATGTATACCTCTCCATCAGCACTCACTCGAAAGAGAAGCACTCAGAACAGTTCCCCACTCATATCTAATGATTTTCTGAGAGAGAGCCACCTACTCATGTGTTGAGATCATGCCATTCCATTCCTACCATATGAATCTTGATCGCTAGCCTTCCCAAGTTGCTTTCCACTCAATCAACCTCTTCCACCAAGCCAAATCTGTGAGAGAGTGATTGTTTGTTGAGAAGTCTATCATCTTGAAGCACAAGAGCAAGGAGTTCATCGAGCCCATTACCTTTTGGATGCCTCCTAGATTGGTTATGTGTCGCTTGGAAGCCTCCTACTTCGTGTTATGAAGTGAACCAAGAAGTTTGTAAGGGCAAGGAGATCGCCTACTTCGTGAAGATCTACCCAAAGTGAGGCTAGTCCTTTGTGGACGGAAGCCGTTATGGAATAGTCAATGTTGCTACTTTGTGGACCCTTATGGGTGGAGCCCTCCGTGGACTCTCGCGACCGTTACCCTACGTGGGTTGAAGACTCCATAAACGTGGACGTACGATAGCACCACCTATCGGAATCACGGGAAAAATCTTCGTGTCCTTCATGCGTCTGATCTCTCTATCTCTACTCCTTACTTTCATATGCAATGTCTTTACTTTCCGCTGCTATACTTGATGACTTGCATGTGTTGGGTGTTCTAGACTTGCTACATATGCTAAAATCTGCCAACCCTTACACTTGTGCTTGGTGTAGATTTTAAATTCCTGCAAGTAGTCTATTCACCCCCCTCTAGACATACTCTTCTAGTGATCCCGCAGATGCCGGTCAGCCCGAACGTTTAACACCGGATGAATCGCAATTTCGTGACTAGGAGGCGGTGGTTGTTGATTTGCGCCTAACATCATCCTTGTCTACTCTCCTCTCTAAGAGCATCTATAACCGGACCTCTCAAACATGCCTCATACGTCTAGGCGGGCCGTTCGGTCAGTGTCCGGTAAAAAAACATTGATCCAGACGGACCCCTCAAACGAGCCTTAGACGCCCGGACTGACCGGCACGCCCCATATCCAGCCCAAATATGGGGCTGATATGGGGGTGCCCGGGCGCGTCCGCCTGACAAGCCCGGCCCACCCCGACCCCACCCTGTCCCACAAAAAACCCTGTCCGGCGAAATCCTAGCTCACTCACTCGCTCCGTCCGCTCCTCTCCCCTCTCCGCCCGCTCCTCTCCCCCCACCGACGAGCATGTCGAGCTCCGGCAATGCCTTCGGCGACTCCAATCCGGAGTACAAGTTGGCTCTCCGCATCGCCTTGAAGCGGTCCAAGGCGGAGACCGGGGGCAGCTCCAAATCTGGAGCGTCCTCACAGCCGCCCGCTTCCCATCGGCGCATTTCGGACGCCGACGCTGGCCCGTCCCGTGCCATCGACAGCGGCGACCGACGGCCAGCCCAGTCCGCGTCGGCGAGGCGGGCTCTCTCTCGCCGTGCCCTCCCTTCGCCCGTCGCTATTCCCCCATATGGGGCAGCGATTGGTGCTTCTGCCCGTCCCTCCGTCCCGGACGCACATGACGGAGTCAGAGGCGCGCGCTGCCGCCGCGAGAGGCAGCCGCGGAGGGAGAGGGAGGCCGCGGAGACAGCGAACGAGCGGGCGCGGTCTCTGGCGGATATAGATGAGGACCGCCTCCTCGCGTGGGTCTGCCGCCGGTCGCTCACGACGGCAGATTCGGATGCGAGGAGGCTCCGCCGCAAGAACGCCAAGGCCCTCCACATCACCATCGATGAGTTCGAGCGGCTGGCGGCGGTTATGACGCAGGAGCTGTCCGCCCAAGCTCAAACGCCGACAGGACCGGGCGACGGAGCGGCTGAAGGGCCTCGTGATCGTCTCCGACGACGACGACGACGATCAGCCCCCGCCGTCGACGGCTACAGCTACGTCGGCGACCGCAAGGGGAAAGGTCCGGCCCGTAAGTACTAGTTAGATTAGTGTAGTTTTAAATTTGTCCGTCGTATGTATGAACCTTTATTGCAATGTGATGTTATGTGCGTTTGATCGACGTACTTTGATCCACGTTGCATGCGTAGTATGAAATAGGGGTTCGGATATGAGGAGGACGGATGTAGACGAACGGATTTGAGACGTGCCCAGTCAGTGCCCACGAACGCGTCCGGACGCGTCCGCAGGCGTTTGAGAAGCTAGATTTGTCATGTACGGTTGTAGAAGCTTAAAAAAGCATACATCTATTAAATCTTGGACTCGTCTCTACTTGCGACGTTGTGGTCAACCGGGTTGACGTCGGCTTTGGCTCACTCCTCGCGAGGCCTCAACGGTGACTGTCGCGGGCAACGTTGTTGTCGACTCAGCCTTGGGCGATGTTTCTCCTTCATGTAATAAGATGTTCATTCAGTGAAAGTTATGTTTTCATCGGCTACAAGAATGATTTCATTAATCTTAAGGTTTGTCGTCTTAACCTTCAAAGATTTTTTAAAAAAATATGTTATATCATGCATATAATTACAGGGGTGACCACGTGTGTGAGCATTCTGAAAAGAAATGCAACCATCATTGCATATCTACTTGACGGCCATATGCCGTGCATGGGAGTGACCGTGGTAAAACGGAGTATTAACAAAGGCCCCTAGGAATGAATGACGCATATCCTGCGCGTCCATATGGTGGAAGACTTGTATTGGCTCACACGCAGTAATGACATAAAACCAGTGCCTGTTAATCTAGTACCTACCCTTCAACTAGTTGACGGATTCTCCGAGGCAATAAAGGGTTTGTCCCGAGCTAGCTGGATTATGCATTTGACTGAAGAACAGCCTTCAAGCACTGCTAGAATTACCCACAAAATCTCTCAAAATAGGTCGTAGTCCCGCTATATAGATATAGCAAACATTCGGTACAACAAACCAACTTGCATTGCTGGGACGGCAGCAAACATACATCCAAGGAAAAGAAAAGAAAAGAAAAGAAAATAGAGACAGGCGGATTGCTAAACGACGATGACCCATGACTGGGGCGCCTCACCGACAAAGTACCACCGCTCTCCTAGCACCGAATCGACGAGTACTAGGCAGCATCTTCAAGAAGGAACGCCATGCTGCTGCCTGGACCAGCGCACTGGTCCTAGAGTTTCCCCCGACACAAAGGGAAGTGAACAAGGGTAGCCACGACACCCTTCAGGAAGGAAAGATGCCACCCGAAGGCGGCACCGTGTTGAAGTCGGACAAATCGACAAGGATTTCTCCCGAAACACCCCATCAACAACCCGAGACGATCAGAAGCGCAGGAGCCCCGTGAGGACGAGCCTCGACACCACCAGACAAGCCGCCCACCAACAAGCGCCAAAGCAATCTCGAAGCCATCATCGTCGTCTCACCGAAGTAGCAGCCATGAGGTCTGCAAGCCGAAGAGAGGAGAGGAATGACCCGGGGTGAGCAGTACCGCGGCCGGCGGGAGGGACCAACCTCCACCGCCGAAGACAGTCGTCGACCGGCCGCGGCCGTAGAGCACACCAGTCCCTGTCAAGTCCGTCCGGGCCCATCTGACCCGTAAAGCCCTCCCGGGCACACCAGTCCAAAAAGGGTCTGGTCGAGCCGAGATAGGGCCCGTGAAGTCCGCCACCGCGCTGCAACAGGCCGGCCGTCGTCGCCGCCAACCCATGGATCCGCACCATCATCTCCATCCGCAGAACGAGCCGCAAGTCAGGCCGGCCCGCCCGAACCCAGATGGAGCCCTACAGGCCCAGATCTGGCCGAGGGCCCCGGACGGCCATCACCGCTGCACGCCGCCACCGCAGCACCGCCCTGCCCCGCGGGCCCGACCGATGTTCTTTTGTGTTTATGTACCAACATGTACTAACAACTTCTTAAAGAATTTGAGATTTTTGGAGACAGATGGATACGGTGCAGTTACCATATCACAAAATTTCAAGTTCACATTCTATATAAAAAGCAAAAATAGTTACAGTAATTTTAATGTATCTAATCCATAACCAAGTTAGCATGATTTGTCAATTTTCATTTCTCAAGCACAATTGATTATTTATTTATTTTACGTCAAAGGCAGGTGCCTCCAGCCAGTTCATTAAGATAGCGAAAGTAAAAGGAGATACAAGGAACATTTACAAGAAGAAGAAAAGAAAAATACAACATCAACATGGAACCTGAACAAACCACTACCTCCAAGTATGTTTTTTACCCAGATTGATTGCGAGTGAGATCTTGGGAAGTGCCTCGTTTGAAGTAAGAAAACGATGCCCATTGATGTTGTCGTCATCGACATCGACCCCAATTGACGACATAGTATTCGCCCTGACTTGCGCACGACTACACAACTAAACCTTGGGAATGACCTGGCCATGCAATATCTTCCACCGTCACTCTCACTCTGATAAAAGCTGACCCATTGTTGAGGAACTACCCTTCGACAATGCTCCAAGGAGGAGAATAACGTCTACGAGCACCATCATTCCTGGTAGTGACACTCGTCGAGTCTAAGTCTGCCTCTGAAGCCTTATGCCTTCCCACCTCTACGAACCCGGAGAGGGAATCCAAGCGCTACAAACCTAAGAGACCAACCCGCGACTCCGTTAGCACCTACAATGACAAGCCAATCAACGGGATCAGAAGGACACCGCTCCCACAACATGACCATAGAGGCATGTCATTGCCAGTATCGGCATCACCTACCACCGCAGCCAGGATGCGGGCCAGCTATGGCCACATCGCTGGAGCCAGGGGATGCCCCTGCCAACCACCCGAAGCGCCCATTCTCAAGCCACACCTCGAAAACTCCTATCCCCCGTTGGACGAGCCAGATCCACGTTCACATTAGCCACATGTCCTCGCGTGTGTTTAGAAAGAGCTTGTGCATAATATGTTGCTCAATAACCAACGTTTGTCATATAACCCACCCAACATCTCCAAGCAACAATGATGCCCACAGGTTTCCACCACGCCTGCCTTGAGCAGCCTTCATCGCCCACCGCAGTGTGTAGGAATGAAGTATGTCTACTAGAGAGGCTGAATGGGAGTTTAAAATTTTCTTTTGAAAACTTTAAACTCTTAGGACCTAGCAGCGGAACGAATGAAAACTAAGCTACAACGAGTAATAACTAGAGTATGAAAAGTAAGTACAGCTCATGCATCAAAGGAAATCACATGTTTCATATACTTCATGGAGCACCGGACGAAATGGAAGATGCGACAAGTATCACTGTCGGTGCTCGGTGGCGACAAGGTGTTTGATAGACTAGTTCGCCCTTCTACAAAAGGACTACGTCTGGTTGGAGAGGTTGTGATTTAACAGTGAAGATAAACTCTCTTCACCCTATTCCCCTCAACAATTGATTCCTCAATCAATGTTTATTGCTCGTAGTAGATACTTGAGGTGATCTCCGAACCTTTACTGACTTCTTCGAGAAACATAATTACTCTTGGTTTCTGAAGATTTGACACCTAATCGTCTAGAGAGTTGGCAGCTCTCAAGAGTAATAGGTGGAGCGTACTAGACTTAGATTCGAGTGATGATAAACCACTATCTAATTTTTTGGTTCTCTGGTTTTATCTCGATGGATTTTGGACTCAAATCACTCAGGAGAGAGGGTAGCTCACAAAGCCGATGCAAGGTGGCTATTTATAGCCTGAGCATACCCTGATACGAAATGAGCATTTCGAACACGCGGTCCAGCCAATGGCTAACCAACACATTCTCAACGGTTGGATTTTAAGAGCAACGTAACATTACTTGAGGAACAAGTAATGTTAACTTCTCGGTCTGAGACAAATCTCTGGCAGCAAAGGAGATCATAGTCTCTTGCTGGCGAGTATTTGCTCGGAGCACAAAGAGATTTCTCTCTCAATTCACATAGGATAGGATTTAGCATCAGTGAATCGAAATCTTCAAAAAATACACCCCTCTTAATAGTACGGTGGTCCTATGACTGAATGAAAGAGAAGAAGAATAACAAAAAGAATGCTACGTCTTCACTAATTGTCTTCATCTTCTTGACTGTAGTCAAATCCTTGAGACACCAAACCAATTGCTTGTCGTCAGCAGTTTTTAGGGGGTCACTCTTGTGAGCATAATCTTCGGTGATAAGTCTCGCTTCAACGCAGGAGGTTATCTTTGGAGTTTTACCACACTCCTCGAGACTTCAGGGACCTGTTACTCTGGCATTAGCAAATACATTAGTCCCTAATTGTTTATGTCAACGAACTCCAAAACTTAAGAAGGCAAATTATTGCACCTACACAATGACACTATACCTCGAGCATGCAAAGGATTTGGTCGCGGACAACTCTGGTGCGATGACTCGAGGAGGAGGAAAGGTGAGATGGGGAGAAGGGAGCTAAGGGCGACAATAGCTAGGGTTTCCTCTAGTCGCCAGAGAAGGGCCAGGTGAGGGCACGACTATCTTTTGAGTGCTAACAGCTAAAATTTGAATAAAGTTTTGATGAATAATAGATATATCACGCTATGTCACCATGTTATTTAAGATATATATACAACTAGTAGTGCTTATTTTTGGGGGATGTCTAGTGAGAAAACATTTGTTTTTTCTAACCAAGAAATGGCCCTAAAATCCACAAATTGAACTAACTTGCTATTAAAGTAACTATATTGTTTTTAATCGAGAAATTAGTTCAAAATATATTTATTTTATTTGAGTTTATCTTAAGAGAACTAAGATATCTCCAATCAGACCACCGCTCGGATAGAAAATAACCATTCAATTAGACCCACAATATCAAGATGGGATGTTTGGGTTGCCGACATCCTCCATTTTTAGCCCAAGTAGGGGTGAATTTGAGGCCGCCCGAACAAGCTCTGACGCGTCTGCCACTTCGGACCGACCCACCCGACCTCACAAAATCCCATCCCCATCTGTTGGAAATATGCCCTAGAGGCAATAAATAAAGTGTTTATTATTATATATCCTTGTTCATGATGATTATTTATTATCCATGCTATAATTGTATTGATTGGAAACACATTGCATGTGTGGATAAATAGACAACACTGTGTCCCTAGTATGCCTATAGTGAACTAGCTCGTTGATCAAAGATGGTCAAGGTTTCCTAGCCATTGACATGAGATGTCATTTGATAACGGGATCACATCATTAGGAGAATTATGGGATGGATGAGACCCAAACTATAAACGTAGCATATGATCATGTCAATTTATTGCTACAGTTTTCTGCATGTCAAGTATATGTTCCTACGACCATGAGATCATGCAACTCACGGACACCGGAGGAGTGCCTTGTGTTATCAAACGTCACAACGTAAATGGGTGACTATAAAGGTGCTCTACAGGTATCTCCGATGGTGTCTGTTGGGTTGGCATCGATCAACACTGAGATTTGTTACTCCGTGTGACGGAGAGGTATCTCAGGGCCCAATCGGTAATACAACATCACAACAAGCCTTGCAAGCAACGTGACTAAGTGTTAGTCACAAGATCTTGTATTACGAAAACGAGTAAAGAGACTTGCCGGTAACGAGATTGAACTAGGTATGGAGATACCAACGATCGAATCTCGGGCAAGTAACATACCGAAGAACAAAGGGAACATCATACAGGATTAACTAAATCCTTGAGATAGAGTCTCGACCGATAAAGATCTTCTTAGAATATGTAGGAATCAATATGGGCATCCAGGTCCCGCTATTGGTTATTGACCATAGAGGTGTTTCGGTCATGTCTACATAGTTTTTGAACCCGCAGGATCTGCACACTTAAGGTTTGGTGACGTTTTGGTAGTATAGAGTTATGCATGGTGGTGACCGAAGGTTGTTTGGAGTTCCGGATGATATCCAGACATCACGAGGAGCTCCGGAATAGTCCGGAGGTAAAGATTGATATATAGGGAGTCTTGTTTTGGTCACCGGGAAGGTTTCGGGCTCATGGGTAGTGTACCGGGAGTGCCGGGAGGGTACCGGGGACCATCGGGAGGAGTATTTCGATCCAAGAGGCTACATGGACTGTGGGAGGATGAATACCAGCCCTTAGTGGGCTGGCCGAAGTCTCACAGAAGGCCCATGCGGCGGGGAAGAAAGTCCAAAGTGGAAAAGGTGGAAAAAGGCAAAAAGGTGGAAATAAGAAAGGAGTCCTAATCCTAATAGTAGTGGAGGAGGAGGACTCCTCCCTCCACTTCGGCCGAAGCCACCAAGGGCTGGCCCTTGCGCCAAGTCTCCTCCTCTCCTCCTCCTATGTATACTAGAGGTTTTAGGGTTTTTTGCATATAGATTTTCAGCCATGTGCAACCCTCTCCTCTAGTCCGTAGTTTCTCCTCTAGATCGGTTTCAGCAGTGCTTAGGCGAAGCCCTGCTGGAATTACTCCACCACCATCGCCGCAACGCCGTCGCGCTGCCGGAGAACTCGTCTACCTCTCCGCTCCCTCTTGCTGGATCAAGAAGGCAGAGATCATCATCAAGCCGTATGTGTGCTGAACGCGGAGGTGCCGCCCGTTCGGTGCTAGATCGGGACGGATCGTGATTGGATCGCGGGACGCTCGGCGATTTGGATCGCGAAGACGTTCGACTACATCAACCACGTTTCTTAACGCTTCCCGCTTAGCGATCTACAAGGGTACGTAGATCCACTCTCCCTCTCGTAGATGCTCATCACCATGGATAGATCTTGCGTGTGCGTAGGAAATTTTTTGTTTCCCATGCAACGTTCCCCAACACCTTCCCCACCCCGATCCAAACACTAGTCATTTATCTCACTCCACTCCACCTCCAGTCTGCCCCTCCCTGCCCCCTTCCGGTAATCTTCGACATGGCGGTGGCAGATATGAGTTCGCCATGTATGAATCCAACGATGGTGTTGACTAGGAGCTTGCCACGTGCTCGGACGAGGATGAGATGGCCCTCCAACTCGCGCTCTTCCGCTCCTGGGTCGAAAGCGAGCGCTATGCGTCCAACGACAACTTGCGGGGCGGATCCAATATCTAGGCTCCCTCACATGGATATAGAGGCTCTGTCGGGCCCCAGTCACCCCGATGATGGTTGATCGTGCCGCCCCACGATCCGATGTAGGCCTCGGAATCTGAGGCCACTAGCTATGCGCATCACAGGAGAGGATGCACATCACAGGAGTGTTTGTCGTGCAGAGAAGAAGGCGCCTCGCAGCTCCTACTCTTCCACAATATCCGCTCTGGTGTGGATACCGTCGTCCTCCTCCGACGACCTGGTCATCCGCTAGGTTTTGTAGTGGTCACCCACGCCGAAGGAGTCTGGCGTGGGGCGCTATCATCGAATCAACATGGAGATCCTCGTGCAAGGCATCGTGGCATCACGCCACACCATGGAGAAGAAGGCACAAGAGGAAGCTCGTGCCACCTCCCTAGGAAAGTAGCAAGCCCGGTTTGTCTATGCCCTCACGAGTTTGTCCCTAATTCCGAAACACATGTCCAACACCTCCTCTGACACCTCGAGCTCCAGGAGCAACTATATTTGCCGCGACCCCTATGTCACCTTCGACCGCTAGTTCTGTGACAAAGATGACATGAGCAAGGGCGGCCATCGGTGAACTTCTATCTACTTCTATGTACTCCTTATATGTAGCAGAATCTAGGTTTATCTAATGTATGAACTTGCTATGTCCGGATGTCCTATCTTAGTTTGCTGTGTATGAATTTGCTATATTTTATGTGTTTACTTGGGTTCATCAACTTTACATGTTTTTGTATGAATTTTAGTGTTCATATATCAGGGACATGACTAGGGATGAATAAATAAAGGTCAAGTCCCTGTCGTCAGTGGACGCGCTCATAAGCGTTCACGATTAAATAGGGGTTTAAATTAGGCAAGTCCGGTTAGAAATACGTCAACTTGTCGTTGAAATAACTAGAAAAGATTCTCTCACAGAAGAAACTAAACTGGAGCAGATAGGGTTTTATTTCACCATGTAAAACCTGAAATGACCAATGGAAATTTTGACTTCTCATTGAAGTCAAGCACTACCCTTCCCCGCAGCTCGGACACGGGATCACGTCGAAAGAGACCAGCGAATTAAGGCCTACGAGAAAGCACGTACGAAAGTGAGCAGCCAGCAAAATAGTAAAATCTTGGTCCCAACGCAAGCCACTTGGACACCGTAGCATGTTGGAAGGTGATTGCGTGTGTCGTCCGGGTTCACATAACCATCAGCGATGAGGGAGGGGAAACTGGTGGGTGAGCTCTCAGCAGCAGCACGAGCACAGGGACCCAGGGACGACATGGCATTAAGAACAGCCGTGCTTGATCAGTGCCAGCAACTATGTACTACTAGGCCATTTCTAGTTAACTTTCTCGTTCTCAGAAAGGAAAAATAGTTAACTTTGTATTTTACTTTTTTACTACAGCGGCGCATCCACGGCCGTGGTATTGTAGGCGCCAGTCGGCCGGCCGAAATTTCAGCCGGTGATATCATCCAATCATCGAATCCAGCCTACCACTTTGTCCTCAACCTTCAACTACCACATGCCTTTAACTTTCCTTTAAAAATCAGACCAACGCACGCTTGCAATGGAGAAGACGGGGCAGCAATGCAGTACACATTTGTTCTTGTGCGTAAACTGGGCGAGTGCGTCGACCGCATACAGGAGCGCTCGGAAGGAGGTGCCGTTGATCTAATCAGCACATGAAGGATCTTGGATATTACATGGCCAGTATGCAATGCTACAGTTGAATAGGCATGTGTAAACACAAAAAATGTAAAACACATACACGCATGCAATGTCTAGCTAGCAACCAATGCACGCTTGCATGAATCGATCTCGTACGTGCCAAAAAAAAAATTGCAACACAAGTTACACAAACCACAAACCGAAATGTGGCTATCCATCTAACTGGGCAACTCTCGTCTGCTTTTTTATGAAATCGAGATCGTCATGAATTGAGTTTCAAAAAAAAAATTGTGTCTGTCCATCCAATAGACCAAGACCAAAGGCAATGTTGAACGCATCTTTCTGTTGTGCTACCGGGTTTCGTGTGTACTTGTGCTTATTCTCTCCTGTAAACTAGGATCATTAGCTGGTTCGTTAGCTAGCCTCTATGAGTTTGTTAGCACATCGTCCTGCACGTGTACATGCCCCATGTACAGTTATGTTTAGCCTTTTAGGTAGGGCCTCTTCATATATTATATATGTTGTTTTGATAACACAAGCACCTTCATGGATACATCCGTGGTGCAACCTGTCTGGTCTCTCAACTCGGATCCTACAAATAAGGAAAATATGTTTTGTCCAGTCGGCCACCGGTAGACTAGATCATTGTTAGTGGCCGGCTCAATAGTCAAGGCGTCCTCACAAGTATTGGTAAAACTGAGCATTAGCTTTCAGGTATAAGATAAACCGTGAAGAACACCATCAGCCAGATGCCAGCTTTGCCAACGCGATGCACTCTCGGGGTGATATGGAAATATCGACCATGCGTCCTCATCTTAAAGGACCAGGAGAACCCATCCACCAAAGTGTGAATAGCTGGAATAAATCAGATGTTTCGGCTAGGGATAAATTACAAAGCATCGGCTTTGATGGTACGGTAGAAGAACATGGATGCACCGCATGGAGTCTCCTATAGTGGGATGAAAATTGCCGGGTTCGCCTGCCGGCTTTCTACTTGTCCTCCTTTATCCCTGTCGGTTTTGCAACAGAAGTTGGTGCATCCTTCTTGACTTGAGAGTTTCGCTTAGGGACCCACGCCATGTTCCTCTTCTCCAACTCTCCAACTCTTAGCCGCTTTAGCTGCCACACGTTCCAATATGATAACCAAGTGGCCATTCTGACAGTGATCTCATTTTATGCATTGGCAGTTCTTTCATAACTTTGGGCACTTTCGACTTGACTTGTCTAGACTCAACGACTGGGTCCTTCAAAGTTACTCGCTTCACTTTCTGTCCCTTTGTAGCCAACATCAACTCAGCTGGCTTTTGGTTATTTGGAGCCGGGTTTGAAACAACATCCTTGCGGCCATCTCTTTTTTACTTTGTAGACCTGCTTGACCACCTCCTTCCTCCTCCATGAGCTCCTGGCCGACTCTTGATTGAGCCGGTCTTTCACATATGGTTGCCAACTTGATTTTCTTGGAGATGCATAAACTTGGAAAGGTGATTTAGCGTAAGAATGATGATGTGCCTGTGAATTATACATGTCCCATGATTGATATGAATATAAGCCAGCATGGGAAAGCCTGGATGACTTTGGCATTGGCGGCCCAAAATAAGTTCGCGGAGTCAACGTGTTTAGCTTCTTCCTTCGCCAATCCCGATCTATAGATTTACACCTTGGGGATGACTTCGATGCTTTCGGTTCACTTGGCCGATAAGCACTTTTCGCCTCACTTATCTTCTGATATTTTTCCAATAACCGCGTGAAAATCGAGGAGACAAGCGTGCGAAAAGAGAGGAAGCAGCAACAGCGACCGTCACTGCATCCGTGGCGGCTGGCGTGCAAGAAAGCGGCTCGGTCAGTGCATCATGGCGGCACGCATCGGCGCATGCAGGCTCGGTTGGCGCATCGTGGCGGTGCGCATCGACCCATGTAGGCAGGCTTGCTAGGTGCATGCATAACAGGCTTCTGTCGTGGCGGCACGCGCAAGCGTTTAATGCAAGGGACGACCCAACGAAACCACGGCCTAACGGTCAAACAACGACACCGCCCAACGCAGCCCCACTTGTCAGGTCCAACGGGCAACACAGTCCAACGCGGCCCCACTCGTCATAGTTAACAGTCAAGCCATTAACCCGACGGCTACGTCCGTTCGGACCTGTTCTGAGGGTTTCGGGCAAGGGAGTGGGGGAAACTAAGCAAAAGTTAAGAGCGTGGGGATGAATGAGTAGAGCTAAGGAACTATGGGCACAGATATAATAAACCATAAATTTTAATATCCCTTACTTGTGGTAAATTGGTTTAAACTCTTCATAATTCTTCTACTGACACTATAAATTTTGGATCGCGTTGCACATCTACAACCTAACCCTAACCCTAATAAAAATGAGAGAGGAAGGAGTGTTGGGCTTACCGTGGAGGTGCTCGGGGGTGAGGAGGGGTGTGCGGCCGACGTCGGGCAAAGACGGGTCGCGTCGGGTGACGACGTCGTCGGGCGGGACAACACGACGAGTGGGCGGAGGTGGGGATCGAGAGGAGGACGAAATGATAAGTTTTTTTACTTCGTCGGGAGCTGTTAAAACCAACTAGTGTTGGCGTGGGCCTAATGGGCCTAATGTGCAACACCGTGCCTAATGTGAAACACCATCTCTAAGCAAATAGCTATGACGTTCGAATTCAGCCAACGTCAGCATTATTTGAAAATATTAACGATCACGTTGGTGAGAAATGGCATGTCACGAACAAGAGTTGTGGCTAGCAATTTCTTCATTAGTGGTGTATGCTAAGGCGGAGATTAATTAATTGCTTCCACATCAAGCGCCTATCTGTTGACAGATTGGATCGATAAATCTAAACAAAAGCTGTCAAGCTTTGCAAGGTCCCCGCACTTAGCTCCCCCAGGGCAACGCAGTTTGCTCCACCCCGCGTCGTCCCCTTCCCTCGCCGGCTGCTGCTTCATGCGGGCATCTATGGGTCCTAGTGACCGCTCCACCGGCCTACATGCACACTTTTGGAACGGTGGCACGCACCGACCCCTGACAGATGCATCTAGCTAGGGATAGTAGCACGACGAAGCAGTCAGTTCATCACCATCGTGGGTTACCAGCGGAGCCCAAGGAGGGCAAGCATCTCCTCGCTTGGAGTCTACTGTCGTCCGCCACCGACGACGGAGATGGACGCTCAACACCTACAACTGAAGAACGCGAAGGCGCTCCGGTTTGCCATTGAGCAATTGGAGCGTGAGGCGAAGGATGTAGGAGGAGGCGGCTCGGGTGACCAAGTTGAAGCGGCAACAAGACAGGGCCGTCAACCGGATGAAGGGGTTGATCATCCTCTTTGACTCCTCGTCCGACAACGGCGATGACCACAACCACAACTCCACCTCCTCTGAACCAAGATCCTCCACCAATCATGGACGCCTACTGTTAAGCCGGCGAGCGGTAGGGCAAAGGCCCTGACGAGGAACTGGTGAAGACGCCCCTCCTGTTTATTAGGATGTTTAGCTGTTGAAGTTAAGAATTTTTCTGACAATGAACTCCGATAATCTTTTGGATGATGTACAATTGGTTTATGTGCATTTGGTTGTCCGTTTGACGCCGATTTCGTTGTCTGCCGTTTGCCATTTGGTCATGTAGAGTAGCTTTTCACGGCGTATGCGTAGTATGGATATATAGTGCCGGATATGAGGTACACAAATGTGAAGTGCATTATTTGAGACGTGACCAGTGACAGAGTGTGACGAGCAACGGGGGGATTTCAAAATGAAATCAAAGTTTACACAAAAACAAATTCTGCTCACAGTCTCGCAACATAAACTGGACCGAATATACATCTTACATACATATATCTATATAGCTTGTTCATACATACATATCTGGTATCCTAAATAGAACCATAAAACCATAAAACACACCAAACTGATCAAAAGAAGTGCTCCACAACACGACAATAGATTACACCGGACTGATCAAAAGATGACTAAATATGAGCGCAATAACTATATATATGCCTTCCTCGGTTTCTTAGTTTTGAATTCAGCAATTATGTCATCATAACTTTTTTTTTGAAATTTCTCTTTTTTACTTGTAGCAGCAAGCTATCCGTAAGAAATTAATCTTCCATTCTATTGCGCAACCTTGATTTGATAATTTTCAAACTAAGAAAAGCACCCTTAACACTTGTTATAGAAACTAGGAGGGTAATAAGCAGTCAAAGTAATCTATCAACCCAATTATATATTCCAACGGCGCGGCGGGCCAACGGTCGGCGGACGACGGCGGCCAAGACCTACAAGCAGTGCCCACAAGCCATGGCAATTTGAGGATTGGGGGGAAGATATCGTGTCGATTTAGAGGAAACGGAACAGAGACGAGCATACGTGGCGTTGTCGCTGTCGATTCAATGGGCTAGGATTGCAATGCTTAGTATTGATTTTTTTTTCCAGTTTCGTAAGGGGGGTCATGTCCCCCTTTGGCCCTAAAGAGGCTCCGCCAGTGGGCGTGACTGGTTACAGCCCACAGACGTAGCCGAGTATGTCCCAAGATGTTTGAGGGGCCGAATTTGCCAGGTCCAACTATAGATGCTCTAAGGGCATCTCCAACAGTTTGTTGGTTAACTTGTTGATAAAATATACCATGTCATCAACTAACAAATTAACATATAACTACTCCAATAGGTTGTATCTAGTTTGTCAAATAGGATGTGAGATAATAAATAAGGTGCTCTCTCATTCTACATTGAAGCTTGTGTAAGGGGTGTTGGCTAATTTGCATAAAACCTTACTCTCTTTTACAATTTATTGTATGGCACATCATCAAAAATCCTATGTGTCAAAGACTATCAACAACTATCTTACAACCATTGAAGATGGCCTAAGGGCATCTTTAGGCAAAGTCTTAAATTTTAGAAGAGTAAAAGGTCGAGTAAATGTTAGAGGAGCATGATTGCTCCTCTAAGGAAAACCCATTTTAGCCGATCACCAAAATTTAACGGAGTAAAATAGATTCAATGCGAATTAAACAGACATTCGATGCAAATTCTAGTAGATAAACACGAGTGGACACATATTCTTAATATTTTGCATAGAACTTAAAAAACATTTGACGTATTAGGTACAAATTAAACCCAATCCAATTTCAATTGGATTCTTCCTTGAGTTCCTTCCTCTCCCTTCTAGTCATACCGACGATCATTGGGTCCAGGCTGTCGTCATTGCCGTCGCCTTCTTCATCACCTTATAGGTTGATGACCTTAATCCTCCTCACCGTGTACACCGCGTACAACTGTCATTCGACCTCGACGCGCTCTTGGAAGCATCGGCAAAGCTCGACCATATAAGCCTCGTCGTTGGCCTCCACCGCGAGCAACTCGCAACCACACGTCCCTCGCGCCTCTCGTGTGCATTTACCCCCTAGTTATCCATCGGTGACAGATAACTGTCGGGGAAATTGCGGTGGCCTACGACACTATGGAGGTGCACCGACTCGATGTCGTATGCACGCGTTGCCGCCTTCATAGTGAAAGGAACCCAAAAAATGGGTCTTCTCGGTGTCACGATCGTAGATTTCCGCCATCCAAGTCCCCCATTGACACCGGCGCACACCATGGTACCTCGATGGGGGTGGTGGGATGTCGTCGATGGCGCATGAGGAATAGGTGAAGGCCCCGCGATGTATCCCCGCCGACCACGCATTGTGGATGGGGGGTGGCGGCCACGCGCTGCGGATGGGCGGCGATGGCCACGAGATCCGGCCATGTCGCCTGTGGGGTGGGTGGATGGTTGACAGGGTGCGACGCGCGTATGGATTGGGTGCTGGGGGTGATGGATTGAGCGGCGCATCAAAGAATTTTTTTACTGTGAGGCCTAGGGAGTACAGACCGAGTACTTTTACTCCTTGGCGGTTGCTCAGAGTAAAAGTTTTATTCCTCTAAAGATTTTAGGCGATCAACTAAATCAGGTTTAGAGGATTAAACTCAGATTTTTACTCGATATAGGGGACCGATTAGAGATGAGACGAGGCTTCTTAGCCCTTTTGCCGCTTACGATCAAGGATTTTCTTTTGCATACACCTTTCTACGCCAAACAGATGACAAAGAGAGAGAAAGAAGACTTCATTTTCACGAAACAATACACAGATCAAAAAGAGCTAAGAGCAACTCTAGTAGATCCCACAAATTATCTTTTCTTTAAAATAACCGCTGATTTACGGGACCGGAACAAAAAAAATCCCGACCAGGTTCGTAAAATGGCCCATCCTGGATTTTCCCCCCTCTTGGAGAGCTGTAAAAATCAACCCGTGCCCGACATATGTCCAGTCATCCTTTTGCCGTTCCATCCACCCCTCGCGTGACTTGGAGGGACAGTAATTTCAACTTGCTCCCGTCATTCCGCCATCACCGCAGCTCCAAATCTACAACGAAATTTCTCCTTACGCCCCCCTGTGTCATCGACTACTTCTGTCGCCCTCGTCTTCTCCACCAAGTTTGAAGCTCGAGGGTGTCTAATCTTTGCCGCGGGCATGCGATAGCCGCTTGCGCCATGGATCCGCCCCGAAGCTTTGCATGGGGCCTCGTTGCGGGTGGGTCCGGCTAGTCCGACCACGATTGAGCGGCACGGTTGTCCATGTAGCCATCGCATGTGCTGAAGCCGCGGGTAGGGGGCGCTAGCAGCAGATTTGCATTCGACCGACGATGGGGAAGTAAGAGGCGACGGTTTTGCTTCTGGGCGGCGGATTTGTACATGCCAAAGGTAATGTAGAGTGCTTTCCTTGTGATTTAATTTAATTCCGACAAGTGATTTGTGACGAGGTCATGAATTAAATTTAGTAGATGGATTATTGGAGTTTGTCATCATCATCGGACTTAGATGATTTCGACATAGAGGAGATGTTTTTTGACGACAATGTCGATCACTTGGTCTTGTTGCATCTTGTCCAAAAATATGAAGCCGACAAGAAGAAAAGGCGTTGAGGATCCATGGTGGGTCGTCTTTGCATTCCAGGCAACCTAGCTCTCGGCCACAATATGCTCATGAAGGACTACTTGCCGAGGTGTCAACCTATCCAACTCACCTCTTCCGTATGTGTTATCGAATGCGTAGCATTTTGTTCGCATTGTTGAAGCTTGCGAGCAAAATTATCATTTCTTCACTCGCCAGAGGAATGTTGCCGGTTTGCTTGGGTTTAGTGCATACCAAAAAATACTGGTGGCAATAAGAGTTATAGCATATGACATTCCGACCGACTGTAGCGATGGGTTTCTTCGCATCGGAGAAGATACCGTGCTAAAATGCGTGCATGTGTTTGTCAAGACTTTAACCCGGGTTTTTGGTCACGAGTACTTCAGAGCTCCCAATGAGGAGGACAGAAAGAGTTGATGGTGATGAATGAAGTAAGAGGATGACCGATAATGCTTTGGGGTGTGGATTGCATGATTTGAAGGTGAAAAAACTACTCTACAATTTGGACTGGACAGTACACCAACAATAAACATGAACCCACTATTGTGGGTGAAGTCATGACTTCACATGGTTTGTGGATTTGGTATTACTTCTTGAACGTGGCTAGTGAGCGCTCGGGCGCCTGCTAGTATGATCTAGCTCTCTTACCATATATAGAAAATGCAACCAGTCCCTTCCGCACGTGCTTCCAAAAAAGGAAGCATCCTGGTCCCTTGCGACATAGAAGTGCAACGAACGACGCAAAGATATGAATGATGCCATTTTTTCTGGAACCATACGAGAGGGGAGATGCGACCAACACACGTTGGAACCTGCAACGACGGTGAAAAATTATAAAACGAACACATTTTTGCCGCTAGAACCAAATAGAGCGGTTGTCGTGATGATGGCCCCAATGCGCAGTCGTTGTTTTTGCTAGGACCCACGCCCGACGTAGGTAAAATTGTTGGAACCAGGTATCCGCTGAGCCGCGACCACGCAATACGGATGGTGGAACCGGCGTCGAGAGATGCTACGACTGCAGTTGTGGCATGCTGGAATCAGGCGTATGGACACGGATGCTAGATGCGACGACTGTGATTGTGGCATGCTGGAACCAGGCCTCCGCGGAGCTGCGTGCACGTGACACAGATGCTGAAACCAACATTAGGAGATGCTACGAATGTGGTTGTAGTGTGCTGGAACCAGCGTTAGGGGCAGAAGCTGACGACATGTTGCTATCGGGACGGCGGATCACCATGAGCTCACCAGCGGTGGATGGTTGCCTGCGCGTCCATGGCTTGTCAGCGCCCCACTACGCCAGGCCTGGCCATCAACACCGACAAGGAGGACCCACCCGGCTCGCAGCGCTCACCAGCTGCCCGACGGCCAGCCTGGGCCAAGAAGCCCAACACGCGCTTCGTTGGGCCGGAGTGGGTGCAGTGAGCCCACTCGGCGGCAGCCAATAATTAAGGTCGCACCCGCGAGGACCAACCCATCCGCGTAGGATCAGGCGAACGACTGGCGGCTACCTACTTTCTCTGCTTTTCTCATTCTGTACCCTAGTTCTTTTGTAATCAGGATCGAATTCTCCTCTGTGGATCGTTGTAAGCTACTATAATCGCCACAATACATCCTCCTTACATTTGGTATCAGAGACCAGTCCACCACCCCCTTCCCGTGCTCGATCTGGCGCAATTCGTGGAAACCAGGGGTCTGTGTCAAGCGCGATCTCGCCTGGAAGCTATGGATCCGTCGATCCAATCCTTCCTCGACCGGTGGGAGTACGTCTTCGCCGCCAACACCAAGGCCCAGCAAGCTACAGCGGCGAAAATCGATGACCTCCTAGCGTGGAGGTCCGATCTGGAGCAGCGCGTCTCGGAGCTGGGTGACGCGGTCGCGGCGCTGCAAACCGCGGCGCTCACGGCTTAACCATCAAGTGAGGACGCATCGGCGGGCGCGACGATCGTCCCGCCACCGCCAACGACGCTCGGTGCCCGTCCAGGCGCCGGCGCAGGCACGGTGCGCGATCCCCACGGTCTGGTGACCACGACGCCTTCAACATCACACGGGGCCACCGGCGGCGTCGTTCCAGACGCTGTCGCCGCTCCTGGCAAACGGTTAGTCCGACGCGTCCCTCTCACCCTCTGCCCTGTCGCCATTCGCGCACGCCAGCCAGCTGCTCACAGGGCTCGGCCAGGCACATCCCTCCATCTCGTTTCCGCAATTCTCTCGGGAGAACCCCAACCCGTGGAAGACTTTGTGCGAGCAATAGTTTCACATGTTTGGGATACTGCCATCCTTTTGGGTGCCCATGGCCGCCTTGAATTTTTTGGGATCGGCATCGATTGGTTAGAGTCCATCCAGAAAAGGCTCTCTAAATATGATTGGGATGCTTTCATCGCACTGCTCTGCACGCGTTTTGGCCGCGATCGACATCAAATGTTGATCCGACAGTTCTACACTGTCCGGCAAACTTCTTCAGTTGCAGATTACATTGAGAAATTTGAATTGATCATTAACCATTTGAGTTTGTATTCTGACACAATTCATCCGTTTTGTTTCCTCACTCGTTTTGTGGAGGGGCTTCGGAAGGATATACGGGCGGTGGTCCTAGTCCAGCGGACACCGAACCTGGACACGGCGTGTGCCCTCACCTTGCTGTAAGAGGAGGTAGCTGATGGGGTTTTCGGCACTCTCCCTCGACATCCCGAGACAGCGCCATGAGCGGGAACGGCGTGTCCCCTGCCACCTCCTCCCCCGAGTTGTCCTGTCACGACGACGGGCGCCTCGGATCGCCGCGGCACCGATGCAGCGCGGGCGGACATTTCCAAGGTCAAGGCTCTTCGAGATTATCGTCGTGCTCGCGGTTTGTGTTTCAAGTGCGGCGAGCGTTGGGGACCTGATCACGTCTGCCCGACCACCGTGCAACTTCATGTGGTGGAAGAGATGCTTGAACTTTTCGGCATTGATTCGACCTCCGACAACAACGACGAGATACAACAAGCCCACGCCACAGTCATGGCCATCTCTTGTTCTGCACTCGATGGCGGAGTGTCACCCAAGGCGTTCCAGCTTCTCGCCACAATGCAGGATCAGGAGGTGCTTATCCTGGTGGACAATGGCAGCTCTACGTCCTTCATCAACCAGAAGTTGGCCACGCGCATGATGGGCACCATTCCTCTGTGTCAGTCTTGTCGCATGCGGGTGGCTGATGGGGGCGAGCTTCTCTATTCGGCCTCAATTCCAACATGTTGCTGGTCATCCCAAGGACTGGATTTCGTTACACACATGAAGATCTTGCCGCTGGGAGTGTATGACACAATTTTGGGTATGGACTAGCTGGAACAGCACAGCCCAATGACGATTGACTCGCGCAACAAGCACTTGCGCATCCCCACAACTTTGGGTCCTGCCAGTTTGTTCGGGCACAAGGCTCAGTCGACCATCTGCCATGTGATCAATAGCGTGCAGCTGCAGCAACTCCACCACCAGGGCTCTCTACTGCACATTTTCCTTCTCTATCCCATCAACAAAGAGCAAGGGGCGCCACTGTCTGAACCCCAGGGTTTGCAACCACTGCTCGCAGAGTTTGAAGACCTCTTTGGTGAGCCCCAAGGGCTGACACCGCGCCGAGCTTGCGACCACACCATTCCTCTCATGCCTGGAGCACAGCCAGTCAATCTCAGACCTTATCGCCACAAACCAGAGCACAAGTCCGAGATAGAACACCAAGTCCAAGACCTTCTTCAGTCGGGCGTGATTCAGCGTAGCCACAGTACTTTTTCCTTCCCCGTCATCTTGGTCAAGAAGATAGACGACACCTGGCGACTGTGTATTGATTACAGGCACCTCAACACCATGACTCGAGTCAGCAAATTCCCAGTGCCCATCATTGAAGAGTTGCTCGATGAATTGCACAGCGCGATGTGGTTCTCCAAGCTGGACCTCCGCGCGGGCTATCACCAGATCCGATTAGCCAAGGGTGAGGAATTCAAAACAACATTCCAAACGCATTCCGGGCAGTATGAATTCAAGGTTTTGTCGTTCGGGCTCGCGGGAGCATCGGGCACGTTTAATGGTGCTATGACAGACACGCTCCATCCCCTCCTAAGGCACTGTGTCTTGCTCTTCTTCGACGACATCCTAGTTTTTAGCAAAACCTCGGAAGATCATTTAGTTCACCTGTGGCAAGTCTTCGAACTGCTGCGCCGAGACCAATGGAAAGTGAAGCGCTCTAAGTGCAATTGTCCTACTTGGGTCACGTCGTCAGCAACCAAGGGATAGCTGATACGTCTCCAACGTATCTATAATTTTTGATTGTTCCATGCTATTATATTATCTATTTTGTATGTTTTATATGCATTAAAATGATATTTTATATTATTTTTGGGACTAACCTATTAATCTAGAGCCTAGTGCCAGTTTCTGTTTTTTCCTTGTTTTTGAGTTTCACAGATAAGGAATATTAAACGGAGTCCAAACTGAATAAAACCCCCAGAATAATTTTTTCTGGAATAAAAGGAAGCCACGAGACTTGAGAACCAATGTAGAGGAGCTACCACGGGGCCACAAGCCCGCTTGCCGCGGTCAGGGGGGCCACCCGTGCCGGGCAGGCTTGTGGGCCCCTGGCAACTCCTCTAACCCTAATCTTCGGCCTATAAATTTCCAAATATTCCATCATTATCGAAGAGAGCCACGAAAACACTTTTCTGCCGCCAGAAGTCTCCGTTCCCGAGAGATCCAATCTTGGAGCCTTTTCCGGTAATCTGCCAAAGGGGGATTCGATCACGGAGGGCATCTACAGCAACTCCATTTCCCCTCCGATGATGCATGAGTAGTTCACCACAGACCTACGGGTCCATAGCTAGTAGCTAGATGGTTTTTCTCTCTCTTTTCTTCTCAATGCCATGTTCTTCATGATCTTCATGGAGATCTATGCGATGTAATACTCTTTTGCGGTGTGTTTGTCGAGATTCAATGAATTGTGGGTTTATGTTCAGATTATCCATGAATATTATTTGAGTCTTTCCTGAATTCTTATATGCATGATTTCATATCTTTGCAAGTCTCTTCGAGTTATTGGTTTGGTTTGGCCAACTAGATTGGTAATTCTTGCAATGGCAGAAGTGCTTAGTTTTGGGTTCAATCTTGCGGTGTCCTCATCCAGTGACAAAGTAGGGGTAGCGAGGCACGTATAGTATTGTTTCCATCAAGGGTAAAAAGATGGGGTTTTCATCATATTGCTTGAGTTTATCCCTCTACATCATGTCATCTTGCTTAATGCGTTACTCTGTTCTTTATGAACTTAATACTCTTGATTCAGGCAAGAGTCGGTCGATGTGTGGAGTATTAGTAGTAGATGCAGAATCGTTTCGGTCTACTTGTCACGGACGTGATGCCTACATGCATAATCATTGCCTTGGATATCTTCATAATTATTCGTTTTTCTATCAGTTGCTCGACAGTAGTTTGTTCACCCACCGTAATACTTTTCATCATGAGAGAAGCCATCTAGTGAAATCTATGGCCCCCGTGTCTATTTTCCATATTATACTTTCAGATCTAAAACCAAAAATACCAAAAATACTTGCTGCCCTATTTTTTACTTTTATTTTTACTTTCCGTTCAAGCATCCTATTATATCTATCTCTACAAGATCTCATCCTTGCAAGTAACCGTGAAGGGATTGACAACCCCTTTATAGCGTTGGGTGCAACAGTTTGATTCTTTATGCAGGTACATCTATTGGTGGCTCACTTGTATCTCCTACTGAATTGATACCTTGGTTCTCAAAAATTGAGGGAAATACTTATCTACTTTGCTGCATCAAACCGTTCCTCTTCACGGGAAACCAACACATGCTCGAGAAGTAGCAGTAGCCACAGAACCCAGCAAGATAAAGGCAATGAGGAGTGGCAAACACCTACTGATGCTAAAGAAGTTCGCAGATTCTTAGAGCTTGCCGGGTACTATCGCTGTTTTGTTCGTAGATTTGGCATCATCGCTCTCCCTCTCTTCAACCTCCTGAAGAAAGGTGTTCCTTCCGTCTAGACTGACAACACCAATCAAGCCTTCCGTCTACTGAAACAACAGTTGATCTCATCACCAGTTTTAGCTCTTCTAGACTTTAGTAAATCATTCAGAATCGAGACAGATGTGTGCGATAAAGGGATTGGGGCAGTGCTACAACAGGGGGGACACCCAATTGCCTTCATGAGCAAAAGCGTTAGCCCGCGCTACCAAGGCCTTTCTACCTATGAGAAAGAGTACTTGGCCATAGTGGTTGCCATCGACTTGTGGCGACCATACGTTCAACATAATGAGTTTGTCATTTACACGAATCAGAAGAGCTTAATTCACCTCGAAGAACAACGATTGACGACACCGTGGTAGCAAAGAGCCTTCACCAAACTGTTGGGTCTCGGTTACATCATCCGTTACAATAAGGGGTCAGACAACACGATTGTCAATGCGCTCTCGTGCTCGCAGCCCCCAGAGTTGTTTTTTAACATCTCTACTTGTCAGCCCAGTTGACTTGATGATGTGCTTGCCAGCTATAACTGTAACCCCTAGGCCTAGAAACTTCTGCAACAACTTGCTCTCCGTGAGGACCCCAAAGGGCGTTTTGCGCTACAGAATGGCATCCTGTATTTCCGCAGCAGAGTTTGGCTAGGAGGATTGACAACAATGCAACAGAGGATCATGTCGGCATTCCAAGACAGTCTAGTGAGGGGCGCACAGCGGATTTCCAGCTACCTTCTGTCGTATTCGTCGATTGTTTGCTTGGCCTAAGATGAAGGCACATGTTCTGCAATATGTGAAGTGCTGCTCTATTTGTCAACAGGCCAAACCGGACAGATCAACATCCTCAGGACTGTTAGAGCCACTACCTATTCCACAACATCCCTGGGAGATGATCACTATGGATTTCATCGACGGTCTGCTACAATTAGGCAAATTCAACTGCCTCTGGGTCATCGTCGACAAACGCACCAACTTTGCTCATTTCTTACCTTAGGCACATCTGTACACAACTTCTAAAGTGGCTCTCCTCTACATGTCCAGCATCTACCGCATCCATGGGTTCCCCAGCTCAATCGTTTCGAACCGCGACCCAGTCTTCACCAGCCACTTCTCGCGCGAGTTGTTCAAGTATGCTGGCATGGACCTGCGTATGAGCTCGGCTAACCATCCTCAAACGGAAGGCCAGACGGAGCGAGCGAACCAGTGTGCCGAGACTTATTTGCAATGCTTCGTCCATGCTTGCCCGAGCCGTTGGAGCCACTGGATTCCGCTGGCGCAATTCTGGTATAACTCCTCTTATCACTCCAGCATTGACATGTCCCCGTTCAAGGCGATGTTTGGATGCGAGCCAAGGCAGTGGGGCATCACGCCCACAGTTGACTGCTCGGTCCCAGCCCTTCATTCGTGGCTGGATGAGCGGGCGGTTGTGCAGGATCTGCTCCAACAACACTTGAACCGCACGCAGCAGCACATGAAGGCCCAGGCGGACAAGCGTCGGTCCCCTCGCACCTTCGAGGTGGGCGATTCCGTGTACCTCAAGCTCCAACCGTATATCCAAACCTCGGTGGCCAGGAGGTCCAACCACAAGCTCTCCTTCAAGTATTATGGACCCTTCCCAGTCATCGCCAAGATCAATGATGCGGCTTAGAAGCTAGAGCTACCATCGCACTGTCAAGTGCACCCTGTTTTTCACGTCTCCCAACTCCAGCACTGCTTGCGCCCGGGTACACTCTCTTCCACCGAGATTCCACACATTACTGATATACCCGTCGTGCCGGTCGTAGTTCTGGAGCACCGTTGGCACCGGAAGAATGGCGCACTGGTGGAGCAAGTACTTGTCCGTTGGTCTGATCGATCAGCGCTCGCGGATACATGGGAGGACAAGGTGGCGTTGCAATCGCGCTTCCCCAGCGTAGAGACTTAGGGGCAAGCCTCATCCCAAGGAGGAGGGGATGTCAGCGCCCCCACTACGCCAGGCCTGGCCATCGACACCGACAAGGAGGACCCACCTGGCAGCAGCTCGTAGCGCTCACCAGCTGCCCGACGGCCAGCCCGAGCCAAGAAGCCTAACACCCGCTTCGCTGGGCCGGAGTGGGTGCAGTGAGCCCACTCGGCGGCAGCCACTACTTAGGTCGCCCCTGCGAGGACCAACCCATCCACGTAGGATCAGGCGAACGACTGACGGCTACCTACTTTCCCTGCTTTCCCCATTTTGTACCCTAGTTCTTCTGTAATCAGGATCGAATTCTCTCCTGTGGATCATTGTAAGCTACTGTAATCGCCACAATACATCCTCCCTCTTACATGGCTAGGGTCGACAGCGCTAGCTGCCCCGTCGAATGATGTCTATTTTAAACCTTGAGACTATAATGCTCATCGTAAATGAACCCTTATGTCTAAATCCCCGAAATCTGTATTATGTATTCAGGGATCCCGGCCAATCTCAACCTTGAACCCGTTTGATGCACAGGGAAAAAGATGATCTCGGCCAAAATCATTTTTTAGTTTTTTTACTCTCACTACACTAGCCCACGTCGAGATGGACGGTCCGCCAAGGACGCGAGGAAAAACGGCCAGCCATGGAAAATGGCTGTGCCCACGTTGTTTCCACTAAACCCGGTCCCATCGTCGCTCCAGAGGCAGATCACGGAAGTTGGCCACCTTCTGCGTGCTAACCAGTTGGGTCGGGAATGAGGCACTAGAGCGTGCGAGCCTGGTGATGGTGGCGACGAGGGACACCAGGGACAGTGGGCTGCTATCGTCGGTGGAGTTGACGGAGAGCGTCACGGCCCGGTGATGGTGACGACGAGGGAGACCGGGGACAATGAGCTGCTGCCATCAGTGGAGTTGGCGGACAGCGTTGTTGACACCTGATTTTGGCACGAAAGAAAACATTATTAAGATGGATTCAAATGAACAAATGTTGTACATGAAAAAGTTCCACAGTGTTGACATGAACATCTTTGTAGTTTGGGCCACCGCCATCCGATCTAATGTCGAAGGCCGAAACTATCCTCAAAGTATTAATATTTCATATTCATAGTACTGTTCGGCCGATTAAGACACCAATACGACCTTTTATGAGAAAATGTTCAACATGAATTGTCTTCGTCTCATCGAAATGATCGATTTTGATAAAAAAATCATCTCAATCCGAGGTCGTATCCAAAGGTTAGAGCATCGGAGCGCGACCCTACCACGATGCCAAAAGTGGCACGCCCAATCAAACACATGTCTGATAGGTAACGCCACTGGTTGCTTGCGTGGCAAGAAGCTAAAGATGGACTCAAACGCCTATCTGAATGACCTTTTATGGGAAAATGGTCTACATGAGAATTGTTCGTATTGTCAAAACGGTCAACTTTGCTTTTGGATTCATCATCATTTGAGATAATATACGGCCTACAGATTTTCTACAAGACTCGGACAGCCTAGTCAGCCACAGGACCGAATCCGACTGGAAGTTAAAGATGACCTCGTGCAGAATTCAAGACGGCTTTATTTGGGAAAGTGATCAACACAAGAATTGTTCGTATCATCGAAACAATTGTTTTTCGTATTAAAATCATCTCAATCGGAGGTCATATGCAGATTCTGTGACCCGCGCAAGGAGCAAGACCGAAGTTTGGGCCAGATACGTGTTGAATCCGAATTAGACTAGAGCTAGGACTCTAGGACGTGAATTGATGTAATTTTCTTGTAAGAAAAGCCTAGATGAATCATTTGCTTGTACGGGAAGTCCAGCCACCTCTCATAGATAGTGGAGGTGACACATCTACTCTTTTTCTTGCTTGTAGAAGTCCAGCCGATTTGTACAGGGTGATGAATCATTTGCTTGTACGGGGTGATGAATCATTTGCTTGTACGGGAAGTCCAGCGGATTTGCTTGAAACAACACACAATCGAACAAACACATCTACTATTTTTTCGTGTTCATCTATCCCCTACCCTTGTATTTTTTTTCTTGTTGTTCGTACGCTCTTCTTCTTGGAAGGAAGCGATCCACGAGGCCCTAGGGGTGCTCAGGTCGACCTAGGGCAGCCCATAACCGCCGTGCGCCCTGACGGGGTCCCTCCCGTGCGTGTGGGGTTTCGGGTCTACAAAAGCACCCAGCGGATTGCTTGTGTACCACGCTTCCGGACAGGTCCCCTTCGACATGAGCTGTGGTGCATCACCCCGGTGTCGAGGGTACGCGGTGACATGTTCGTGTGCAAACACACTTTTTGGTGACTCCGCTGGGGAAGAAGCTTTGAACGGTCTCCAGCCAGTTCTTGCTACGAGGAAAGTGTCATGAAGTAGTGCGATCTATGATGGTAACATGTATCAACACACACAACGTACACGTCGGTAGGGTGGAGCCTCTCCGGCACGGTGGGTGGGAAGCGGTAGGTTGGTCTGGTGTACTGCATGGCTTAGGGATGTGGAGAAGAAGGAGAAGGGGTCGAAGAGCGAGAGGGGAAAATGGCAGAGGATGGGAGATGGATGAGGGATGGTAGAGGCAGAGGGTGGCTTAAATAGCCGTAGTGCTATGTGGTATTTTGTCGTGAAAATAACGGGGTCAAATGTGAAGTGTCCCGTTTTCACACCCACCACGGCGTCGGGAGTGTACACACGTGGGAAACTGTGGTTTGAAAAGAAGAATAAAAGGAAGCTAATTACACGCATGGGAATCCATGGTCATATATATTATATGAATAAAAAAGACAATTTTTGAATAGTTTGTGGTCATTTTGCATGATAAAAATAAAGTTGGCCCTTATAAATTTGGTCATTTTGCATTTGTATTGAACGAAAAGAACTAAATTTTCTAGGCAATATAAATTGTTCTGTAATTTTAAACAATGCAAAAAAACAAAGTCAACACGTTCACTAAAAACAGAGCAAAAGATGCAAAAAAATATGATGCAATTCTGCGGCCCAACCAGAGCCTGGTTTTCTTTTGGGCTCAATAACTACGTTTATTTGCGGAGTCAAGGGTGGATGAGAAACCGAGCACAACCAATAGGATCGCCTCTCGCGGATCACCCCACGATCCAACGATACGGAGCCGTCCATATGATCGGACGGCTGACGTTCCGAACTAGGGTTAGGAGGGGCTTAGAGGGGTTTTGAGCTGGTCAACGTTGTTTCCAAGGCTTTGAATGAGCGTAACTAATTTAAAAAAAATTGAAAAAATATGAAACCTTCGCAGTTCGTCGTTTTATAAGACACGCTAACTAGGAAAAATACTAAACTTGGTATACGGACATTTTCAAAAAAAAATCTAGCTAGCACAATCGAGGTCAAATGAGCACCATTAATTAAAAAAAATCAAAAATATATAATACCTGCGCATAATGTTGTCTTATGTGACATGTTACCAACCAAAAATCATAAACTTGGTCTCTGTTTGTTTTCATGAAAAAACCTTCACACATATGACCTATCATGTATAATATTTCATAGAGTTCAAAGAGAGGAGGTATGGTTACCTTCTATTTTTGAAAAATTAAAAAAAAATCAGAAAAATCACCAAACTTTATTTCAAAGTGAATAAGAAGGATCTGAACTTAGTTTTCCATTTTCATATTTTAAACGTGTTTTTAATAGTTTTTATATTAAAGCATATTTTTTCAAAAGAAATGTAAAATTATGAAGATTAATTCAAAAAATAGCGAGACTTCGAATATGCACTATATAGATTGGGTAGGTGTTAATAAAAAACATTTGGCTCATTTAGAGTAGGCTCAGAAAAACTTGATTACAAATGGGGTTGTTTACCCTAGCCTGGGAGCTCATTTGGAGTACATTTCTCAAATTCAAATTTCTTTGACCTCCTCTAAATCACCTCAATTGTTTTTGCATTTTTTTGAATTTATATTGTCTTGTCGAATGATGTTTTTTGCTCTGTTTATACTGTCCTATCGAATCACCTCAATTTATACTGTCGTGTCGAATGTTGTTTTTTGGTGTGTTATTAGAATATTTGATAAAATGATGGACTATATAGATAGCCATACCATCATAGCATGTGTGGTCATTGCAGCACCAAAACTTAAAAAATAAACACTCAAACAAAGCATAGCAGACAAATTTAAAAGGGTACACACAAATACCCAATATAGATAGCCATACCATCATAGTACCATACCATGCATCCATATATAGTTCACACACCAAGTTCACCAAACGTACGTAAAACACATCATCACATCATCACATCACTTGGGAAGGGGAGTCAGGGATTTCGCAAGGGCACCATGCTGCCCCTGTTCTTGTAGTCCTCGCCGTGGATGGCTACATCTTCTACATGAGCTAGAAGGTGAGAGAAGCGGAAGAACTTTGGCTTTGGCTTGGTGGTGCAGTAGGGGCATCCCCAAGTGTTGGTCTTGCTTTTATAGCAATAACCATCTCCCTTGGCCCTGATCTTCTCCACTTCCTTCGCTTTGAAGGACGCGAAGTTGTCGTCGTCCACATCTACATCTTCTCCAGAGACATACTGCACACACAAATGAATTACATTAATACATTATAGATTCATATACACCATGTCAAAGAAACTAAATGAACAAACTAAATATCAAGTAGGCTTACCTCATACTCTTCGTCGTCACTATACCCTGGATCGTACGGGTCCTTAAACCCAGTAAGGTCCAACTTCCTCTTTTTTCCCCAACCGTCATCCTCTTGAATATACAATTACATCCATCACTAGTAAATACAAGCCAATTGAAAATTTAGATATGCACACATGACACATTGATCATAGGGCTAATATACTATGATGCCATTTGCATTTTCCATTGTCATGCACACACATTGAACAATAGAGCTAATATAAATACATATTGTGGACAAATTTATATACTAATGAATCAAATAACTTCTTAATAAATGGATTCCATTTGGTCACATGACATTCAAAACCCCAATCTGCGTAGCATTAAAAAAAACTAACAGGGACCCAATAAACATACATGTCTGTAGCATTAAAAAACCCAATCTGTTTAGCATTAAAAACAAAATCTAATAAGCATGTATCTGTGTAGCATTAAAGCACAGAGATCCCTATCTCTCATACAGATATATCTAGCATTTTTTGCAAAGAATGTAATTCAAAAAACCCTAGTACAAAAACCCCAATCCCCCCATACAGAAAACCACGGCCCATCCGTCAAACCAACTACTCTAACCATCTATACTACCGTACGAATCACAATCTAACCAATGCAACTAACTCTACAAGCTAAATATTGGAACTAACAAGCAAGTGAAAATACCTCATGCTCCTGGCCAGCTTGCGCATCGGGATGGAGTGCGTCGCTCGACGCCGCCACCTTTAGCTCCGACAGCGCTGAGGCGGAGCCTGCCACCTCCTTCTCCACATCCGCAGTGGTTGCGAGTTTCCTCACACCATCGTGGATGCCGCCAACGTCCTTCACTTCATCTGCGGTCACCACACCCTGCAGCTCCACTACTAGATCTCCGGTCGCTGCTCCGGCGTCGCCATGAGCGTTCGCCATTGGACAGATGGAGGCGATGAAGGTGAGCGCTACTTCCTGTGCATGCATTGGTTTTCCGTGAAGAAGAACGGTTTGATGCAGCAAAGTAGATAAGTATTTCCCTCAGTTTTTGAGAACCAAGGTATCAATCCAGTAGGAGATACAAGCGAGTTACCAATAGATTTACCTGCAGAAAGAATCAAACTCTTGCACCCAACGCTATAAAGGGGTTGTCAATCCCTTCACGGTTACTTGCAAGGATGAGATCTAATAGAGATAGATATAATAGGATGCTTGAACGTAAAGTAAAACTAAACGTAAAAATAATGCAGCAAGTATTTTTTGGTATTTTTGCTTTTAGATCTGAAAGTATAATATGGAAAATAGACCCGGGGGCCATAGGTTTCACTAGATGGCTTCTCTCATGATGGCAAGTATTACGGTGGGTGAACAAATTACTGTCGGGCAATTGATAGAAAAGCGAATAATTATGAAGATATCCAATGCAATGATTATGCATATAGGCATCACATCCGTGTCAAGTAGACCGAAATGATTCTGCATCTACTACTGTTACTCCACACATCGACCGACTCCTGCCTGCATCTAGAGTATTAAGTTCATGAAGAACAGAGTAACACATTAAGTAAGATGACATGATGTAGAGAGATAAACTCAAGCAATATGATGAAAAACCCATCTTGTTATTGTTGGAAATATGCCCTAGAGGCAATAAATAAAGTATTTATTATTATATTTCCTTGTTCATGATAATCTTTTATTATCTATGCTATAATTGTATTGATTGGAAACCATTACATATGTGGGTAAATAGACAACACTATGTCCCTAGTATGCCTCTAGTGAACTAGCTCGTTGATCAAAGATGGTCAAGGTTTCCTAGTCATTGACATGTGATGTCATTTGATAACAGGATAACATCATCAGTAGAATGATGTGATGGACAAGACCCAAACTACAAACGCAGCATATGATCGTGTCAGTTTATTGCTACTATTTTCTGCATGTCAAGTATATGTTCCTATGACCATGAGATCATGCAACTCACGTACATCGGAGGAGTGCCTTGTGTGTATCAAACGTCGCAACGTAACTGGGTGACTATAAAGGTGCTCTACAGGTACTCCGAGGGTGTCTGTTGAGTTGGCATGGATAAAGACTGGGATTTGTTACTCCGTGTGACGGAGAGGTATCTCAGGGCCCACTCGGTAATACAACATCACAATAAGCCTTGTAAGCAATGTGACTAAGTGTTAGTCACGGGATTTTGTATTACGGAACGAGTAAAGAGACTTTCCGGTAACGAGGTTGAACTAGGTATGGAGATACCGACGATCGAATCTCGGGCAAGTAACATATAGAAGAACAAAGGGAACATCATACGGGATTAACTGAATCCTTTACATAGAGGTTCGACCGATAAAGATCTTAGTAGAATATGTAGGAACCAATATGGGAATCTAGGTCCCGCTATTGGTTATTGACCGTAGAGGTGTCTCAGTCATGTCTACATAGTTCTCGAACCCACAGGGTCTGCATACTTAAGGTTTAGTGACGTTTCGGTAGTATAGAGTTATGTATGGTGGTGACCGAAGGTTGTTCGGATTCCCGGATGAGATACCGGACGTCATGAGGAGCTCCGGAATGGTTCGGAGGTAAAGGTTCATATATAGGAAGTCCTATTTCGGTTGCCGGAAAAGTTTCAGGCTAATCGGTGGTGTACCGGGAGTGCCCGTAGTGTACCGGGAGACCATCGGGAGGGGTATTTCGACCCAAGAGGCTTCATGGGCTGTGGGAGAATAAATACCAGACTTTTGTGGGCTGGTGGAAGTCCCACACAAGGCCCATGTGGCTAGGGAAGAAAATCCCAAAGCGAAAAGGTGGAAAAAGGCCAATAAGGAGGAATCCTAGTCCTACTAGGATTGGAGGAGGAGTCCTCCTCTCCTCCCCACTTCGGCCGAACCAAGGAGGCTTGGCCCTTGCGCCAAGTCCTCTCCTCCCTCCCACTTGTATATACTGGAGGTTTTAGGGTTTTTGCACAGAATTTTCAGCCACGTGCTACCCGTTCCTCTAGTGCATAGTTTCTCCTCTAGATCGGATTTCTGTTGTGCTTAGGCAAAGCCCTGCCGGAATAGATCCACCACCATCGTCGGAGCACCGTCACGCTGCCGGAGAACTCTTCTTCCTCTCCGCTCCCTCTTGCTGGATCAAGACGGCGGAGATCGTCATCAAGCCGTACGTGTGCTCAACGCGGAGGTGCCGTTCGTTCGGCGCTAGATCGGAAGGATCGTGATCAAGGTCACGGGACGGGTCGTGATTGGATCACGGGACGGATCGTGATTGAATCACGGGACGCTTGGCGATTTGGATCGCAAAGACGTTCGACTACACCAACCGCGTTTCTTAACGCTTCCCGCTTAGCGATCTACAAGGGTACGTAGATCCACTCTCCCTCTCGTAGATGCTCATCACCATGGATAGGTCTTGCGTGAACGTAGGAATTTTTTTATTTCCCATGCAACGTTCCCCAATAGTGGTATCAGAGCTAGGTCTATGTGTAGATGAGATCTCGAGTAGAACACAAATGGTTTGTGGGCGTTGATGCTTAGATTGCTTCCTCCCATGGTCATTTTTTGGTTCAGCGGTATTGTGAGATGAAGCAGCCCGGACCAACATTACTCGTACACTTACGAGAGACCGGTTCCCTCAACCGCAACTTGTTGCATAGAAGGCTTGCGGGTGCCAGTTTGTCTCACTTTAGTTGGACCGGATTCGACAAAGGCGGTCCTTGAGAAGGTTGAAAAGCAACTAGTGTATCACCGTTGTGGTTTTTGCATAGATGAGAACTGTTCTTGCTAGATACCCGTAGCAGCCACGTAAAACATGCAACAACAATTAGAGGACGTCTAACTTGTTTTTGCAGGGTATGTTGTGATGTGATATGGCCAATTACATAATGTGATATATGTGATGTATGAGATGATCATGTGATGTATAGATTATCACGACTTGCATGTCGATGAGTACGGCAACCGGTAGGAGCCATAGGGTTGTCTTTAATTATTGTATGACCTGCGTGTCAATCATTAAGCGTTATGTAATGCTTTACTTTATCGCTAAACGGTAGCAATAGTAGTAGAAGCATGTTGGGTGCGACAACCTCGATGGCGACACGCTGATGGAGATCAAGATGACGGAGATCATGGTGTCATCCCGGTGACGATGGAGATCATGTCGGTGCTTTCTAGACGGAGATCAAAAGCACAAGTTCATGGCCATATCATGTCACTTATGATTTGCATGTGATGTTAATCCTTCTATGTGTTGGAAATATGCCCTAGAGGCAATAATAAAATGGTTATTATTGTATTTCCTTGTTCATGATAATTGTCTATTGTTCATGCTATAATTGTGTTAACCGGAAACCATAATACATGTGTGAATACATAGACCACAACATGTCCCTAGCGAGCCTCTAGTTGACTAGCTCGTTGATCAATAGATGGTCACGGTTTCATGGCCATGGACATTGGATGTCATTGATAACGGGATCACATCATTAGGAGAATGATGTGATGGACAAGACCCAATTCTAAGCATAGCACAAGATCGTGTAGTTCGTTTGCTAAAGCTTTTCAATGTCAAGTATCGTTTCCTTAGACCATGAGATTGTGCAACTCCCGGATACCGTAGGAATGCTTTGGGTGTGCCAAACGTCACAACGTAACTGGGTGGCTATAAAGGTGCACTACGGGTATCTCCGAAAGTATCTGTTGGGTTGGCATGAATCGAGACTGGGATTTGTCACTCCGTGTGACGGAGAGGTATCCCTGGGCCCACTCGGTAAGACATCATCATTATGAGCTCAATGTGACTAAGGAGTTAGTCACGGGATGATGTATTACGGAACGAGTAAAGAGACTTGCCGGTAACGAGATTGAACAAGGTATGCGGATACCGACGATCGAATCTCGGGCAAGTATCATACCGATAGACAAAGGGAATTGTATACGGGATTGATTGAATCCTTGACATCGTGGTTCATCCGATGAGATCATCGTGGAGTACGTGGGAGCCAACATGGGTATCCAGATCCCGCTGTTGGTTATTGACCGGAGAGGTGTCTCGGTCATGTCTACGTGTCTCCCGAACCCGTAGGGTCTACACACTTAAGGTTCGATGACGCTAGGGTTATAGGGAAAAGGTATACGTGATTACTGAAGGTTGTTCGGAGTCCCGGATGAGATCCCGGACGTCACGAGGAGCTCCGGAATGGTCCGGAGGTAAAGATTGATATATAGGAAGTCCAGTTTTGGTCACCGGAAAGTTTTCGGGCTCATCGGTAGTGTACCGGGAGTGCCGGGAGGGTGCCGGATGACCCCCGGGAGGGGTGTGACGACCAAAGGACCACATGGGCTGTTAGATAAAGTGTGCCAGCCCTTATTGGGCTGGGCAAGACTTTTGCTAAAGGCCCATGCGGCTGGAGATAAGGAGATAAGGCAAAAAGGATTTAAAAGGAGGAGATCCACCTCCCTTGTGGGAGGTGGACTCTCCCTTTAATTCGGCCGGCCATCTCCTCTTTGGAGTAGAGGCCAAGCCAGCCCTCCACGTCCCTCCTCCTATATATACTTGAGGTTTTGGATGTTTTGAGACAAGATTTGATCTCTCTCTCTCACGGCGAAGCCCTACCTCTCTTCTTCCTCCTCCGCAGCGCTTAGGCGAAGCCCTGTCGGAATACCTTGCTACTCCACCACCACCACGCCGTCGTGCTGCTGTTGGAGCCCTTCCCCAACCTCTCCTTCCTCCTTGCTGGATCAAGGTGTTGGAGACGTCACCGGGCTGCACGTGTGTTGAACGCGGAGGTGCCGTCCGTTCGGCACTTGATCGGATCTACCGCGATCTGAATCGCTGCGAGTACGACTCCATCAACCGCGTTCTTGTAACGCTTCCGCTTAGCGATCTTCAAAGGTATGAAGATGCAATCTCTCCCCTCTCGTTGCTGGTTTCTCCATGGATAGATCTTGGTGAACGTAGGAAAATTTTGATTTACTACTACGTCTCCCAAAAGTGGCATCATGAGCTAGGTCTATGCGTAGAATCTATGCACGAGTAGAACACAAAGCAGTTGTGGGCGTCGAGTTTGTTAATTTGCTTGCCGCTACTAGTCTTATCTTGATTCGGCGGTATTGTGGGATGAAGCGGCCCGGACCAACTTTACACGTACGCTTACGTGAGACCGGTTCCACCGCCTGACATGCACTAGATGCATAAGGTGGCTAGCGGGTGTCTGTCTCTCCTACCTTAGTCGGATCGGATTCGATGAAAAGGGTCCTTATGAAGGGTAAATAGCAATTGGCAAATCACGTTGTGGTGTTGACGTAGGTAAGAAACGTTCTTGCTAGTAACCTATAGCAGCCACGTAAAAACTTGCAACTACAAATTAGAGGACGTCTAACTTGTTTTTGCAGCATGTGCCTTGTGATGTGATATGGCCAAAGGATGTGATGTGATGCATTGTGATGTATGAATTGATCATGTTCTTGTAATAGGATTCACGACTTGCATGTCGATGATTATGACAACCGGCAGGAGCCATAGGAGTTGTCTTATTTATTGTATGACCTGCGTGTCAATCATAAACGCCATGTAATTACTTTACTTTATTGCTAAGCGTTAGCCATAGTAGTAGAAGTAATAGTTGGCGAGACAACTTCATGAAGACACAATGATGGAGATCATGATGATGGAGATCATGGTGTCATGCCGGTGACAGTGATGATCATGGTGCCCCGAAGATGGAGATCATAGGAGCAAAATGATATTGGCCATATCATGTCACTATATTGATTGCATGTGATGTTTATCATGTTTACATCTTATTTGCATAGAACGACGGTAGTAAATAAGATGATCTCTCAATAAAATTTCAAGAAAGGTGTTCACCCTAACTGTGCACCGTTGCTAAGGATCGTCGTTCCGAAGCACCACGTGATGATCGGGTGTGATAGGTTCTAACGTTCGCATACAACGGGTGTAAGCCAGATTTACACATGCGAAACACTTAGGTTGACTTGACGAGCCTAGCATGTACAGACATGGCCTCGGAACACGGAAGACCGAAAGGTCGAACATGAGTCGTATAGAAGATACGATCAACATAGAGATGTTCACCATGGATGACTAGTCCGTCTCACGTGATGATCGGACACGGGCTAGTTGACATGGATCATGTATCACTTGGAAGACTAGAGAGATGTCTATCTAAGTGGGAGTTCATTAATAATTTGATTAAATGAACTTAATTATCATGAACTTAGTCTAAAAATGTCCTTGCAAATTATGTCGTAGATAGCTCGCGCTGTAGCTCCCCAGTTTTATTGATACAATCCTAGAGAAAAGTAAGTTGAAAGTTGATGGTAGCAATAATGCGGACTGGGTCCGTGATCTGAGGATTGTCCTCATTGCTGCACAGAAAGCTTATGTTTTTGATGTACCGCTAACTGCATCACTCCCTCAAGCGTTGTCTGTAGATGTTGTGAACATATGACAGGCACTTTTTGATGACTACGTGATAGTTCAGTGCGTCATGCATTACGGCTTAGAATTGAGGCTTCAAAATGTTTTGAACGTCACAGAACATATGAGATGTTCTAGGAGCTGAGATTGTGATCTCAAGCTCGTGCCTATGTTGAGAGGTATGAGACCTCCAACAAGATTCTTTGCCTGCAAGATAAAGGAGAATAGCTTAATCGGTGAGCGTGTTCTCAGATTGTCTGGGTGCTACAATCACTTGAATCAAGTGGGAGTTAATCTTCCAGATGAGATAGTGATTAATGCAGTTCTCCAAGTCACTGCCACCAAGCTACTAGAGCTTCGTGATGAACTATAACATGCCAGGGATGGATAAGATGATCCCTGAGTTGTTCGTGATGTTTGACACCACGAAGGTAGAAATCAGTAAGGAGCATCAAGTGTTGATGGTTAAGTGAAAACCACTAGTTTCAAAAGGGGCAAGGGCAAGAAGGGAAAAACTTCAGGAATGGCAAGCCAGTTGTTGCTCTAGTGAAGAAACCCAAGGTTGAGCCCGAACCCGAGACTAAGTGCTTCTGTTATGAGGAGAATGTTCGCTGAAGCGGAAAAAAACCCTAGATGATTGGTAGATAAGAAGGCTGGTAATGTCAATGGAAGTATATTTGATATACGTGTTAGTGATGTGTACCTTGCTGGTACTCCTAGTAGCACCTGGGTATTAGATACCGGTTCGGTTGCTAAGTGTTAGCAACTCGAAATAAAAGCTACGGAGTAAATGGAGACTAGCTAGGTGAAAGGTGACGATGTGTGTTGGAAGTATTTCCAAGATTGATGTGATCACCATCGCACGCTCTCTCTACCTTCAGGATTTGTGATAAACCTAAATAAATGTTATTTGGTGTTTGCGTTGAGCATAAACGTGATTAGATCATGATTAGTGCGATACGGTTATTCATATAAGTTAGAGAATAATGGTTATTCTGTTTACATGGATAATGCCTTCAATGGTCATGCACCCACTCGAAATGGTTTATCGAATCATGATCGTAGTAGTACACATATTCATAACATTGGTACCAAAAGATACAAAGTTAATAATGATAGTACCACATGCTTGTGGCACTGCCACGTAATGTCATATTGGTATAAATCGCATGAAGAAACTCCATGATGATGGATGTTTTTTGACTCACTCGATTTCGAATCGGTTGAGACATGCGAGCCATGCCTCTTGGGCAAGATGACTGAGACCCCGTCATCCAATATGATGGAGCGGGCAAGTGGCTTATTGGAATTAATACATGTTGATGTATGTGGTCCAATGAGTGTTGAAACACACAGTGGATATCGTTGTTTTTCTTTACCTTCACTGATGATTTGAGTAAATATGGGGATATTTACTTAATGAAACACGAATCTGAAATGTTTGAAAGGTTCAAGGAGTTTCAGAGTGAAGTTAAAGATCATCGTGACAAGAAGATAAATGTCTATGATATGATCATGGAGGTGAATATCTAAGTTACGAGTTTGGTATGCAATTTTAGACAATGTGGAAATTGTTTCACAGCTCACGCCTCCTGGAACACCATAGTGTGATGGTGTGTTCGAACGTCGTAGTCGTGCTCTATTGGATATAGTGAGTACTATGATGTCTCTTATCGTTTTACCACTATCGTTATGGGGTTATGCATTAAAGACAAATCCATTCACTTTAACAGGGCACCATCTAAGTCTGTTGAGATGACACCGTGAGAATTATGGTTTGACAGAAGCCTAAGCTGTCATTTCTTAATGTTTGGGGCTGCGACGCTTATGTGAAAATGGGTTTTTCACCTAGCGAGCTCGAACTCAAAGCAGACAAATGCATCTTCATAGAATACCCTAATGAGACATTGGGTATACCTTCTATCTCAGATCCAAGCGCAAAAGGTGTTTGTTGCTAAGAACGGGTCCTTTTTGAGAAAGAGTTTCTCTCGAAAGAATTGAGTGGGAGGAAGATAGAACTTGATAAGGTTGTTGAACCTTTGTTTCAACCAGAGAATAGCGCAACACAGAAAGATGTTTCTGTAGAGCCTACTTAGTTGAAAAGGAAGTTAATGATGATGATCATGAAGCTTCGGATCAAGTCACTATCGAACCTCGTAGGTCGACAAGGACGCGTACTGCTCCTGAGTAGTACGACAACCCTGTCTTGGAAATCATGTTGTTGGACAACGATGAACCTACGAACTATGGAGAAGCGATGGTGGGCCCGGATTCCAACAAATGGCTAGGAGCCATGAAATCCGAGAAAGGATCCATGTATGAAAACCAAGTATGGACTTTGGTAGACTTGCCTGTTGAATGGCGGGTCATTGAGTACAAATGGACCTTTGAGATAAACATAGACGCTAATGGTGAAATGTCACCGTTTATAAAGCTCGACTTGTCGCAAAGAAGTTTCCGCCAAGTTCAAGGAATTGACTGCAATGAGATTGTCTCATCTGTAGCGATGCTAAAAGTCTATTAAAATTTTGTTAGCAGTTGCTGCATTTTTCGATTATGAAATCTGGCAGATGGATGACAAAACAAGGTTTCCGTAATGGTTTCTGTGAGGAAGAGTTGTATGTGATACAACCAGAAGGTTTTGTCAATCCTAAGGATGCTAATAATATGCAAACTCTAGCGATCCTTCTATGGACTGGAGCAAGCATCTCGGAGTTGGAATATATGCTTTGATGAGGTGATCAAAGTGTTTAAGTTTATACAAAGTTTATGAGAAACTTGTATTTGCAAGAAAGTGAGTGGGAGCACTATGGAATTTCTTATAAGAATATGTAGTTGACATATTATTGATCGGAAATGATGTAGAATTTCTGGAAGAGCATGAAGGGTTGTTTGAAAAGTTTTGTTTTTCAAAGGAAGACCCAGATAAAGCTACTATTTTATTGAGCATCAAGATCTATAGGGATAGATCTATTCGCTTGATAAGTTTTTTCGACGAAGACATACCTTGACAAGTTTTTGAAGGAGTTCAAAATAGATGGGTCAAAGAAGGAGTTCTTGACTGTATTGTAAGGTGTGAAATTGAGTAAGACTCAATACCCGACCACGGCAGAAGATAAAGAAGAGATGAGTGTCATCTCCTATGCTTTAGCCATAGGCTCTATATAGTATGCCATGCTGTGTACCGCACCTGTGTGTGCCTTGCCATGAGTCTGTCAAGGGGTACAAGAGTAATCCAAGAGTGGATCACTAGACAGCGGTCAAAGTTAGCCTTAGTAACTTGAGAACTAAGGAAATATTTCTCGATTATGGAGGTGATAAAGAGTTCATCGTAAAGTGTTACGATGATGCAAGCTTTAAAACCAATCCGGATGACTCTTAGTAGAAATCCAGCTACGTATAGTGGAGCAGCCATTTGGAATAGCTCCAAGTGGAGCATGGGAGTAGTATCTACAAATATGACATGGAAAGTTTGTAAGGTACACACGGATCTGAATGTCGCAGACCCGTTGACTAAAACCTCTTTCACGAGCAGGACATGAACAAACCCCAGAACTTATTGGGTGTTAATCACATGATGATATGATCACATGGTGATGTAAGTGTTAATCACATGGTGATGTGAACTAGATTATTGACTCTAGTGCAAGTGGGAGACTGTTGGAAATATGCCCTAGAGGCAATAATAAAATGGTTATTATTGTATTTCCTTGTTCATGATAATTGTCTATTGTTCATGCTATAATTGTGTTAACCGGAAACCATAATACATGTGTGAATACATAGACCACAACATGTCCCTAGTGAGCCTCTAGTTGACTAGCTCGTTGATCAATAGATGGTCACGGTTTCATGGCCATGGACATTGGATGTCATTGATAACGGGATCACATCATTAGGAGAATGATGTGATGGACAAGACCCAATTCTAAGCATAGCACAAGATCGTGTAGTTCGTTTGCTAAAGCTTTTCAATGTCAAGTATCGTTTCCTTAGACCATGAGATTGTGCAACTCCCGGATACCGTAGGAATGCTTTGGGTGTGCCAAACGTCACAACGTAACTGGGTGGCTATAAAGGTGCACTACGGGTATCTCCGAAAGTATCTGTTGGGTTGGCATGAATCGAGACTGGGATTTGTCACTCCGTGTGACGGAGAGGTATCTCTGGGCCCACTCGGTAAGACATCATCATTATGAGCTCAATGTGACTAAGGAGTTAGTCACGGGATGATGTATTACGGAACGAGTAAAGAGACTTGCCGGTAACGAGATTGAACAAGGTATGCGGATACCGACGATCGAATCTCGGGCAAGTATCATACCGATAGACAAAGGGAATTGTATACGGGATTGATTGAATCCTTGACATCGTGGTTCATCCGATGAGATCATCGTGGAGTACGTGGGAGCCAACATGGGTATCCAGATCCCGCTGTTGGTTATTGACCGGAGAGGTGTCTCGGTCATGTCTACGTGTCTCCTGAACCCGTAGGGTCTACACACTTAAGGTTCGATGACGCTAGGGTTATAGGGAAAAGGTATACGTGATTATCGAAGGTTGTTCGGAGTCCCGGATGAGATCCCGGACGTCACGAGGAGCTCCGGAATGGTCCGGAGGTAAAGATTGATATATAGGAAGTCCAGTTTTGGTCACCGGAAAGTTTTCGGGCTCATCGGTAGTGTACCGGGAGTGCCGGGAGGGTGCCGGATGACCCCCGGGAGGGGTGTGACGACCAAAGGACCACATGGGCTGTTAGATAAAGTGTGCCAGCCCTTATTGGGCTGGGCAAGACTTTTGCTAAAGGCCCATGCGGCTGGAGATAAGGAGATAAGGCAAAAAGGATTTAAAAGGAGGAGATCCACCTCCCTTGTGGGAGGTGGACTCTCCCTTTAATTCGGCCGGCCATCTCCTCTTTGGAGTAGAGGCCAAGCCAGCCCTCCACGTCCCTCCTCCTATATATACTTGAGGTTTTGGATGTTTTGAGACAAGATTTGATCTCTCTCTCTCTCACGGCGAAGCCCTACCTCTCTTCTTCCTCCTCCGCAGCGCTTAGGCGAAGCCCTGTCGGAATACCTTGCTACTCCACCACCACCACGCCGTCGTGCTGCTGTTGGAGCCCTTCCCCAACCTCTCCTTCCTCCTTGCTGGATCAAGGTGTTGGAGACGTCACCGGGCTGCACGTGTGTTGAACGCGGAGGTGCCGTCCATTCGGCACTTGATCGGATCTACCGCGATCTGAATCGCTGCGAGTACGACTCCATCAACCGCGTTCTTGTAACGCTTCCGCTTAGCGATCTTCAAAGGTATGAAGATGCAATCTCTCCCCTCTCGTTGCTGGTTTCTCCATGGATAGATCTTGGTGAACGTAGGAAAATTTTGATTTACTACTACGTCTCCCAACACTATGCACCTTATTTTGCTTAGCACGACGGTAGCATTATAAGGTGATCCCTCACTTAAATTTCAAGATGAATTGTGTTCTCCCTGAGTGTGCACCATTGCGAAAGTTCGTCGTGTTGAGACACCACGTGATGATCGGGTGTGATAGACTCTACATTCACATACAACGGGTGCAAGCCAGTGTTGCACGTGCAGAACACTCGGGTTAAACTTGACGAGCCTAGCATGTACAGACATGGCCTCGGAACACAAGAGACCAAAAGGTCGAACATGAGTCATATAGTAGATATGATCAACATGATGATGTTCACCATTAAAGGCACCTCAACTCACATGATGATCGGACTTGAGTTGGTGAATTTGGATCATGTGACACTCAGATGACCTGAGGGATGTCAATTTGAGTGGGCGCTTTAGTAATTTGATTAACTAAACTCATTATCTTGAACAATAGTCTAAGTAAACCTTTGCATATTTATGTTGTAGATCAATGGCTCGCGCAGTAGCACCCCTGAATTTTAATGCGTTCATAGCGAAAGCTAAGTTGAAAGATGATGGAAGTAACTTTGTTGACTGGGCCCATAATCTGAGGATTATCCTCACGGCTTCCCAGAAATCATAAGTCCTTGATGCACCGCTTGGTGACCAACCAGAAGACATGACCTCCGAAGACGTTAAGAACGCTTGGGAGGCACGTACTGGAGATTACTCAATAGTTCAGTGTGCAATATTGTATGGCTTAGAACCGGGACTTCAAAGATGTTTTGAACGTCATGGAGCATATGAGATGTTCTAGGAGTTGAATTTTATCTTTCAGAAGAATGCCCGGATCGGGAGGTATGAGACCTCCGATAAGTTATATGCTTGCAAGATGGAGGAGAACGGGTCTATCAGTGAACATATACTCAGAATGTCTGGGTATTCAACTCGTCTAGCGGAGTTGGGAATTGCCCTTCCACCAGAGGCGATCACTGACAGAGTTCTTCAATCACTTCCACCTAGTTACAAGAGCTTTGTGATGAACTATAACATGCACAGGATGAACAAGTCAGTCGCCGAGTTGTTTGCAATGCTAAAAGTCGCTGAGTCTGAAATCCAGAAAGAACATCAAGTGTTGATGGTCAATAAAACCACTAGTTTCAAGAAGAATGGCAAGGGCAAGGGCAAGAAGGGCAAAACCAAGAAGGATGGCAAAGCAGTTGCTACTCCTGTAAAGAAGCCCAAGCATGGACCTAAGCCAGAAACTGAGTGCTTTCATTGCAAGAGAACTGGTCACTGGAAGCGGAACTGCCCCAAGTACCTGGCTGACAAGAAGGCGGCCAACGACAAACAAGGTATATATGATATACATGTTATTGATGTGTACCTTAGTAGCTCTTGTTGTAGTGCTTGGGTATTTGATACCGGTTCGGTTGCTCACATTTGCAACTCAAAACAGGAACTACGGAATGGACGAAGGCTGGCAAAGGATGAAGTGACCATGCGCATGGGAAATGGTTCCAAGGTTGATGTGATTGTCGTCGGCACGCTCTCTCTTCGATTACCATCGGGATTAGTGATGAACCTGAATAATTGTTATTTAGTGCCTGCGTTAAGCATGAACACTATATCTGGATCTTGTTTATTGCGAGACGGTTACTCATTTAAATCAGAGAAGAAAGGTTGTTCTATTTATATGAGTAATATCTTTTATGGTCATGCACCCAATGTGAGGGGTTTATTCATATTGAATCTTGATAGTGATGACACACATGTTCATAACATTATGCCAAAAGATGTAGAGTTGATAATGATAGTACCACTTTCTTGTGGCACTGCCGTTTAGGTCATATTGGTGTAAAACGCATGAGGAAGCTACATGCTGATAGACTTTTGGTGTCACTTGATTTTGAATCACTTGACACATGTGAACCATGCCTCATGGGCAAGATGACTAAAACGCCGTTCTCTAGAACAATGGAACGGGCGAGTGACTTATTGGAAATCATACATACTGATGTGTGTGGTCCAATGAATGTTACACCACATGGTGGATATCGTTATTTTCTCACCTTCACTGATGACTTAAGTAGATATGGGTATATTTACTTAATGAAACACAAGTCTGAAACGTTTAAAAAGTTCAAGGAATTTCAGAGTGAAGTTGAGAATCATCGTAACAAGAAGATTAAATTCCTGCGATCTGATCGAGGAGGTGAATATCTGAGTTATGAGTTTGGCAGTCACTTAAGACAGTGTGGAATAATTTCATAGTTGACACCGCCTGGAACACCACACCGTAATGGTGTGTCCGAACGTCATAATCGAACCTTATTAGATATGGTCCGTTCTATGATGTCTCTTGCTGATTTGCCACTATCGTTTTGGGGTTATGCATTAGAGACAACTGCATTCACTTTAAATAGGGCACCATCGAAATCCGTTGAGACGACGCCATATAAACTATGGTTTGGCAAGAGGCCAAAGTTGTCATTTCTTAAAGTTTGGGGATGTGATGCTTATGTCAAAAAGCTTCAGCCCGGAAAGCTGGAACCCAAAGCGGAGAAATGCGTCTTCATAGGATACCCGAAAGAGACAGTCGGGTATACCTTCTATCTCAGATCCGAAGGCAAAGTGTTTGTCGCTAAGAATGAAACATTTCTTGAGAAAGAGTTTCTCTCGAAAGAATTGAGTGGGAGGAAAATAGAGCTTGATGAGATTATTGAACCTTCACTTCAACCAGAAAGTAGCACAGTGCAAAAAGATGTTTCTGTGGAACCTACGACTGTAGAAGAGGAAATTAATAATGATGATCATGAAGCTTCGTATCAAGCTACTATTGAACCTCGTAGGTCGACAAGGGCACGTACTACTCCTGAGTGGTACGGCAACCCTGTCTTGGAGGTCATGTTGTTGGACAACAATGAACCTACGAGCTATGGAGGAGCAGTGAAGGGCCCGGATTCCAAGAAATGGTTAGAGGCCATGAAATCCGTTATAGGATCCATGTATGAAAACAAAGTATGGACTTTGGAAGTATTACCTAAAGGGCAAAAGGCCATTCAGAACAAATGGATTTTTAAGAAGACAAACGCGGACGGTAATATCACCGTCTATAAAGCTTGACTTGTGGCAAAGGGTTTTTCACAAGTTCAAGGAGTTGACTACGATGAGACATTCTCACCCGTAGCGATGCTTAAGTCTGTCAGAATCATGTTGGCAATAGCTGCTTATTTCGATTATGAAATTTGGCAGATGGATGTCAAAACAGCGTTCCTCAACGGTTTCCTTGAGGAAGAGTTGTATATGATGCAACCAGAAGGTTTTGTCGATCCAGAGAATGCTGACAAAGTTTGCAAACCCCAACGATTCATTTATGGGTTGGTGCAAGCATCTCGGAGTTGGAATAAGCGCTTTGATGAGGTGATCAAAGCGTTTGAGTTTATACAAGTTTATGGAGAAGCTTTTATTTACAAGAAAGTGAGTGGGAGCTCTATAGCGTTTCTAATATTATATGTGGATGACATATTGCTGATTGGAAACAATATAGAAATGCTGGAAAGCATGAAGGAATATTTGAACAAGAGTTTTTCAATGAAGGACCTAGGAGAAGCTGCTTTCATATTAGGCATTAAGATCTATAGAGATAGATCGAGACGCTTAATAGCACTTTCACCGAGCACATACCTTGATAATGTTTTGAAGAAGTTCAAAATGGATCAGTCCAAGAAGGGGTTCTTGCCTGTGTTAGAAGGTGTGAAGTTGAGTAAGACTCAATGCCCAGTGACTTCAGAAGATAGAGAAAAGATGAGTGTCATCCCCTATGCTTCAGCCATAGGCTCTATCATGTATGCAATGCTGTGCACAAGACCGGATGTCAGCCTTGCCATAAGTATGGCCGGAAGGTTTCAAAGTGATCCTGGAATGGAACACTAGGCAGCGGTCAGGAATATCCTGAAGTACCTAAAAAGGACTAAGGAAATGTTTCTCATTTATGGAGGTGATGAGGAGCTCGTCGTAAAGGGTTACGTCGATGCAAGCTTTGACACTGATCCGGATGACTCTAAGTCACAAACCGGATACGTATTTATTCTCAACGGGGGAGTGGTAAGCTGGTGCAGTTCCAAGCAAAGCGTGGTAGCCAATTCTATGTGCAAAGCGGAGTACATCGCAGCCTCGGAGGCAGCGAAGGAAGGTGTCTAGATGAAGCAGTTCATGACAGATCTTGGAGTAGTGCCCAGTGCACTGAATCGAATGAACCTGTTCTGTGACAATACTGGTGCCATTGCTCTGGCCAAGGAACCAAGGTTTCACAAGAGGACCAGACACATAAAGCGACGCTTCAACTCCATCCGCGATTACATCGAGGAGAAGGACATAAATATTTGCAAAGTGCACACAAATCTAAATGTTGCAGACCCGTTGACTAAACCTCTTCCAAGGGCTAAACATGATCAAAACCAGAATTGCATGAGTGTTCGATCATTACAATGTAAAATCACATAGTGATGTGAACTAGATTATTGACTGTAGTGCAAGTGGGAGACTGTTGGAAATATGCCCTAGAGGCAATAAATAAAGTGTTTATTATTATATTTTATTGTTCATGATAATCGTTTATTATCCATGTTATAATTGTATTGATTGGAAACACATTACGTGTGGGTAAATAGACAACACTATGTCCCTAGTATGACTATAGTGAACTAGCTCGTTGATCAAAGATGGTCAAGGTTTCCTAGCCATTGACATGTGATGTCATTTGATAACGGGATCACATCATTAGTAGAATGATGTGATGGACAAGACCCAAACTACAAATGTAGCATATGATCGTGTCAGTTTATTTCTACTGTTTTCTGCATGTCAAGTATATGTTCCTATGACCATGAGATCATGCAATTCACGAACATCGGAGGAGTGCCTTGTGTGTATCAAACGTCGCAACGTAACTGGGTGACTATAAAGGTGCTCTACAGGTACTCCGAGGGTGTCTGTTGAGTTGGCATGGATAAAGACTGGGATTTGTTACTCCGTGTCACGGAGAGGTATCTCAGGGCCCACTCGGTAATACAACATCACAATAAGCCTTGCAAGCAATGTGACTAAGTGTTAGTCACGGGATTTTTTTATTACGGAACGAGTAAAGAGACTTGTCGGTAACGAGGTTGAACTAGGTATGTAGATATCGACGATCGAATCTCGGGCAAGTAACATACCGAAGAACAAAGGAAACATCATACGGGATTAACTAAATCCTTGACATAGAGGTTCGACCAATAAAGATCTTCGTATAATATGTAGGAACCAATATGGGCATCCTGGTCCCGCTATTGGTTATTGACCGTAGAGGTGTCTCGATCATGTCTACATAGTTCTCGAACCCGCAGGGTCTGCACACTTAAGGTTTGGTGACGTTTCGGTAGTATAGAGTTATATATGGTGGTGACTGAAGGTTGTTCGGAGTCCCGGATGAGATCCCGGACGTCACAAGGAGCTCCGGAATGGTCTGGAGGTAAAGATTCATATATAGGAAGTCCTGTTGTGGTCGCCGGAAAAGTTTCGGGCTAATCGGTAGTGTAGCGGGAGTGCCGGTAGTGTACCGGGAGACCATCGGGAGGGTTATTTCAACCCAAGAGCCTTCATGGCCTGTGGGAGAATAAATACCAGCCTTTTGTCGGCTGGTGGAAGTCCCAAACAAGGCCCATGCGGCTAGGGCAGAAAAGCCCAAAGGGAAAAGGTGGAAAAAAAGGCCAAAAAGGAGGAATCCTAGTCCTACTAGGATTGGAGGAGGAGTCCTCCTCTCCTCCCCACTTCGGCCGAACCAAGGAGGCTTGGCCCTTGCGCCAAGTCCTCTCCTCCCTCCCTCTTACATATACTGGAGGTTTTAGGGGTTTTGCACAAAATTTTCAGCCACATGCTACCCGTTCCTCCGGTGCATAGTTTCTGCTCTAGATCGGATTTCTGTTGTGCTTAGGCGAAGCCCTGCCGGAATATCTCCACCACCATCACCGGAGCGCCGTCATGCTGCCGGAGAACTCTTCTTCCTCTTCGCTCCCTCTTGTTGGATCAAGACGACGGAGATCGTCATCAAGCCGTACGTGTGCTGAACACGGAGTTGCCGTCCGTTCGGTGCTAGATCGGAAGGATCGTGATCAAGTTCGCGGGACGGATCGTGATTGGATCGCGGGACGCTCGGCGATTTGGATCGCGAAGACGTTCGACTACACCAACCGCGTTTCTTAACGCTTCCCGCTTAGCGATCTACAAGGGTACGTAGATCCACTCTTCCTCTCATAGATGCTCATCACCATGGATAGGTCTTGCGTGAACGTAGGAAATTTTTTGTTTCCCATGCAACGTTCCCCAACAGTTATCCTTGATGGCAACAATGCAATATGTGCCTCGCTACCCCTACTTTGTCACTGGATGAGGACACCGCAAGATTGAAACCAAAACTAAGCACTTCTCCTATTGTAAGAATTACCAATCTAGTTGGCCAAACCAAACAAATAACTCGAAGAGACTTGCAAAGATATGAAATCATGCATATAAGAATTCAGGAAAGACTCAAATAATATTCATGGATAATCTGAACATAAACCCACAATTCATCGGATCTCGACAAACACACCGCAAAAGAGTATTACATCGGATAGATCTCCATGAAGATCATGAAGAACATGGTATTGAGAAGCAAACAGAGAGAACAAGACATCTAGCTACTAGCTATGGACACGTAGGTCTGTGGTGAACTACTCACGCATCATCGGAGGTGCAATGGAGTTGATGTAGATGCCCTCCGTGATCGAATCCCCCTCCGGTAGATTACCGGAAAAAAGGCTCCAAGATTGGATCTCTCGGGAACGGAGGCTACTGGCGGCGGAAAAGTGTTTTTGTGGCTCTTTTTGATAATGATGGAATATTTGGGAATTTATAGGCCGAAGATTCAGGTTAGGGAAGCTGTCATGGGCCCACAAGCCTGCCCGGCACAGCCTACCCCCCTGGCTGGGCCCCTAGGGCTTGTGGCCCCACGATGGCTCCTCTGCCTTGGTTCTCAAGTCTCGTAGTTTCCTTTTGTTCCAGAAAAAAATCATTCCGAAGGTTTTATTCCGTTTGGACTCCGTTTAATATTCCTTATCTACGAAACTCAAAAACAAGGAAAAAACATAAACTGGCACTAGGCTCTAGATTAATAGGTTAGTCCCAAAAATAATATAAAATAGCATATTAATGCATATAAAACATCCAAAACAGATAATATAATTTCATGGAACAATCAAAAATTATAGATACGTTGGAGACGTATCAATGAGGAAGAGGTTGCGGTGAGGGAGAGCGAGACGGTGCGGTGGAGGCAGTGGAGGAAAGCGAGATGATGCGATGGGAGAGAGGAAGACGATGTAGGAGGGAGGGGGTTTGGGGGGAATGGTAGGGCGATGCGTCAGGAGGTGGTTCCCCCTCTTTATACGATGGGACATTTCGGGCAAGTCCCATGGACACTTTCTACCCCACGACCGCGGTCCGTTGCATGCGCAGGAGCGGCCCCACTCGTCAGAGTTAACGGTCAGAAGCTTTGACCCGACGGCAACGCCCGTTTTAACCTGTTCTGAGGGTTTCGGTCAAGGGAGTGGGGAAAATTGAGCAAAAGTTAAGAGTGTGGGGATGAATGAGTACAACTAAGGAACCAGGGGCACGGAAATAAAAATCCCTAAAATTTAGTAAGGGCTTTTAGGTTGTAGATGTGCAACACGATCCAAACTTAGTTCTTTTTTGTAGTTTATCCGAATGGTGATTTTAGTGTAGTACATGCAGCCAAACATTGCATGATTATGGCATGGGATCTAGATCCATTTAATATGCTTACCAATTTTGAATATGTGTTTGATAGTATGTGTGTAGATGATTGATTAGTGTTTTGTTATATGTTTTCATGATTTCCAGATGCAACATCCCAGAGAAATCAATTTTGAATATATGTTTGGTAGTATGTGTACACACTCATAATTAGTTTCTCATTTGGAAACCTGGTAGTAAAAAGGCAAAAGATAAAAATGTACTTCTTAAAGAACAAGGACTTGATGTTGTATTGGGGAATGAGGGAGTCCTGGATTAGGGGGTCCTCGGATAGCCGACGTATTGTTATGGGCCGGACTATGAGGGCTACTTATCGAACACCGGATGATTTGAAGGCCCAGTCTCCAACATGGAAGCTTCGGGAAGCACGGCTTGCGCTTCATGTTTGATGTAGTAATTATGCATGTTTATCTCTTCGGCACGTAACCGACCATGTGTAAACCCTAGGCATCCTAGGCATCTATATAAGCTGGAAGGTTTTAGGGTATAGGGACAGAACAATTCCTCTAGGGTTAGCTATTCGATCTCAAGGTAGATCAACTCTGTAACCCCCCCCCCCCATATCATCAAGACAACCAAGCAGGACGTAGGGTATTACTTCCATAGGAGGGCCCGAACCTGGGTAAACTCGTGTCACCTTCATCTCATGTTACCGTCGCTCCTAGTCTCACAGTTCGGGACCCCCTACCCGAGATCCGACGGTTTTGACACCGACATTGGTGCTTTCATTGAGAGTTCCTCTGTGAGCAAGATGGAATCGATGCCTCGCCTTGTTATCAACGAAGAGGTCCGCAACATGGACGTTTTCGTTCCCGAACAGATCTTCGCCTTCGGCAGCATTGTGCCGCATGCTGATTCCGCTGGCCATCAAGGCCGCGTTGAGAACTTCGCCCCCGATCGAGAGGTCAGATTCGGAAACTTAGAGTTCTCCGTCGATTCTCGGGGTGACTTGTCATTAATCGGGCTCGCAGCTTCGCATGTAGCCTCCAAGGACTCTGAGGCCATAACCTTGAGCCCCTTCTTCGGACATGCCGATGGGGTCACCCACAGCGATAAGCCGGTCTCTTATCCTGCTCCGGTCATTAAGCCAGATGATCGGACACGTGTTCTTTCCGAACACTCCCCATGGGTGGACGTCATGGAGGTTAGCTCTAGGAGTTCCGAACAACTGGATCCGATCGAGCCCTCAGCGGTCGACGAGGCCCTAGAGCGATTCTCGTCGATGAAGATCGTCGACAATCCAGCCCTGATCTATGCTCAGTTCGGTTATAGTGCGGGAAGGGACGAATTTTTCGACCCACCCACCACCCACTTGATAGCCACCGTCGAAGATTTAACCGACGTGTTGGACTATGCCTCCGAGGAGGCAGAATACATGGATGAAGAGGACCGTGCTCCCACCCCCGTTAACACCGGGAGTTGGACCGCCACCTCTACATACGACGTCTACATGGTGGATACTCCTGCCACCAATGGCGACAACACACCTCACAACGACGGCAACAAAGCAGGCGATGCACCATCAAGGCACCGAAAATCGCATAAGCGGTCCAAGAGCAAAAAGGGAAGAAGAGCTATTATTAGCAATGGGGACGGTAATGCCCCGCCGATCATGACAATCCCGATATCCCCGAGCACCCGTTTGAGGGTCCCGAAGGGCCTGAGGATCAAAACAACCCCGATAACGTCGACGACCCTGAAGGCGATGAGTACCTTCCCCCCCATCGAGGAGGAAGATATACCAAAAGCCGATGACTTGTACATCCCTGATAACCTCGAAGATCAGGAAGAAATAAGGCAGCGGCTCATAGCAGCGGCTCGCATCCCAAAGGCTAAGGAATGACAACTCAAAGCCGAACAGGCCGACCTCAATGATCGATGGACGAAAGTCCTCTCAGCCGAGGAAGTATACGACACTGGCCTGTCAAACCATCCCAAAAGCTACCCTCGGAGAAGGCTGCTACCGCAATTCGATGATGAACTTACTGATACTCCATATCCATACCATACTCCGTACGACAAGCCGGGCCACCCCCTCGTGGTCGGAACAAGACGGCTGACGACGTCGGTTATATACCGGTAGTGCCCCGAAGACGGGGTAAGGAGCCATTAGAGCTCAATGACATGTTCGACCTGTGAGATGACCTGGATCATAGGGCAGACCGCACTAGATCCATCTATGGATCCAGAGAGTACTCGCCCGATAGACGTGGCGGATATAGACCATGGTTTGACCAAAACAACAGAGTCCGGGAACGCAACCGGCCCCATACAGACGCCGAATACAGGAAGGACATAGCACGGGTCAGAGGCACCGCCCATCCACTATGCTTAACAGACGAGGTAATGTGGCATCAGTTCCCCGAAGGGTTTAAACACGTGAATATAGAACAGTACGACGGGACCACTGACCCAACTGTATGGATCGAGGACTTCCTCCTCCATATCCATACGGAGCGAGGAGACGATCTCCATGCCATCAAATACCTCCCTCTTCAGCTTAAGGGGCCAGCTCGGCACTGGTTAAATAGCCTCCCCGAAAACTCCATTGGATGCTGGGAAGACCTGGAAGATGTGTTCCGCTCTAACTTCTAGGGCACCTATGTTCGCCCGCCGGACTCTTCAGATCTCAGCAACATCGTCCAGAAGCCCGGCGAGTCCGCTCGGTAGTTCTGGAATCGGTTCTTGACTAAGAAGAACCAAATCATCGACTGTCCAGGTGCTGAAGCCATAGCCTCCTTCCGGCACAATATTCGGGACGAATGGTTGGCCTGCTAGCTAGGACAGGATAAACCTCGGACTATGTACGCCCATACATCCCTCATGACACGCTTTTGCGTGGGCGAAGACAATTGGCTGGCTAGACGCAGCCACAATTTGGAGGATCCCGTCGCACCTGAAGCCCGGGCCGGCAATTCAAAGCCAAAGCACAATAAGAATAAGCGCCGACACAATAATAGTCACGCCAATGATACGGCTGTAAACGCCGGATTCCGTAAGCCCCGACCTAGGCAACGGAAGAAGCCTCCTAAAGGCAATCGTGACGCACCCACTCAACTCGAGAAAATCATGGAAAGGCCTTGCCAAAGACATGGGACTTCGGAAAAGCCCACCAACCACACACACCGCAACTGCTGGGTGTTTAAACAAGCGACAAGATACCACCCGAAGACCAAGGCAAAAGCTCTCGCAGCGAGGACGAAGATGAGCCTTGGGGTCCAGTTGGTAGCAGACAGAAGAAATTCCCTCCTGAAGTAAAAATGGTGAACATGATATACGCCAGCCACATACCGAAGAAGGAAAGGAAGCGCGCCCTCCGGGACGTCTACGCGGTGGAACCCGTAGCCCCAAAGTACAACCCATGGTCAGCATACCCGATCACCTTTGATCAGCATGATCATCCGACCAGTATCCTCCATGGGGGTTCGGCGGCCCTCGTCCTAGACCCCATTATAGATGGGTATCACCTCACAAAGGTCCTAATGGATGGAGGAAGTAGCCTTAACCTGATTTACTCAGATACGGTGAAAAAGATAGGCATCGATCCGTCAAGGATCAAACCCAACAACACTACCTTCAAAGGAGTGATCCCGAGCGTTGAGGCCCGATGCACGGGTTGTGTAACTCTGGAAGTTGTTTTCGGCTCGCCTGATAACTTTCGCAGCGAAGACTTAATCTTCGACATCGTGCCCTTCCGTAGCGACTATCATGCGTTCCTCGGTCGGACAACGTTTGCTCGTTTCAACGCGGTCCCACACTATGCATACCTCAAGCTCAAGATGCCGGGGCCCAAGGGGGTCATTACTGTCAACGGCAATACTGAGCACTCCCTTAGAACTGAGGAACCTGCACTGGCCCTAGCGGCCAAATTCAGTTACAAAGAAGATCGACAAGTTACGATATCCGCCATAAAGGCAGAGAAGGTTGGGAAGCGAGTTCAGCTGCGGACCGAAAACTCAGATCCTCCCTCCTCCCCTCTATAGGGACTCGCCCCCACCGCACAACCCCAGGACCAGCAAAGTACGTGCCGAGGAGGCACAACTTTGCACTCAAGATTCCATGGGTAACGATGGGGAAATTAAGATGGGTGTTCGGCTGCCCCGAACTGTTACCATCAACACGTCTTCAAACAAAACGCGGATGCTCCTAAAAGAACCTGCCTACGGCGTAAAGCTCACCTACAATTCAGTGGCCTCTCAAGATTTTGTTAGCAAAATCCGCCCGCTGAACACTAACACCCATCAAGGTGCATCTAAGAGCAGGAGTCAACTAGCAAGGGGGCATATCGAGGACGTCATGTTACCAATTGAAGACCCCTGGTACAACAACTCCTATACAATTTTATCCTTATTTTCTTTCACATACCTGTAAACAGATGCTTCGGCAATCCGAGTTATAAGACTTGTTGAGAAAACGCAAATATTGTGTGGCGCAAGTTCGCCTCATTTGTCCTGTTTTCGGTGCATATTTTTCCTTTCTCCCTCTTCTCGTGAACCTGTTTGGTATGACGTGAGGTAACCGGCTAATAGATCGGGGGCTCGCGTTCAAACACAAACCGCCCTATTTATCATGTGTTCAACGTCTTGGCGTTCGCTTCATATGCATCGGTTCCGAACTATGTCTTTGGTCAATAAGTTAGGTTGCCCGGCTCCTGTGGTTGCCCCTTTATGTTCCGCTCGTTCGGCTAAAAGGGCAAAGGGAGCACCCCTGCGATTGTGCTGTCGGATAGTCTGGTCAAGCACCTCAGGAGAGAAAGCCGAAAACGGACTATCATAGTATGCGCGATCCGATCTGTGAACCCCGAGTTGGAAGTGTTATACTTCAATCCTCGTACGCGTTTATTCCGTGTTATACGAGGAACCTGCTCTTTGTGCAGACATTGTGATGCCGGCTTCGGCCACGGTTTGCCCAAACATCACAACACTCCGGTGGCTAATCGTACGCTTCCCGTAGTCCTTTTCGTGCCCCTCCGGCTAACTGAAAGAAATAAAGCACTATAGTCTGATTGCCTAGTCTGCCGCACTATACCGCCTTCGGGTTCTGATAATATGGCTAAGCGACACAGTGCATTGGCATAGACACCCCATGTGGTATCTACGTGGGGCCTGAAGCCGACGACTCGCTTCTTTCAGTATTAAGCAGCCACATAGGAGTTATAAAGGAATGCAAAACCATATAGGAGCAAATACTAATATCATTAAAAGTTAACGCAAGTCTTCGGACACGTTACAAGATCATTCAAATAATTTTTCACCCGAACACTGCGACGCTATCACCCGAGCGCTCTCCATCACTCCATCGAAGTATAACTCGAGGCGTTGATGCTCCTTCCCGGGTGGCGGCGGGTCGACGGCGACATTGATCGGATTTATCCCCGGCCAGTGCACTTTGGCCTTGGCAAGGTCCATCCGGACTCCTTCGATGCAGGAGGATCTCTTGACGGTGTCGAGGCGGGGCGTAGCAGTGATCAGTCTCTGCACCAGGCCGAAGTAGCTGCCTGTTAGCGGCTCGCCGGGCCATAAGCGGATGCACATGTCCTTCATGGCCGGCTCTGCCATCTGGTGCAGCTCCATCAGCTGTTTCAGCTGCTCCACCAGAACAGGAGGACGCTCGGGGGCTCCAAACTATAGAACATCCGAGCTTCATCTTCCTCTCCCTGCGATGCGAACAGCTGATTGGCGTCCGCCACGCTCTTCTAGAGATCGGCAGCCGCGCCTAAGGATCACCACACCCGGGTAAGCAATTCGAATCTACTATCCCCGAATACGCACTTTAGTGAGTACGGCTTACCATCGGCTATTTCCTTGGCCTGGCGCACTTGCTCCTTGTAGAACCGTCTGTCCATCCGCTCCTTCTGGAGGTCGGTTTTCATCATGGATAGTTCGGCCGAGCTCGCCTTATTCTTCTGCTCCAAGGCCTCGCATCTCTCGCTGGCATCCTTGAGCTCCTACTGGAGCTCTGCCACGTGAGCTTCATGCTTTTCACTAGTGGACCGCATGGCGGAATGGGCGATAGACGTTTCCTTAGCAGCCCCCCTCTCGTCCATCTCGTCCTTCGCGCGCTGGAGCTCGGCCTTGAGCCTCTCCACCTCCTTCGCTGAGGCTGCGCGTGCAATCCACAAAAATAAAGAACCTGCATTGACAGTATTCGAACTATAAAACTCAGACGAAGGCATTCGGATTCTGTTTTGACATACCTTGAGCCTCGTCGAGCCTTCGGTTAAGGACCTTAGCTTCGTCTTCGGAGCGCTTCAGCTTTCGATTTAGCTCCTCCGGCTTGACGCCATTTATAGCCGGCGCTGAAGACGAAGCCTGCATTAGACACACAATTAATACATTACATGGGCTCTCAATTCCTGAATTATATACAATCCGATCACCTAAAGAGCATCTAGTTCGGTATTGGATTCACATGTGACCGCTACGTGAGCTTTTTCACCTCACCTAGGGCTTGGGGGCTGCCATGTATACAATGCGAATAAACCAAAATATTTGCAGAATAAACATCGAGTGACTTACTTGAAAACCCGCAAGGAGACCTTTGAAGGCTCCTTCAGTCCACTGTCAACGAACTGGACACTTTGTAGTACCGCACTCATAAGGGTGCGGTGATCCTCGAGGATGGAGGCGCTCGATAGAGCCTCCTCCATGACCGACCACCTGTTGGTCAGTGGTGCAGGGCATGATCGGATTCCCGATCACCCACCGGGGATTGGACCAGTGCCTCCGAAGGAATAGTGCGCTCCGGAGATGTTCTTAAAGGGGACTGAGCGTCCGCTCATCTGGACTCCTCGGTATCTGGGCGAGGTGGTGCCCCCCGCTCTTGAGTGGACGAAGCGTTAGCCTCGGCCACGATACGATCTCCCTTGCCCCGTGTGTCCGCCTCCATCGGAGTAGGCTGGGACGACACCTCCACAGCGTCCTTCGTGACGCCTGGAGTGGTGGGGTGCGAGGCATCCCCGCTCTCCGCCAGTTCGGCGGGCGGGGTCTCCCCGTCCGATATCACCTCGGTGGGGATAACGCGCGGGGGGCTGCAAGGCCAATAACCTGCGTGTTAGCAAACTCTAAATATTCTCGTGATAAAAAGGAGGGTCTTTGGATCCTAACCTGGATGGGGGGCTTGACCCGTAGGCTCCTTCACGTAACATTTTCAGGGTCTTCGGACGCGGAGCCTGAGTCCGAGCTATCGTCGGACAGAACCACCCGCGTCTGCCGCGCCCTCTTTGGGGCAGGAGAAGCGACCTGCTCCGGGGCGTCCAAAGACGCCGCCCTTTTCCTGGCACGGGGCGAATTGCCTCCCCCCTTGCCCTCGACCTTGGCCTCCTCCTCCTCTTCTTATTCTTCGTCCTCCTCAGCCTCCTCCTGATTTGAGGAGGCGGGTGTATCCTCGGATGCGGCATTAGGCTGGTCCCTGATGCGGAGGCCAGCCTGGCCTGGTTTCTTCTTCTTCTCTTTCTTCGTGGAAGCCTCGTAAGGCTTCACTACTAGCATCTTGGCTAACAGCCTGGTCCTTTCGTCTTCGGGTTGAGGCGCCGGACTGTTGATGTTGATGGCTTTCTTCAGCCATCTCTGCACAGACAGATCGGATAAGAGGTTATGAATCTCCTATGTAATAAAGCCGACCAAGCCATGGTGTATCATACCTCGGAATCAGGCTTGGGGACATGCAGACCCTTGTCCTCCTCCTCGGCTGGCCAGCTCTTCATTGATTTGAAGAGCGCCTTCCACAACTTCCCCCGTGTAGTGCGAAAGAGGTTCCGAACTGTGGGCTCGGCTTCGAGTTCTCTAGCCCACAAGGGAGTGTCCCAGCGCTGGCAGGGGAGGATGTGTCTTCGGAGCATCACCTGGACCATGTCGGTCAACTTGGTGCCCTCCTCGACCAAGGAGCGGATACGCTTCTGCAGATCGGTCACCTCCTTGCTCGATCCCCAGACGAGGCCCTTTTCGAGCCATGAAGCCAGTCTGGTGGGGGGACCGGATTTGAATGCGGCAGCGGGGTGTCCTCGATTAGGGGGTCCTTGGATAGCCGACCTATTATTATGGGTCGGACTATGAGGGCTACTTACCAAACACCGGATGATTTGAAGGCCCAGTCTCCAAGATGGAAGCTTCGGGAAGCAGGGCTTGTGCTCCACGTTTGATGTAGTAATTGGGCATATCTATCTCTTCGGCATGTAACCGACCATGTGTAAACCCTAGGCATCCTCAACATCTATATAAGCTGGAAGGTTTTAGGGTATAGGGACAGAACATTTCCTCTAGGGTTAGCTATTCGATCTCGAGGTAGATCAACTCTGTAAGCCCCCATATCATCAATACAACCAATCAGGATGTAGGGTATTACCTCCATAGGAGGGCCCGAACCTGGGTAAACTCGTGTCCCCTTCATCTCCTGTTATCGTCGATCCTAGTCTCACAATTCGGGACCCCCTACCCGAGATCTGCCGGTTTTAACACCGACAGGGAACACATGTATTTAATGGAAAATACTATCACGGGAACAATCATTTTTCTTTCTATTTAATTTGTTTGATGCTTCTTCCTGGTAATTTTACAAGATGCTGCTTCTTTTCATGCATTAAACAATCCCATGGCCTTTATTCTTTTGCCAAACAGCATGGCTGACTCTAGGATTTAGATAGGCTCCTCTGATCACTGGTCAGGGTATGCCGAAGATAAAGGTGATGTGAGCACCAACCAGGTAATTAAGGTAATGAAAGCACAACTTCTCCCTAGGTGGTTTTGGTAATTAATAACAAAATATATTTCATTGGACTAATGTTTCCACATAGTATATTTCATGAAAAAGTTTAATGTTGTGATTAGCAAAGGATTGTGAGGAGACCCAAGATGCAAATATAGGATTGGCCAAGCTACAAGCATGAAGACTATAAATTTTGGTTTGTGCGAAATCACTTTGAGTCCATAGGAAAGCCAATACTATAAAAAAGGGGTGAGGTATTAATGGTCAATGAATTGCTCAAAATGATCAAGTGTTAGTCACCAAAAACACCCACACACTCTCCCACAAATTTTCTGCTCTACAACCTACCACTCAAAATTGGTGTCACCAACATTTCCATGTCGGATGCACCAAGTCAAAACCCTAGACAGAAACCCTAGACAAAACCCACATCTCGGTACTACCAACATTCACTTCGGTGCAACTAAGTTTCAGTGACAAAACTGCTGGTGTCTCATTTGCAAGAATCGGAATTCCCGAGTTTTGTGGATCGATCTCACCGAGTTGTGTAACTGCCCTCGACCACTCATATCGGTACCACCAAGATTTATATATCGGTCTCACCGAGAACGCCAAAGTTACCACATTTTGTACTAGTAGGTGCAACCGAGTTTTTTACTTCGGTTTCACCGAGTTGGACAATAATATTGTAACGGTTGGATTTTTGGAGATGCCTATATATACCCCTCCACCACTTCCCACTCGCAAGAGAAGCACTCAAAACAAGACCCACACTTCCCATATCCAAATTTCTCAGAGAGAACCACCTACCCTTGTGTTAAGGTGAAGACCATCCACCCCAACCATATGGATCTTGATTTCTAGCCTCCCTAAGTTGATTTCAATCCAATCAATCCTTTCTACCCAAGCCAAATTTGTGAGAGAGTGATTGTGTGTTGAGGAGACTATCATTTGAAACACAAGAGCAAGGAGTTTGTCATTGCTATCGATCGTATTACCTTTTGAAGGGTGGTGCCTCCTAGATTGGTTAGGTGTCGCTTGGAAGCCTCCTACTTCGTGTTGTGGAGTTGAACCAAGAAGTTTGTAAGGGCAAGGAGATCGCCTACTTCGTGAAGTAGGCTAGTCCTCCGTGGACATAGGCCATCATGGTATAGACAAGGTTTCTTCTTCGTAGAACCCTTCATGGGTAGAGCCCTCCATGGACTCTCATGACTGTTACCCTCCGTGGGTTGAAGTCTCCATAAATGTGGATGTACAATAACTTCACCTATCGGAACCACGGGAAAAATCTTCGTGTCTACAATTGTGTTTGATCTTCCAACGCTTATCCTCTTACATATGTGTGTCTTTACTTTCCGCTGCATTACTCCTAGACATGCATGTGTAGGGTTTACTTGATATGCTAGAATTGCTAAAATCTGTGAACCAATTAACTTGGGAAAAGGTTAGGTTTTTATTTTGTCAAGTAGTCTAATCAATCCCCTCTAGACCTACTTTCGATCCTTCCGAGTGGTATCAGAGCTTTGATCTGCATCGCATTGGTCTCACAACCAAGGAGAGTATGGCGTCTAGTGAGGGAAACTATCACCGTAGAGGTCCATATTTTGATGGCACAAATTTTGCTAGTTGGAAGCATAAGATAAAAATGCATATTCTTGGTCATAACCTTGTCGTATGGGTTGTTGTTCGTGTTTGCTTGTAAGGTGAATTCTTTGGTGATGGAAAGGAACCGGATCATGAAGCGACCATGGAAGAATTGAAGATGTTGCAATACAATGCTCAAGCATGTGACGTTCTATTTAACTGCCTATGTCCTGAAGAATTTAACAAAATCAGCCGTCTTGAGAATGCAAAGGAAATTTGAGATACTTTGGTTGATATGCACGAAGGTGTCGATTCCGTCAGGGAATCTAAGTTGGATGTGCTTCAAAGTCAACTTGACAAGTTCAAGATAAATGATGGTGAAGGAGTCGTCGAAATGTACTCTAGGCTTGCTCTCATCATAAATGAGATTGTCGGCTTAGGAAGCGAAGAAATGGACGACAAATTCATCATCAAGAAGATACTTAGAGCTTTGGATAGAAAGTATGACACTGTGTGCACATTAATCCAAATGATGCCAAACTACAAATATCTCAAGCCTACGGAAGTGATTGGAAGGATTGTTGCTCATGAGGTGTCACTCAAGGACAAGGAAGAACTTCACAACAAGTCGAGCAGTGCTTACAAAGCCTCAAGTGACACTCCCTCTACATCAAGTGACAACCCTGTTACCAATGAAGAGATAAGCCTCATGGTCAAGAAATTCAACAAATTCTACAAGAGTAGAGGAAAACAGAGGAACTCCAACTCAAGATATGAAGAGAAGCATTCATCTAATCATATGACCAAAATTGTTACAGTTATGGAAGGCCTGCACACTACTCCAATGGGTGCACTAACCCCCCCCCCCCCCCCCACACACACACAAAAGAAGGGAAGAGTCACCTAGAAGAAAGAGCTCGAGAGATGAGTCACCTCGAAGAAAAGAAGGAGTAGAGATGATCGTTATGAACGAAGACCCTCACGTAGAAGCAAAGACTCAAAGAAGAAGGACAATTACACCAAGAGCTACACAAGAAGAAGACATCAAGCTCATATTGGTGAATGGGTTTCAGGCTCTGAATCCGACAACCACTCTGAGAGAAGCTATCACTCTGACTCCGACTATAGTAAAGATGAAGGTGTCGCCGTACTTGCACTCATTTCCTCCAACTCCTACGACATATTTGATTCACCAAATGAAGGGAGTGGAAGTTGCTTCATGGCTAAAGGCCCCAAGGTATCACACCCCTACTATCGTGACCTTAATAGTGATGAGGATGGCCTACTTGGAGATGATGACTTGCTATTTGACAAATATAGTGATATTTGTCAAAATGAACTTGTTAGTAATCATTCTAGTCAAGATAGGTCGTGTGATGATGATAAGTTGGAAATAGAGCGACTAACTAAAGAACTAAACACTCTTAAGTTAGCCCATGGGTCTACTCTAGAAGATCACAGAGAACTTGTAAGGACTCATGAGAATTTCCGCTTTGAGAAGTTCAATTTAGAGCAAGAGCATGAATTCCTTAAAGCTATCAATGACGATCTTCGAAAGAAGACCTCCACTTATGTAGCCAAACAACTACTCTTGTCTACATTCATTCCACAAGTTAAGGCTAAGCAAACTAGTAACAAAGGCAAGAAAGGTTCTTCAACTCGTAGCAATAAAAATGATAAATCCAATGATATTACTTCTAGTAGTTCTATTGATTCCACTAACGATTCTCTTAGCCAAGTTACACTTGATCAATAAAATGATCTATTGGAAGGGATTATAGAAAAGGGTATCTACAAAAGTCTTGGCGGATGTAAGCATTTTGAATAAATTGTACGCAAGCATGGAGGAGACCGAAAGAACCATGTCATTGGCTACTTCAACATGAATGGAGTTGAATGGGAAGAAGGTCAATACCCCAAGCCCAAGTTTGTTCCTCAAAGGGAGAAGTATGAGCATACTCTTCCCAAGGGAACATAAACTCAAGATGACCTTCCACCACAAGACCACAAGCTTAAGGACAAGGACAAGCTTCAAGAGGAGATTGACTCATATGAAGATGAATCCCAAGCTATGCTCAAGTGGGCTCCCAAGGCTACTACAAGCTCAACTTCTACAAGTGCTACTTCAACTCCAAGGATTCCCATCAACTTGATGTGGGTCCCCAAGAGGAAGAACTAGAGAAGTTCTTGAGGGGTGACTGCGCCAATGAAATTCACTCATATTCATTATTGGCAAGTACTATTTGCAATCAACATCAACCTTATGCAATAGTTCAAGGAGTCACACATTCCCTCAAAGGTAAGTAAGGGACAAGGTAATGAAAGAATCAATGGACATCATCATGTATGCATTGCACTACATGTCCATAGATATCCTTGCATTTGTTCCTTGTGTGGGACTAACCCATGTAGGTGAGAAGAGTAAGAAACAACGAGGATTGCTCCCAACTCAAGATGATCTTCATCAACTATGAGAATCCACCACTACATCACCCACATGAAGTCTTCTACGACAAAACCCAAGGTTAGTCTATCCCTCTTAGGGGGATGTCACAGCAAGGGGAAGCTTTACTCTAAGACTTGAGTTAAAACATATCTTAAAGATGTGAACACATTAAATGCTTTATGTAAAAGTGGTAACCCCACTTGTGCTTAAACAATGAGTATGACCTATGATCAAGTATTCTAACTTGGCTCCTAAGTCAATATACTCATATATAGATGACTCTGGATATACAAGAATGCCTAGGACCCCTCTCTAGCTATCTATGCTTTCTTGTCTCAAATTCTATTCATGCTACATCACAAAATTTGAGCAAGCACTTCTCGAACCCTCTCTGTGAGGAGCACTCAGAGTTCCGTTTCATCAAGAACTTCCCACCAAAACCTCCCAAGTGCATCTCGATGGAGCCAACACAAATATCTCGGTCGCATCAATGCCTAGGGTTGATCCGGTTTTCTAAACTCGATAATACCGATTCCATATTCTCTGCTTCACCGAGTTTCCCTATCAACTGACAGTTGAGGAACTCGGTGGCACCGAATATTTAAAACCGGTGGCACCGACAGCAAGGGATATATAAAGTGGCAGACTCGACGTTTGAAATTGAATCATCAAACACACGGTTACCTCAATCCCTAGTTTTCGTCATGGACCCCTCGTCATCGCCCTTGCCTCCCCGTGTGCCCTTGCTGCTGGGATCTTTGCCATCGAGGATTCATCGTCGCCGTCTTTGCCATCGCGGGTTCTTCACCGAATTAGGGTGAGAATCCAACCCCCTTTGCGCTCCCCTCTCCGATACTATCGCATTAGGGAAGTTTTATCTATAAGCCACTGTATGAGATTGAACCATCCTCGAAAAACCTCCATTAGAGTAGAAGAACAAAAAAATTAGGGTTGTGTTTCCGCCATATGTGTCTCGGTGACACCGGGTTGAAAATATCAGTCTTACCGATATGCAAGTTAGGGCAACCGAGAACACTCTTGATGGAACCGGTACTTATTTTTCGGTCTCACCGAAAAGGGTTGCCAAGTTCCTGTTACAGGAGAGTGTATGTCTCGGTGGCTCCAACTTTTCTAACTCGATGACATCGAAACCCATTTAGCTAAAATTCAGAACTAAGGATTTGAGTTCAAAATTTGAGAAAAACTTCTGTATGTTGTGATGCTCAATCTCTCTACTCTTCCATGCTATATTCACAGGGTCAGCATGTGAGCGTCAGATGACAGTCAGAACACCTTCGGAGAAAGGAATGTGGAGATGAGTTCAGGCACTAGTCCTAAGGGTAGTTCATCTTCTTATGATGATAACCCTAGCTCACCTGATTTGCCCAAGGCTGTCACCAGGGCAAGACAGAACCTAAATTATGAAGAGGAGGATTTTGATTTTGTACCTGAGGAAGATGTTTCCAAGAGGCAACAAGAGAAGGCTGCCAAGAGCACACGAGCAGATGTTACTTCTTCCAAGAGACCTGTCAAGAAGGTCTATGCCAGTGCTAATGCTATGAGAGCACCTGAGAGTGCTAGGACAAACATGACTTTGAGTCTTGAATCTCCAGTCAAGAAGGCATGTGAGAAGAAAAGAGCAAGGAAGAAGATAGTACATGTCATTAGCAAACCCACATCCATGCATAAGGATCCACTAGAAGCTGAACAGGTGGAAGAGGAGGAAGAACCAGCTACCAAAACTCCTCCTGCCAAGAATAAGAAACTTCTTGCAGATGCTATGTCTAGTCAGGATCCTTCAAAGAGCAAGAAAGCTGCACCCAAGAAGTCCACTGCTCCTAAGTCCAAGAAGACTACTAGAGACATCCCTCTAGCTGCCAAGAATGAGGGATTTACCTCTAGAGATGCTGAGGAGGACTTGCCAATGTTGAGTAAGCTCAGGCCCCACCTACCAGAGCACAATGATGCTCATCCTTTAGCTGAGGACATGAAGAATAGGAAGGATTCAGGGCTGAGATTGTGAAGAGAAAATTATCCATATGCCTGCAATAAGAGAACCGCTATGGATGCCATGTTCCACACCAAGGAACAACAGGATTTCTATGAGACTGTCCTTTTGGACAAGAGACCAACAGTCAGTGACATGAGATATGTTGACTGGGCATATATCAAGGAAAATGAAGACTATTTTCCCAGTGTGCAAGACAACTTCCAGTGCATTGCATTGCAAACTTTGTTGGAAGGGAGTTTACTGCTTGGAACGATGAGATGATTATGCAGTTCTACTCCAGTGCTCAGTTCTATCCAGATGGCAGGATAGTATGGATGACTGAGGGTACAAGGTACCAATCTACTGTTGATGAGTGGGGTACCATCTTAGGAGCTCCACCTGTTGAGGAAGCTGATTTTGATGTATACACGGAAGACAAGAAGAATCACAACTCCATGGCAAATATGTACAAGGAGATTCCTGCAGACTATGTGCATTCACATAAGTTGGGCTCAGTATACTATCTGCAAGCACGGTTGCCTACAACCAACACCATTCTGAGATATACATTGATGCCCAAGTCAGGAGATGAAAAGATGATCCGAAGCTACTCAATCAACATGTTGCACCTCATTGACGCCCACACCAGGTTCAGGGTGATGGATCTTATTGTTGAGACTGTGAAGAGAACAGCTTCAGATCAGAACTGATCATGTGGATATGCACCATACATTCATATGCTTATCAACTCTAAGCTAGAGAAGAATGTATATGCACTTGATCGCCCTCATTTGCCACTCTAGCTAGACTTTGAGGACAATATCATGGTGATGGATCCAAGTCATCTCACTTCATCTAATGCATAGGCAGCAGCTGAGGCAGCCAAAGCCACTAGTGCTCAAGTGCCAAGGACCAAGAGTGGGCAAATGGAACTTCTTATCAGCTGCATTCAGGACATGCAAAAGAATATCAAGACCATCCAGCAAACCCAGGACAAGCTTGTGAGGATTGTGGAGGACAAGTTTTTAACGCTGAACAACAAGGTGGATGAGCTGACCAAAACTATGGATGAGCTCAAGAAGGAAGTGGATGCAATTCATATCCCACACACTTCAGATTCAGATGATGATGATAATGATAGGAGTCCACCCCTCAGGACCAGCACTCAGCTCACGATTCAAGCCAAAAACCCTACAATGCCAGCTCCAGAGATGAAGCCTTCTTCTTCAGCACCAGCAGCAGCTCCACCAGCTCCTGTATCTGCTCCACCACCTTAGAGGACGTCAGCCGAAGCCTTCACAGATGAAGTTATCTTGACTCCATCGACTTCCAGAGGAGGAGATAGTGCCAGAGCGATTAGTAGCTCTATAACTTTGAAGTTTTTGGTAACTTGTTGCCAAAGGGGAATGTCATAGGGCTTCAAGAGAGAGAGAGTTGCATTTTGATTCTCTCTGCTTTTCAAAATATTTGGTTTATCGTTTGGTGTTACAAACTTTTGTCGGTGTTTGATCATATATACTCTTGTGTGATGCTACTATTTCCTATCTTTGAGATGTTTATATGATGATCATTCACTTAATGCTTGGTGTGATGTGCTTATGTAATTCACTCATATTAATCTTTGCGCACCACCAAGTTATATGTGGAATGGAAGAGTGACCCTTGTTCCTAATTGATTGTCATTTGCATTCAAACACAAATTTAGAATAATGCACAAATTTAGGGGGAGCTCTTGCCTATGACATACATCTCAAAGCGACGATGCTATTCATTGATTATATATCTATCGAAGCTTTGATATATATGTTGTCATCAATTACCAAAAGGGGGAGATTGAAAGCACAACTTCTCCCTAGGTGGTTTTGGTAATTAATAACTACATATATTTCATTGGACTAATGTTTTCACTAAGTATATTTCAGGAAAAAGTTCAATATTGTGATTGGCAAAGGATTGTGAGGAGACCCCAAGATGCAAACATACGATTGGCCAAGCTAAAAGCATGAAGACTCTACATTTTCCTTTGTGAGAAATCACTTTGAGTCCATAGGAAAGCCAATACTATCAAAAGGGGGTGAGGTATTAATGGTGAATGAATTGCTCAAAATGATCAAGTGTTAGTCACCAAAAATAACCACAAGCTCTCCCACAAAGATTATGTCCAGAACCTACCACTCAAAATCGGTATCACCAACATTTCCATACCGGCTACACCGAGCCAAAACCCTAGCCAAACCCCACATCTCGATACTACCAACATTCACTTCGGTGCAACTGAGTTTCAGTGACAAAACTGTTGGTGTCTCATTTGCAAGAATCGTAATTTCCGAGTTTGGTAGATCGGTCTCACCGAGTTGTGTAACTACCCTCGACCACTCATATCGGTACCATCGAGATTTATATATCGGTCTCACCGAGAACGCCAAAAGTTGCCACATTTTGTACTAGTCGATGCAACCGAGTTTTTACTTCGTTCTCACCGAGTTGGGCAATAATGTTGTAACAGTTGGACTTTTGGAGATGCCTATATATACCCTTCAACACATCCCACTCGCAAGAGAAGCACTCAGAACAAGACTCACACTTCTCATATCCAAATTTCTGAGAGAGAACCACCTACCCTTGTGTTGAGGTCAAGATCATCCACTCCAACCATATGGATCCTGATTTCTAGCCTCCCCAAGTTGCTTTCCATCCAATCAATCTCTTCTACCCAAGCCAAATCTTTGAGTGATTGTGTGTTGAAGAGACTATCATTTGAAACACAAGAACAAGGAGTTCATCGTTACTATCGAGCCTATTACCTTTTGGTGGGTGGTGCCTCCTAGATTGGTTAGGTATCGCTTGGGAGCCTCCTACTTAGTGTTGTGGAGTTGAACCAAGAAGTTTGTAAGGGCAAGGAGATCGCCTACTTCATGAAGATCTACCCCGAGTTAGGCTAGTCCTTCGTGGACATAGGCCATCATGGTATAGACAAGGTTGCTTCTTTGTGGAACCCTTCATGGGTAGAGACCTCCGTGGACTCTCGTGATCGTTACCCTTCGTGGGTTGAAGTCTCCATAAACGTTGATGTACAATAGCGCCACCTATCGGAACCACGGGAAAAATCTTCGTGACTACAATTGTGTTTGATCTTCCAACGCTTATCCTCTTACATATGATTGTGTTTACTTTCCGCTGCAATATGCGTAGACATGCATGTGTAGGCTTTACTTGATATGCTAGAATTGCTAAAATCTGCCAACCAATTAACTTGGGAAAATGTTAGGTTTTTATTTGGTCAAGTAGTCTAATCACCCCCTGATACGGGGCAAGATCCGTGGTGGCAGATCTTTCACGAATTGGAGGGGGGAAACATGAAGAACACGAAGAACACGGGAAAGAACGAGAGGAAACACTCAAGGACAAACTCAATCACACATCCACTGGATCCATAATAACACAAGAAGAACAAGATCCCAAATCAACCAACGATACAAGTAGCGGTACGCGATCTCCCACTCCGAAGGAGGGGCCTTGATATCCCGGAGGATCTTCCCTCTAGAGGGGCCTTGGCATCACTTGGATCTTCTCCCAAAGGAGGTCAAGCTCCTCAAGAGAGATAAGTAATGGAGCTAAGCTCAAGAGAAAACATTAGCTAATCCTAGAGAGAGGAGGAGGAGGTCCTTATATAGTACTAGGGGGGAAAGGGGCAAAAGAGAGGGTACATGGCCCTTCGGGCCCGAGTCTTCCCACACAGGGGACGGATATCCGGGGCTTCAGTGGGGGGCCGGATGTCCGGGCTCAGGTCCCGGATGTCCGGGCTGGCAGGGGTGGTTTCCACCAGAACCGGACACGGACACGCCGGATTTCCAGGGCTAGGTCCCGGATTTCCGGGGCTGTGCCAGATGTTCGGGGAGGGCCCGGATGTTCGGCGCATGTTGCTTGTCCTGGGTGCTGAGGGGGTTCCCAGGTGCCGGATGTCCGGGGTGGGGTCCGGATGTCCGGGGCATGGGAGGTGATCTTGCCTTCCCTTGGTCCTCGTGTCCGTGCGTCTTCGGATCCGTCTTCATGGTGGCTTGGCCTTCACTCCGAGCATCTCCTAGGTCGTCTCCGTAGTACCTAATCACGCAAAGATTCTCCGCTTGAGTTAGCATCCACGTTCCAAGAACATCAAAGGGATAATCATATAGGAGGGATGTCACCTTGTTTGTAATGGCACGTGCACAGGCTCTCATCATGGAGCCTTCCGTAGCTTGAGGTTTTGGTGACGGGTCCATGGTGGTGCTCATTGGATGCACCGCATCATCTCCCCCCCCCTCCCTTGTGAGGGATCTGACCTCGGATCAAGATCTTCATCGCCATGGAAAGGGGAGAGGTTCGCGACGTTGATGGTGTCGCTCACGTTGTACTTGTCGTGCAGGATGTCGATCTTGTAGGCATTGTTGTTGTAGAGCTCCAACACCTTGAATGGGCCATCGTGACGAGGTAGTAGCTTGGACTTGCACTCATTGGGAAAGCGTTCCTTCTGGACATGTAACCACACAAGGTCTCCGGGTTTGAACACCATGGGGTGTTTGTTGGTGTTGCTCTTGGCGGTGATGCGTTCCACTTGGCGCTCGATTGTGTTTCTTGTATCTTGGTGCATTTTCATGATGTAGCTTGCCCTTGCACTTGCATCCATGTTGACGTGTTCTTGTAGTGGTAGCAGGAGAATGTCGAATGGGGACAATGGATGACTTGTTGGTGGTGAAGTGTCGTGCGCGATTGTAGGCGTACTCGGTGATGGGGAGGCAATTTTCCCATTCCTTGATGTTCTTCTTGATCAATACGCGAAGGAGAGTTCCAAGTGTGCGGTTCATCACCTCCGTTTGTCCATCGGTTTGTGTATGGTAGGCTTAAGAGAAGAGTAACTTGATGCCAAGCTTGGCGCAAAGGGTCTTCCAAAAGTAGCTCAAGAACTTGACGTCGCCATCCGAGATAATGGTCTTTGGTACTCCGTGTAGGAGTAAGATGTCCCTACAAAAGAGATTGGCAATATGTGAAGCATCGTCGATCTTGTGACAAGGAATGAAATGAGCCATTTTGGAAAAACGATCCACAACTACAAAAATGGAATCATGGTCGTTTTTTGTTCGTGAAAATCCAAGCACAAAATCCATGCTAATATCCTCCCAAGGTTGGAACGGAATAGAAAGAGGCATGTAAAGACCATCTGATTGAGCTTTTTACTTAGCTTTGCGGCATGTAAAGCATCGGTTAGTGAAACGTGCAACATCTCGAAGCATCTTTGGCCAATAGAACTTGTCAGAGAGGGTGGCATATGTCTTATCGCGTCCAAAGTGACCCATTAGTCCTCCATCGTGAGCCTCTTGCAAAAGCAACAAACAAAGAAAAGACTTGGGAATGCAAATTTTGTTAGCACGCATAAGATATCCATCTTTCATGTAGTAGTTCTCCCAACAAGTTTTTAGTTTGCAATTGGCATAAGGAATAGCAATAGAATCATCATGCTCATACAACTCTTTTATGTGCTCAAAACCAACAATATTCAATTCAAGTTGAGTAACGAGCATGCATTTGCGGGAAAGAGGATCTGCCACAACATTTTCTTTGCCCTTAATGTATTTGATAACATAAGGAAAAGACTCAATAAATTCACTCCATTTAGCATGTCGTCTGTTCAACTTAGTTTGGCCCTTTAAGTACTTGAGGGTTTCATGATCGATGCAAATGACAAATTCATGCGATCGCAAATAATGTTCCCAAGCTTGTAAGACTCTCACCAAAGCATACAATTCCTTGTCATAGATAGGATAATTGAGTTGAGCGCCGGAAAGTTTCTCACTAAAATACGCAATAGGGCGCTTTTCTTGCATAAGCACACCTCCTATGACATTACCACTAGCGTCACAATGCACTTCAAAGGTTTTGTCAAAATTAGGCAAGGCAAGCAAAGGTGCATGAGTAAGCAAATTCTTAAGTTCATGGAAAGCGGTGTCTTGGGATGGTCCCCAAAAAAATGGTGCATTTTTCTTGCTCAAAGCGTGTAAAGGAGTAGCAATGGTGCTAAAGTCTTTCACAAATCGACGGTAAAAACCGGTTAGTCCTAAGAAACCACGCATTTGTCGCAAATTGGTGGGCATGGGCCAATTTTTAATTGCCTCAATCTTAGACTCATCAACATGGACACCCTTTGAGGACACCACAAATCCTAGGAAAACAACTTTTTCCACACCAAAAATGCATTTGTCCATGTTAACATAAAGTTTTTCTTTTCGAAGAGTTTGCAAAACATTTCTAACATGAGTGGTGTGTTGTTCTAGAGATTTGCTAAAACAAGGATATCATCAAAGTAGACCACAACACAATATCCAATGTAGGGGCGCAAAACATGATGCATCATGCGCATGAACGTACCCGGTGCTTCGGATAAGCCCATGGGCATCACTAGCCATTCATAGAGACCAAATTTAGTTTTGAAAGTTGTTTTCCACTCATCACCCTCTTGTATGCGAATTTGGTAGTAACAACTTTTCAAATCTATTTTGGAAAATATAGTGGCACCACTAAGTTCATCTAGCATGTCATCTAAGCGTGGGATAGGGTGACGGTAGCGAATGGTTATAGCATTTATAGGACGGCAATCGGAACAAATGCGCATACTACCATCATGTTTAGGCACTAGGATCACGGGAACCGCACAAGGACTCAAACTCTCGCGAACATGCCCTTTATCTGGGAGTTTTTGGACTTGCCTTTGTATCTCCTTTGTTTCGTCGGGGTTGACGTGGTAGGGAGCCTTGTTGAGAAGCAGTGCATCGGGGATGAGGTCGATGCGGTGTTCGATCCCTCATTTTGGTGGTAGTCCCGGAGGTAGCTCATCGAGGAACACATCTTGAAATTCCTGCAACAATTGAGATAGCACAAGAGGAAGATGTTGTGAAGGGTTAGGCCGGGTAACATCATCCTTGCACACTATCACGTAGTGAAGGACGGTCGATGGGCTCTCACTCACATCCCTCAAATCTCTTTTGGTGGAAAATAGAACTAGGTCACTCATGTCCCTCATCGTGGAGTCACTCAAGTTTGGCTTGTGGCACTCACTCGCTTTGAGGTGGATCACCCTCTCATTTTTCTCTTGACGATGGGACGAAGCTTGCTTGTCGGCAATCACTTAACTTGGAGACAAAGCACATATTCGGTGCCCTTCAACTTGAAGCTATATTGATTGGTGTGCCCGTTGTGTATGGCGCCACAATCGAATTGCCAAGGTCTCCCAAGGAGGAGGTGGCAAACGAACATTGGCACCACATCACACTCCAAGGTGTCTTTGTAAGCTCCAATCTTAAAGGAGACTTGCACGGTGTGGTCGACTTGTATTGTGCTGGAGTCACTTAGCCATTGAACCTTGTAGGGGTGAGGTTGCTTTTTCTTGGTCAAGTGCAACTTGGAGCAAAGTTCCTCACTTGACAAATTATGGCACTTTCCTCCGTCGATGATGACCTTGACGGATCTTCCTTGGATACCGACCTTGGTGTGGAAGATGTGGCAACGTTGGTCCTCGTCTTGTTGTTGTTGAAGTGTCAAAACCTTGGAGACAACAAGAGCGGGGCTCGGATCATTGTCACAAAAGATCTGAGAGTCTTCATCTTCATTGACTTGCCAGTGCTTGGCCACTTGTTCCAAAGCTTCCATCTCATCCTTACTCATGGATTCATAGGAGTCGTCATCTTGAAGTATCATGATTCTCCTTGTGGGACACTCATGCATCTTGTGGCCTCGGCCTTGGCATGTGAAACACTTGATGGAGCTTGTTTTCACGTCATTCGATGTTGGTGTAGAGGATGACGATCTTGTTTTCTTGTAGGGGAGTTGCAGGATGATGAAGATGACTTGTCCTTGAAGCTTGACTTGTCATCTTTTGTCGTGGAGGTTCTTGTAGAAGGAGTCATAGTTGGAGTAGCTTGTGTAGATGCATCGTATGTCTTGTAGGAGGTCTTGGAGTACTTGTAGTCCTCTTGAACTTGACGTTCCGCCTTTGTTGCTTGGTGCACTAGCTTGAGCAAGTTGAAGTAGGGTTGGAAATCCGCAATTTTCTTGACTTGGTAATTGAGATCATTCAAGAAACGTGCCATCGTTTGCTCATCGTCCTCCTTCACATTGGCTCTTCTCATGGCCATCTCCATCTCTTGATAGTACTCTTCCACCGACTTGGTACCTTGCTTGAGTAGTTGTAGCTCCTTGAAGAGATCACGATTGTACTATGTTGGGACGAATCTCGCTCTCATGAGTTCTTTCATTTGTTCCCAAGTGGTGATTGGAGGGTCACCTCTTTCTCTTCTTCGCTTAATCACTTGTTCCCACCAAATGAGCACATAATCTTGGAACTCGAGGGAGGCCATGGCAATCTTCTTGTCTTCTTCATAGTTGTGCAACCGGAATATTTTGTCGACCTTGAGTGCCCAAGAGAGGTAGTCTTCGAGATCGTTGCTTCCGGAGAACTTAGGCATGGTGAACTTGAGCTTGTCAAAGCGATTTTCCTCATTGTTGTTGTTGTGATGTCCTTGTCGTGGAGGAGCATAATTGTCTTGTTGACGTTGGCCTTGCCTTGGAGCGTGAGCATCCACGTGGTCAACGGGATTTGCTTGAGGAGGCGCATCTTGTCATGGAGGGGCATTGTTGTCATGTTGGTCTTGCTCTTGCCTTGGAGCGATCTCATCAATGTGTTGCTCATCTTGTCTTGGTTGTTGTTGACGTTGGTGTTGCATCTGTTGTTGGCGTTCTTGGTGCTCCTCTTGACGTGCGTCTTATTCTTGGCGTGCTCAACGTAGAGCTTCTTGTTCCTCACGAGCTAGTCGGTTGCGTTCTTACCAGGCATGAATTGACTCGTGAAGCGCCCGTTGTGCCTCTCATGCTTTCTCTTCACGACGCCGGTCTTCCTCACGGCGGTGACGTAGGCGATCTTTCTCATAGGCATCTTGCTCTTGTTGGTGAAGGTGGTTACGCTCGTGATGTCGACCTTCGTCGTGGAAAGGCTTGCTTGAGTCTTGAGAGAGGTGACGCGCGTCACGTTGTTGTGGTCGAGCTCGAGGAGGAGGGCTCTCGCCGGAGGAGTGTCGACTTGCGGTGCACCATCTAGTTGAGGTGGAAGTGGATGATGCGCGGTTCACCATCAAGGCACGGAGCTCGTATATTTGTGTTGTCATGAAGTCCCATGTCCGCTCCTCGGATTCACATATGTTGGTGGCAAGGTGCTCGATGCGGTCCGTGATGACATCATATGCTTGGCACATTCCCTTTTGTGTGACGAAGAATTGTAGTTTGGTGACGTAGGTGTTCACGTTGTCGTCTTGCTCCTCGAATGTTGGGTTCGTCATAATGTTCTTATCCATGGTACTCAAGTAGATATAAGTGGAAGAATGGAAAAGCACAATACCAAATATCATTCCGAAGGTTGAAATGAGGATCAATCACTCAATGTGAAATCATGGAAATAGTAGAATCGGTACCGAGTTTGCCCTTCTCACACCTACAAAAGTAATGCTTATGGACTAGCTTGGTTAGGATGGTGGCATAAAATTACAAGCAATTCGAGAATATGATGCAATAAAGTTGAGATAGATTCGCAAGTTCGCAAGGAAGACAATGTGAATCAATAGCAATGATTGAACTCGGAAACACGCACACGAATAGAAAAGTAGGGTTGTGCAACCAAGAAGTGAGCTCAAAATGGAATCCACGAAAAACGCTCTTGTTGCACAACTCTAGAGAGACGCTAGCACAATTGCTCTAATGGGTGTGATACAAACTTGTGCACAATCTATAAGAAACAAAACTGTGTCGTCTTCCTATTCCCGACTTTCTATGTATGTGGCATGAGTCACTCACTCAAGTGATCCAAGGTGATCAAGTATGATATGCAAATTTGGCGATGCTATTGCTCTTTTGTCCTTGCTTAAAAGCTTCACTTCTCTTTCCTTTAGCAATGATATTTGGATTGTCACTATGCGGGGCGTGCACACCAAGATAGCAATTATGTATGCGGATACTTTGTAACACAAGAGATGATACTAAGATGTATATGCATGCAATGATAGATATGCGAAGTATGTATCACTAATGTGCACAAGTAGCGTGGCCCGGCAATACTCAATGGCTAGTCTCGATAAGCAAGTAACGCAAAGAGGCTAGGGGTGACAATCCAATGGCAAGGGTATAAGTCAAGAGTGTCATCGCGGTTACCGTCCTTGCTTACGGTGTAGTGTCAACGAAGAGTTGGTTGACGACGATCCGGGGCGATGATGAGCGGCGATGTCGATGAAGAACCACTCATAATTAGCCTAAACACCTTAGGAAGTGGCGGGGCTCGCGACTCAAAATCTCAAATGCAAAAGTATTGCGAAAGAAATGGTGGAAAAATTGTGGAAGAAGTGGTGGGAAGCGACCAAAAATGTGTCAAAACAAGGCAAAGCAGATTTGTTGTCTGCGAGGGGCCGGATGTCCGGGCCACTACGCTGGATGTCCGAGGGCCAGATGTCCGGGGTTCAGGCCGGATGTCCGGGGTTCAGGCCGGATGTCCGGGGTTCAGGCCGGATGTCCGGGCTGCCCGATCCAGATTTGATCTCGGAAATCTCCTATGAACTCATGATGAACATGTTTTTGGCGAATTTGGGGGGATTTGGCGGTGGGAATCGATGGAGATGGTGGGGGAAAGATAGATCCACTAGTCCTCTAAGAAATCCACGAATCCAAATCAAAAAAATCTCATCACATCCAAGAAATCCAAGAAATTTTGAGAGGGCTATTTTTTATGGGGATTTTCAAATTGAGACGAAATAAAGCAAAATTAGGCTAGCAAACGATGGGGAGACTCCAAATTCGTGATCAATGTGGCTCATGATACCAATATGATACGTGGCAAGACCTGTGATGGTCGATCTTTCACGAATTGGAGGGGGAAACACGAAGAACATGGGGAAGAACGAGAGGAAACACTCAAGGACAAACTCAATCACACATCCACTAGGTCTATAATAACACAAGAAGAACAAGATCTCAAATCAACCAACAATACAAGTAGCGGTACGCGATCTCCCACTCCGGAGGAGGGGCCTTGGCATCACTTGGATCTTCTCCCAAAGAAGGTCAAGCTCCTCAAGAGAGACAAGTAATGGAGCTAAGCTCAAGAGCAAACATTAGCTAACCCTAGAGAGAGGGGGAGGAGGTCCTTATATAGTACTAGGGGAAAGGGACAAAAGAGAGGGTACATGGCCCTTCGGGGCCGAGTCTGCCCACACAGGGGCCAGATGTCCGGGACTTCAGTGAGGGGCCGGATGTCCGGGCTCAGGTCTCGGATGTCCGGGCTGGCAGGGGTGGTTTCCACCAGAACCGAACACGGACATGCTGGATTTCCGGGGCTGGGGCCCTGATTTCCGAGGGTGTGCCGGATGTCTAGGGAGGGCCCGGATGTCCGGCGCCTGTTGCTTGTCCTCGATGCTGAGGGGGTTCCCAGGTGTCGGATGTCCGGGCTAGGGTCCGGATGTCCGGGGCCTAGGAGGTGATCTTGCCTTCCCTTGGTCCTCGTGTCCGAGCGTCTTCGGATCCGTCTTCATGGTGGCTTGGCCTTCACTCCGAGCATATCCTAGGTCGTCTCCATAGTACCTAATCACGCAAAGAGTCTCCGCTTGAGGTAGCATCCACGTTCCAAGAACATCAAAGGGAGAATCATATAGGAGGGATGTCACCTCGTTTGTAATGGCACGTGCACGGGCTCTCGTCATGGGGCCTTCCGTAGCTTGAGGTTTTGGTGACGGGTCCATGGTGGTGCTCATGGGATGCTCCGCATCACCCTCACCCCCCCCTCTAGACCTACTTTCGATACTTACAGGTTACAAAAAACATGCATGAGCATTGCAACATATATCTAACCATTAATTAATTGTTGATGAGTTGAAACCCTTGCCAGGCATACGTACGAGGTCCACCTTCTCCAACACACATTGTGCAATAGACATGTGACGTGGACGTGCTCAATCACGAGCTGGTCACGTCACGTGAGAATACCATCAATGCCCTGGAGGAGTTGAATGACTCCCTGAAGAAGGAGAGGGATAAGATTATCGATGACAATGCTACTGTCTACGATAAGATTTCCAGTCTCGAAGGTCAAATCGCGTTGCTAAACCTCGAGATAAGTGAGATCAAGAAGGACATACAAGCTCTGAAGTCCGAGAGGACTCAACTGAAAACGAAGAAGGCCCATTACATCATGGAGGGGAGATGAATAGGAATAAGCTTCGTGAGCTTAAGTTAGTCCTTAAACGCGAAACTAGGTAGTGTCAGGAGGGGCATATCGATACATTGTGAGAATTTGGTACTTTTGTTTTGCGAATTTGGTGAAACGTTTAGTTTGTGAATTAAGCTGCTAGTATCTTTTGGGAATTGCTGAAACGTCTAGTTTGTGAAGCTGGAAGTGTCTTTGGGAATTCTACCGTATTTTGTATTATCTCAATATGAAAGTGTCAGCATGCAACTCTGTCCAACGCCATAGGTATTCAAAATACTACCGGCGTCGTCCCCAATGCCATCACTAAATTCTAAACAATGGCACCATATTGGTGGCGTAGGATGTCCGCGCCAGTAGGTCCCTTTTTCCCATGCCATAGCTAGGCTTTTCTGCACTAGTGCAAGGACCATGACTCGTAGCGGGTAGTTATGGTGGTTTTGAGGAGATTCGCTCAAGGTCAAAGGGGTTAGCTCCGATGTCCATGTTGTGTCGGCGATGAAGCGATGATGGTGCAGATCTGGAGTTGCCTCGATGTCCACCTTGGACCGCTCCAAGGCAATGCGAAGGGCCAGCTCCTCCTTGACATCGAGGTCAGAGCCGAAGTGGCTACCAGAGCCCGACGTGTCATCGTGTTGGATCGGAATCGAAGAGGGGAGAGGAAGGGACGAAGCAAGAGAGGAGAGTGAGTGAGTTAGGGTTCAGAAGAGGGGACGGGTTGGAGTTTTTTGTGGGACAACCGTGGGATCAATGATGGGCAAGCATGTCGGGTCCAACGTGGCGAACGCATCTGGGCCAACCCTTATCCACCCTACATCTGGGCTGGATATGAGGGCCCTCGGACAGCCCAGGCGTATGAGGTCGGTTTGAGGCGCTCGGATGGGTTGGCTTTTTGTGATCGATCACTAAGTGATCTGTCCACCGAGGACATTTGAGACAGGTCTGGGGCGTCCGGCTTTAGAGCAACTCCAACCACGCGACCCAAACGTATGCCCGCTTTGTCCGTCTTTTGTCCGTTTGGGTTGACATGTCCGCCCCCTTTTCCATTTGGGTCGGTCGTGCGCCCAACACGTCGACCCATTTTTCGTCTGCACACAAGAGTTTTGCAAGGCTAAAAAGGCACGCGGCCACCGATCCTGCTAGCGGTTTTGCCAGCGCCGATAGTTCACAACAGCGATATGCCAGCGGCTAGCATACATATGCCAGCCTACAAAAAATATGCAGTTTAATGCTAGGCGCACTTGCCAGCGACCGGCACACATGCTAGCACACAAAATGAGGTTGTAGTTCCACCACGCCATCTCGTTTGTGGTCATGCCCGCACACCACGGCATGGATCACTCGTCGTTGAGGTTGAGCATGTCGGCGTGCATCTTTTCGAACCAAGACCGCTTACTCGGAGAGATTGTGCTCAAGTCCACCATCATGATCTCGACTCCCTACACCATGCAAGCAAGATGGACTTCACTTGCTCTCGTGGATGCTTTGGTGGCCTCGATCTCTAGCATCTTCGCTTGCTTCTGCACCTCCAACGCGAGTTTCTTATTTTGTATGTCCATGAAGGCCCTAATTTGCTCCTCCTTGTCTTGTCGGTGCTTCTCCTCTCTTAAATCCTTGTTGGTGATCATGCCTTGCAAAGTAGCTTGCAAGGCAAGGGACGTTGCCTCGCGCTTGTCCTCTTTCTTGGAGTTGGTCTTCCCCCTCGGCCGCAGCTTCTCCCCCTCACCATGCTCTTCAACGGCAGAATCTCCCCCCCCCCCACCCCACCCACGCGACTTGATGGCGGCGTATTGCGCTTCGGACTTCTCCTCGTCGTTGATGATCATCCAACAATGAATGAGGTTGAAAGACTTGCCCTCATAATCCTTGAATGCTTCCAAGGCTTGGAAGACCTACGAATTGACAAATGGACAAGCAAGCTACGAGACAATGAAATAAGCAAGAATGTTGGCCATACCATGTCTTTCATGCTGATGCCACTCACAGGACGGGCCTCAATGCTCTCAAGGGTGGAACAAAACTTGTTGCACTCTTGTTGTATCACCCTCCAACGCTTGCCGGGCGAGACCCACCCACGCTTGCTCTCCATTTGGTATGGTTTAAACTTCTTGTGCTCGTGAAACTCCCGGTGGACTCTTTACCAAAATGTCGAAGCCTTCTGCTCAGAGCCTATCTTGGGGTCTTGGCCAATGTCTCTCCAACATTCACAAAGGAGTTTGTCCTCATTTTGTGTGTATGCTTTGGTCCGCTTGTTTTTCTTGGCATTGGCTTGGGCGAGGAGCTCATCGAACAATGGCTCTCCATCGATGTCCACTTCATCATCCTCTTCATCAAGGCCATAGACATCCGGGAACTCGTGATCTAGCGAGAAAGAGTTTCCCAAGCCGAGTTGGTCCTCCATGAGATGGTCGGACATGTCTTCACCAAACGAGTACCCCGTGTCGTCGTGCCCGTCCATGAAGGGGGTTTGTCCATCTTGGCTTTGTCTCGTCGGGATCGAAGGGAATGCCACTGCCACCACCTTCGAAGATGAGGCCCATCATGAACACGCGATTGGCCTCGTCCTTCGCAACCGGCATTCTGTCGAACAGGTTGCGGGTGTTCCCCCATGGCGTCGGTTGCGAGCTCACGAGGCCGTTTCCGCGCACCCCGAAGGAAGATCCACCGCCCACGGGCATTGCGTTGAGGTCACTGCATGCGAGCGCTGGCGTGGCAGGCGTGACCACGCTCACCTCCGGAGAACCGGAGCCCGTAGAGTTGGACAAACGGGGGGTTTGCGGGTGGTGCCGCTGGAAGCCATGCGCCTGCGACGTGGTGGACATGCGCAGCGACAACAGTAGCGATGAACCGGTGCTGGCCACGACCACAGCGGCAGCGATGAGCCAGTGCTAGCTTGGATTTAGCCCGAGCATCAACAGGGTCTCCCTCGTGGCGACAACGACAAGTCGGCTTGTCTTCGCAGCTTCGGCCTCTCGATCTACGGCGACGGCCATGATGGAGGCGGCCACGGCCTCGTTCCTGGCTTCTTGCTCATTCCGGCAATTCTTCCTCCTCAATGATTGCTCGGCGCGCTGCTTAGGCGTCAAAACCTTCTTCTTCCTGGTCAACGCCGGCCCTTTGCATCCGCCCTTGGTAGAGACGAGACAGACGGAGGCAAGGGAGGCGAGGCCGGTGGCGACATCGAGGGTCGTCACATCCTTGTCGTCCATGGCACGCACGCGAGTCGACGGGAGGTTTTTAGGAAATTTAGGAAGAAATGGTGGAGCTATGCCACCGACTAGTGGGCCAAGGGAAGAAGGACAGGCGTCGCGCGCGTCCGTTCCATGTCCACGCCGACATAAATCCAGCCTAATTTTGAACATGAAATGAGTCACGGGTGGATAAAAAATGAACGCCTATCCATTTGAGTCAGCGCGTTGGGCTACGAATTGTGTCCACGACAACCCAAACAGAATTGTGTCCACGACAACCCAAACAGACACGCGCGGACGAAATGGATTGCGCAGTTGGAGTTGCTCTTAGATCCTCTTACAAGTAATACTGCAACACAGTAACGGTGTGCTTGCCTTCTTCCAGATATATAAAAGGTTGTAGTCCATACTACCTTCGGGCCGCGTACTGTCGTACGACTTCGTACTTAAGCTGCTGCTACTAATCCACTTATAACAGGGGCCTAGCGATGCTACGTACATATATGCCGGCCTGTAGTGGGTCGTGAGACATGAGTTCGCAGGAGTTCGCACTGTTTTCTCGACCATGCATGCAAGCATCAGAAAGCAAGGTAATGCTTAGTTTGGTGAAGGGAAAGGGAACGCTGGCCACTCGAAGATGCATGAACACAAGAGTGTGTGCATGCAGAGCAGAACACAGCTTCTTGCGCACACACATGACACATGAGCCATCCGGCAGGAGGAGCATCGATGGATATGCATCCATGGACTCACATTACAAAGGACGATATAATAATTATATACACGTATCATCAATCAATCAAGTATAATAATTCAGAGTCCGATGCGGCACAGAGGACTAGCTCGCCTGAATTTACAGCATCCACAAACTAGGTTTAGAAGAAATGAGCTCCAGCGTCAAAAAAGAATCGGCCTAAAAATATGTGAGGTTGAAAATTAAGCATCCACAGACAATACGCCCAATTAACAATGCGCAGAATAATGCACCAGCAACCAACTCAACAACAAAAAAGAATAATGCACCAGCAAGTTAAACAACCTGCCAGATTAACAGAAATGTTGAGGAGTCAAGAGGCAGCAGTAGCACACTCTATGGAGAACTCAAGAAGATCAATGCTACTGATTCTAAGCTGAATCCTACAGGGGTTAAACAACAACGTTACCAGAGCAAATCCATAGCAACTTATCGTCCAAGTTTATTAGCTGCAGCCCATGCCCCGAACCGGCAGCATTTCATTCAGTGTTGCTTGATCAAAATATTTGATGTTTCACAAACTACTGTTCCTTGATACTACAAAAAAAGGTCCTCTGTTAGGAGAACCACCTACATCCTCAAACCCGCTACAAACAGGTCTTTGAGCAGGCCATGCGCGCCCATTTACACGCGGCGGGCATCGGCGGATGCTGCCCAGCTCAAACATTTGCTTGCTCAAGACACTTATTCAGCAGAAGGACAAGTGCACAACAGGGGGATTTTCAAGTATCAGGGTATGTATATATGTATGTATGGTAGCTAAACTTACCCTACCAATATTTTGGTCATGTCCAAAACACTGGCCTATGTGTGGATGGTTGACAACTAGGAGTATTTGGCATGCCAATGCCTTTTTGGTTACTCTAGCTCGTTTTCCTGGCCAACTCATGGGCAACCAAAAGGTCAACCAAAATTTTTGGCTAGCCAAATATTTGGTAGGGCTGGAACCAACATACCTCAGTCACCTCCCCTTTCTCCTGTCCTTTTCTCTTTCTCTGCTTCTATCATGGTGATCATCCTTCTCTCGGCCTGAACTTTTTTCGCGTGCCCTGTCTCTCCCGACATCATTACCATGCAATCTGTCTCTGCTGCGATTGTGCTCTCGGTCTCTATCCAGTGATGATTTCTTTGAAGGACTACGGCTCCTACTTGGACTGTGAGGCCGCTTCTTGGAAGAATCGCGTGCATCATCATACCTTTCTTTCCGGTCCGATGGTATTCTCTCTGCAAAACAGAAGTACATTTATTTGTAAAAACATGCGCGCACTGGACTAGGTTGAGGGCTACAGCATGGCTCGTTGTTATTATCAGATAAACTATTAGGTGAAGCAACAAAATAAGTATCAACGATGGAGATGCTCCAAAGAAACAGAAATGCAGTTATCAAAAGACAGTTATTTCCTTGCTGCCTTCTTACATACCGGAAGAGTGCCTGTTGTTTGCCCCATCCACTGAAGAAGACAACCCATATTCAGACTGAAGACGCCTACGGTGGCTAGCAACCTTCCTCTCAAGCTCCTCCATGTTCCACAAACCCTTCTCCTCAAGAGATTCACGATACTGCATGACACCAATCTCAATCTGCCTCAGCTTCTGCCTGCAGATCAGAAGGTGTAGCGACTAAGCAAAAAAGAATGTGAAACACTAATGGCAACATGACTGAATATTTGGAGCAAAGAATGTGAAACACTAATGACAACATGATCGAATAGTTGGAGCGGGTGAAGTGGGATACCTATGCTCTTCATCAACAATTGTATCTGGATGATGAATCACGTGATCGGTACTAATTTCTGTTGCATCAGCTTTCCCAGGATCACCAGCAATATCACTTCCAGATGAATAGCTTAATCCCAATCCTTGACCATCTTTTCTATCTTCATCGCCGCTGCCATCATCCTCGCGGTTCCATTTAGAAGCTGGTAAGATGGGATCAGCTCTCTGCTTCTTGCTTGGAACTTGTTTCGGTTCAGCAGATGCAGATTTTCCATAGTACTTTTGACCTGTGTGACGAGAGAGACCCAGCATATCTGATTCATCATCAATAGTACCTTCTCCAGGCCTCGAAGCACTATGCGCAATCAAACCAATATCCTCTCTCCCAGTTCTATGAGGTTCTTGGCCATATTTCATGTCGAAATCTTTCTGATATGCTCGCTCCTTCTCAGCCTCCTCCAGGCTGAGCAACCTGGCAACCATCATCTCTTTACCACCACATAGTGAGAGGCCATTATGTCTACAACGACGTTCAAGCTCAGCAAGAGGAAGTCCTAACAGCTCCTTCGTCGCTGCTGCCTTTCCAGTGGCCAGGGCACCATCTTCATCAAGCCTAAATCCATTATTACCATACTCAGAGCTAGTTTTCTTTTCAATTTCAGGTGCATCACCACATAGAGAGTGGAAAGGGGTGACCCCAGAGTTGCCTGGTCTAAGAAAGGTAGCTTTCAGCCCATTCAGATATGCATCAGAAAACAGAAACCAGTCTGCCCATACTTGTAGAACTTTCAAAACCCTCTCCTGCAGAAAGTAATAAATGAGAGTTATTATGTAGAAACATCAAGGAGGGAAATGAAACCATACTACTCAACAAATACCTTGAGAGCTTCAGCAGTAATCCTTCCTGTGATACTACGATACAAGTCATTAAAGCTCTCCATGACATCAGGTATAGCAGCCTCAAACTTGGTTCGAAACGCAGAAGCATTCTTCACGGGAGCACTACTGTTATGAAGGATGTCAGACACTAGCATAAGCCTTGCAACCTTGGTGGGAATAGATGTCTCCTTAAGTGTCAAAGATTCTGCAAGAACCTCGACAATCTATACAAGGGGAGACTCGGTGAGTATTTATGCAATGTGAACTGTAAATAAAATTGAAGTATACATCACTATGCAGTAGGCTTTTGAAGTCTAGTATGCAACAAACAAATGACATGTGCGTTATGTAAGAGTATATGACCAGATAATGGTCCCAATAGTAAAATATATATACCAATCTACATGTTACAAATTTGACCCACTTCTCCTTTCATACTCTCCTTAGACAAAATCAAATCCCATCAAAACGTATATGCTTGAGACAGATAGTCTGAGCAAAGTAGAATGAATCTCAGTCCACAACAAGAAGATTTGACTCACAATGATCAAGCTATTAACTGATCTTGGGAATTGTTACAAGCTGTAGAATGTTTCACGTAGAGTAATTGAGACAGAAAGGAAAAATAGCAGGACGCATGAAATAGAATCAATCAACCAGAACGAATTCATAATTTTAAGCTAAAGGCAAAAGGAAAAGAGGAAATATCAACTGATAAGGTCGAATATACAAGGTATGCATTACCTCTCCAGCAGCATCAGCATTATCTAACGCAAATCCCATGGCCTCCTTTATCTGACTCCTCTCTAATGTCAATGCACGTAGCATGTCCTCAAATTCATCACGCTGTGAATCAGTCAGTGTACGCTCCACTTCCGCACGCTGGGAGAAGAAACACAAATTAATCAGGTAACTGGACCAAAGCATTTGCACCATCTAATAAAGGCAGAGTACCAAAAAGAAATCTCTGCCAAGGTCCAACCAAACCTTACCCTACTTCTACCAGCTGCAAAAGTAGATTCTTTTTCACGATTAGGACTTCGGCTGGATGGCAAAGCAGGTGGAACCCATCTAAAATAACATATTTTATACAACAATGTCACCAGATAGTCAATAAGCACAGGAGACAGGACCAACACATAACAGAACATCATTGTGCACGCATACCTTGCACTTCCGGTAATCATGATAAATGGTTCGGTTCGCCATCGTTGTAAAGTATCGCCCTGCATTTGAATATCATAAGCAGTTAAACATTAGTGTTATATCAGAACAGGGATTCCCATATATACTACCAAATTCTAGAGAACAAGCTGAACAGAACATAATCAGGAGGTCAAAGGACATAAATTTTATTAAACAATACATTATTCATTTCGACCAATCATTAGGCCATCACTGAGCAAAAAAGATATACTGGAAAATGTCATATGATAAAATATGTGTCTGTATGACAACCGATACAAACAATCTTCTATTGATAGATCATAGAGGAGATAGCATTGAAACTGTGGCAAAATAAACAACAGTGGATACCTGAGCAAAGGAGTATAACCTCCAGACATAGTATGTGTGCTCTTTCGATTTAAGATCAAACAAGAAGCTAAATAAAGAATTCCCTCGTCCTCTTTCCATTATAGCTTGTTCAAAAGCACATCCACCATCAAGTACATGCAGAGCCATTGTGTCAATCACATGCCTAAGATGTGAATCATCTGGTGGAGCAACTACTATATCAGGAACATTTGGAGTAAGGACCTGTTAAACCAAGTGAATCCCCGAAGTGGAATTAGAACTGAGGAAAATTAACTACACAAACTAACATCTAAAATTGTTACCAAGGAAAAACTTCTTATATTATTTCTAGGCCTATAAGATACTAAAGAACATAGCTGGCAGAGTTACATACAAGAGTACTGGTGAAAAAAGATTCATAATCCATAACCGAAATAAGAGAGCCCACCCAGAACATATCACGTAGTGAACATATGTGAAAGGGCTAAAGAACGTATGTGCCAACTTAAGAAAGATGGAAAAAATATTACTCCATAGCTCAAATGAGCAGCGTTATGATACCTCAAAAGGTCTATCTCAAAGAAAACGTGGAATTTTTTTAATGATATTACTTTTATGATTACACAAATAGCATGGATATCAAGAACAGTACGCCACACAAGGACAGATGCATATGTAAGAGATCACCAACCAGCTCTGAGGTTTGTCGTGTAACAGATGCAACGGGTGGACCTCCAGGACCAGATATGATTACAGTACCACCCTGTATATCAAAGAAAAATAAGGAGGTCGTACAACTCACAGGGAAACACCAAAGACATGTCATCTACTTAAAACTTCCAAAAAACTATAAGAGTAAGCTGCACGTAGAAATTTTTGAAATGAAAGAGCAACCTCCTTGTTTCTGATTGCCATATGTCCTGGAGGAGGAGCAGGCAGTGCTTGTGATGGCAGAGCAACAGATTTGCCCCACCCAATCTTCAGCTCATAGTCGTACACAATAACACCTGTGTTAAGTAATTTAGTAAACTGAAAACAGGAATATAAGTAATATTTTAAAAAGTACAAAAATGTTACTATTTTAAGGTCCTATAACATGATCCCAACTACATGGAAGTGCACAGTAACCTTGCATTTCATCCTTGGCTGCCTGTCCTTCTGCTCTATTCATGAATGCAACAAAACCACAATTTCTTTGCCTTCTGCGTTCTTCTTCTGTTCGAGGCCACATAATCTTGACGCTAGCGATAGGTCCAAACCGACCAAATGTCCTCAAAAGAAAATTCTCATCCACCTAACATCATATGGCATATAATGCACAGTAAGCTAACTATGATGCCTATACACTTAAACTGTGTCTAGACAGAACATGTACGGTTGGGGAAATCAACCTGAGGAGAGAGATTGCCAACATATAAGTTTGTGGTCTGTGGATCCCCATCATCAAATGATGCTGGTATTCTCCCACTGGGGTCAAATTCATCTGGTAGTTCATCAAAATGGCTGGAGGACTGCAGGAAAATCTCCAATCATCAGTATATCAAATACGAGAGCAAACCGCAGAGATTCTGAGAGAAAACAATTAGGGGAACCTATCAACAGATTTATCATGTTTAGCTGGAAACTTATTTAGAAAATGTTTATCGAAGTTGACTAGCAGGGTTGGTTTTCTACATTCTATTTGACTAGAATACTTCAGCATGCTAATTGCTAAATATAATCAAAACTGCCCTATGGATTAGTTTGGTATTATGTCTAGCGGAAAGAACCAAAAGATCAGCCTTAACATAATATAATACCTACCGCAGAGGTGTCACCGTGTCGACCGTCACGTTCTTGATTACGCCTTTCCCGAAACTCTTGCTCAAACTTGAGTTCCTCCATGAACTTATCTATCGCCCGTGGCTTTCCTTTTTCCTTTTCCTTCGGACGCTCATCTTCCTTCTGCAAGTCAAGATAATGCTCAATCGAAGAACCATACTGACCACTGAGCCAATCATAAGAACTATGAAAGTGCGCTAACCTTTTTGTGTGGTTCTTTCCCAAATGATGGCGGCAAAAAAGATGGAACATACCTGGATAATGAGATGACATATATAAGGTATGTATTGAGCTCATAAGTCAGATTATGCTGCATATCATTTGTATACATATATGTCATGGGGTTGCACACAACAACAGTGAAAGGATAGGAGCAATACAACCAAAATATACCTACTTCACTCTCTACAGGGATACTTTGGATATTCTCATTAAATTAATGACATTTTGGCAGATATTCTCTATTTAAATCATGTCGATCCAATACATACACATAATTATTTAGCCACAAGTAAAGCTCCGTCCGACACTGCAATGGCTTTTCAGAAGTACCTAAGGCCGTGCTTAGCATCGGTGTAATTTAATAGCATGTATTTAATGTACAGGTGCATCTTACCGGACACTGAGCAATCTCCGTCCGGAAATAAACCAACAGGCCGAGACGTGTGTTTTTTACAGGAGTATTTAAAAGGAAAACGATAATCCAAACAGTGCCTGAATGTTTCAACTTTTGGATGACATAATGCACCTTTGAAGCCATGGAAACAAAATCATATCAGACCATAATCGATGACGCAGCAGCCATGAAGTGACCCTAAATCTATACTAGTTGTTAAGCTTAATATGTTGGTTTTTGCGCAATTATGAGAATTTCCCTGCAATGCTGCCCATGATCAAAACATTTGTGATAATCTGAAAGTTTTCCTCTATTATGAAAAATAACACACAAACTAAGAACACGGTAAATCTTATATTATCTTGAATATGTTGATCATGACGTAAATATGGAAAATATTTGTTTCATTGGAAGTGAGAACAGTGTTAGAGCATCTACAACCGGACCCCTCATATCCGTCTTAAACGCCCGGGCAGGCCGCCCAGTCACTGACCGGTCATGAAAATGCGACCCAGACGGGTGCCTTAAACAGGCCTTAAACGCCCGGACTGACCGGCACCCCTCATATCCATCTTATGAGGAGTGCCCAGGCATGCCCGGTCAGTGGTCCTGCGTCCGCCACATAGGATTGGGCCCATATTTTCTCTTTGTTTATTCTTTCTCACTTCATCTCCACCAATTGCATGCATGTGACCAGACGTATAGGGGTAAAGTGAGGGACATGGCTGTGAAAGTGAAAATTTGAGAGAAGACCGGTCACTGTCCGCGGACGCGCCCGGTCGTGTCCGTGAACGTTTGAGGGGTCGGATTTGCTAAGTCCGGCTGTAGATGCTCTTACAATATTTTTATTTCAGGTTAGCTAATAACAGAAGTTATAGGGCCGTAGTAGCAGTGATCTCCGAATCATATTAGATTCAAATAATGAAACCCTGACTGTAACCACATGGAAGCCTCACATTTTAGGCTTCCTGCTACGAGAAGGAAACTGCACGGAAAAGAAAATAAACCCAATTTAACCCAGGCCTTTGGAACAGCTTATAGCTGTTTCAGACCTATATAAGCAATGCTACAAACCATCCCAAAGTAGGCATTTCAATCATTTGATTTCTGGTTAGTTAATAACAGAAGTTATATAGTTGCAGTTGCAGTAGTCTTGAATCATATTGATTCCACAAATGAAAGAAAAAAATGCTCCTGCGCTATTTGTTCACAACAGTATCAGATTTTAATCATAGGGCTTTAAAAATTGACTAAATATTTTAGGCAGTAGAGAGTATAATCACCATCGTTGACATTTGAAACTACTTCCACATTGTTCTGATGCATTTGGTAGTTATTACAGTAATACCAACAAATACAACACGAGACATCATTAGATTATTATACATGTATGTTTACAAATTTACAGTCATCTCATAATTAATTACAGTTTACATGGATGCTTCCGTGGTTGGTGTCTCCATGACTCCACAGAGTCATTACCATGCTACTAGTGTACTACAAAACTGCTAAACATAAGTCCTATAAGTCTATAACATCATCATCATCTTAAGCACTAAGTCAGCAACAAAGAATTGCTCTGTTAAGAAGGCACAGCTATAGTCAGCACTACAGCATAAATGCAACTGGGGATGTGGGAGTGCAATACGAGTCATGAAACGAGATGGCACGCCTATTCACAGAGTTGGTCAAGACAGATTTTTCTTCCGACCACTATTTCAAATGCATTAAGCACTTGGCAATAAAAGGTATATGAACAAATAATAATTCATGAATCGTAATTGTAAGGTATAAAAAATTATGTGCCTTGGTATATCACATCAAGCGTGTAAAAATTGCTCATGCTTGGTCTCAAAATTCTCAATTCTGATCATACTGGCACATGACTGTCTAAAGATGTAGCTGTGCTGCCACAGGATACAATCTTCTAGAAATCAAGTATATTTTGCCGTTTACCTACTGCCCTTCTTTGGAACAGAACCCCCATCTTTGGACTTTCCACCTGTCATTGCCGAATGAGTAAAAATGGCGGCCTCTTGATTAATTGGAGCAATAAAAGAAATAGTGCACATATCCATCATGATCGATACTGAAACTGCAACGTGCGAAGGCCACTATGACGAAGTATAGTAAAATGAAACCACTATCACTAACCTTCAGAGTCAGCTCTCAGCTTGGCATTGGGATCAATCACGCCCCCACGGACAAACGTCGACCCAGATGTGCTTTCACCCTTGAATGACTCAACAAACTCCGCATAGACGCGCGCCGCTTCATCTTCCTCCCTCTTAACATACCAAAAGCAGCTAAAATCAGATATGAACAAAATATATACATGTATAAAAACGGATGTGCCTCAGAAAAAGTTAAAAGTGACTTAAACCCCTGACCTTCTTCCTGGCCTCCTCATTCTCCTTATGACGGTTGAACGGAACCTTCTTCGAACTCATCTGTAGTTCTGGACACAAGCATACAATCATCACCAGAACATCATAATCTGAGCACGCATAAATGTTTCTACCACCCTATATGCGATCTTAATCAAATATATGCAAACATTGCAAGTAAAAACACACATAAACATATACAAGGACTAAAGTCACTGCAGTCACTCTTGATTCCCAGATCCCACCGAGCCACAGGTAGGCACAGCACTCGTGCATACAAACTTACGCGCATGTGACCTACCAACAGCAAGCGCAAACCACGAGGTCGAGAAGAATCGCGCGCGAGTAACCTAAACCCTAGCTCATTCGAACCCTCGAAATATTGGGGAACAAGCTGCAGTTACAACAAACCGGGCCGAATCCACAGATAGCTGAATGGGTTTGCATATCTCGGAGAGCAATGAGGTTATGAGGGTATTGTGATTGCTCGCCGCAACAGGCAAAGCACTCCTAGAACAATCGAGAGAAATATTTTAGGAATTTTCGTACCAGCAGGAGGAATCGGCTTGGATGGATCTCCTGAATGCTCTACTCCAAGCTTGGAACAGTGGAAGTGGCGTCGCTTAGCTGGGACGAGGCTCCGGCGCTTCTCTACAGCCGCCGGCGAACAGCGGGGTCCGGCGGCTCGAGGGTCGGCGTGGAGGAGGGGGCCTGGGACCTGGGACCGGGGAGGAACGGAGATTCAGGAGAAAAGCCACCTGCACCGTCCGATTACATCCAGTTACCAGATGAAGCACAGGCCAAAGGTGGTGACGGGGAGTCAGCTCCAGACAGTAAATAGGCAAGTAATTTCACAATTTGTGCATTCACAACATTCAAAAATATTTCAACAATTTGTGCAGTCAGGCAAAAAACAAATAACACTGTACATACACAGTACTTTACCGCGATTCAATAAGAGTAAAAAAAAGGATATTTTATTTTAGAGGGACTACGTTATTATCTAAAAATATAGAATTTAGATAAATATATACACACATCTGGATATATTCTAGATCTTCTTTTTTGACTATATATTATATTTTTCTGTTTTAACAAATTCAATATAAAAAAACTAACTTTTTCTATTATCTATTAATGTGTATCTATCTGTACCGTAATATTTTTAAATATTATGGAATTAGAGAAATTTATTTACATGCTTTCTCATTCCATTCGCGAGGAGCTGGATGAGAAGAAACTCTCATGTCCAGTTTTGGAGTAGAGATGGAACTAAGAAAGAGAACCATCGACTATAACCCCAAAGAACTAGATTTCGCAAACAACATAAAGGAAGAATGAAAGGAAAATCCTTCCGAGGCAATCATATTTGTTTTGGTAGATATGCTCTTCAAGCACTTGAACCCGCTTGGATCACGGCGAGACAGATAGAAGCAGGACGAAGAGCAATAACACGATATGCACGTCGTGATGGAAAAATATGGGTACGTCTTCTTCCAAGCACGGGATAACCCCAAGGGGTTGTGGTTTTTTTTTACCAATGGGAGCTTTCCCTTCACCGCCCCCATGGGGGTGGTCCACAGGGTTCATAATTACCCCTCTTACTACGGGGCGTTTACCTAGCCAACACTTAGATCCGGCTCTACCTAAACTTTTTTGGTTCACCCCAACATTACCCACTTGTCCGACTGTTGCTAAGCAATTTTGGGATACTAAACGGACCTCCCCAGATGGTAATCTTAAAGTGGCCGATTTACCCATTCATTGGTTATTAGAAGCATCCCAAAAGCGTCCGGGTCGAAATATGGCTTTCAAATTAAGTTCCGAATTAGTAGATGTTGCCAAAGGGAGTGGGGGTGCCATACGCAAAAAGGAAGCGACTCATAGAATGGCAGAGGCAAATAGAGCTTTTGTACATTTTCGTTAATCCATGAATAGAATCTATATATGTAGACACATGCATCCGTACATCTCGATCGGAAAAGAATCAATAGAAGGAGAAGATATCTTTCTCGAAACAAACAAAAAAGAAAAGAAAGAGAAAACAAAAATCATGATCAAGTAAGCCCTCTCCAGGGCTTGCTTAAGAATAAGAAAGAAGAATCTTATGGAAATAGCACGGAATAAGGTTTGATCCTATTCATGGGGATTTCGGAAATGTTCGTACATAAATATATAAGAGCAACTCAAACGCGTCGATCCTTTTCATCCGCGCGCATCCATTTGGGTCGCTATGGACGGAAAAGTCGGCCCAACGCGCTGACCCAAAAGGACGCGCGTCCGTTTTTCGTCCGCCTGCTGACCCATCCCCGACTCATTTTTTAGCCCGATTTGCGTCGGCGCGGACACGAGACGTACGTGCACGCCACGCGCCAACTACTGCCCCTTCCCCGTCAGTCGGTAGCAAAGCCTCCACTATTTCCCTCCATTTTTCACCCTCCCGCCCGCACGCGCTCCCCGGCCGCTCGCCATGGACGACGACCTCGATGCCGCCGCAGGCCTCGCCTCGCTCGCCTCGTCCGGCACTAGGACTGCCCCCTCCGGCAAAGGCAAACCCCACGCCCCTCGCAAGACCGCCGCCATGCCCACGAAAAAGAAGGAGCTGACTCCCGAGGAGCAGGCCAAGGAGTCATCGAAGAGAAAGAACCGTCGGCACGCGGCAGACGCAAGGGAGGAAGCATCCGCCGCAACAGCCATAGCAGTCGCCGAGTAGCAGGAGGACACCAACGCCCGCGTCGTGACGGCAATGAGGGAGGTGCTATTGTACCTAGGGTTAAACCCTCGCCAGCACGGGCTCATTAACGCCACGGCGGCCGCGGCGGCCAGCACCGGCTCGTCTGTGTTTCACCCGATGGTGCTGCCAGAGTCGCCCTGCGCATCGGCGACTCACCCGATTCTCGGTTACCACATCTACCTGCAAGCCTCCCGACTCTCTGGGGAATGCTCCCCGGAGGTGAGCGCCGTGGCACCTTCCACGCCCATGCCCGCGCCCATCGACCTCAACACCACACCGGTAGCCAGTGTCTCATCATCCGGTGGGCCGAGAAAATGCGCGCGGGAGATGCCAGCCGACATGCTCCCTAGCACCTTCAACCTATTCGACAGAATGTCGACGGCCGTCGACGATGAGACAGCCAACCATTTCATGCACAACCTCATCTTCGAGGGTGCTACGGCGGCTGGCTACGATCCTGATGAGACCCCGCTAGGACGGACGAGGGTCGTCGACCTATGATCAAGATGGCATTCGTGGCGCCTTCATGCAAGATCAGGTCGGCCTGGACCTAGACGGCTTCCCGCTCAACCACAAGTTTCCGGAGGAGTAAATCCTCGAGGAAGAGGATGAGGTGGACATCGACGGGGATAATTTGTTCGAGGACGAGCTCGCCGACCAAGCCATTGGGGTGAAGCAGAAGCGCAAGAGAAGACGGACGAAGGCATACACGGCGACTGAAGACAAGCTCCTTTGTGAGTGTTGGAGGGACATTGGGCAAGACCCCAAGGTCGAAGCCGAAAAAAGGCATCAACCTTTTGGATTCGTGTTCATCGAGGGTTCCATGAACTCAAGAAGTTTCCGCCATACAAAATGCAAAGCACGCGCGGGTGGGTGTCCATTTCGAAGCGATGAAAGGTGATCCAACAAGAGTGCAACAAGTTTTGTGCCACTTATGAGGGCATCAAGGCACGTCCCGTTAGTGGCATCGGCATACAAGACATGGTATGCACGCATGCGCCCCTCTTTTGTTTCATTCCATGTCCATTTTCATATCCATTTGCCAATATGCTTGCATGCAATTCATTTGTAGGCATTCCAAGCTTTGGAGGCATTCAAAGCCCAACAAGAAGGCAAGTCCTTCCACCTCTCTCATTGTTGGAGGATCGTCAAAGATGAGGAGAAATTCAAGGAGCAATATGTTGCACTACAAGGGGGAAAGAAAGCTGTGGAGGAGGTTGGGGAGGGCGAGAAGGCACGACCGTGGGGGAAGACCAACTCCAAGAAGGAGGACAAGCGAGATGCGACGTCGGTTGCCTTGATCGCAATTGTGAAGGGGATGATGACCAAGAAGGACTCAAGGGAGGAGAAGCGTCAAAAATAAAAGGAAGAGAAAATGAATGCCTTCATGGAGATCCAAAGGAGGAGGCCTGAGATGGATGTGGAGAAGCAAGCCAGGATGCTTGAGTTGGAGGTGGAGAAGCAAGCCAAGATGCTAGAGATCGAGGACGCCAATGCCAAGACCAAGGAGAAAGAAGTGGCTCTCGCTAGCATGATGACGGGGGTGGAGATCATGAAGGTGGATCTCAACATCGTGTCGTCGAGGAAGAGGTCGTGGTTCGAGAAGATGCAGGCCGACATGCTGAATTTCGATGACGAGTGATCTATGGCGGCGAGCGCCATCCTTTTTATATGCCTGCAAGTGTGCTGGCATGACCACGTCCGCGATGGCGTGGTCGAACTCCCGCCCCTTTTGTGTGCTGGCATGTGTGTTGGTCGCTGTCAAGTGCGCCAGCATGAACTGTGAGGTGTTTGTTCTGAAGCTTGCATTGTTTGCCGGCCGCTGGCATGGTGTAGGCATGAACTTTGGGCTATGACATGGCTGCTGGCTTGATCTACGGCCTCGGGCCTTTTCAAAACTTGTGCGGGGACATGAAATGGGTCATGCGCGTTGCGAGCACTGTCAACCCAAATGTTAAACAAGGCGGACGCCGAGTGGGCGGCTGAACCAAACAGACAAAAGGCGGACAAAAGCGTCGTCCGTTTGGGTCGGTGCGTTGGAGTTGCTCTAAACTCATCTTCATAAACGCATGCACGCACACTTGTATGTGTGAACTCACGCACGCACGCATACTACCCAATGAACACCTCCGATAGACTGAGTTGGTACATTATATTGAGATTGATAAAGTCGCCACAGACACCTTTGTGTCGACGGAACATCTTCTCCCACTAAACGCACATCATCATAAGACCTAAAATAAATTCAGAAGAATGCAAGCATCAATGCATGTCTAAAACTTGAACTCTAGTGGACTCAAGATACCACCGTCCTTCTAACCACCCAACCACAAGTTGATTCGCTCTAGTTTTTACATTAAGGGCATGTTCGGAGGACCTTCACTCCGCAACCCCACTCTTGGAGTTGGTGGAGCAGTAGTTAACTGCAAAGCGGGGAAAAGGGTGCTCCGCAACTCCTCCGATTTCACGGAGCTGAGGATCACCGAACAGCTCCTAACACAACATTATTCACCATATGATTAAGAGATCATTTAGAAGCAGAGATGAAATAAAGCCAGGGATAGTATCATCCAAAATGAAGAGGATGTAGTAGTACTAAAGCAATCGTAGCTAGACAATTTGCCATTTGATTAGCTTCCCAATAGCATTGTTGACAATCTAATACGACCAAAGCCACTTGTTAGCTAGTTGCATCAAGTGATCACATCAACTTCAGGTCCGATCATTGTGATTAATGTGTGACGCATCCCATTTTAAGCGTACGCTAATCATACACACAAATGCAGACGGTCAAGATTAGGGTCTCGTAAAAAGATATCACAACACAACTCTAGACCCAAATTAAAGTCATACAAGCTTTATATTACAGGCGAGGGCCGCGAGAGCTCGAATACATAAACTCGAATACAAACGAGTCAGCAAAAGCAATAATATCTTAGTACAGACATAGGTAAACAAGTTTGCCTTGAGAAGGCTAGCACAAACATCAACATCGGATCAAAAAGGCAAGGCCTCCTGGTTGGGAGCCTCCCATCCTACTGCTGGTTGAGGGGTAGCCTCCACGTAGTAGTAGGCTCCATCGGTGGTGTAGTAGTCATCGGCGGGATCATACGACTCCTGGGCTCCATCATCTGATCGTAGTAACGTATCAAAGGAAAAAAAGGGGAGCAAAGCAACCGTGAGTACTCATCCAAAGTACTCGCAAGACTTACATCAGATATATGTTAAGTATGCATCATTATCAAAGGAATGGGGCTATATCTTTGGACTGACTGCAGAAATGCCAAAGTAGAGGGGGGAGACTTTGCCTAACGAATATTGGCATCTTCAGGGTCTTGCGGCATTAGAAGAGTGTAGGTTAGCATATTATAAGTAGCAAGTTTACTTAGTAACACCTAGAGATTCTTCCTTGACTCCATGCGAGAAAGCAATCTCGGAGCCATCAATTCATTTTAAAGTCACCATTATAGTTGTATTAGATCAGGATACAACTCTGAGCGTCCGTTACTGTGAACACGACTATTCGAATAGATATACTTCCCTACAGGGATGCACCAACTTGCCCAACATGCTCGACCAACTCTGTCCGGACACAATTTCTAGGTCATGCCCGGCCTCGGCTAATCGACACGTTGTAGTCCTACCTAGGCGTAACAGAGAGGCCACACGTCGGCCTACATCCTAAATGCGAAGGGGTCATGGGCCAATCGCCCTTTGCAATCCTGCGCATTACGTGAACGGTCGGTGTCAGTCCGGGCACCTCTTTATACAAAGACGATGCTTACGCGGGCCACCCCAGGCGTGTGCCGCTCAACTATGACATTTGAAGAGCTTTCAGGCGAATGTACGACGTAGGGTGCATTACGTGGACGGACGCCCTTTGTAATCCTACGCATTACATGGACGGTCAGTGTCAGTCCTGGCACCTCTTTATACAAAGACGGTGCTTACGCGAGCCACCCAGGCGCGTGCCGCTCAACTATGACATTTGAAGAGCTTTTGGGCGAATGTATGACGTAGAGTGCCCATACTGATTCTCGCGTGGTGGTTAGTGCGAAACAGGCTAGAGGCCTTCTCACATCACATATCCAAAACCATTAATGCTTTGTTAGCTACGACGACAATCAATGACCCATGATATGTGGTCCTGTCGCCCCGTCTCGAGGACTTGAGGCAAGGGCCAAGAATGCCCGGTCATGCTCGTCGTTATTATACAAGCACCCTTGATACGTCTCCAACGTATATACTTTTCCAAACTCTTTTGCCCTTGTTTTGGACTCTAATTTGCATGATTTGAATGGAACTAACCTGGTCTGACGCTGTTTTCAACAGAATTGCCTTGGTGTTATTTTTGTGCAGAAATAAAAGTTCTCGGATCGTCCTGAAAATTTATGGAGAATATTTTTGGAATTAATAAAAAATACTGGCGCAAGAAGTAACCAGAGGGGGACACTAGAATGCTTGTGGGGCCCTCGTGGCTCCTCCGACCTCCTCTCCAGCTCCATATAACCCTATTTGTCGGGGGGGAATCAGAGAGAAGAGTTCATCGTGTTTCACGATACGGAGCCGCCGCCATCGCTTGTTCTTCCTCGGGAGACCAGATCTGGAGTCCGTTTTGGGCTCTGGAGAGGGAAAACCGACGCCTTCGTCATCACCAACCATCCTTCATCACCAATTCCATGATGCCCTCCACACTACTGGAATCAGAAGATTTGTCGTCTACCACTTCTTTGTCGTCTGCTAGCAGACGGCAAAGAGTGGCTTTGCCATCAGCTAGCGCAAAGCAAATGGCAAAGAGCTAGCTGACGGCAAAGAGGGGCTTTGCCATCAGCCAGCTCTTTGCCGTCTGCTAGCTGACGGCATAGATTCTTTGCCCTCAGGGAGCGAACGGCAAAGAGGTGGGTGGGGTCCAGTTGACGGCACTACTGTAACGGTCCACCACCCCACCTCTTTGCCGTCCGCTAGCGGACGGCAAAGAGGTGGATACCTAACTCTAATGGCGCACCCCCACGCCTCTCATCTGTCCCGACCCAGCCCAGCCCCACCCCCCACTGTGCCCCCGTCGCCGCTGATTCCCCGTCGCCCCACCCCCGACCCCCACCACGCCTCCGCCGCCCCGCACCCGCCCCCCGTCGCGCCCCCGCCGCCCCGACCAGCCGTCGTGCTCCCGGCCCCCGTCGCGCCCCCGCCGCCCTGCCCCCTGCCGCCCCGCCGCCGTGCTCCCGACCCCGCCTCCGCCGTCCCGCACCCGGCCCCCTGTCGGGGGCCCTGTCGCCCCGCCGCCGTGCTCCCGGCCCCCGTCGCGCCCCCGCCGTCCTGACCCGCCGCCCCGCCCCGCCGCCGTGCTCCCGCCCCCCTCCGGTTAGCTCCTCCTCCTCCTCTTTTTTTTTATGTTTTTTAGTTTTAGGTTTATGCTTAGTTTAGATTTAGTTTTAGTTTTAGTTTTAGGTTTACATTTAGTTTAGTTTAGTTTTAGTTTTAGGTTTAGTTCTAAAAAAAGAGAAGAAAATATGAATAATTAGAAAATGAGGAAGAAGAAGAAGAAGAAGAAGAAGAAGAAGAGGAATAAGAAGAAGAGGAAGAAGAAAGAAGAAGAAGAGAGGAGCCCCCAACCCCCGACCCCGACACCCGACCCCGACACGGCACCCCCGACACCTTGACCCCGACACAACACCCCCGACACCCCGACCCCGACATGACACCCCCGACACCCCAACCCCAACACAACACCCCGACACTCTGACACGGCACCCCCGACACCCCGACCCCAACACTCTGACACGGCACCCCCGACCACGACACAGCACCCCTACCCCGACACGACACCCACGATACCCCGACCCCAACAAGACACCCCCGACATGACACATCAGACACCCCGACCTCGACACGACACCCCCGACATGACACACCAGACACCCCGACCCCGACACGACACCCCTGACACCCCGACCCCGACATGACACGGGTCATATATTTGTGAATTATGAGTTAGGTCATATATTTTTCGATTTTGTTATAGAGAACATCATATTTATGTTGATCAGGTAGATTTAAATGTGCAGTTGTTTCATCGTTGCGAGGGTCTGGCGTCCGACGACCTCCTCGTGCGTTCGACGAGCTCCGCCCCTGCATTCGTAGGTGAGCACAAATGACATCTCCTCCTACCCCCTTCATTTACCTACTAGCGTCTAGGTTGCATCGACGTAATAAAACTGACAAACTCTATTAACTGATGAATATGGTTTGCTGAAGTATGTGTATGTTAGATTACATTAAAAAAAATATGACGAATGTTTATGTTAGATTAGTATGTTTATGATGAATGTTTATGTTAGATTAGTATGTTTATGATGAATGTTTATGTTAGATTAGTATGTTAATGATGCAATTTTTTGGGTTTTATGAAAAATTAGTGATTAAACGATAAGAAAACGTTCTCATAGGAATTTGTCGACGATGCCCGTCCCCCATCCTCGTCGTTGAGTAGTCCGCGAGAGCCTGCTTGATAGGCGCCATGTCCGGGACTGGGCTCCGCCGGGCTAGCACTAGGAGGTGCTACCTTCCCGGGCTCGGAGGTTGGTGAGGAATCCAGGTCTCGTCGTTGACCCGAACCTTCTATGGTGGCGGTTACGCGGGCCACTTTTGTGTGGAGGGAGCGGGCACCCACGGAGGTGGTACGTCGCCGTGTCAGGGAGGAGGACGAGCACGTCCGTCGCTACATGGCGGCGTTGGACGCCCGGTTCGATAATACCTGGCAGATCCTTTAGGGATCTCACTTGAGTTATGATTCCGCGATGGTTCCTTATCTTTGGGTGTCCACCGCCGGCGACTCAGAGACCGCTAATGAACCAAGTTCACCGTCCTCCACTTTGGATTCTAGGATATTCGATCTGTATTAGTGATCTTATATGATAATATTCAAGATTTATTAGTTAATATTTGATGATGCATTAACTGGATTATTTGGATGATGTATTAGTGATATTATATTCGAGTTCATTATAAATATTAATATATTTGTGATATTTTATCGGTATAACGCGTGTGTGACTTTCGGTTTGTCGTTGCTCCTTGTGTGATTTTCATGTGTGTTCTTGATGGAGGAATCCCGATTGTTGTCGTGGGGGACGCCTCATCATTCTTCTCTTCTTTGCGATATACTCTTCGATATATTGCGCAAGAAGAGAAGAGGTGGGGCGTCCATCACCGACAGTCGAACTATTACTGTGAGAGAGTGTCCAACAACATATATACACCACCATATCAATGTGAGAAAGAGCGCACCAACACACCATGAGATATGAGAGTTACTTAAGGAAAGCCTCGACGGACCGAAAGTCACACACGCATTACGATCCAAAGAGTGTCGCCATTCCGGTATTTTTCTATGTCATTGCTCGATATATGAAACGGGTTGACTTTAGGTCTGTTTTGGCTCATTGTGTGTCTTTCAGTGAGGGAGAGTGTCCACCATATATATATGAGAGAGGAAGAATCCCGACTGTTGTCGTGGGGGTCGCTTCTCCTTCGTTCCCGTGTGCTAGACATTTTGGTGTAATGCGCTCGGGGACGAATGGAGGAGCCACCATCACCGACGGTCGCAATATCAGAGGGAGTGGCCACCATATACGTGAGATGAGAGTTTAGGAAGGAAAGACTCAACAGACCTAAAGTCAACTCGTTGCATATTGAGTAATAGTGATTTGTGTGTTGATCAGTTTTCTCGTAGTTTCCTTCGATCGATTTTAAATGTTTCAACTATGAACATAGGAAATGTCTGACGACGAAAGTGAATTCGGTATGTGCGAATACTGCGAAGACGAGCGCGGCCTATGTGACAAGACTTTCCTAGTTGATGGTAGGCGCTTCAGCATCATGCTGGATGAGACCTTCGAAGTGGATACAGTAAGTTGGAATGACAAGTCTTTTTTCGTAATTAAGCATGACTTGTGCCTCTTTTGCTTCAACTTATAATTAATTTTAATTTTGTACTGTTCTACTAGCGTATCATCTTCCATGCAAGAATTGATGTCTTGGATAAGATTGGTTTCAATACTAAAAAAGATATGGAGGTAAAGATAGGTCACTTGAGGACCGAGCATGGTTTTACTTTTGCGGTAAAATTATACCATGCAGAGACCTATTGCTATTTTGAATGTAAAAATTGGCAAGCACTATGCAAGGCTTATTCATTTGAGCCTAATATGCTTATCACCTTTGATATTCGTCCAGAAGATGAAATTGAAGGTAATATCGACATCTGGGTCGATGTGCAGACGCCTCCAGTTCTACCATTATATGAGTTTCTCAAACATATTTAGTAAGTAATTTATATTGTTTATTTAAAAATAGTTGACAACTTATTTGCATTGACAGCTTATTTTCATTCTTCAAAAAATGTACGGAAGATGGTAGACAGAACCATCACTACGGTGATGAAGCAGAATTAACTTATAAGGAGAAAGATCATCTTACCGCATTTCTTAGTCATCTTGAGAATTACAATAGCTATTATCAAACTCCTGCATATTATGGTTAATACGTGCCACTCGTGCACGTGGTGAACTACATTAACATCCATGGATATTGCATGGTAAGATTTTAATTCTACTATTACGACAGTCGTGCATCTTCTGCATAAATTCTTCTAAAGCTAAACTACATTGCTAACTACAAAGTTATTACTATGTTTTTCAACAGAAAATCCTGGAGGATTGTGTGCCTCATCTGATGTTTCCGAGAGGTCGCGTTGTTGTTACGAGCTTAGGGCCACCACGGCCAGGTCAGCCTACGCATCACTCCTTTCCATATCGGATTTCTAAAACCGATGGACTCATGACAATCAAAGATTGGAAAAAATATATGCTCAATAGTAGAGAGCTACTTGGAAGCAACATTATGCGTAGGCCAAGAATGGGAGACAGGATGATCTCCGTTCTCCATAATGGAGAGTCAGGGCCTATCTTGTTTTATGATATTGTACCTAAGATAGGGTAGAGTAGGTCCTACGAGTTAGGAGTACGTAGGTCCTAGGTACAATGTGTTATTATGTGCTAGAATGTGTTAGGGTTGATGATGATGATGAGGAGGAGGAGTTATGATGATGAGGAGGAGGAGTTATTGTTGGTGTGCTTGTTGAAAACTTGTATTGTTGATATGTTGGATATATATGTGATATTTTGTCAAATTGAATGATTTTAAGAAAAAACAGAAAAAGCAGGGGCTATATAGCCACTTTGCTGTCTGCTGGCAGACGGCAAAGGTCTTTGCCGTCAGCTAGCAGACGGCAAAGCTGCCACATGGCAGCTACCTATGCAACCTGGGGTTGGCCTAGGTGGGTTCTTTGCCGTCCGCTAGCAGACGACAAAGAACTAAGGTCTTTGTCGTCGGCCAGCGAACGACAAAGCACGTTGTTAAGTCCTTAACGGAGCTAAGGTGCCATGTGTGCCGTCCAGGCCCTTTGCCGTCCGCTGGCCGACGACAAAGATTCAAAGGTCTTTGCCGTCTGTGAGCGGACGGCAAAGCGCCCTTTGTCGTGGCTTATTCAGCCGAACGGTTGGCCGTCTGCTGGCGGACGACAAAGCCTTTGCCGTCCGGGATGGCTGACAGCAAACTGCCTGATTCCTGTAGTGCCACCGTTCGTGAGTAATCTCATCTTAGGCTTGCTGGACGGTGATGGGTTGGATGAGATTTATCATGTAATCGAGTTTGTTTTGTTAGGGTTTGATCCCTAGTATCCACTATGTTCTGAGATTGATGTTGCTATGACTTTGTTATGCTTAATGCTTGTCACTAGGGCCCGAGTGACATGATTTCAGATCTGAACCTATTATGTTTTCAGGAATATATGTGTGTTCTTGATCCTATCTTGCAAGTTGTAGACACCTATTATGAGCTATGATCCGCATCCCCCAGGGCGACAATAACTGGGATTCTTTCCGGTGATTACCGTAGTTTGAGGAGTTCATGTATTCACTAAGTGCTAATGCTTTGGTCCGATTCTCTATTAAAAGGAGGCCTTAATATCCCTTAGTTTCCAATAGGACCCCGCTGCCACGGGAGGATAGGACAGAAGTTGTTATGCAAGTTCTTTTCCATAAGCGCGTATGACTATATACGGAATACATGCCTACATTACATTGATGAATTGGAGCTAGTTCTGTGTCACCCTATGTTATAACTATTGCATGATGAATGCCATCCGACATAATTATCCATCACTTCCATTGCCTATGAGCTTTTCACATACTGATCTTTGCTAAGTTACTTTTCTGTTGCTACTATTACAAACACTACAAATTGCTACTATCATCTTGCCACTGTTACCGTTACTACCATATTACTTTGCTACTGAATACTTTGCTGGAGATATTAAGTCTTTCAGGTGTGGTTGAATTGACAACTCGACTGCTAATACTCGAGAATATTCTTTGGCTCCCCTTGTGTCGAATCAATAAATTTGGGTTGAATACTCTACCCTCGAAAACGGTTGCGATCCCCTATACTTGTGGGTTATCAAGACCTTTTTCTAGCGTCGTTGTCGGGGCGCATAGCTTTATTCTCTGAGTCACTTGGGATATATATATCTTTTTATCACTATGAAGAATCTGAAAGATCCAAAAACCAAGATCTATCCCTCTACTACGAGGGGAGGTAAGGAACTGCCATCTAGCTCTGCACTTGATTCACCTTCTGTTATGAGTAAGTTTGTGACACCACCACCTGCTAGTAATTCTGATATGTCGCAAGTAATTGACGATGCTACTTCTGCTATGCATGATGCTTATGATAATACTTTGCTTGATGATACTGTGCCACTGGGTGAATTTCTTGATGAACAAATTGCTAGAGCCAATGCTGAAACTGGTAATATTTCTGAATCTGATGAAATTATTGAAACTGGACACTATGATTCACCTACTAGACCTAGCTCTCCTAGATATGAATTGTCTGATATACCCGAGGGTTATGTTATGGAAGGAGAGGTAGCTAGGGACTTTCTTGCTTGTGAGGATAGAGATGATCTTAAGAAATTGCTTCGCAAGTGGAAGGAAAAATCTCTGAATGCTAGAATGCAATATGATCCTAAGTTTTCTACTTCACCTATCTTTGTTATTGATAAGGATTATGAATTCTATGTCGATCCTAAGTTAATTACTTTGGTTGAATCTGATCCTCTCCATGGTTATGAATCTGAAACTGTTATGGCACATCTTACCAAATTGAATGATATAGCCACCCTATTTACTCATGAGGAAAAAAATCGCTATTACTATATTCTTAAGTTGTTTCCTTTCTCATTAAAGGGTGATGCTAAGATATGGTTTAATTCTCTTGCTCCTGGTTGTGTGCGTAGTCCCCAGGATATGATTTATTACTTCTCTAAAAAATATTTCCTTGCCCATGAGAAACAAGATGCCTTGCAGGAAATATTTAACTTTGTGCAAATCGAAGAAGAGAGTCTCCCACAAGCTTGGGGGAGGCTTATACAATTACTTAATGCTTTGCCTGATCATCCTCCCAAGAAAAATGAAATACTTGATATCCTTTATAATGGACTAACCGATGCTTCTAGGGACCACCTAGATAGTTGTGTTGGTTGTGTTTTCAGGGAACGAACTGTTGAACAAGTTGAATTACTATTGAATAATATGTTGAGCAATGATAATGATTGGACTATTCCCGAACCACCACCAAAGCCAACTCCGAAGAAAATAGGTATTCTATTCCTCAGTCCTGAAGATATGCAAGAGGCAAAGAAATCTATGAAAGAAAAAGGTATTAAAGATGAAGATGTTAAGAATGTACCACCTATTGAAGAAATACATGGTCTTGATAACCCGACACAGGTAGTCGAGGTAAATTCTCTCAACAGATTCGATGAAGGAGATATCCCTTATAATAAGTCTGCTAGCCAATGCTTGGATGAATTTGATAATTTTATTATGAAGCAAGAAAATTTCAATGCCTATGTTAGTAGACAATTGAAACATAATGCTTATATGCTCGATCGCTTGGGTGATTATTTGAGTTGAACTGTCAATGATCTTAAGCTTATTAGTAAACATGCTTCCATGGTAACCACTCAAGTAGAACAAGTACTTAAGGCTCGAAATGATTTGCTTAATGAGATGAATAGTAAAGACAATGGTCATTCTGTTAAAGTTGTGACTAGAGGTGGTAGAATGACTTAGGATCCTTTGTATCCTGAGGGCCATCCTAAGATAATTGAACAAGATTCTCAGAGAGTTAATACCGATACACCTATTCCTTCCAATAAGAGTAGAAAAAAGAATGATGATAGTACTTTGCATGCTGCTAGTGAACCTATTATAGATACGTCTGAGAATCCAAATGATTTTTCTATTTCTGATGCCGAGACACAATCTGGTGATGAACATGAGCCTAGTGATAACATTAATAATGATGTTCATTCTCATGCTCAACCTAGTAATGATAATGATGTGGAGATTGAACATGCTAACGATCTTGATAACCCACAACCTAAGAATAAAAGAGATTTCAGAGACTTCATTGCTAGGAAACATGGTAGAGAAAGAGAACCATGGCTTTAGAAACCCATGCCCTTTCCTCCTAAACCATCCAAGAAAAAGGATGGTGAGGACTTTGAGCGCTTTGCTGAAATGCTTAGACCTGTCTTTTTACATATGCGCTTGACTGATATTTTGAAAATGTCTCCCTATGCTAAGTATATGAAAGATATTGTGACAAATAAAAGAAAGATATCGGAAGCTGAGATTTCCACCATGCTTGCTAATTATACTTTTAAAGGTGGAATCCCTAAGAAATTAGGAGATCCCGGAGTACCTACTATACCATGCTCTATTAAAGAAAATTATGTTAAAACTGCTTTATGTGATCTTGGAGCTGGTGTTAGTGTCATGCCTTTCTCTTTATACCGTAGACTTGATTTGAATAAGTTGACACCTGCTGAAATCTCTTTGCAAATGGCTGATAAATCAACTGCTCTGCCTATCGGTATTTGTGAGGATGTACCTGTCGTAGTTGCAAATGCTACTATCTTGACGGACTTTGTTATTCTTGATATTCCCAAGGACGACAGTATGTCGATCATCCTTGGTAGACCCTTTTTGAATACTGTAGGGGTTGTTATTGATTGCAGCAAGGGCAATATCTCTTTTCATATTAATGGTAATGAGCATACGGTACACTTTTCAAAGAAACAACCTCGAGTTCATAGTATCAACTCTATTGAAAAAAATCCAACGATTATTATTGGAGACTTTGAGTTCCCTCTTCCTACTGTCAAGAAGAAATATGATATACTTATTGTTGGGGAAATGCATATCCCCATTGAGGTAACTTAGTGTTATTCGAAAATTCTTCGATTTCATGTTATTCGAAAGAAATTTGTTAATAAGACTTGATCGACCTTATTAATGGATTCCTTTTGATAAGCATGGGATGGACGAATTTCGAAAGCACAACTTCCTGCACCTAACTTTTACTTTATGTTACCTAGATGAAATTAAGTAAAAATGCTATTATTTTTCTGTTTTCTGAGTTTTCCGTGCAATAGAAAAATGACCTGAAAATAAAAGTTCCCAGAATTCCCTGAAAATTTAGTATGATTTTTTCTGGAATATTTAAGAATTTGTGGCACTAAGAATGCATCAGGGGGCTGCACCAATGGGCCACAAGCCTGCAGGGCGCGCCCTTGTGTCTTGTGGGTCCCACGTGGCCCCCCTCCACTTATCCCAGCACCCGTTCACTTCATCTTCCTCCAGAAAAAATCCCACCATTGCTCAAACCCGTGTTCTAGCTCATCTTGCTGCCATTTTTGATCTCCCTGCTCAAAGCTCCACTTGCAAAACTTTTTTAGGGGATTGCTCATCGGTATGTGACTCCTCCAATGGTCCAATTAGTTTTTGTTCTAGTGACTTATATATTGCAAATTTTTGTTGTAATGGTGACCTTGTTCTTGAGCTTGCATGTCAAATTTGTATGGTCCCAAGTAGTCTTGATGCATGATATAGTCTCTAGGCACTTGAGGGAGTAGTTTCTATGAGTTTTGTTGAGTTTTGTTCACCTTTATTTTCACTCACTAATTTTTTTAGAAATTTTCAGAGAAATAAAAGATGTTGAGAAGATTACTAAGAGGTTCTTCAAGCTGGGGCTCTATGGAAGATGAAAATGAAACGAAGGAGAAACCCAAATATAATCTTCCTCGCGTACAAGAAATTCGACCATGTGAATGGTCGTGTGACACATTCTTGAGGGCAGCTGGAATTTATGAAGATTTATATTATTTGGCCGAGAATGCAGGAACCACCGACTTCCTCAACGATAAGTGTGACCAGTACCTCTTGCTCACTAATACCTTTGTGCAAAATTTTCACTTTCATCCTAGGGAAGACACTCCTACAGTAGAATTTCATTTATATGATGTGCCTAAGAAAATGAACCTTAATGATTTTTGCAAAGTTTGCAAGACACCCTATGAGGGCAGCATCACGGAACCACGTCCTCGAGACATGGAAGATTTTATTGCCGCAGTCACTGTAGGGGAAGAGAGAGGTGTGTCAAAGGCAAGAGCAGCTAGTTTACATTTTCTTGTGTTGTGCTATTATTCATTATTTGTGGGAAGATGTTTAGTTGGTCCCTGGGAGAGTGGAAGCCTTAGTGCTCCTGACCTCGCTATTTTACGCCATGCTTTATTTGCTGATAGAACCTTTAGTCTGGGCTCTATGGTGGCCCAATAGTTGAACACCAACCGTTTGAATGGGCCCATATTCGGAGGTATCTATGCATCTCGTTTAGCTAAACATTTTGATATACCCGTTAGGCTTCACTAGAAAGATGAAAAGCTGATACCCGCGAAGTTTTTAGATTATGACCATATGGTAGCCCATGATGTTATTAAAAAGAATGATGATAGGAGGTTGCTTTAGAATTTAGTATTTAGTCAGGGTACTTGTGAGATTATTACTCTGCCTGCTCCTTCTCTGTTTGATATTCATTCAGGCAGGTACACTGTTATACCCGATGACATCTACCGGTATTGGGGTTTGTCGCAACCCCCAGCACTTGAGCAAGCACCAGCCCTTGATCCATATCAGGCCCCGGTCTTTCAATGGGAGACATAGGAGGTCGCTAATCAATGGAACCCTCGGTGTCCTCGGGAGTATCTCGGAGAAGGTTATTTCTAGCCATGGCCCTAGACCAACTTAGGCCAAAAGCCTAAGCTTGGGGGAGTACGTATTTCTCATCGACTACATTCATGTTCACACACTCATTTCGGTTGTCGGTGTTCATACTTTTTCATTGGACTATCCATGGTAGTTTATTTCTTGTTTTGCTTTCTTTTTGTGTGTTTAATTAACTCTGAAAAAATGCAATAAATTAGTTCTAGCTTTATTTCCTAGTTGCTTAGTTGTAGCATTAAAGAGAAAACCCAAAAAGATTTCTCGTTCTTCTTTTTGCTTGTTGGGAGCTTTCCCGTGTAAATAATTTCCTTTCTTTTCTTTGGGGCGTAAGGCGAAGACCACGATGACGTGTTGAGTGGCTCTCATATGCACTATTGTTTATCTTACAAAGAGCCCATATTGCCTTTTCTTCTCCTTTGGTTTATTGTTTGCGGATTCCATCTTAGTCCAATGCACGTGCACTCTTATTATTATTCACATCATTTGGTCGTGCAAGTGAAAGGCAATAATGACGATATTTGATGAAAATATTGAGATGGAGAAAAGCTGGTATGAACTCGACCTATCTTGCTTTTGTAAATATGATTAGCTCATTGTTCCGAATTCAGTACATTATGGGTTGAACGTGTTTGCAATGATAATTAGAGATTATAGTTATTCATGCAATGCTTAATTAGCTAGGAGTGGATAATGGTCCGTCTTGAGTACCAACATGCGCATTAAAATGATTGTGATGTAGTATGATAGAATAGTATCCTCCTTTGAATGATTCAAGTGGCTTGACTTGGCACATGTTCACACATGTAGTTGAAACAAATCAACATAGCCTCCACGATATTTATGTTCATGGTGAATTATATCCTACTCATGCTTGCATTCAATGTTGGTTAATCTCAAAGCATGTTGATGACTGTGTCGCTCTCTAGTTGGTCGCTCCTAGTCTTTTGCTAGCCTTCACTTGTACTAAGCAGGAATACTGCTTGTGCATCCATCTCCATAAACCCAAGGTTGTTCCATATGAGTCCACTATATCTACCTATATGTCGTATTTACCTGCCGTTCCAAGTAAATTTGCATGTGCTAAACGTTAAACCTTCAAATAAATATTCTGTTTTGTATGCCCAAATCGCTCATGTGGCGACTGGGGGCTATCAGTATCTTCCATGCTAGGTGGCTTATTCTCACGATATGTGTTGATTCACTATCATTCACGAGAAAGTGGTTGGTAATCGGGATGCCCAATCCCATGCTCGAAATAAAAAGCAAATTATAATTAAACAAAACTCCCTGAGGACTGTGTTTGTATGGACGTTACCCGTGGATTCGGCCCGCCGTGGAGTGTGACTGATTGGTGGAGGGGGAGTAAAAACTTTACCATTCTGTTTGGAACCGCCTATAATGTATCTAGCATGGAAGATATTGAAAACCTCTTGGTCGTTATGTGAGCAATGAAAGCATACCGCTCCAAAAATCATTACTTATCTCTGTTTTAAAAGCTCAAGCTCAAGCTCTGGCACCTCTGCAAACCAACGTATCTACTTTTCCAAACTCTTTTGCCCTTGTTTTGGACTCTAATTTGCATGATTTGAATGGAACTACCACGGACTGACGATGTTTTCAGCAGATTTGCTTTGGTGTTATTTTTGTGCAGAAATAAAAGTTCTCGGATTGACCTGAAAATTTACGGAGAATATTTTTGGAATTAATAAAAAATATTGGTTAAAGAATCAATTGTAGGGGGCCCACCACCTGGCCACAAGCCTGGTGGGTGCGCCCACCCCCTAGGGCGCGTCGGCCAGGCTTGTGGGCCCCGTGCTGCTCCTCCGACCTTGTTTCCACTTCTATATATTCCTATTTGGGGAGGGGGAAAATCAAGAAGAAGAATTCATCACGTTTCACGATACGGAGCCGCCGCCACCTCCTGTTCTTCCTCGGGAGACCAGATCTGGAGTCCGTTTTGGGCTTCGGAGAGGGGAAATCGATGCCTTCGTCATCACCAACCATCCTTTATCACCAATTCCATGATGCTCCCCACCGTTCGTGAGTAATCTCATCATAGGCTTGTTGGATGGTGATGGGTTGGATGAGATTTATCATGTAATCGAGTTTGTTTTGTTAGGGTTTGATCCCTAGTATCCACTATGTTGTGAGATTGATGTTGCTATGACTTTGCTATGCTTAATGCTTGTCACTAGGGCCCGAGTGACATGATTTCAGATCTAAACCTATTATGTTTTCATGAATATATGTGCGTTCTTGATCCTATCTTGCAAGTTGTAGACACCTATTACGAGTTATGATCCGCATCCCCCAGGGTGACAATAACTGGGATTCTTTTCGGTGATTACCGTAGTTTGAGGAGTTCATGTATTCACTAAGTGTTAATGCTTTGGTCCGGTTCTCTATTAAAAGGAGGCCTTAATATCCCTTAGTTCCAATAGGACCCTGCTGCCACGGGAGGGTAGGACAAAAGATGTCATGCAAGTTCTTTTCCATATGCACGTATGACTATATATGGAATACATGCCTACATTACATTGATGAATTGCAGCTAGTTCTGTGTCACCCTATGTTATAACCGTTGCATGATGAATGCCATCCGACATATTTATCCATCACTGAGCCATTGCCTACGAGCTTTTCATATATTGATCTTTGCTAAGTTACTTTTCCATTGTTGCTGTTACAAACACTACAAAACTGCTACTATCACTTTGCCACAGTTACCGTTACTTCCATATTACTTTGCTACCGAATACTTTCCTACAGATATTAAGTCTTTCAGGTGTGGTTGAATTGACAACTCAGCTGCTAATACTTGAGAATATTCGTTGGCTCCCCTTGTGTCAAATCAATAAATTTGTGTTGAATACTGTACCCTCGAAAACTGTTGCGACCCTCTATACTTGTGGGTTATCACACCGCGAAGGTAAAGATCAAGAAGGAGCATCAAGTGTTGATGGTTAGTGAAACAACTAGTTTCGAGAAGGGCAATGGCTAGGAGGGAAACATCATGGATGGCAAGTCAGTTGCTGCTCCAGTGAAGAAACCCAAGGTTGAACCCAAACCCGAGACTAAGTGCTTCTATTATGAGGAGAACGGTCGCTAAAGTGGAACAACCCTAGATACTTGGTAGATAAGAATGCTGGTAACGTCGACATAAGTATATTTGATAGACGTGTTATTGATGTGTACCTTGCTAGTACTCCTAGTAGCACCTGGGTATTGGATACCGGTTCGGTTGCTAAATGTTAGTAACTCGAAATAAAAGCTACAGAATAAACGGAGGCTAGCTAAGGTTGAGGTGATGATGAGTGTTGGAAGTGTTTCCAAGGTTGATGTGATCACCATCGCACGCTCTCTCTACCTTCGGGGTTAGTGATGAACCTAAATAAATGTTATTTGGTGTTTGCGTTGAGCATGAACGTGATTAGATCATGTTTATTGCAATACGGTTATTCATTTAAGTTAGGAAATAATAGTTATTCTGTTTACATGAATAATGCCTTCAATGATCATGCACCCAATGAGAATTGTTTATTGAATCTTGATCGTAGTGATACACATGTTCATAATATTGATGCCAAAAGATACAAAGTTAATTGATAGTACCACATACTGGTGGCACTGCCGCTAAATGTCATATTGGTGTAAAACGCATGAAGAATTTCTGGAAAGCATAAATGGTTGTTTGAAAAGATTTTTTCAAAGGAAGACCTGGATAAAGCTACCTAATTGTTGGGCATCAAGATCTATGAGAATGGTACATACCTAGACAAGTTTTTGAAAGAGTTCAAAATGGATCAGTCGAAGAAGGATTTCTTGCCTTATTTGTAAGGTGTGGAGTTGAGTGAGACTCAAAGCTCGACCACGACAGAAGAAAGAGAAAGGACGAAGGTCGTCCCCTATGCTTTATCCATAGGCTCTATATAGTATGCCATGATGTACCGCACATGTGTGTACCTTGCCATGAGTATATCAAGGGGCACAAGAGTGATCCAGGAGTGGATCATTGGACAACGGTCAAAATTATCCTTAGTAACTAGAGGACTAAGGAAATATTTCTCAATTATGGAGGTGATAAAGCGTTCGTCGTAAAGGGTTACGTCGATGCAAGCTTTAACACCAATCCAGATGACTCTGAGTAGCAATCCGAATACGTATATTGGAGCAGCCATTTGGAATAGCTCCAAGTGGAGTGTGGTAGCAGTGTCTACAATATGACATAGAGATTTCCAAAGTAAACATGGATCTGAATGTGGTAGACCCGTTGACTAAAGACCTCTCTCACATGCAAAGCATGATCGAACCCCAGAACTCATTGGATGTTAGATTCATGACAATGTAAATCACATGGTGATGTGAACTATATTATTAACTCTAGTGCAAGTGGGAGACTGTTGGAAATATGCCCTAGAGGCAATAATAAATTGGTTATTATTTATATTTCCTTGTTCGTGATAATCGTTTATGATCCATGCTATAATTGTATTGATTGGAAACTCAAATACATGTGTGGGTGCATATACAACTCTGTGTCCTTAGTATACCTCGAGTTAACTAGTTCGTTGATCAAAGATGGTCAAGGTTTCCTGGCCATAGACACGAGATGTCATTTGATAACGGGATCACATCATTAGGAGAATGATGTGATGGACAAGACCCAAACTATAAACATAGCATATGATCGTGTCAGTTTATTGCTATAGTTTTCTGCATGTCAAGTATTTGTTCCTATGACCATGAGATCATGGAACTCACTGACACCGGAGGAACACCTTGTGTGTATCAAATGTCACAACATAACTGGGTGACTATAAATATGCTCTACAGGTATCTCTGAGGGTGTCTGTTGAGTGGGCATGGATCAAGACTGGGATTTGTTACTCCGTGTGACGGAGAGGTATCTCACAGCCCACTCGGTAATACAACATCACAGTAAGCCTTGCAAGCAATGTGACTAAGTGTTAGCCACGAGATCTTGTATTACAGAACAAGTAAATAGACTTGCCGGTAACGAGATTGAACTAGGTATAGAGATACCAACGATCGAATCTCGGGCAAGTAACATAGTGAAGAACAAAGGAAACAATGTACGGGATTAACTGAATCCTTGACATAGAGGTTCAACCGATAAAGATCTTCGTAGAATATGTAGGAACCAATATGGGCATCCAGGTCCCGCTATTGGTTAATGATCGTGGAGGTGTCTCGGTCATGTCTACATAGTTCTTGAACCCGTAGGATCTGCACACTTAAGGTTTGGTGACATTTCGATATAGTAGAGTTATGTATGGTGGTGACCGAAGGTTGTTCGGAGTCCTGGATGAGATCCTGGACATCACGAGTGAAAGCACGTGGATGTCGCCTAGAGGGGGGGTGAATAGGCGCTTTAAAATAATTACGGTTTAGGCTTGAACAAATGCGGAATAAAACTATCGTTTAATTAGTCAAGCACAAAACCTAAAACAACTAGGATCACATATGTGCACCAACAACTTATGCTAAGCAAGATAGATAACTAAGTGATAGCAAGATATATAACAAGAAACAGTATGGCTATCACAAAGTAAAGTGCATAAGTAAAGGGGCTCAGGTAAGAGATAACCGAGGCATGCGGAGACGACGATGTATCCCGAAGTTCATACCCTTGCGGATGCTAATCTCCGTTCGGAGCGGTGTGGAGGCACAATGCTCCCCAAGAAGCCACTAGGGCCACCTTAATCTCCTCACGCCCTCGCACAATGCAAGATGTCGTGATTCCACTAAGGGACCCTTGAGGGTGGTCACCGAACCCATACAAACAAGGTTGGGGCGATCTCCACAACTGAATTGGAGGCTCCCAACGACACCAAGAAGCTTCACCACAATGGATTGTGGCTCCGAGATGACCTCAAATGCTCAGGGCAATCTCCACAACCTAATTGGAGACCCCGAAGCTTGCCCGGAGCTTTGTAGCACAATGATTGAGCTCCGAGGCACCACCAACCGTCTAGGGCGCCAAAGCACCCAAGAGGAACAAGCTCTAGGGTGCTCAAACACCCAAGAGTAATAAGCTTCTCAACTTCTCGCTTCCATGTATCATCGTGGAGAACTCAAACCTATGCACCAAATGCAATGGCAAGGGTACACGAAGTGCCCAAGTCCTTCTCTCCCAAATACCACCAAAGCAACTAATGATAGGGAGGAAAATGAGAGGAAGAACAAAGAATAACACGAAGAACTCCAAGATCTAGATCCAAGGGGTTCCCCTCACTTAGAGGAGAAAGTGATTGGTGGAAATGTGGATCTAGATCTCCTCTCTCTTTTCCCTAAAAAAGGAGCAAGAATCATTGGAGGGATTGAGAGATAGCAAGCTCAAAGAAGGTCAACAATGGGGGGCAAACACGAGCTCAAAGGGTTAGGTCCATTGGAGAAGAAGACCCCCTTTTATAGGTGGGGAAAAATCCAACCATTATCCTCACAACCCGCACAGAGCGGTACTACCACTCCAAGGAGCAGTACTACCATTAGGGCGGTAGTACCCCTTTGAAAAACAACACCAAGGAGGCAAAAGGCCACTAGAACCGCCAGAGTGGTACTACCGCTCGTCCTCACGGTACCACCGCTATGGATAGCGGTACTACCGCTATGGGTAGCTGTACTAAAAAATTACATCCGTGCCTACCATGGATGGACTTAACATGAGATTTTGGTCCAGAGAGGTAGTACCGCTCTTGGAGCCGCGTTAGTACTGCTCCGGAGTGGTAGTAAAAAATTACGTCCGCTCTAGCCGCGGTAGTACCGCTGCAACCTTTTAAGAACACCAAAACTGCCACAACTTTTGCAAACGGACTCCGAATTCAATGAAACAAAGTTTGTTGGAAAGCTAACGACACGGGCTAACACAATATGGATTGAAATATAAATAAGAAGAAAATGATAAAAGGCCCATAAGAAAATGGTGAGAACCCTTCCTTGAATAAGACCGGTAAAACTTCCAACACCGAAAACGCAATAGACAAAGCATATGAAATCTGTTTTCGATGAACTAGAGCTTGTCACGAAGATAAGCACAAGCTCAAGAACCCACATAGAGAAAATCCAACCAAGAACCAAGAAATATGATGATGCCAAGAATGCAATGGTTTGAGCTCTCAACGAACGATACGATCAAGCTACTCACTTGAGAGCCCCCTTGATAGTATGGCAATCGATCCTATAACCCAGTCTCTCAACTACCACCATGAGACCGGTAAAATATAAAACCCTATCAAGGTCAAACCTTAGCCTTGCGCATAGTCCACTTAAGCTAGATGATGACGATCTTGAGTTCCTCAAGATGGACCACCTTTCTTGATTGCGTTGGCTTGATGAAGACTAGATGATTGCTCCCCCATACTCCACTATGGGTGAGCCACTCTTCGGCACATCTTCACAAGTCCATTGTCACCACAGTGAACGGCGAGCCTCAAGCATGATCTCTCCGTGATGCTTCACTTGATCTTGCACATCGCAACCTTGATGACGATCTCCACTTGATGTCATCTTCCATGGGATGTATGGGATCTGCCTCTTGATGCAAGCCCATCGAAATATACCTAACCCCACAAAGAACTCTCACGTAGACCATGGGTTAGTACACAAAGCGCAATGGACAATGATTACCACACCATGGGATCACTTGATCCCTCTCGGTACATCTTGTACGCTTTGTGTGTTGATCAACTTGATTCACTTTTTGACTTAGTATTGATCAACCTTGTATCTTAGTTTCTCTCTACATAAAGATGATGTCTTGAAGGTAAACATGAATGCTTACACAATCTTCTTCTTCAAGACATGCTTGCAATAAGCTCAACTCCCACATGACCAATCTTTGGGTAAACCTTGAATACCACCTTGGTCACCATATAAACTCCTTGAAACCCAACAGATGGACTTCAAGAAGTGCCCATGGACAAATTCTTCGAATATAACTCAAGGCAACCATTAGTACATAGGGGTGTCATCAATTACCCGAAACCACACATGGAGAAATGTGCTCTTGCAATCTCCCCCATTTTGGTAATTGATGACAACCACTTTCAAGAGAGTTGATATAAGAAAATAAGCACAACCAAGCACACACAATGCAATGCATGTATGTGAGATGCAAATGCTTAAACAACAAAAGCAAAACTCTCAAAGCATTCCAAACTAAACTCTCTAAACTTCTCCCCCATTGGCATCGATTTCCAAAATGGACAAAAAGTTTAGAAATCCAATATAATAGGTGTTCCTCCAAAAAGTTTGTATATCTCAAATACGTGTGCAAAGAAATACACATATCCAATGATAAGAAGTTGGAGGAAGACAAACTATATTGAGAACCCAAATATTGCACAAAGGATCGTATGGCACAAAGACATACACTGGAGTGAAGCAAGCAAGCAAAAGATACTAATTGGAACAATCAATCACATGGACCAACGAGCCACATGGATAAAATATATTATGATATGGGAAAAACAGTGTTTATAAAGAAACTAGAGGAGCTCCCCATGATTTGTGCACAAATAATAATATTTGTATTTGAATACAAGTGCACAAAAAAAGGATCATGACTCCCCCAAAATCAATATAAACACACTACAAGTGCAAGCAAGAAGATAAGACAAAGAGCATAGTACTTGCACTAAACATATGGTTGAGCAACATGTAAAAGAGGCAATCTTAAGAATAGGCTCAACCAGAATGATGTGTGTGAGTCATGGAAAAGCACTCGATAAGACTAGTATAAGGATGAGCATAAAGCATCAACATAGTCTTGATGAAATGAGACACAAAGTGCAAACCATATCCTTCCCACACACAAACTACTAGCAAAAGGGTTCACAAGCTTACTAATAGGAAAATTTAAAAACCAAAGCTCGTGACAAACCCTAGTGAATATAGGAAAATGATAGCCATGTCAAGAGGAGGTATACCAATCGAAATGGAAAAACCCTCGTGAAGACAAGCATGAGAAAAATAATCTTCACCACCAAAGAGTGCATCAAGATGCTAGGACATAAGATCCGCACTCAAGAAAAATTCTTTAACGAAACCACCAAGTAAACAAAAATGAAATGGGACGGTGGACGTGAAAGAAAATAGGATATCAACTAGAGATGTAACTTCTCTCATGTGTATAAGATTATAGGTAGAGGGCAATCATGATGATATATCCACAAATAATAATGTACACACGAAATAGTTACAAGAAGGAACAAACAAGATATCCACAAGGAAGTCATAACTATACCAATAAGATCTTTGCTTGAAAGCATAGCACATAGCCTAATATTTTCTTATTGTACATAAATGAACTCCCAATACACAAACATCAAAGACATCACAACTAGCAATATGACATCATCGTTGAGACTCTTTGAGAAAGGAAACAAGTACCACGAGAATGACTCAAGAAATTCCTGCCATGATGCAACCTATAAACAGTTGAATGCGAGAAATGTATGCATGAAGTAGATACTTGTTACCGAGATAGCATTGGATTGATGTAGTATACAATGGTTCTTCGATCATCCTAGCAAGGCTCCAATAAGCACATGGTGTCAGCACCTTCCTTGTAAGTGAGCCGAGTGTCCAATGTATCTCCAATTGTTCCTAGAACAACACCACAAACAAAGTGGTACCCAAACTTATTGGGACCAAAAAGTTAGTGTACCAACAATATACAGGACAAAACTCCACATAAATATGTGCATATAGATATGAAATTGAATTTCATGCACACTTTAGTCAATTTATGTCATAGTGGAGTTTCCCCTATATATTGGGTCAAGGAAAGAGAACATGCCAACGAAAGTACATGTAGTAAATATGCATGCTCAAGGCTTTCGAGAATCAAATCAACACACAGTTGATAAGATACCGGGAGAAAAGGAATCAAGTGAAAATAAGATACCAAACAAAAAAATCACTTGACGGATACCAACTAAAATATATATCAAGGAATGAGATATCCATTGACACATGCCAAATAGAAGGAAACAAGATACCAATTGAAGGGAAACAAGAGGTATCAAGTTCCCAAAAGAGAGCTGGGTTCCACAAACCACACCCTTCACAAATTTTCATGCTGGCACAATGTACCATAGAGAAAAGGCTTGCCTCCCACCAACACACACTTGATGAGGATCAAAAGATTTTATGATAAACACATAAAGAGAGTGTTCTAATGAAAATAGGAGGGCTCCCCCAAGAGATGTGCATTATATAGAATTTGCATTTGGATACAACATGCACTTGATGGGATCATCACTTTCCCTATATCTACAGAAACACTAGACATGCTCAAAAAGATCCACAAGAGACAAGGAAGAAAAATGATAAACAAAATACAATGTAAAGATGATTAGCAATTTCTACCATGAAAGGATACCAAATGTTGAAGGACAAGAAGTAATTCGAAATATTTCCTATTGGTAGATTACAAAGAAATCCAACATCATCTTTACACGTAAATCATAAGCAAATGACACTTGTAGAGCTAACATGCCACCTAGGAACAAGATAAATTATAATATCATATCTAAGTGGCAATATCTCAAATGTACACATTCTCTGGGATTGTAATATGCACATAGCATATTACTCCCCCATAATGTGGTAACCCAACGATAATAACAAGTGGCAAATGAAGTACAACAATAGATGATTAATGGACCTTTTAGAATTTGAATTTCTCATGAGACGACATACCACATAGAAGCTAGATAATCTTGTAATATCAACTAAGTGCTATTCATCATGTACACACATTTTTAGGATTGTGAAGTGCACAAAGCACATCACTCCCCCAAAATGGGATAATCCATTAATCTCTCAAGAAAGCCAAGTAAGATAAGACAAGATGCAAAAAGGCTCAACATAAGACTCACACATACATGATGTGCAACCCATCATACATACTTGATTTCTCAAGATAAACAAATAGGAAGCACAACATATACAACCGCATGCAAGGTACAAAACCATAACATGCAAAGGGGCAAGTAACTAACAATGTATTCAATTTAAGTACATGTTACCGCAAGGAGGAACATTGGATATAAGTGAGAAACTTGATAATCCACATGACTTGGCTTGAGATAATATGAATGATGAAGATCCCTTAATTCTTCATGATGTAGCCAAGTCACCAATGCCCTCCATTAATGCCTATTGATCAAGTTTGAGCTTGTTGGTCCCCAACCAAGTTGGGTCCTAAGAGGTTAGTCACAATAGGCTTGGCTACCCAAATGGTTCTTTTCTTGAAACCACTTTGAGTACCAACACATTTGGCAAACACATTGCCAAGCTTATCCTTCCCAAGAGAATAGATATCATCAATAATGATTGGGTTGGATAAGTTACCTTTTGTGCAAGAAGAAGCGGAGTGACCCTTCTCACGACATAAGTAGCAACATTTACCCTTTGCTTTCTTCTCAATTGATTTCTCATCTTGAAGAGCGATGACTTGGGTCTTCTTGGGAAGAGGCCTTTCTTCAACTTGTGGTTGAGCATGAGATTGAACTTGTGTCCGCTTCCCTTGTTGCTTGTTACTTTGGGGCTTCTTCTTTAATGGGAAAGATCTAACATGGTGCTCTTCAATTTTGCACTTGAAGCAAATAATCTTGGCCGAATTCTTGACTTGTTCTTGGACCTTCTTCTTATAGTTCATGGACATCTTCTTCTTCTTCTTGGAGTTGAATCCAGGTCCACCTTTGTCATTTGGGAGTTTTTGCACACTCAAGATATTGTTGAGTGTGGACTTCCCTTCATGACTCTTTTCCAAGTCTTTCTTCAAAGAAGTGACTTGGGCCTTGAGCTCATTGATTTCCTCTACATGGTTAGAATCAACACAAGTGCTAGAGGAAGTATAAGCTTCATCGTTAGAGCAACAAGGCAAGGAAAGTAGTTCATCACAAGATGTACCAACATTATGAGTAGATGAACTACGAGGACTAGCACATGGCAATAAAGCATTTCTACTAGATGTAGTGCTAATTTCCACATGAGGCTCACTAGATGTTACCTTAGTAGTACTAGCCTCATGAGCTATCTTTATCACATTATGAGATACTAGAAGATCGCCATGAGAGCTAGAAAGCTTTTCATGAATTTCTTCCAATTTCCCATAATTGCTACATAGCAACTCAAGTTGAGCCCTTAGCTCAACATTCTCCTTTAATATGGATGCTTCACAAGAAATAGAGTTAGTAGCACAAGCATCATCATTAACAACAAGAGGAGAAGGCAACTTGGCAAGCTCTTTAGCATATGAATCTTTAAGTTGAGCATGAGACTCGGTGAGTTCAATGAGCGAACTCTTAACGACCCTTGAGCCATTTTTGAGGTGCTCAAAGTCCTCAAGGAGTTTAGCATGTGCAACTTCAAGCTTATCATTTTTAGTTCTAAAATCATTAGCCACCTTGAGAGCTCTTTCATGGGATTCCTTTAATCTAGATAATTCTAGAGCAAAGGTCTCCTCAAGAGATTCCTTGGTGGTTTGTTCATTTTCAAGAGCTTGAGATAGCTCCGCAATCTCATTAGCGTAATCATGTTCATGACCTTCCATTTTCTCAATGGTGGCCTCATGCTCCTCGAAATGAGCTTCCAACTCCTCAATATATTTCTTGCCCTCAATGGCAATAGACATGATTTCCATGAAGTTGGAACAAGAAATATTTTTCTTATGAAGAGCTTTAAAAACCATTTCTCCCTTAAGTTTTAAGGAAGCAATATTATCAATCTCTTCATCATTATCATCAACATCATCATCATGAGATATATTGGGATTCAAAGTAGGAGATACCTTTGAAGCCTTAGCCATAAGGCAAAAGTGATAAACAATAGATGATGATGTAGGATCCCTTGAAGCACCATTCAAGACCACATCTTGTTCCATGGAGTGTGGGGTATCCTCTACATTGTTAGCACAACAACTCGAGAACATAGATACATTTTTATCATGGCAACAAGATATAGCAAGCATATCATCATGAGATTTAGTCAAGAAATTTGTACATGATATGCAAGGACTACCAACACAATCATGTGAAACATTTAAAGTGCTCGAGGTGTTAAAGTCCAAAGATGAAGCATTGCAATAAGATAGTGAAGAAGAATTATCAACAATAAGCCCACTATCATCATTACAATGATCATCACTTCTCACCATATAATTACCTTGTGGCAATCCACATGTAGGTGAAGTAGATGAAGTTGAGAAGACAACACGACCAGAGGTGGAGGGAGAATAATCATCCCTACAAATCTTGGACTCACCAAATTTATCTTGAAGATTTGTCCACAACTCATGAGCATCCCGGAACGACATGAGTTCAAATATAACTACATTGTTCAAAGCATCAAAAAGCATCTTAGAAGCTTGAGCATTGAGATAAGAGTTTTCTCATCCTCTAAAGATATGTGTTGAGAATCCTTTGGAGGAGAAAAACCCATATCTACAATTCGCTCTAAATTTGGGTCCATGACCCTAAAGAGATTAAGCACGCGAATTACCCAAACATCAAAATTTGTGCCATTGAAACTAAGAGTGTCATAGAATCCTAATCCCCTAGTCGACATCCTTACTCTCTAGGTTGTTAAACCTAATACCGAGAAACCTGGCTCTGGTACCAATTGAAAGGACGTGGATGTCGCCTAGAGGGGGGGGGGTGAATAGGCGCTTTAAAATAATTACCGTTTAGGCTTGAACAAATGCAGAATAAAACTATCGTTTAATTAGTCAAGCACAAAACCTAAAACAACTAGGCTTACCTATGTGCACCAAATACTTATGCTAAGCAAGATAGACAACTAAGTGATAGCAAGATATATAACAAGAAACAATATGGCTATCACAAAGTAAAGTGCATAAGTAAAGGGGCTCGGGTAAGAGATAACCGAGGCATGCAGAGACGACGATGTATCCCGAAGTTCATACCCTTGCGGATGCTAATCTCCGTTCGGAGCGGTGTGGAGGCACAATGCTCCCCAAGAAGCCACTAGGGCCACCTTAATCTCCTCACGCCCTCACACAATGCAAGATGTCGTGATTCCACTAAGGGACCCTTGAGGGTGGTCACCGAACCCGTACAAAACAAGGTTGGGGCAATCTCCACAACTAAATTGGAGGCTCCCAACGACACCAAGAAGCTTCACCACAATGGATTGTGGCTCCGAGATGACCTCAAATGCTCGGGGCAATCTCCACAACCTAATTGGAGACCCTGAAGCTTGCCCGGAGCTTTGCACCACAATTATTGAGCTCTGAGGCACCACCAACCATCTAGGGCGCCAAAGCACCCAAGAGGAACAAGCTCTAGGGTGCTCAAACACCCAGGAGTAATAAGCTTCTCAACATCTCACTTCCACGTATCACCGTGGAGAACTCAAACCTATGCAACAAATGCAATGGTAAGGGCACACGGAGTGCCCAAGTCCTTCTCTCCCAAATACCACCAAAGCAACTAATGATAGGGAGGAAAATGAGAGGAAGAACGAAGAAGAACACGAAGAACTCCAAGATCTAGACTCAAGGGTTTCCCCTCACTTAGAGGAGAAAGTGATTGGTGGAAATGTGGATTTAGATCTCCTCTCCCTTTTCCCTCAAAAAGGAGCAAGAATCATTGCAGGTATTGAGAGATAGCAAGATCAAAGAAGGTCAACAATGGGGGGCAAACACGAGCTGAAAGGATTAGGTCCATTGGGGAAGAACACCCCCTTTTATAGGTGGGGAAAAATCCAACCGTTATCCTCACAGCCCGCACAGAGCGGTACTACCGCTCCAAGGAGCGGTACTACCGCTAGGCCCTTTGAAAAACAACACCGAGGCGGCAAAAGGCCAGTAGAACTGCCGGAGCGGTACTACCGCTCGTCCTCACGGTACTACCGCTATGGGTAGCGGTACTACTGCTTGCGAGCGGTACTAAAAAATTACATCCGTGCCTATCACGGCTGGACTTAACACGAGATTTTGGTCCAGAGCAGAAGTACCGCTCTTGGAGCCGCGGTAGTACCGCTCCGGAGCGGTAGTAAAAAATTACATCCGCTCTAGCCGCGATAGTACTGCTGCAGCCTTTTAAGAACACCCAAACTGCCACAACTTTTGCAAACGGACTCCAAATTCAATGAAACAAAGTTTGTTGGAAAGCTAACAACATGGTCTAGCACAATATTGATTGAAATATCAATAATAATAAAATGAGAAAAGGCCCATAAGAAAATGGTTTGAACCCTTCCTTGAATAAGACCGGTAAAACTTCCAACACCGAAAACGCAATAGACGAAGCATATGAAATCTGTTTTCGATGAACTAGAGCTTGTCACGAAGATAAGCACAATCTCAAGAAACCACATAGAGAAAATCCAACCAAGAACCAAGAAATATGATGATGCCAAGAATGCAATGGTTTGAGCTCTCAACGAACGATACGATCAAGCTACTCACTTGAGAGCCCCCTTGATAGTATGGCAATCGATCCTATAACCCAGTCTCTCAACTACCACCATGAGACCGGTAAAATATAAAACCCTATCAAGGTCAAACCTTAGCCTTGCGCATATTCCACTTAAGCTAGATGATGACGATCTTGAGTTCCTCAAGATGGACCACCTTTCTTGATTGCGTTGGCTTGATGAAGACTAGATGATTGCTCCCCCATACTCCACTATGGGTGAGCCACTCTTCGGCACATCTTCACAAGTCCATTGTCACCACAGTGAACGGCGAGCCTCAAGCATGATCTCTCCGTGATGCTTCACTTGATCTTGCACATCGCAACCTTGATGATGATCTCCACTTGATGTCATCTTCCATGGGATGTATGGGATCTGCCTCTTGATGCAAGCCCATCGAAATATACCTAACCCCACAAAGAACTCTCACGTAGACCATGGTTAGTACACAAAACACAATGGACAATGCTTACCACACCATGGGATCACTTGATCCCTCTCGGTACGTCTTGTACGCTTTGTGTGTTGATCAACTTGATTCACTTTTTGACTTAGTATTGATCAACCTTGTATCTTAGCTTCTCTCTCCATAAAGATGATGTCTTGAAGGTAAACATGAATGCTTACACAATCTTCTTCTTCAAGACATGCTTGCAATAAGCTCAACTCCCACATGACCAATCTTTGGATAAACCTTGAATACCACCTTGGTCACCATGTAAACTCCTTGAAACCCAACAGATGGACTTCAAGAAGTGCCCATGGACAAATCCTTCGAATATAACTCAAGGCAACCATTAGTCCATAGGGGTGTCATCAATTACCCAAAACCACACATGGAGAAATGTGCTCTTACAATGAGGAGCTCCGAAATAGTCTGGAGGTAAAGATTGATATATAGGAAGTCCTGTTTTGGTCACCGCAAAAGTTACGAGTACTTCTGTAGTGTACCGGGAGTGCCGGGAGGGTACCGGGGGCCATCGGGAGGGGTGTCTGGACCCAAAGGACCTCGTGGGTTGTGGGAGGAGTCAAACCAAACCCTAGTGGGAAGGCCAAACCCCCCACTAAGGCCCATGCGGCTAGGGGTGGGAAAAACCCAAAGGTGAAAAAGGTGGAAAGTGTTTCCAAGTGGAGAGGAGGAATCCTACTCCTAGTAGGATTGGAGTAGGACTCCTTCACCTCCATTTTCGGCCAAACCCTAAGGGTTTGAGGCTGCCTCCTCCCCTCCCTCCCTCCTATATATACTAGAGGATTTAGAGGGAGAGCTAACCCTAATTGCCACGTGCTCCCTCTACTGCATCTAGATCGTTTTCTCCTCTAGTCTAGTTCGGCGTTGCTTACGCGAAGCCCTACCGGAATAGTTCCACCACCATCGCCGCCACGCCGTCGCGCTACCGTAGAACTCATCTACCTCTCTGCTCCCTCTTGCTGGATCAAGAAGGCGAAGATCGTCATCGAGCTGTACGTGTGCTGAACACGGAGGTGTCGTCCGTTCAATGCTAGATCGGAAGGATCGTGATCAGGATCGCGAGACGATTCGTGATTTGACCGTGAGATGGATCGTGATAGGAATCGCGGGACAGATCATGATTGGATCGCGAGATGGATCGTGATGGGATCGCGGGACGCTCGGTGATTTGGATCGCAAAGGCGTTCGACTACATCAACCGCATTTCTTAATGCTTCCCCCTTAGCGACCTACAAGGGTATGTAGATCCACTCTCCCTCTCATAGATGCTCATCACCATGGATAGATCTTGCATGTGCATAGGAATTTTTTTGTTTCCCATGCAACGTTCCCCAACACAAAGATATGGGGATGATCAAAAGTGGGACGAACGGAAGCATAGATGAATATAAAGTGATAGGTGCTTGACCACACAAAATGGTTCTATAAACAAAGGCACCCCAAATACTTTAAAACTATATTTATTTCAACCTGCCTTCGTAGATTATCACACGTGGTTTAGGATTTCTTCGTAACAAAAAACAACGTCCGCTCGAGATTATTAGAGACGACTTTGTCACGTGGGGGAGTAATCCTCTTCGGTGGCCGATGTTAATGCTCGTTTTTTCCACCGGTGGACTATAGTTGGTAATCTTCTTAAGCTTGTCGAAGGTTCGGGTCTTGAGTCTTTTGAGGACGAGGGCGTTGGCTCGTTCCACCTGCTCGTTGGCACGAGAATGTGTGACAGCGTGGAAGCAAAGCCTTATCCCGAGCTCTTCATTGTAGTCGATGAAGACGACACTGGTGAACTATGATTCATTGTCGGTGATGATGTGATTGGGGACTCCGAAACATCTGATTATGGTTCTTTTTAAAACAAGGTATTTACATAGACGCTCATGCCTGGCCGACAGGTGCTACGCTATGTCATGCCTGGTAGGCAGGTGCTACGCACGGCAGATCTTCCAAAGTCTTCGCGTCTGGATGAAGGCGCGCAGGGCGGTGGTGCCGTTGGGCGCCGTGATGACGTCGACGGATGTCTGGACTGGTAAGGATGATGCGAATCTCTCTCCTGAAGATGGGTCAGCGATCCGAGGATGATGGCGACTTTCTGGCTTCTAAAACGTGTGCATGTGGTGCTCGCTTTAGGTCTGCTGCACCGGCTGTTGGTCCCGATACGTTATGTGGATGGATCGACGACAACACCGATTTTAGATATGGGGGGTGAGAGCACTCCACATTATCGAGTTTGTAGGTGTGAGTGGTGGCTTCGAGTGGCTTGATGTATTTTCTTATCAGACCTTTGTGGAATAATTAAAGATGTATGTTACATCGATTGATGCAGAGACCGGGGGTTTAATCTCCCTTTTTCTAAAAAAAACATAGACGCTCATGTACAAAGTATGCATGCACGCTCGTGTAAACATAGACACACCCAGTCCTACTGCTATGAACACCGGTTAATTGTATGTGCGTTGCAACGGGGACAAATATATTTCGATGGTTCACATCAAGTGTGTCTCATATATACCTTTCATCCATCATATCTGTCTTCTTGGTCCAATCTTATCATCTATGTCAATCGCTCATCTGGTCACGACTCCCCTTCCACCCACACACACTTTGGATTTTACACGCATAATTGTGCAGTTGTGTTATGTGAAGAATTCATGAAGGAAAAAGAATACATAAAAGGAACCTAATCTTGGTCTAGCAAAAGCAAAGTGGAGAAAACCTGAGCTCACAAGGGACCTCAAGATATGATAGGAATCATATTGAAAAGAAAGTGTGTCTCCTGAACAACTCGGGATGAATAATAATATAAAGCAAATCGTTAGTTAAATGCTCATAAACGAATTTCATTAAGTATATTTTATCAACATTTATATCTTAAAACATCCTTCTTAGACGTTAGTCTTTGTAAAGAATATTTGTCTTTTCGTCGTCTTAGCCTCACGAAAGTGCTCATAAAAATATGATATGCGTCCGTACGTTCATAAGAAGAACATATATGTTCATATACGTGAGCTACTTTGACTGTATTGTTTTTTTTTATGCATCGCTAGGACTTGGCGGCACTCGTAAGAAGATCCATAGTCTAATTCTGGCTTTGGATCTTGATTGGTTTTATAAAAACCACCGGGATCTCGATAAACCCCTGCATCATTGAAGTACCCCAGCATGCATCTGCATGCATGGGCTCCACACGGTTTTTCCAAAGTCGCTTTCTTGGAGGCGTTCCGCCTATTCTTCCATACCATAGATCGAGCATCCTGCTTGATTCGCGGCCTCTTTCTAGCTTCCGGCCCGCGCAGGCAGGTGGCATGCACCCCCTGCGCGAATTCCACTGTTCCCTCCCAAGCCTCCGACAAGCGTAACACGGGGAGCTTCAAAACCAGGTTGATGGTTGTTGTTGCCATGAAAGCAGCGCGTGCACGTAAGTAAATTGGTGGCAAGTGACTCATCCGGTACCGCTGCCCAACTGTATTCCTCAGAACAACCACGATCAACGTCGATCCCATCAGTGCCAAAAACTTCAGCACATGCATATGTACACCGTGCAGATGAGTAGTAGATAGAGTGCATACACGAGGTGTAGGATTATTGGTGCATACACACCTTGAGCATTCTTCCAATTCCAATTCGATCGTGTAAAAAACTTGAGCGGGCGGGCAGCCCGAAGCGGATGCCGCTGCCGCCTGCCGGCTCGCGGCAGAATCGCACGACGGGATGATGGGCCACCACCTGGACGAAAAAGGGGCGCGCCGTATTATAATACGCCCTGGAAACCGCGTGGGCACGGGCACCCCGCGCGAAACAAACTCCGCCGAGTCGAGCGCATCATCATCATCCCACCACCACCTCCCTCCATCGTCAAACACACGACACGAGAGCGCGCGCGCCAGGCCACCGCTCTGCCGGGAACATGGGCACCACGAACGAGCTGATGCACCGCCACGTCCAGGCGGCCGCGGTGCCGCCGCTGCCCGCGCCCTTCGCGGCGACCGGCGGCAGGGGCATGGCGCCGCAGGGCGGCAGGCAGCGGGCGGGGCTGCCGCCGACGCCGCCCTCGGGGGCCGGCTCCCACCCCCTGCACGTCGCGGACGCGTGCATGCAGATGCAGGACGACTCGGCGCCGCGCAAGGCGCACCGCCGGTCCCGCAGCGACGTCCCCTTCGGCTACTTCCCGCCGCCGTCCCCCAAGACGGAGTCCGGCTGGGGCCTCCCCTGCGCCGGCGGCGGCGGCGGCGACGAGCTGTTCAACGCGTTCATGAGCATGGAGGGCATGGACGGGCTGAACAGCTCCGACGGGGACAGCCGCGGGAGCAGCATGCCTCCCGCGAACGGCGCCGACAGCAGCGAGAACGAGTCGGAGGACTACGGCGGCGTGGAGAGCCAGGTGTTCCTCTGGGGCGAGGCAGGCAGGAAGAGGAACGCCGCCGGGGAGCCGGCGGCCGCGGCGGCCCGGCACGCGCGGAGCCTGTCCATGGACAGCCTCATGGGGAAGCTCAGCTTCTCGGCCAACGGCGGGGAGCCGAGCAAGTTCAGCCTGGAGTTCGGCAGCGGCGAGTTCACCCCCGCCGAGATGAAGCGGATCATGGCCGACGAGAAGCTCGCCGAGATGGCCCTCGCCGACCCAAAGCGCGTCAAGAGGTAGGCCCCCGTCACAGCTAGCCACAATGCACATCAATGCACTGCTGCTACCAGCGAGCTGGACTGACGTGACATGTCACTCCGATTGCGCCTGTTCTCGGCAGGGTGCTCGCCAACCGGCAGTCGGCGGCGCGGTCCAAGGAGCGGCGGATGCGGTACATCGCCGAGCTGGAGCACAAGGTGCAGATCCTGCAGACGGAGGCCACCACCCTCTCCGCGCAGCTGACTCACCTACAGGTACGTCCACCGCCACCCATCCGTGCGCGCACTATGCAGGCATTGTTCCTATAGCCACCGGTCACTCGATCATCCACAGTACTGGTTGGGCTAAAATTTTCTTCTTCCTCCTCCTCTTTTTGCAGCGCGATTCTTCGGGCCTGGCCACGCACAACAACGAGCTCAAGTTCCGGCTGCAGGCCATGGAGCAGCAGGCGCAGCTGCGCGACGGTGAGCAGCCATTGAATTTCCCGCATTCTCGCACACACAAAACTCAGAGCAACTCTGTTCAAACCATCGATTTCGTTCGTGTTGTCGGTCGTCGTGTGAGCACCGGCGTGGTTTGCATTCGCCAGTTAGTCGTTACCATGTAGCACCACACGACACTGATACGATTAGCAAGGCTGCCAAGAATCGCATGTCGTTATTATTTTTCTAACCATCGAGAGTTTGTCCTCCGACGAACCTGTTAGTTGCCGGCATGTAGCCGGACGAAATTTATAATGCGTGTTGTTGGGACGACCGGGCTACGAGGCGACTCCGTCAGACGCCGGATCCATTTCTTGGGCTCTTGTTTTTCCACCATACAAGAGTAGTATTTAACCTGTTAATAAATCCAAGAAGGCTCCCTCGCCTTAGTTCATGTCACGATGTTGACGGGCACTAACCCTGTCACAAGAGGCCGGCAGTCTTAAGATAACACAAGTGGCGCAATCCCCCAACACGATTCATTCGGATCACATTGCTGGTGCTGCCATGGATCCTTGATCTGCTTTGTTAATTGAACATTCCACAATTGTAGGAGTGCTATATTTTGGTAGGAGTGGCAACCGGTTTATCCTGAGCACCTCTTTTCTCTCTGAGCAGCACTGAACGAGGCGCTCACCGGCGAGGTCCAGCGCCTGAAGCAGTCGGCGACGTCAGAGCGCGGCGGCGACGCGGCCTCGTCCGGCAACCTGGCGCAGCAAATGCAGCTCCGTTGCCAGAACCAGATGCTCGAGATGCACAAGCAGCAGCAGCAGCAGATACCGTTTTACCAGCTGGAGCAGCCGGAGCAGACTCGCGAGTCCAACTGATGGTTTCAGGAGGGAGGGAGAACACACTCAAGTTCTAGTCCATTTAGATGATCTGAACGATTTTACATTTCCTAACACATTTGTTTTGGACGTTGATCTCGTCCATTGCTGTTTGTGCCTGTCCGGGGAAAAGAGATCGGCAGTGTATTATTTTTTCTGAATGTTTTCTTAGTCCCTTTACGGAACACACGTTGTGGCTGGAATTAAAATGTCAGAACTAAATTCATTTGTACTAGTACATATCAATCTGTATTCACTTTTGAGTAATGTGTGTAGCTGCATGGTATGCCACGATTTTCAGATTTTATTTTCATGGAAAAATCTTTGTTGAAAATCTTAGTTGATGCTCTGCTCTGCAGAAATTTGGTACGACGGTCGACGTGGGGTGGACTTGGCAGATAGACAACTTACTTATACCGCAGACGAAGCACCACAACATAGTTATTCTGATCTCTATTTCTAACGAGGGAGTTGGTATATAAGAGCATCTACAGTCAGACATTGCAAATATGACTCCCTAAACGTCCGCGGGCGCGTCTGGTCAGTGACCGGACGTGTTTCCTATTTGTCCGCCCGCGCAGCCACACTCCTCATTTTCTTCCTCATATGTCAGGTCACATGCACATGATTGGTGGAGAGAAAGAGAGAAAAATAAAAGAATGAATAAAGAAAAGAAAAAGGTGGTCCGGGGTGGGGTCGCGTCCTACGTGACGGACTGACCGGGCGCGTCCGAGTGCGTCGGCGAGCCCTCATATCCTCCCCATATTTGAGATGGATATGAGGGTTCGCGAACAGCCCGGAAATATAGGATGATACGAGGGGTCCGGTTGAGTCACTTTTTTCCTTTTTTCTCCTGTCCGGTCACTGACCGGGTGCGTCCGCGAACGTACGAGGGGTCATTCGAGACGTCTGACTGTAGATACTCTAATGTCGTTGCTTCACACCCCTCCCCATTGATCCTCTCCCATCCATTGTTTTCCACGCCACACATTCCTAAAACAGACCAATCAATCTAGTTAGACAATCTAAACTAACCAATAAATCTAGTTATGACTAAATATTAAACATTAAAATCGTGTGCACCTCCCATATACAACATCAATCAGTCATCAAACATCAATCAACCACAAATCAGCAATCGACACTTTTCATATATAACATTAATCATCCATCAAATAGAAATCAACAATCGATGCCTCCCATATACAACATCAATCAACCATCAAACACAGTTAAAATTTTCCATCGACTTCCATAGACAATATCTTAGCTACCGCCTTACATATCTTGGTTTGCCATTTTACACAAAAGCTGAAGTTTGTAGGAATACGGGACATTCTGGTTAGATCTCCAAACCAGTTAAGTTTCTAGACTCTCAAGTCTGTTTCAACTATTCCAGTGTGTCTCTAGAATTATCATCTTCACCTACCCTACTACTCTGCCTATCTACATGGCCTGGCTTTGGCATCTGCATCATCTATATTTTTGCTCCCACCAAATAGACCTGACACGCATTAGCGCTTGGCTCTGTCGCCTCGCACGCTCGCATAACCCTCAACCTCTTGCACGAGCGCACAAACATCTTCCATGCAAATTCACGGTACAACTTGAGAAGGATCATGACATTTGTTTGCATGATTCGACGGACGAAGGGATCAAACAATTGGCATGGTGGCATTCTGCTTACTCCCAGGGCACGTCGTCGACGAGCATCCAGTCGTCGCTGGCGTCCTCATACACCACGACGTGCCCCACATGTGGTACCCATCTTTCAGGCCTGCACACACACACACGCACGCGTGCAGACAATAAATATAAAGCATTCAACTGCCTTCATGCACAAATCTTAGTATTTAACACGGATATGCTTTGGGTACAACAAAAAGTAATCTGATGTATGTACAAAATTCATCCACACCATACAACAAATGCAACGGACAATGAATATATGTCAATGAACTGCCTTCGGTTCAACAACAACAATGTTTCTTTACTCCTAAATAGAGGGGCAGTTTGTAGGTCGTGTCGTTCCTTTGCTCCCTCCCCTCACCCATCGTCACAACTGATTTTATTTCTTCCCATCAATTTCTTTCATTCTTCCCATTCCGGTTCTTAGCTGATTTTTTCTCTTGCCAAAAGTCTATCTATTCTCAATTTTCTCACGCAAAGTATGGCTTGTTTCCCAAAATTCCTCGTGCTCTCATCTCACCCGAATAGAAAACCCAGCCCTCTAGTCTCTCCGAACTTGTGGCGGCAGGCCGGACATGTTCCTCGAAGACGCACGATGGGATAGGAACGACCTGTTTGTTTGGGTTTTAGCTTTGGCTTTTGCAGCTTTTTCACTTTGGTCAAAAAGCCACAAAAGCTCCTAAATATGTGCTTTTGAAACTTTTATGGGTTTTGGAGCCCAATATTGTTATATTGATTCATCAAAAGCCATAAAAGCTTCAAAAACACCTATTTAGGAACTTTTATGGCTTTTTGGCCAAAATAAAAAACTATAAAGTCGAAGCTAAAGCCTAAACAAACATGGCCTAGGACTCCAGCTCTCTCCCGCTACCATGCACAGTCTACTCCTCTCCTTGGCGCCTCCATGATGGAGGTGGACGGGCTCAGCTTCCTCGGTGGTTCAACGTAGGGCTTCGCTACCATCGTCGAACCATGGGAACAAGCACCATCTCCTTTGCACCGCTGTTGCCCCTTTGTTGGTGACAATACAAAACCTGCTCACTGCTGGTAGCACCGACAGCTTATGGTTTTGTTTTTACGGGTACCCGGCCTTCGGCAGTGCGTTGCCGACAATGATCTGGTACACTGGTATTGTTACTCTGCACTGGCCGACTAGGATTTGATGCAAAGCCTCATCAAGCATGCCTCCTTTGGCTCACAGTAAATTGTTCGCTTCCCGTGACCTCCCTGTCTCAATGAATAATGGAATTTTTGGGATGTTTGATCAATTGTACCGTGTGTTTGCATGAGCTTCGCATCTCATGTAACCACACCTACCTCCTACCCCACGGTGCTTTTACGTGATTGTTTATTTTAGTTACTGCATAGGTTGGATTCAGGTCTCCATGGGCCATCGTCTTCTCAGTGCAACGGCTAGCTCAGTAATTTTGATCGATCTGACATGTTTCAATTCTACTCCCTCCATTTTTAAATATAAAACCTTTTAGAGATTTCACTATGAACTATATATGAATATATGTAGACATATTTTAGAGTGTAAATTCATTCATTTTGCTTCGTATGTAGTTCATAATAAAATCTTTAAAATGTCTTATATTTAGGAACGGAGGGAGTAGCATGCATGTGGAGGCACACCCTCTGATTCTGGAGGGGGTTTGTGTCACAGACATGCTGGTCAGGTAGATGGCCGAGTCCGGCATCCACAACCTGGTGCTTGGTATCGCCTCCCTTCAGCTGATTCCAGAGATGTAAATTATCAAAATATCCTTCTACTTTTCAAGCTCTCGTCATGTTATGAACTTGCCATTAGAAAGGTGATTGATGCATCTATCCATATGTCAGGGCATTAAGAGCATCTCCAGCCATGCCCACAACAAGCTTCCCCAGGGGTTGATTTTACCGCCGACGCCAAAAAATCGGCCCAGTCGTGCCCCCATGATCCCGTTTTTCGCCGGTTAGAGCCCTTTTTTGGGCTGGCGAACCCAGGCCGAACCCAGCGCGCTGGGGCCTCTTGAGGAGCTCCGACGGTAATAAACCTGCGTATGGGACGCCACCGTCAGGCGAATCTCGTTCTTTTCCTTGCCCGAGCTACTCCCACCCGCGGCCTCCCCAATGCCGATCCCGGCGCCACTTGCCTGTTCACGGCCACTGCGTCGCTACTAGAAGGCCCCCTTCACCCCTCTTCCCAGGATTTCGCTTCCCCCGAGCCCCCGACCCTCGCCCATCGACGTCCTCCGTCCCAAACTACATCGAAAGGGCGCCGACAGCTGCTCGCCCGTCACGCCGACAAGGTGTTCGGCGTTTGTCTGCCCGGCCATGGACTCGGATGACGAGGAGGCGTTCACGGCCCTGCTAGAGGAAGAAGCCGAGGCCGAAGCCGCCGCCGAGGAGCACCTCATGATACTCGCATCGCCGGCCGGCCTGTTCGTCAACAATGACAAGCCCCGGCGAGGTGGCTCGGCGTCGGGCCGGCGCAAGAGCAAGCAGAGGCATCGGATGGAGGGGTATTGCATTCTCTACGCTGACTACTTCGCCGACACTCCATTGCACGGTGAGAAAGTATTTCGGTGTCGCTACAGGATGAGCTGGAAGCTCTTCCTCGGGATAGTTCATTCCATCCGGGAGTTTGGCAACTATTTCGTTTGCAAGAAGGATTGCACCGACACAATGTTGGAAATATGCCCTAGAGGCAATAATAAATTAGTTATTATCATATTTTCTTGTTCATGATAATCGTTTATTATCCATGCTATAATTGTATTGATCAGAGACTTAGATGCATGTGTGGATACATAGACAAAACCATGTCCCTAGTATGCCTCTAATAGACTAGCTCATTGATCAAAGATGGTTAAGGTTTCCTAGCCATGGACATGAGATGTCATTTGATAAACAGGATCAGATCATTAGGAGAATGGTGTGATGGACAAGACCCAAACTACAAACGTAGCATATGATCGTGTCAGTTTATTGCTACCGTTTTCTGCATGTCAAGTATATGTTCCTATGACCATGAGATCATGCAACTCACGGATACCGGAGGAGTGCCTTGTGTGTATCAAACGTCGCAACGTAACTGGATGACTATAAAGGTGCTCTACAGGTATCTCCGAGGGTGTCTGTTGAGTTGGCATGGATCAAGACTGAGATTTGTTACTCCGTGTGACGGAGAGGTATCTCAGGGCCCACTCGGTAATACAACATCATAATAAGCCTTGCAAGCAATGTGACTAAGTGTTAGTCACGGGATCTTGTATTACGGAATGAGTAAAGAGACTTACCGGTAACGAGGTTGAACTAGGTATGGAGATACCGACGATCGAATCTCGGGCAAGTAACATACCGAAGAACAAAGGGAACATCATACGAGATTAACTGAATCCTTGACATAGAGGTTCGATCGATAAAGATCTTCGTAGAATATGTAGGAACCAATATGGGCATCCAGGTCCCGCTATTGGTTATTGACCGTAGAGGTGTCTCGGTCATGTCTACATAGTTCTCGAACCCGCAGGGTCTGCACACTTAAGGTTTGGTGACGTTTCGGTAGTATAGAGTTATGCATGGTGGTGACCAAAGGTTGTTCGGAGTACTGGATGAGATCCCGGACGTCACGAGGAGCTCCGGAATGGTCCGGAGGTAAAGATTGATATATAGTAAGTCCTATTTTGGTCGCCAGAAAAGTTTCGGGCTCATCGATAGTGTACCGGGAGTGCCGACAGTGTACAGGGAGACCATCGGAGGGGTATTTCGACCCAAGAGGCTTCATGGGCTGTGGGAGAGTGAATATTAGCCCTTAGTGGGCTGGTGGAAACTCCCACACAAGGCCCATGTGGCTGGATAAGAAAACCCAATAGGAAAAGGTGGAAAAAGGCAAAAAAAAGGAGCAATCCTAGTCCTACTAGGATTGGAGAAGGAGTCCTCCTCTCCTAGTAGGTTCGGCCGAACCATAGGAGCCTTGGCCCTTGCGCCAAGGCTCCCCTCCTCTCCTCCTATATATACTGGTGGGTTTTAGGGTTTTGCACTAGAATTTTTAGCCACATGCTGTCCGTTCCTCCAGTGCATAGTTTCTCCTCTAGATCGGATTTCTGCAGTGCTTAGGCAAAGCCCTGCCGAAATAGCTCCACCACCATCTCCGGAGCGCCGTCACGCTGCCGGAGAACTCTTCTACCTCTCCTCTCCCTCTTGCTAGATCAAGAAGGCGGAGATTGTCATCGAGCTATACGTGTGCTGAACGCGGAGGTGCCATCCGTTCGGCGCTAGATCTGAAGGATCGTGATCAAGATCGCGAGACGGATCATGATGAGTTCACGAGACGGATCGTGATGAGTTCGCGGGACAGATCGTGATTGGATCGCAGGACGGATCGTGATGATTTTGCGGGACGGATCGTGATTGGATCGCGGGACAGATCGTGATAAGATCGCGGGACGCTCGGCGATTTGGATCGCGAAGATGTTCGACTATACCAATCGCGTTTCTTAACGCTTCCTGCTTAGCGATCTACAAGGGTACGTAGATCCACTCTCCCTCTCGTAGATGCTCATCACCATGGATAGATCTTGCGTGTGCGTAGGAAATTTTTTGTTTCCCATGCGACGTTCCCCAACAGTGGTATCAAAGCTAGGTCTATGTGTAGATGAGATCTCAAGTAGAACACAAAAGGTTTGTGGGCGTTGATGCTTAGATTGCTTCCTCCCTTGGTCGGATTTTGGTTCAGCGGTATTGTGAGATGAAGCGGCCCAGACCAACATTACTCGTACGCTTACGAGAGACCGGTTCCCTCGACCGCAACTTATTGCATAGATGGCTTGCGGGTGCTAGTTTCTCTCACTTTAGTTGGATCGGATTCGACAAAGGCGGTCCTTGAGAAGGTTGAAAAGCAACTAGTGTATCACCGTTGTGGTTTTTGCGTAGATGAGAATTGTTCTTGCTAGATACTCGTAGCAGCCACGTAAAACATGCAACAACAATTAGAGGACGTCTAACTTGTTTTTGCAGGGTATGTTGTGATGTGATATGGCCAGTTACATGATGTGATATATGTGATGTATGAGATGATCATGTGTTGTATAGATTATCACGACTTGCATGTCGATGAGTACGGCAACCGACAGGAGCCATAGGGTTGTCTTTAATTATTCTATGACCTGCGTGTCAATCATTAAGCGCTATGTAATGCTTTACTTTATCGCTAAACGGTAGAAGCAGTAGTACAAGCATGATGGGTGCGACAACCCCAATGGCGACACGTTGATGGAGATCAAGATGATGGAGATCATGGTGTCGTGCCGGTGACGATGGAGATCATGCCGGTGCTTTCAAGATGGAGATCAAAAGCACAAGTTCATGGCTAGATCATGTCACTTATGATTTGCATGTGATGTTAATCCTTTAATGCACCTTGTTTTGCTTAGGACGATGGTAGCATTATAACGTGACCCCTCACTTAAATTTCAAGATGAATTGTGTTCTCCCCGAGTGTGCACCGTTGCGAAAGTTCGTCGTGTTGAGACACCACGTGATGATCGGGTGTGATAGACTCTACGTTCACATACAACGGGTGCAAGCCAGTGTTGCACATGCAGAACACTCAGGTTAAACTTGACGAGCCTAGCATGTACAAACATGGCCTCGGAACACAAGAGACCGAAAGGTCGAACATGAGTCATATAGTAGATATGATCAACATGATGATGTTCACCATTGAAACCACCTCAACTCACGTGATGATCGGACTTGAGTTGGTGAATTTGGATCATGTATCACTCGAATGACTGGAGGGATGTCAATTTGAGTGGGAGTTCTTAAGTCATATGATTAATTGAACTCATTATCATGAACATAGTCAGTAGTGTCTTTGCAAACTGTGTTCTAGATTACTAGCTCACGCTGTAGCTCCCTTGAATTTTTATATGTTCCTAGATAAATAGAGTTGAAAGATGATGGTAGCAATATTGTGGACTGGCTCCGTGATCTAAGGATTGTCCTCATTGCTGCACAGAAGGCTTATGTCCTTAATGCACTGCTCGGTGCGCCAACCCTTCTAGCGTTGTTTGTAGATGTTGCGAACATCTGACCGACACGTTCTGACTACTTGATAGTTTAGTGCGTCATGCATTACAGCTTAGAATTGAGGCTCCGAAACGTTTTGAACGTCATGGAACATATGAGATGTTCTAAGAGCTGAAATTAGGATCTCAGGCTCGTGCCCGTGTTGCGAGATATGAGATCTCCAACAAGATTCTTTGCCTGTAAGATGAAGGAGAATAGCTCAATCGTTGAGCATGTGCTCAGATTGTCTGGGTGCTACAATCATTTGGACCGAGTGGGAGTTGATCTTCCAGATAAGATAGTGATTGATATTATGCTTCAAGTCACTATCACTAAGCTACTAGAACTTGGTGATGAACTATAAATGCCAGGGATAGAAATAATGATCCCTGAGCTGTTTGCGATGTTTGACACCACGAAGGTAGAAATCAAGAAGGAGCATCAAGTGTTGATGGTTAGTAAAACCACTAGTTTCGAGAAGGGCAAGGGCAAGGAGGGAAACTTCATGGATAGCAAGTCAGTTGCTGCTCCGGTGAAGCAACCCAAAGTTAAACCCAAACTCGGGACTAAGTGCTTCGATAATGAGGAGAGCGGTCGCTGAAGTGGAACAACCCTAGATACTTGGTAGATAAGAAGGCTGGCAACGTCGACAGAAGTATATTTGATATACGTGTTATTGATGTATACTTTGCTAGTACTCCTAGTAGCACCTGGGTATTGGATACCGGTTCGGTTGCTAAATATTAGTAACTCGAAATAAAAGCTACGAAATAAATGGAGAACTAGCTAAGGGTGAGGTGACGATGTGTGTTGGAAATGTTTCCAAGGTTGATGTGATCAACATCGCACGCTCTCTCTACCTTCGGGATTAGTGACAAACCTAAATAAATGGTATTTGGTGTTTTGTGTTGAGCATGAATGTGATTGGATCGTGTTTATTGCAACACGGTTATTCATTTAAGTTAGAGAATAATGGTTATTCTGTTTACATGAATAATACCTTCAATGGTCAAGCACCCAGTGGGAATGGTTTGTTGAATCTTGATCGTAGTAATACACATGTTCATAACATTGATGCCAAAAGATACAAAGTTAATAATAATAGTACCACATACTTGTGGCACTGCCGCTAAATGTCATATTGGTATAAAACACATGAAGAAACTCCATGCTCATGGATCTTTGGACTCATTCGATTTCGAATCGGTTGAGACATGCGAACCATGCCTCTTGGTCAAGATGACTAAGGACCCCGTTTTCTGGTTTGATGGAGCGGGCAAGTGACTTATTGGAAATGATACATGTTGATGTATGCAATCCAATGAGTCTTATAGCGTGCGGTGGATATCGTTATTTTCTTACCTTCACTGATGATTTGAGTAGATATAGTGTATATTTGCTTAATGAAACACAAGTCTGAATCGTTTGAAAGGTTCAAGCAAATTCAGAGTGAAGTTTAAGATCATCATGACAAGAAGATAAAAATGTCTACGATATGATCATCGAGATGAATATCTGAGTTGCAAGTTTGGCATACAACTTTAGACAATGTGAAAATTGTTTGACAACTCACGCCACCTGGAACACCATAGTGTGATGGTGTGTCCGAACGTCATAGTCGTGCTCTATTGGATATGGTGCATGCTATGATGTCTCTTATCGTTTTGTTACTATAATCTTGGGGTTATGCATTAGAGACAACTACATTCACTTTAAATAGGGCACCATCTAAATCCGTTGAGATGACACCATGTGAATTGTGGTTTGATAGAAACCTAAGTTGTCATTTCTTATTGTTTGGGGCTGCGACCCTTGTGTGGAAAATGTTTTCACCTAATGAGCTCGAACCCAAAGTGGACAAATGTGTCTTCATAGAATAACCTAAGAATAGTTGGGTGAACCTTCTATCTCAGACCCAAGCATAAAATGTTTGTTGCTAAAACTGGGTCCTTTCTCGAGAAAAAGTTTCTCTTGAAAAAATTGAGTGGGAGGAAGATAGAACTTGGTGAGGTTATTGAACCTCTGTTTCAACCAGAGAGTAGCGCAGCGCAGGAAATTGTTTCTGTGAAGCCTACGTTAGTTGAAGAGGAAGTTAATGATGATGATCATGAAGCTTCGGATCAAGTTACTATCGAACCTCGTAGGTTGACAAGGACATGTACTGCTCCTGAGTGGTGCGGCAACCCTGTCTTGGAGGTCAAGTTGTTGGACAACGATGAACCTACGAACTATGGAGAAGCGATGATGGGCCCGGAAACCAACAAATGGTTAGAGGCCATGAAATCCGAGAAAGGATCCATGTATGAAAACCAAGTATAGACTTTGGTGGACTTGCTCGTTGGACGGCAGGTCGTTAAGTACAAATGGATCTTTGAAATGAAGACAGACGCTGATGGTAAATGTCACCATTTGTAAAGCTCGACTTGTTGCAAAGAAGTTTATGACAAGTTCAAGGAGTTGACTGCGATGAGACTTTCTAACTCGTAGTGATGCTAAAGTCTGTTGAAATTATGTTAGCAGTTGCTGCACTTTCAATTATGAAATCTGGCAGATGGATGGCAAAACATTGTTTCCTTAACGGTTTACTTGAGGAAAGGTTGTATGTGATACAACTAGAAGGTTTTGTTAGTCCTAAGGATGCTAAAAGGTGTGCAAGCTTCAATGATACTTTTATAGATTGAAGCAAGCATCTCGGAGTTGGAATGTACACTTTGATGAGGTGATCAAAGTGTTTGAGTCTATACAAAGTTTATGACAAACTTGTATTTGCAATAAAGTGAGTGGGAGCACTATAGAGTTTCTGATAAGTATATGTGGATGACATATTGCTATTCGAAAATAATGTCAAATTTCTGGAAAGCATAAATAGTTGTTTGAAAAGTGATTTTCAAAGGAAGACCTGAATAAAGCTACCTAATTGTTGAGCATCAGGATCTATAAAGATAGATCAAGATGTTTGATAAGACTTTCAATGAGTACATACCTTGACAAGATTTTTGAAAGAATTCAAAATGGATTAGTTAGAGAGAAGTGTTCTCGCCTCCTTTGTAAGGTGTGAAGTTGAGTGATACTCAAAGCTCGACCACGGCAGAAGAAAGAGAAAGGACGAATGTCATCTCCTATGCCTTAGCCATAGGCTCTGTATAGTATGCCATGCCGTGTACCGCACCTGTGTGTGCCTTACCATGAGTCCGTCAAGGGGTACAAGAGTGATCCAGGAGTGGATCACTGGATAGCGGTCAAGATTATCCTTAGTAACTAAAAGACTAAGGAGATGTTTCTCGATTATGTAGGTGATAAAGAGTTCATCATAAAGAGTTACGTCGATGTAAGCTTTAATACCAATCCGGATGACTCGTAGTAGCATTCTGGATATATATAGTGGAGCAACCATTTGGAATAGTACCAAGTAGAGTGTGGTAGCAGTGTTTACGGTTTGACATAGAGATTTGCAAAGTACACACGGATCTGAATGTCACAGACCCGTTGACTATAAGACCTCTCTCACATGCAAAGCATGATCGAGCCCCAGAACTCATTGGGTGTTAGATTCATAACAATGCGAATCACATGGTGATGTGAACTAGATTATTGACTCTAGTGCAAGTGGGAGACTATTGGAAATATGCCCTAGAGGCAATAATAAATTAGTTATTATCATATTTCCTTGTTCACAATAATCATTTATTATCCATGCTATAATTGTATTGATCGGAGACTTAGATGCATGTGTGTATACATAGACAAAACCATGTCCCTAGTATGCCTCTAATAGACTAGCTCATTGATCAAAGATGGTTAAGGTTTCCTAGCCATGGACATGAGATGTCATTTGATAAACGGGATCACATCATTAGGAGAATGGTGTGATGGACAAGACCCAAACTACAAACGTAGTATATGATCGTGTCAGTTTATTGCTACCGTTTTCTGCATGTCAAGTATATGTTCCTATGACCATGAGATCATGGAACTCACGGATACCGGAGGAGTGCCTTGTGTGTATCAAACGTCGCAACGTAACTGGGTGACTATAAAGGTTCTCTACAGGTATCTCCGAGGGTGTCTGTTGAGTTGGCTTGGATCAAGACTGGGATTTGTTACTTCGTGTGACGGAGAGGTATCTCAGGGCCCACTCGGTAATACAACATCACAATAAGCCTTGCAAGCAATGTGACCAAGTGTTAGTCACGGGATCTTGTATTACGGAACGAGTAAAGAGACTTACCGATAACGAGGTTCAACTAGGTATGGAGATACCGACGATCGAATCTCGGGCAAGTAACATACCGAAGAACAAAGGGAACATCATACGGGATTAACTGGATCCTTGACATAGAGGTTTGACCGATAAGGATCTTCGTAGAATATGTAGGAACTAATATGGGCATCCAGGTCCCTCTATCAGTTATTGACCATATAGGTGTCTCGGTCATGTCTACATAGTTCTCGAACCCGCAGGGTCTGCACACTTAAGGTTCAGTGACGTTTCGGTAGTATAGAGTTATGCATGGTGGTGACTGAGGGTTGTTCATAGTCCCGGATGAGATCCCGGTCGTCATGAGGAGCTCCAGAATGGTCCGGAGGTAAAGATTGATATATAGGAAGTCCTATTTTGGTCGCCGAAAAAGTTTCGGGCTCATCGGTAGTTTACCGGGAGTGCCAGGAGTGTACCGGGAGTCCCGGGAGTGTACCGGGAGACCATCGGGAGGGATATTTCGACCCAGGAGGCTTCATGGGCTGTGGGAGAGTGAATATCAGCCCTTAGTGGGCTGGTGAAAACTCCCACACAAGGCCCATGTGACTGGAGAAGAAAACCCAATAGGAAAAGGTGCAAAAGGCAAAACAAAGGAGCAATCCTAGTCCTACTAGGATTGGAGGAGGAGTCCTCCTCTCCTAGTAGGTTCGGCCGAACCATAGGAGCCTTGGCCCTTGTTCCAAGGCTCTCCTCCTCTCCTCCTATATATACTGGTGGGTTTTAGGGTTTTGCACTAGAATTTTTAGCCATGTGATGCCCGTTCCTCCAGTGCATAGTTTCTCCTCTAGATCGGATTTCTGCAGTGCTTAGGCGAAGCCCTGTCGGAATAGCTCCACCACCATCTCCGGAGCTCCGTCACGTTGCCGGAGAATTCTTCTAACTCTCCGCTCCCTCTTGTTGGATCAAGAAGGCGGAGATCGTCATCGAGCTGTACGTGTGTTGAACGCGGAGGTGCCGTCCGTTCGGCGCTAGATCGGAAGGATCGTGATCAAGATCGCGAGACGGATCCTGATGAGTTCGCGGGACGGATCATGATGAGTTCGCGGGATGGATCGTGATTGGATCGCGAGATGTATCGTGATGAGTTCGCGAGACGGATCGTGATGAGTTCGCGGGACGGATCGCGATGAGTTCGCGGGACGGATCGTGATTGGATCGCAGGACAGATCGTGATAAGATCACGGGAGGCTCGGCGATTTGGATCGCGAAGATGTTCGACTACACCAACCGCGTTTCTTAACGCTTCCCGCTTAGCGATCTACAAGGGTACGTAGATCCACTCTCCCTCTCGTAGATGCTCATCACCATGGATAGATCTTGCGTATGCATAGGAAATTTTTTGTTTCCCATGTGACGTTCCCCAACACATAGTTGGATTCTCCTCACTCCAGAAATGCACCCAAGCTATGAGGATGCTTGCATACGGAGCTCACGCGGACAACCGGACATACAAGAAGACTATGGTCGAATGGACGAGTCCACCATCATTGAATGTCTATACAAGTTTTGCAGGGCAGTGGTGGCAGTGTTTGGACCATGGTATTTGCGATCACCCAATGCCGAAGACACTTCTCGAATCCTAGAACAAAATGCAGCAAGAGGATTTCCTGGGATGCTTGGAAGCATTGACCGCATGCATTGGTCATGAAAAAACTGCCCATTTGCTTGGCAGGGGATGTACAAAGGCACCAACGGTGGTTGTAGTGTGATACCTGAGGCAGTAGCCACACATGACCTATGGATTTGGCACTCCGTCTTTGGTATGCCAGAAACTCACAATGATATCAACATCTTGAAGTGCTCGAATGTCTTCGCCAAGCTTGTTGAAGGTCATGCTCCTCCGGTGAACTTTGAGGTCAATGGGCGCCACTACAACAAGGGATACCATCTAGCAGATGGTATCTATCCGAGATGGTCCACATTTGTGAAGCCTATCTCAAAACCTGTGGCGCCAAAGAAGGTATACTTTGCTAAGTTGCGGGAGGCTTGCAGGAAAGATGTCGAGCGGGCATTGGGTGTGCTCCAAGCGCGATTTGCTGTTGTTCGGTACCCCGCTATGACCTGGTCAAAAACGCAGATGTGGGAGATCATGAATTGTTGTGTCTGCTTGCACAACATGATCATTGAGAGCCAGCAGGAGGAGCCAGTGTGATATTGAACCATATCACAGGATGGGACCTCTTGCAGTTGTTGATCACCAGGTACCAGCAAAATGGGTTGCCTACCTCAATATGCGCTAGGAGATCTGAGACCCACAAGTGCATCAAGAACTACAGGACGATCTGGTGGAGCACCTATGGAGCCTCAAGGGCAACGCCTAGCTCGATTTGTTTTAATCTAACTTGAAATTTGCTTTTTTGAACTATTTGATTTTGTATTAATTTATGATGAACATTCAGTTTTTTGTTCAATTTGCGCCCATTTTGTTGATTTTAAGCCGAAAGAGCGACGAGATAGCGCCGAATCTGTGCCGAATTTGGGTCGAATCTGCATCCGTAATGGGCCAAAAGCGACGGTTGGGGGGCGCCCCTAGGGCGGTGACTGGGAAGCCGAGCCTCCTAGGCCGATTTTAGCATCGGCTTCGCCCCAGATGGCGCTAAAATCGACCTCTGGGGGGGGGGGGCAACGGCTGGAGATGCTCTAAGCTAAATGTAGCTTGCGAAGTGTATGTTGGTAAGATTTGCGGCAGCAACAACAATCATGTTCATGCTGATTGGTCCCTGTTATGTATCTGGTTGGTTGTCAGCAATGCATCTGTTTTTGGTCTATATTACATTTTTATGCACTATTTAGTCCCAATGGCATCTTTGATCTCTTAGGAACAGTTGATGGGTGAGATCCTAGCTTACTACATTTGGGGAGGTTAGTTACAAAACTTTTTTCTATAGAGAAATTGACCCATGCTTGAATATTAGTTTTTAACGGAAGGGTCATGCTTAATTAGTCTATTTTACAAGAGGTTGAGTGTAGCTCAAAAGGTATGCATGTGTTCTCTACCTTTGTCCTCATGAAATATTTCTAAAACAATAGTAGATATCAGGTATAAATTCCATGAAGAACTGTTGGTTTCTGTAGTTATTTCTCAAAAATTCATTATAGTGTTCTAACCTTCTAGGATTAGTGAATAATAGGGTTGTGCTCTTTCTTTAATATTTGCTGGATCAAATCATTGTGTATTTTCAATGATCATGCCTTCACATGTCACATGAATATACCATAACTTTTCTAACCATTTCTTGAGGAGAAAATAACAGGAATATTTGTGTTTGAACTCCCAAGGAAGTTAATGTTTTCACTGTGTGGTAAAAAAAGAATATTTTTGTTGTATGTATACTTAATTTCGTGAGATGTACACTTTCTTGCTATCTTCTATGTTCCTTTTATTTTTTTCTCGTTGTGAAAAAGCCAGTTCACCAAAAGAAGGGTACTCATTCCGGGCTCCTTCGGTTGATATGATTACTCCTTTAATTGATTTGAAGATTGTTAATTTTTTTTATTTGAAAACATTTGGAAGCTTTCCTTTGTTTTGTGTTATGAAGATCTTATGCGATAGACAACTTTTTCACCAATACCATCGAGATGCTGCTGCATCGACACTTAGGGTAACATGATACTATTAGCAAGAATTCATGATCCTGGTACATCAATTTTTGACCTATCCTTGAAAAATATTAGTAAAAATTTATCATCTACTTCATGTTTTCGTCTCTGATTTTGTAGGATTGGCTTATTTCGGCAACATTTTAGAAATATAAATGCGTTCTTGATTATTTTTTTGGTTTCGATGTGAGCCCGATGCTGGACTACTTTTCAAAAAAATGGATCTGACGCCTGCGTTATCCCCAGTGAGGCGACTCGCGTGGCCGTTGTTTCCTTCCCACCGACGGCCGTCCTAGCTCCGGTCATTCCCCTTGCCGACACTGGTGGCTCTGCCAGGCAAAGCCCGCGGGTGGTTCCAGCGACGAGGCAACTCTGCTCGACTCCTCTCCGTGGTAACTGCCGGTACACCACGACGATAAATGGAGGCGAATCTAGGAAGAAATCGAAGGATGGGCTCAAAATTACCGAAGAGAAAACTAAACGTCATCTTGAAGAGAAAAAGGGCATAATCTCCTAATCTTTTGTCCAAATAAGCTAATATTTTGCCAGAATACTACTGAAAATATATGTATTATTACCGACATTTTATGTTTATTTTTAAAATATCAAATTTTGAATGAAATTTAAATCTATCTAGCTAAATAGTCATTATTTCCAGTCCTTTCGCTCCAAACAAGTTAAAACTTTCTTAGATTACTTCTAGAAACATGTAGTATTTGCTAGAGTTAAAAAAAACAAAATTCTAACCCGAATTTGAATTTATTTAGCAAAATATAGCCATTTTTATTTATCATTTCTTCAAATAAGCTCAAAATCATGCAGTGAATCATGAAGTATATACTGTAATTGTTCTGAAGTTTTTGAAAATTATCAAATTGGACTATATAATTGGTATTTGCCTACCTAAACAGACAAATATTGATGTGCTTTCTTTTACGGGAAACAAATATTGATATGCTTGTCTAGATCCATGGAGGGTGAGGACCCATCATCTTGCTCTCATGTGTGCCTACTCGATATCGGGGTACTTGTGTATGAGCTAGGACGTGTAGTAATAAAAAAATTGCATTGTTTGGAGGGTAGGCTAGAGCCTGTTGAAGCCCTCCTACTAGACTCGCCATTGGTGTGATAGTCGGGAAGCGTCGCAACACTGTTTGCTCGTGCCTTCCCGGTTCTGCTCGTGCTTCGTGTGCGGCTTGAAGTTATAACTGCATATGTAGGTACCATGGATGAGTGAACAAACTATGTTTTTTTCGCTAGAGTGCACATGGCTTAGATATATGTATTTTTGGAAATGCATGACCAGTATGTTGTATGTCTTGATACTTGTGCTTACGATATATTTCACGTGTATTTTTTTTTAAACACAACAAAAACGACGATGCTTCCACAACCTATATATACTCACCTTTATGAACACGCCTACGTACATCCTATCCCTATTAGCACCTCTAAAAGACTGAATCACTGGGTCTTGAGATTGATAAAATCACCACAGATGTCTCGCTATCGACGAAAACATCGCCTCCCACTCAAAGAATATTTTGTCTACCACGACAATCGTCATTATTGTCAAATGTATGTGACAGTGAAAGCATATTAATGTGAGGTGTTTAATGCTCTATGATATATGGATAGACAAGATATGAACCATCACAAAGCAGAGCGATGACTACATGATATCAATGTCGGAGTTGAGGTTGAAGGGTTGTCAGAAAATGGAAGGCGTGTAGGGAGAATTAAGATGATGTCATGTCTTATTGCAATGGTGACCGATCGAGGAGTAAATAGAAAGGAACAAAGAGATAGGAAAAATTATCTTATGTCTTCTAACGATTTGGTATGTATCTAAAAGTACATTAGCTATTAGCTATGTATGTAGAAAAGTTGAGCAATGCATCTTCGCAAAGAAGATAAAAAATGATCACAACTTATGCTCTTGAGCTCATCTATATTTGTCTTGCGCCTGTAGCAACACACAAGCTTTTCTATATATGTAAAATTTGATATGCATTATGTTAACATATGCAACCAAGACAAAATTTGGAAACATATGCAACCAGTAAAAACTTCTAAAAAGTCCGTGCCAAAGCATGGACATTCTACTAGTAAATAGATAAATCCATACATTGTCTTCCCTTTTACACATACACAATAGTGCCGCACCTACCTCCTCACTTTCTAAAAAAACTAGGGTTCCTCTCCCTCCCGTCGGCGGCGCCGCCGGCTTGCCTCGTCTTCGGTTACCTTACAGACATGAGGGCACGATGGGTCCCGACCCTTGACGGTGGGAGGGCTCCGTTTTTAGATGTTTCTTTGAGTTTTGTTAGGGTTTATGCTCCGTTCAGTAAGATGGGATGGCGGCAGCTCCCTGAGGATGGAATACGGTTCTCCCTGCCTAGCATCCGTCCCGTGGTGCATCTAGCATCGTCGGTGGGCGTGTGGAGGTGTGTCTCTAGCGGATCTGTATTTGATGAATTTGCTCGGATATGGTCGTCGTTTGACTATGTTAGTATGTCTTTATGTTGGATCCTTCCAATCTACGCTACTCCTCATAGGTGGGGGTTGTTGTTCTAGTATGCTGGTCCTATGAGGTCTTAGCACGAGGGCTTCCTGACTGTCTACTACGACAAGTTTTGCTCGGCTTCAGCGAGAGAGGGGCGATGACGACGACATGTCTTTGACTCGATTTAGTGCTTGTAGTCCTCGCTAGGTGGTCTAAAGATCGAGTTGTATTTTGTTCTTATTTCTGGTGTTCATTGTACTATCATAATTAAAGATGAATAGATCAGAATTTTTCGCAAATAACTTGGATATGTTCAGGGCACGTCCAGACGAGCCCTAACTATTGCATATATAAATGACTAAATCAAATCTATAAAGTATATCGGCACACAGTATTCGCATAAAATCAATAATAGAGCTTAGATGTACAATATTTAAAGTCAATGTATATATAAGTTGACTTTAGAAAACCTAATATGTGGAGGAAGTAAAAACAGAGGGAGTGAGACCGAAGTAACTTTTAGCTGAGTTTAATTTAGTCATCACTTTTGTCTAAAGAACCAAACAAATCGCACCACTTCCTTAAAAGCACTCCACCTTTGAACAACAACAGCACAAAAGTCTACACCTATTCGTAATTCAGTTAATTATTCGATTTAGTATCCTTTCTTACATTTTTGTAACTTGTGAAATGACGAGTAGATACAAATCTATAAACTGCCATAGGATTTGTTTATATGTAGATAGGTATATGTTTTTTCATTATGAACCGTGTATAACCAACAACCATATGTAGATGCTTGATGCCTGAGACCATGCAACTATTGCTTCTTTCTCCTCGCTCATATGCCAATAAATGATGAGTTGTGAATGATTCTTTTTTTGTCACGACCAATTATTCCTATTTTATCTTTCAAAAAGTGGCATTCTATGTCCATTATCCTGATCAAAGTACAGAGATTGAAATGAATAAAATAATGATCAATAAAAAGGAGAAAAAAATCCTTTAGCTGGATAAAGAGAAATTGTTGTTGTTCAAGCCTTTAGTTATGAAGGTTCTTCCTAATTAATGAAAGTGGCGAAACTACCAAGCTCACCAGATGCTTAAGGACCTCCACCCCAGCCTGACCAATTTTGGTTCTGTTTTTTTTTCGTGGTGCCAATGGAACTAACTAAAACACAACGAAACTCCTCCAAGATACTAACTTGACCAACCTCTAATACTTTTCATAACCAAAATGAAACATTGATGATAAAAAAACATTGCACAAATAATAAATATGGAAATACTAGTAATGCATCTTTCCTAATTGATAAAATTCTTGGAACATATCTTGGAACTTTTAGTTACTAGCAAAGTGCCCATGTGTCGTAATGGATCTAAAATAGACTAATATATGTTCACAAATTTGATAGAAAATCACCATATTTTTGGTATATATATCACTAAACATATGTTAGGTTTTTCCCAAAAATCATTCCTCATATATGTTTGGATGAGATGGGGGTGAAATAATGGTGTTCTGGAAAGAATAGGATGCTTTATGCAAATGTAGAGTGGAGTGACAAAGGTTATTTTACAAAAATATGATATCTCTACTCACATGCGCTAGATGCACATAGGATGGTCAGAAACGATGGATGACAGACATACCATCATCACCAACCGGGTCTATTATAGAAATAGAGATTGAGGCTATGATATTAAGTAGAAACATGTCAATGGCATCATTCTCAAATATCATTGTAAGCAATCCACTTTCGCTATTGCTCACTGCAAGTATGACATTACCAATATTTAATTTAGAAATACTATTTTTGCCTATTCGAAATTAACCAATATAATATATAGAATATTGCAATACAGAAAAATATTGTTGCTCCAGAATACTTACCATATCAGTCAATCATATTTCTTTTCATAAAGGACACTCATTGCTTAAAAGGTTTAAATATTACACTCGACCTCTACATAACTCAGATGCATACAACCATAACCAAGTCCAAGTTCCAAAAAAACCAAAAAGTATAGAATACAAGTAATCACGTGGAGACTATATAACGCCTAAGACATAGAAGGGCCAATCCAAAGATGATAATGCCATCTATGTTGGGTAAAAGTATCCCTCATCGTGGCCTCAAATCATGCACACACCTCCATAAACAGGTCCCGATTCTCCACATGTTGTAGAGACGATCATAAACAGAGCCTTATCGGTACATATGTAGATAACATGCGAATGAGAAGAACTTTTATCATTAAAAATGTTATCATTTCTACATAGCCAAATCGACCAAATCACGGCAAGCGCTCTCACCCCGAGAAGAATTCTAAACTTCTTATTGATCTCATGTAGACAATTGCCAAAAATATTAGCAATACTACGTGGAGGATACACGACAGAAGCTACTTGGATGTCAGACCGTATAGAATGAGCCAATTGTTGAGGAACGTTGCATGGGAAACAAAAAAATTCATACGCACACGCAAGATCTATCCATGGTGATGAGCATCTACGAGGGGGAGAGTGGATCTACGTATCCTTGTAGATCGCTAAGCGGGAAGCGTTAAGAACGCGGTTGATGTAGTCAAACGTCTTCGTGATCCAAATCGTCGAGCGTCCCGCGATCCAATCACGATCCGTCCCGATCTAGCGCCGAACGAACGACACCTCCGCGTTCAACACACGTACAGCTCGATGACGATCTCCTCCTTCTTGATCCAGCAAGAGGGAGCGGAGAGATAGATGAGTTCTCCGATAGCACGACGGCATGGCAGCGATGGTGGTGGAACTATTCTGGCAGGGCTTCGTCTAAGCACCGCCGAACTAGACTAGAGGAGAAAACCAATCTAGATGAATTAGAGGGAGCACGTGGCAATTAGGGTTAGATCTTCCCTCTAAATCCTCTAGTATATATAGGAGGGAGGGAGGTGAGGAGGCAGCCTCAAACCCTCAAGGTTTGGCCGAAATTGGAGGTGGAGGAGTCCTACTCCAATCCTACTAGGAGTAGGATTCCTCCTCTCCACTTGGAAACCCTTTGCACCTTTCCACCTTTGGGTTTTTCCCACCCCTAGCTGCATGGGACTTAGTGGGGGATTCGGCCAGCTCACTAGGGGCTGGTTTTACTCCTCCCACAGCCCATGAGGTCCTTTGCGTCGAGACACCCCTCCCGATGGTCCTCTGGTACCCTCCCGACACTCCCGATACACTACCGAAGTATCCGAAACTTTTCCGGTGACCAAAACAAGACTTCCTATATATCAATCTTTACCTCCAGACCATTTCAGAGCTCCTCGTGACGTCTAGGATCTCATCCGGGACTCCTAACAACCTTATGTCACCACCATACATAACTCTATACTACCGAAACGTCACCGAACCTTAAGTGTGCAGACCCTACCGGTTCGAGAACTATGTAGACATGACCGAGACATCTCTATGGTCAATTGCTTCCTACATATTCTACGAAGATCTTTATTGGTTGAACCTCTATGTCAAGGATTCAGTTAATCCCATATGTTGTTCTCTTTGTTCTTCGGTATGTTACTTGCCCGAGATTCGATCGTCGGTATCTCTATACCTAATTCAATCTTGTTACCGGCAAGTCTCTTTACTCATTACGTAATACAAGATCCAGTGGCTAACACTTTAGTCACATTGCTTGCAAGGCTTGTTGTGATGTTGCATTAGCGAGTGGGCCCTGAGATACCTCTCCGTCACACAGAGTAACAAATCCTAGTCTTGATCCATGCCCACTCAACAGACACCCTCGGAGATACCTGTAGAGCACCTTTATAGTCACCCAGTTACGTTGCAACGTTTGATACACACAAGGTGTCAGTGAGTTGCATGATCTCATGGTCATAGGAACAGATACTTGACATGCAGAAAACTATAACAATAAATTGACACGCTCATATGCTATATTTATAGTTTGGGTCTAGTCCATCACATCATTCTCCTAATGATGTGATCCTGTTATCAAATGACATCTCATGTCCATGGCTAGGAAACCCTGACCATCTTTGATCAACGAGCTAGTCTATAAGAGGCATACTAGGGACATGGTGTTGTCTATGTATCCACACATGTATCTGAGTTTCCGATCAATACAATTCTAGCATGGATAATAAACGATTATCATGAACAAGGAAATATGATAATAAATAATTTATTATTGTCTCTAGGGCATATTTCCGATAGTCTCCCACTTGCACTAGAGTCAATAATCTAGTGCACATCACCATGTGATTTACATTGTTATGAATCTAACACCCAATCAGTTCTGGGGCTCGATCATACTTTGCATGTGAGAGAGGTCTTTAGTCAATGGGTCTACGACATTCATATCTGTGTGTACTTTGCAAATCTCTATGTCATACTATAGACACTGCTACCACACTCCACTTGGAGCTATCCAAATGGCTGCTCCACTATACGTGTCCACATTGCTGCTCAGAGTCATCCGGTTTGGTGTTAAAGATTGCATCGACGTAACCCTTTACGACGAACTCTTTATCACCTCCATAATCGAGAAATATTTCCTTAGTCCTCTGGTTACTAAGGACAATCTTGACCGCTGTCTAGTGATCCACTCTTGGATCACTCTTGTACCCCTTGACAAACTCATGGCAAGGCACACACAGGTGCGGTACACAACATGGCATACTATACATAGTCTATGGATAAGGCATAGGGGACGACCTTCGTCCTTTCTCTTTCTTGTGCCATGGTCAATCTTTGAGTCTCACTCAACTCCACACCTTACAAATCAGGCAAGTACTCTTTCTTTGACTGGTCCATTTTGAACTCCTTCAAAATCTTGTCAAGGTATGTACTCATTAAAAGTTTTATTAGACATCTTGATATACCTCTATACATCAAGGTGCCCAATATTTAAGTAGCTTCATTCCAGGTTTTCCTTTGAAAAACTCCTTTTCAAACAACCCTTTATGCTTTCCAGAAATGCTACATCATTTCCAATCAACAACATGTCATCCACATATGCTTATCAGAAATTCTTAGTGCTCCCACTCACTTTATTGAAAACACAAGTTTCTATAAACTTTGTATAAACCCAAAATCTTTGATCACCTCATCAAAGCGTATATTCCAACTCTGATATGCTTGCTCCATCCCATAGAAGGATCACTGGAGCTTGCACACCTTTTAGCATCCTTAGGACTGACAAAACCTTCTGGTTCTATCTCATTCAACCTTTCCTCAAGGAAGGAAACAATGTTTTGACGTCCATCTACCAGATTTCATAATTGAAAAACACAGACCTGCTAACATAATTCCAATAGACTTTAGCATCTCTATGGATGAGAAAGTCTCATCGCAGTCAACTCCTTGAACTTGGCGAAAACTTCCTTGCGACAAGTCGAGCTTTATAAATGGTGACATTCACCATTAGCGTCTATCTTCATCTTAAAGGTCCATTTGTACTCAATGACCTGCTGTTCAACAGGCAAGTCTACCAAAGTCCATACTTGGTTTTCATACATTAATCCTTTCTCAGATTTCATGGCCTCTAGCCATTTTTCAGAATCCGAGCCCATCATCGCTTCTCCATAGCTCGTAGGTTCATCGTTGTCCAAGAACATGACCTCTAAGACAAGGTTGTCGTACCACTCAAGAGCAGTACGCGTCCTTTATCGACCTACGAGGTTTGATAGTAACTTGATCCGAAGCTTCATGATCATCATCATTAACTTCCTCTTCAACTAACATAGGTTCCATAGAAACATCTTTTTGCGCTGTGCTATTCTCTAGTTGAAACAAAGGTTCAACAACCTCATCAAGTTCTATCTCCCTCTCACTCAATTCTTTCGAGAAAAACTCTTTCTCGAGAAAGGACCCGTTTTAGCAACAAACACTTTGTGCTTGGATCTAAGATGGAAGGTTTACCCAATTGTTAAGTTAGGGTATTCTATGAAGATGCATTTGTCCGCTTTGAGTTCGAGCTCATTAGGTGAAAACCCTTTTTACATAAGCATCGTAGCCCCAAAGATTTAGAAATGACAGCTTAGGTTTCCGCCAAACCAAAATTCATACGGTGTCATCTGAACGGACTTAGATGGTGCCCCTTTTAAAGTGAATGTAGTTGTCTCTAATGCATAACCCCAAAACATAGTGGCAAATCGATAAGAGACATCATAGTTCGCACCATGTCCAATAGGTCATGACTACGACGTTCGGACACACCATCACACTTTGGTGTTCCAGGCGGCATGAGTTGTGAAACATCTTCCACTTTGTCTTAAGTTGTATACCAAACTCGTAGCTCAGATATTCACCTCCACGATCATAGAGTAAACATTTTATCTTCTTGTCACGATGATCTCAAACTTCACTATGATTTTGCTTGAACTTCTCAAACGATTCAGACTTGTGTTTCATTAAGTAAATATACACTATATTTACTCAAAACATGAGTGAAGGTAAGAAAATAACGATATCCACTGCACGCTAAAACACTCATTGGACCGTATACATCAACATGTATCATTTCCAATACGTCACTTGCCCGCTCCATTATATCGAAAATGGGGTCTTAGTCATCTTGCCCAAGAGGCATGGTCCGCATGCCTCAACCGATTCGAAATCGAATGAGTCCAAAGACCCATCAGCATGGAGTTGCTTCATGTGCTTTACACCAATATGACATTTAGCGACAGTTCCACAAGTATGTGGTACTATCATTAATAACTTTGTATCTTTTGGCATCAATGTTATGAACATGTGTATTACTATGATCAAGATTCAATAACCATTCTCATTGGGTGCGTGACCATTGAAGGTATTATTCATGTAAACAGAATAACCATTATTCTCCAACTTAAATGAATAATCGTATTGCAATAAACATGATCTAATTGTTGGAAATATGCCCTAGAGGCAATAATAAATTAATTATTATCATATTTCCTTGTTCATGATAATCGTTTATTATCCATGCTAGAATTGTATTGATCGAAAACTCGGATACATGTGTGGATACATAGACAACACCATGTCCCTAGTATGCGTTTGATGGACTAGCTTGTCGATCAAAGATGGTCAAGGTTTCCTAGCCATGGACATGAGATGTCATTTGATGATGGGATCACATCGTTAGGAGAATGATGTGATGGACAAGACCCAAACTATAAACGTAGCATATGATCGTGTCAGTTTATTGCTACAGTTTTCTGCATGTCAAGTATCTGTTCGTATGACCATGAGATCATGCAACTTACTAACACCGGAGGAGTACCTTGTGTGTATCAAACGTCACAACGTAACTGGGTGACTATAAAGGTGCTCTACAGGTATCTCCGAGGGTGTCTGTTGTGTTGGCATGGATCAAGACTGGGATTTGTTACTCCGTGTGACGAAGAGGTATCTCAGGGCCCACTCGATAATACAACATCACAATAAGCCTTGTAAGCAATGTGACTAAGTGTTAGCCACGGGATCTTGTATTACGGAACGAGTAAAGAGACTTGCCGGTAACGAGATTGAACTAGGTATAGAGATACCGAAGATCGAATCTCGGGCAAGTAACATACCGAAAAACAAAGGGAACAACATACGGGATTAACTGAATCCTTGACATAGAGGTTCAACCGATAAAGATCTTCGTAGAATATATATGAACCTATATGGACATCCAGGTCCTGCTATTGGTTATTGACCGTAGTGGTGTCTCGGTCATGTCTACATAGTTCTCGAACCCGCAGGGTCTGCACACTTAAGGTTCGGTGACGTTTCGGTAGTATAGAGTTATGTATGGTGGTGACCGAAGGTTGTTCGGAGTCCCATATGAGATCCCAGACATCAAGAGGAGCTCCGGAATGGTCCGGAGGTAAAGATTGATACATACGAAGTCCTGTTTTGGTCGCCGGAAAAGTTTCGAGCTCATCGGTAGTGTACCAGGAGTGCCGGGAGGGTCCCGGGGGTCCACCGGAAGGGGCCACCAGCCCCAAAGACCTACATGGGTTGTGAGAGAGGGCACACCAGACCCTGGTGGGCTGGCCTCCCCTCCCACAGAGTCCCATGCGGCAAGGGGTTGGTGGGAGGGCCAACCCTAGGGTTGGCGCCACCTAACTTGGGTGGCAAGCCACCCTAGGGCGCCTCCACCCTTGGCCGCCGCCCCAAGGGGGAAAACCTAGGGGTTTGGCGTACCACCCTCCCCCTATATATATATGTGTGTGTGTGTGTGAGAGAGGGAGGAGGGAAGCCGAACCCTAAGTCACGGCGTAGCCCTTCCTTCCTCCCCAATTGCTTCTCCTCTAGTAGATTGGTTCGACGCCGCTTAGCGAAGCTCTGGCAGATCAGCTCCACCAGCACTGCCACCACGCCGTCATGCTGCCGATGAACCCATCTACCTCTCTGCTCCCTCTTGCTGGATCAGGAAGGTGAAGATCGTCATCAAGCTGTACGTGTGCTGAACGCGGAGGTGCCGTCCGTTCAGCACTAGATCGGAAGGACCACGATGGTATTGCGGGACGGCTCGTGATGAGATCACGGGACGGATCGTGATTGGATCGTGAAGATGTTCGACTACATCAACCGCGTTTCTTTAACACTTCCGCTTAGCGATCTACAAGGGTACGTAGATCCAATCTCTCCTCTCATAGATGCTCATCTCCTAGATTGATCTTGGTGAAGCGTAGGAATTTTTTTGTTTCCCATGCAACGTTCCCCAACAGTGGCATCATGAGCTAGGTCTATGCGTATATGAGATCTTGAGTAGAACACAAAGAGTTTGTGGGCGTTGATATTCAGATTGCGTCCTTCCTTAGTGTTTTCTTTGTTCAGCGGTATTGTGGGATGAAGCGGCTCGGACCGACTTTACTCGTACGCTTATGAGAGATCGTGTTCCATCGACTGACATGTGACTTCATCGCATAAAGATGGCTGGCGGGTGTCTGTCTCTCCCACTTTAGTTGAACCGGATTTGATTGAGGCGGTCCTTGTAGAAGGTTGAAGAGCAATCTTCATATCACCGTTGTGGTTTTGCATAGGTAAGAATCATTCTTGCTAGATACCCATAGCAGCCATGTAAAACATGCAACAACAATTAGAGGATGTCTAACTTGTTTTTGCAGGGTATGTTATGATGTGATATGGCCAATTAGATGATGAGATATATGTGATGTATGAGATGATCATGTGTTGTATAGAATATCATGACTTGCATGTCGATGAGTACGGCAACCGGCAGGAGCCATAGGGTTGTCTTTAATTATTGTATGACCTGCGTGTCAATCATTAAGCGCTATATAATGCTTTAGTTTATCGCTAAACAGTAGCTATAGTAGTATGAGCATGGTGGGCGCGACAACCCCGATGGCGACACAATGATGGAGATCATGATGATGGAGATCATGGTGTTATGCCGGTGATGATGGAGATCATGCCGATGCTTTCAAGATGGAGATCAAAAGCACAAGTTCATGGCCATATCATGTCACTTATGATTTTCATGTGATGTTAATCCTTTTATGCACCTTGTTTTGTTTAGGATGACGGTAGCATTATAATGTGATCCCTCACTTAAATTTCAAGGCAAAATTGTGTTCTCCCCGAGTGTGCACCATTGCGAAAGTTCGTCGTGTCGAGACACCACGTGATGATCGGGTGTGATAGACTCTACGTTCACGTACAACGAGTGCAAGCCAGTGTTGCACGTGCAAAACACTCGGGTTAAACTTGATGAGTCTAGCATGTACAGACATGGCCTCGGAACACAAGAGACCAAAAGGTCGAACATGAGTCATATAGTAGATATGATCAACATGCTGATGTTCACCATTGAAACCACCTCAACTCACGTGATGATCGGACTTGAGTTGGTGGATTTGGATCATGTGACACTCGAATGACTAGAGGGATGTCAATTTGAGTGGGAGTTCTTAAGTAATATGATTAATTGAACTCATTATCATGAACTTAGTCAGTAGTGTCTTTGCAAATTATGTTGTAGATTACTAGCTCACGCTGTAGCTCCCTAGATTTTTTTATATGTTCCTAGAGAAATAGAGTTGAAAGATGATGGTAGCAATATTGCAGACTAGGTTCGTGATCTGAGGATTGTCCTCATTACTGCACAGAAGGCTTATGTCCTTAATGCACCGCTCGGTGCGCCACCCCATCTAGCGTCGTCTGTAGATGTTGTGAACATCTGACACGCACGTTCTGATGACTACTTGATAGTTCAGTGCGTCACACATTACGGCTTAAAATTGAGGCTCCAAAATGTTTTGAATGTCATGGAACATATGAGATGTTCTAAGAGCTAAAATTGGGATCCCAGGCTCATGCCCGTGTTGTGAGATATGAGATATCCAACAAGATTCTTTGCCTGCAAGATGAAGGATAATAGCTCAATCGTTGAGCATATGCTCAGATTGTCTGGGTGCTACAATCTCTTGAATCGAGTGGGAGTTGATCGTCCAGATAATATAGTGATTGATATAGTTCTCTGAGTCACTGTCACTAAGCTACTAGAACTTCATGATGAACTATAATTATGCCAGGGATGGAAATGATGATCCCTGAGCTGTTCGCGATGTTTGACACCGCGAAGGTAGAAATCAAGAAGGAGCATCAAAGTGTTGATGGTTAGTGAAACCACTAGTTTCGAGAAGGGCAAGAGCAAGGAGGGAAAGTTCATGGATGGCAAGTCAGTTGCTGCTCCAGTGAAGCAACCCAAAGTTGAACCCAAACCCGAGATTAAGTGCTTCTATTATGAGGAGAGCGGTCGCTAAAGCGAAACAACCATAGATACTTGGTAGATAAGAAGGCTGGCAACGTCGATAGAAGTATATTTGATATACGTGTTATTGATGTGTACCTTCCTAGTACTCCTAGTAGCACCTGGGTATTGGATACCAGTTCGGTTGCTAAATGTTAGTAACTCGAAGTAAAAGCTACGGAATAAACGGAGACTAGCTAAGTGTTAGGTGACGATGTGTGTTGGAAATGTTTCCAAGGTTGATGTGATCAACATCGCACGCTCTTTGTACCTTCAGGATTAGTGACAAACCTAAATAAATGTTATTTGGTGTTTGCATTAAGCATGAACATGATTAGACCGTGTTTATTGCAACACGGTTATTCATTTAAGTTAGAGAATAATGGTTATTCTGTTTACATGAATAATACCTTCAATGGTCATGCACCCAGTGAGAATGGTTTGTTGAATCTTGATCGTAGAAATACACATGTTCATAATATTGATGCCAAAAAATACAAAGTTAATAATGATAGTACCATATACCCGTGGCACTGCCGCTAAATGTCATATTGGTATAAATCGCATGAAGAAACTCCATGTTGATGGATATTTGGACTCATTCGGTTTCGAATCGGTTGAGACATGCAGACCATGCCTCTTGGGCAAGATGGCTATAGACCCTATTTTCAGTATGATGGAGCGGGCTAGTAACTTGTTGGAAATAATACATGTTGATGTATGCGATCCAATGAGTGTTGTAGCGTGCAGTGGATATCATTATTTTTCTTACCTTCACTGATGATTTGAGTAGATATAGTGTATATTTACTTAATGAAACATAAGTCTGAATCGTTTGAAAAGTTCAAGCAAATTCAGAGTGAAGTTTAAGATCATCGTGACAAGAATATAAAAATGTCTATGATATGATCATGGAGGTGAATATTTGAGTTACGAGTTTGGCATGCAACTTTAGACAATGTGAAAGTTGTTTCACAACTCACACCACCTGGAACACCATAGTGTGATGGTGTGTTCGAACGTCATAGTCGTGCTCTATTGGATATGGTGCATGCTATGATGTCTCTTATCGTTTTGCCACTATCATTTTGGGGTTATGCATTAGAGACAACTACATTCACTTTAAATAGAGCACCATCTAAATCCGTTGAGATGACACCATATGGTTTGGTAGAAATGTGAGCTGTCATTTCTTAGAGTTTGGGAATGTGACACTTATGTCTGATAAGCTCGAACCCAAAGCGGAAAAATGCATCTTCATAGAATATCCTAAGAATAGTTGGGTATACCTTCTATCTCAGATCCGAGTACAAAGGGTTTGTTGCTAAAATTGGGTCCTTTCTCGAGAAAGAGTTTCTCTCAAAAGAATTGAGTGGGACGAAGATAGAACTTGATTAGGTTATTGAACCTTTGTTTCAACCATAGAGTAGCGCAGCGCGGGAAGATGTTTTTGTGAAGCCTACGTTAGTTGAAGAGGAAGTTAATGATGATGATCATGAAGCTTTGGATCAAGTTACTATCGAACCTCGTAGGTCGACAAGGACGTGTACTACTCCTGAGTGGTACGACAACCATGTCTTAGAGGTCATATTGTTGGACAAAGATGAACCTACAAACTATTGACAAGCGATGATCGGACCGGATTTTGACAAATGGTTAGAGGCCATGAAATCCGAGAAAGGATCCATGTAGAATACCAAGTATAGACTTTGGTAGACTTGCTCGTTGGACGGCAGGTCGTCGAGTACAAATGGACCTTTAAGATGAAGACAGACGCTGATGGTAAATGTCACCATTTATAGAGCTCGACTTATCGCAAAGAAGTTTCCGACAAGTTCAAGGAGTTGACTGTGATGAGACTTTCTCACTCGTAGCAATGCTAAAGTCTGTTGGAATTATGTTAGCAGTTGCTGCATTTTTCAATTATGAAATTTGGCAGATGGATGCCAAAACATCATTTCCTTCCTTGAGGAAAGGTTGTATGAGATACAACCAGAAGGTTTTGTCAGTCCTAAGGATGCTAAAAGGTGTGCGAGCTCCAACAATCCTTCTATGGGCTGTAGCAAGCATCTCGGAGTTGGAATATACGCTTTGATGAGGTGATCAAAGTTTTTGAGTCTATACAAAGTTTATGAGAAACTTGTATTTACAATAAAGTGAGTGGGAGCACTATAGAATTTTTGATAAGCATATGTGGTTGACATATTATTTATCGAAAATGATGTAGAATTTCTGGAAAGCATAAACAGTTGTTTGAAAAGAGTTTTTCAAAGGAAGGCCTGGATGAAGTTGTTGGAAATATGCCCTAGAGGCAATAATAAATTAGTTATTATCATATTTCCTTGTTCATGATAATCGTTTATTATCCATGCTATAATTGTATTGATCGGAGACTTAAATGCATGTGTGGATACATAGACAAAACCATGTCCCTAGTATGCCTCTAATGGACTAGCTCGTTGATCAAAGGATGGTTAAGGTTTCCTAGCCATGGACATGAGATGTCATTTGATAACGGGATCACATCATTAGGAGAATGATGTGATGGGTAAGACCCAAACTACAAACATAGCATATGATCGTGTCAGTTTATTGCTACTGTTTTCTGCATGTCAAGTATATGTTCCTATGACCATGCGATCATGCAACTCACGGATATCGGAGGAGTGCCTTGTGTGTATCAAACGTCGCAACGTAACTGGGTGACTATAAAGGTGCTCTACAGGTATCTCCGATGGTGTCTGTTGAGTTGGCATGGATCGAGACTGGGATTTGTTACTCCGTGTAACGGAGAGGTATCTCGGGGCCCACTCGGTAATGCAACATCACAATAAGCCTTGCAAGCAATGTGACTAATTGTTAGTTGCGGGATCTTGTATTACGGAACGAGTAAAGAAACTTGCCGGTAACAAGGTTGAACTAGGTATGGAGATACCGACGATCGAATCTCGGGCAAGTAACATACCGAAGAACAAAGGGAACGATATACGGGATTAACTGAATCCTTGACATAGAGGTTCGACCGATAAAGATCTTCGTAGAATATGTAGGAACCAATGTGGACGTCCAGGTCCCGCCATTGGTTATTGACCGTAGAGGTGTCTCGGTCATGTCTACATAGTTCTCGAACCCGCAGGGTCTGCACACTTAAGGTTCGGTGACGTTTCGGTAGTGTAGAGTTATGTATGGTGGTGACCGAAGGTTGTTCGGAGTCCTGGATGAGATCCCGGACGTCACGAGGAGCTCCGGAATGGTGCGGAGGTAAAGATTCATATATAGGAAGTCCCAGTTTGGTTTCCGGAAAAGTTTCGGGCTCATCGGTAGTGTACCGGGAGTATCGGTATTGTACCGGGAGTGCCGGTAGTGTACCGGAGGACCTCCGGGAGGGGTATTCCGACCCCAAGAGGTCCATGGGCTGTGGGAGAATAATAATCAGCCCTTAGTGGGCTGGGAAAACAGCCACAAAGGCCCATGGCGCAGGAGAGAAAGTCCTAAAGCAAAAAGTGGAAAATCAGCCAATAGGAGGCAATCCTACTCCAACTAGGATTGGAGGTGAAGTAGGATTGCTCCCACCTCCTATTTCGGCCGACCCAAAGGCCTTGGCTGCCTCTCCTCTCCTCTCCTCCTATATATACTAGTGTATTGGGTGGTTTTTGGACAGAATTTCCGGCCACGTGCTACCCGTTTCACCGGTGCACAGTTTCTCCTCTAGATCGGTTTTCCGCAGCGCTTAGGCGAAGCCCTGCCGGAATCACTCCACCACCATCACCGGAGAACCGTCATGCTGCCCGTGAACTCTCTCTCCTCTCCACCTCCTCTTGCTGGATCGAGATGGTGGAGATCGTCATCAAGTTGCATGTGTGCTGAACGCGGAGGTGCCGTCCGTTCGGCGCTAGATCGGAAGGACCGTGATCGAGATCGCGAGACAGTTCGTGATGAGATCGTGGAACGGATCGTGATGAGTTCGCGGACAGATCGTGATCAAGATCGTGAGACGGATCGTGATGAGATCGCGGGACAGATCGTGATGAGTTCACGGGACGGATCGTGATTGGATCGCGGGACGGATCGTGATGAGATCGCGGGACGCTCGGCGATTTGGATCACGAAGATGTTCGACTACACCAACCGCGTTTCTTAACGCTTCCCGCTTAGCGATCTACAAGGGTATGTAGATCCACTCTCCCTCTCGTAGATGCTCATCACCATGGATAGGTTTGCGTGTGCGTAGGAAAATTTTTGTTTCCCATGCGACGTTCCCCAACAGTGGCATCATGAGCTAGGTTGATGGTTCGATGAGATCTCGAGTAGAACACAAAAGGTTTGTGGGCGTTGATGCTTAGATTGCTTCCTCCCTTGGTCGTATTTTGGTTCAGCGGGATTGTGAGATGAAGCGGCCCGGACCAACATTACTCGTACGCTTACGAGAGACCGGTTCCCTCGACGCAACTTGTTGCCTAGATGGCTTGCAGGTGACAGTTTCTCTCACTTTAGTTGGATCGGATTCGACAAAGGCGGTCCTTGAGAAGGTTGAAAAGCAAACTAGTGTATCACCGTTGTGGTTTATGCGTAGGTGAGAATCGTTCTTGCTAGATACCCATAGCAGCCACGTAAAATATGCAACAACAATTAGAGGACGTCTAACTTGTTTTTGCAGGGTATGTTGTGATGTGATATGGCCAATTACATGATGAGATATATGTGATGTATGAGATGATCATGTGATGTATAGATTATCACGACTTGCATGTCGATGAGTACGGCAACCGGCAGGAGCCATAGGGTTGTCTTTAATTATTGTATGACCTGCGTGTCAATCATTAAGCGCTATGTAATGCTTTACTTTATCGCTACGGTAGCAATAGTAGTAGAAGCATGCAGGGCGTGACAACCCCAATGGCAACACATTGATGGAGATCAAGATGATGGAGATCATGGTGTTGTGCCGGTGACGATGGAGATCATGCCGGTGTTTCGAAGATGGAGATCTTAAACACAAGTTCATGGCCATATCATGTCACTTATGAATTGCATGAGATGTTAATCCTTTTATGCACCTTGTTTTGCTTAGTACGGCGGTAGCATTATAAGGTGATCCCTCACTTGAATTTCAAGATGAACTGTGTTCTCCTCGAGTGTGCACCGTTGCGAAAGTTCGTCGTGTTGAGACACCACGTGATGATCGGGTGTGATAGACTCTACGTTCACATACAACGGGTGCAAGCCAGATTTGCACGCGCAGAACACTCGGGTTAAACTTGACGACCCTAGCATGTACAGACATGGCCTCGGAACACGAGAGACCCAAAGGTCGAACATGAGTCATATAGTAGATATGATCAACATAATGATGTTCACCATTGCAGCCACCTCAACTCACGTGATGATCGGACTTGAGTTGGTGAATTTGGATCATGTATCACTCGAATGATCGGAGGGATGTCAATTTGAGTGGGAGTTCTTAAGTAATATGATTAATTGAACTCATTATCATGAACATAGTCAAAGTGTCTTTGCAAATTATGTTGTAGATTACTAGCTCGCGCTGTAGCTCCCTTGTATTTTTATATGTTCCTAGAGAAATAGAATTGAAAGATGTTGGTAGCATTATTGCGGACTGGGTCCGTGATCTGAGGATTGTCCTCATTGCTGCATAGAAGGCTTATGTCCTTAATGCACCGCTCGGTGCGCCACCCCCTCTAGCGTCGTCTATAGATGTTGTGAACATCTAACAGGCACGTTTCGATGACTACTTGATAGTTTAGTGCGTCATGCATTACGGCTTAGAATTGAGGCTCCAAAACGTTTTGAACGTCACGGAACATATGAGATGTTCTAGGAGCAGAGATTGTGATCTCAGGCTCGTGCCTTTGTTGCGAGATATGAGATCTCCAACAAGATTCTTTGCTTGTAAGATGAAGGAGAATAGCTCAATCGTTGAGCATGTACTCAGATTGTCTGGGTACTACAATCGCTTGAATCAAGTGGGAGTTGATCTTCCAGATAAGATAGTGATTGATATAGTTCTCCAAGTCACTGTCACTAAAGCTACTAGAACTTAGTGATGAACTATAATACACCAGGGATAGAAGTATTGATCCATGAGCTGTTCGCGATGTTTGACACCGCGAAGGTAGAAATCAAGAAGGAGCGTCAAGTGTTGATGGTTAATCAAACCACTAGTTTCGAAAAGGGCAAGAGCAAGGAGGGAAACTTCATGGATAGCAAGTCAGTTGCTGCTCCAGTGAAGCAACCCAAAGTTGAACTCAAACCCGAGACTAAGTGCTTCTATTATGAGGTGAGAGGTCGCTGAAGCGGAACAACCCTAGATACTTGGTAGATAAGAAGGCTGGCAACATCGACAGAAGTATATTTGATATACGAGTTATTTATGTGTACCTTGCTAGTACTCCTAGTAGCACCTGGGTATTGGATACCGGTTCGGTTGCTAAATGTTAGTAACTCGAAATAAAAGCTACGGAATAAACGGAGAACTAGATAAGGGTGAGGTGACGATGTGTGTTGGAAATGTTTCCAAGGTTGATGTGATCAACATCGCACGCTCTCTCTACCTTCAGGATTAGTGACGAACCTAAATAAATGTTATTTGGTGTTTTGCGTTGAGCATGAACATGATTAGATCATGTTTGTTGCAATACGGTTATTCATTTAAGTTAGAGAATAATAGTTATTCTGGTTACATGAATAATACCTTCAATGGTCATGCACCCAGTGAGAATGGTTTGTTGAAATCTTGATCGTAGTAGTACACATGTTCATAACATTGATGTCAAAAGATACAAAGTTAATAATGATAGTACCACATACTTGTGGCACTGCCGCTAAATGTCATATTGGTATAAAGCGCATGTAGAAACTCCATGCTGATGGATATTTGGACTCATCGATTTCGAATCGGTTGAGACATGCGAACCATGCCTCTTGGGCAAGATGACTAAAGGACCCCGTTGGATGGAGCGGGCAAGTGATTCATTGGAAATGATACATGTTGATGTATGCAATCTAGTGAGTCTTGTAGCATGTAGTGGATCTCGTTATTTTCTTACCTTCACTTATGATTTGAGTAGATATAGTGTATATTTACTTAATGAAACACAAGTCTGAATCGTTTGAAAGGTTCAAGCAAATTCAGAGTGAAGTTTAAAGATCATTGTGACAAGAAGATAAAAATGACCGCGATATGATCGTGGAGGTGAATATCTGAGTTGAATATCTGAGTTACGAGTTTGGCATACAACTTAAGACAACGTGAAATTTGTTTCACAACTAATGCCACCTGGAACACCATGGTGTGATGGTGTGTCCGAACATCATAGTCATGCTCTATTGATATAGTGCATACTGTGATGTCTCTTATCGTTTTACTACTATAATTTTTGGGGTTCTGCATTAGAGACAACTACATTCACTTTAAATAGGGCATCATCTAAATCCGTTGAGATGACACCGTGTGAATTATGGTTTGATAGAAACCTAAGCTTTCATTTCTTAATGTTTGGGGCTGCGATGCTTGTGTGGAAAATGTTTTCACATAATAAGCTAGAACCCAAAGCGGACAAATGTATCTTCATAGACTACCCTAAGAACAGATGGGTATGCCTTCTATCTCAGATCCGAGTGCAAAGTGTTTGTTGCTAGAACTGGGTCCTTTCTCGAGAAAAAGTTTCTCTCGAAAGAATTGAGTGGGAGGAAGATAGAACTTGATGAGGTTGTTAAACCTTTGTTCAACCAGAGAGTAGCGCAGCGCAGAAAGATGTTTCTGTGAAGCCTACGTTAGTTGAAGAGGAAGTTAATGATGATGATCATGAAGCTTCAGGATCAAGTTACTATCGAACTTCGTAGGTCGACAAGGATGTGTACTGCTCCTGAGCGGTACGACAACTCTGTCTTGGAGGTCATGTTGTTGGACAACGATGAACCTACGAGCTATGGAGAAGCGATGATGGGCCCGGATTCCGACAAATGGTTGGAGGCCATGAAATCCGAGATAGGATCCATGTATTAAAACCAAGTGTAGACTTTGGTGGACTTGCTCGTTGGACGGCAGGTCGTTGAGTACAAATGGATCTTTAAAATGAAGACAGACACTGATGGTGAATGTCACTATTTGTAAAGCTCGACTTGTTGCAAAGATGTTTGTGACAAGTTCAAGGAGTTAACTACGATGAGACTTTCTCACTCGTAGCGATGCTAAAAGTCTGTTGGAATTATGTTAGCAGTTGCTGTGTTTTCAATTATGAAATCTGGTAGATGGATGTCAAAACATCGTTTCCTTAATGGTTTACTTGAGGAAAGGTTGTATGTGATACAACCAGAAGGTTTTGTCAGGCCTAAGGATGCTAAAAGGTGTGCAAGCTTCGGTGATCCTTCCATGGACTGAAGCAAGCATCTCGGAGTTGGAATATACGCTTTGATGAGGTGATCAAAGTTTTGATGTTTATACAAAGTTTATGAGAAACTTGTATTTGCAATAAAGTGAGTGGGAGCACTATAGAATTTCTGATAAGTATATGTGGATGACATATTGTTGTCCAGAAATAATGTAGAGTTTCTGGAAAGCATAAAACGGTTATTTGGAAAGTGATTTTCAAAGGAAGACCTGGATAAAGCTACCTAATTGTTGAGCATCAAAATCTATAGAGATAGATCAAGATGCTTGATGAGACTTTCAATGAGTGCATACCTTCACAAGATTTTGAAAGAGTTCAAAATGGATCAGCCAGAGAAATAGTTCTCCTCTGATTTGTAAGGTGTGAAGTTGAGTGAGACTCAAAGCTCGACAACGGCAGAAGAAAGAGAAAGGACGAACGTCCTCCCCTATGCCTTAGCCATAGGCTCTATATTATGCCATGCTGTGTACCGCACCTATGTGTGCCTTGCCATGAGTCTGTCAAGGGGTACAAGAGTGGTCCAGGAGTGGATCACTGGACAGCGGTCGGAATTATCCTTAGTAACCAGAGGACTAAGGAAATGTTTCTTGATTATGGAGGTGATAAAGAGTTCGTCGTAAAGAGTTACGTCAATGCAAGCTTTAACACCTATCCGGATGACTAGTAGTAGCAATCTGGATACGTATAGTGGAGCATCCATTTGGAAATAGTACCAAGTGGAGTGTGGTAGTAGTGTTTACGGTTTGACATAAAGATATGCAAAGTACACACGGATCTGAATATCGCAGACCCGTGGACTATAAGACCTCTCTCACATGCAAAGCATGATCGAGCCCCAGAACTCATTGGGTGTTAGATTCATAACAATGCGAATCACATGGTGATGTGAACTAGATTATTGACTCTAGTGCAAGTGGGAGACTGTTGGAAATATGCCCTAGAGGCAATAATAAATTAGTTATTATCATATTTCCTTGTTCATGATAATCGTTTATTATCCATGCTATAATTGTATTGATCGGAGACTTAAATGCATGTGTGGATACATAGACAAAACCATGTCCCTAGTATGCCTCTAATGGACTAGCTCGTTGATCAAAGGATGGTTAAGGTTTCCTAGCCATGGACATGAGATGTCATTTGATAACGGGATCACATCATTAGGAGAATGATGTGATGGGTAAGACCCAAACTACAAACATAGCATATGATCGTGTCAGTTTATTGCTACTGTTTTCTGCATGTCAAGTATATGTTCCTATGACCATGCGATCATGCAACTCACGGATATCGGAGGAGTGCCTTGTGTGTATCAAACGTCGCAACGTAACTGGGTGACTATAAAGGTGCTCTACAGGTATCTCCGATGGTGTCTGTTGAGTTGGCATGGATCGAGACTGGGATTTGTTACTCCGTGTAACGGAGAGGTATCTCGGGGCCCACTCGGTAATGCAACATCACAATAAGCCTTGCAAGCAATGTGACTAATTGTTAGTTGCGGGATCTTGTATTACGGAACGAGTAAAGAGACTTGCCGGTAACGAGGTTGAACTAGGTATGGAGATACCGACGATCGAATCTCGGGCAAGTAACATACCGAAGAACAAAGGGAACGATATACGGGATTAACTGAATCCTTGACATAGAGGTTCGACCGATAAAGATCTTCGTAGAATATGTAGGAACCAATGTGGACGTCCAGGTCCCGCCATTGGTTATTGACCGTAGAGGTGTCTCGGTCATGTCTACATAGTTCTCGAACCCGCAGGGTCTGCACACTTAAGGTTCGGCGACGTTTCGGTAGTGTAGAGTTGTGTATGGTGGTGACCGAAGGTTGTTCGGAGTCCCGGATGAGATCCCGGACGTCACGAGGAGCTCCGGAATGGTCCGGAGGTAAAGATACATATATAGGAAGTCCCAGTTTGGTTTCCGGAAAAGTTTCGGGCTCATCGGTAGTGTACCGGGAGTATCGGTATTGTACCGGGAGTGCCGGTAGTGTACCGGAGGACCTCCGGGAGGGGTATTTCGACCCCAAGAGGTCCATGGGCTGTGGGAGAATAATAACCAGCCCTTAGTGGTCTGGGAAAACAGCCACAAAGGCCCATGGCGCAGGAGAGAAAGTCCTAAAGCAAAAAGTGGAAAATCAGCCAATAGGAGGCAATCCTACTCCAACTAGGATTGGAGGTGAAGTAGGATTGCTCCCACCTCCTATTTCGGCCGACCCAAAGGCCTTGGCTGCCTCTCCTCTCCTCTCCTCCTATATATACTAGTGTATTGGGTGGTTTTTGGACAGAATTTCCGGCCACGTGCTACCCGTTTCACCGGTGCACGGTTTCTCCTCTAGATCGGTTTTCCGCAGCGCTTAGGCGAAGCCCTGCCGGAATCACTCCACCACCATCACCGGAGCGCCGTCACGCTGCCGGTGAACTCTCTCTCCTCTCCACCTCCTCTTGCTGGATCGAGATGGTGGAGATCGTCATCAAGCTGCACGTGTGCTGAACGCGGAGGTGCCGTTCGTTCGGCGCTAGATCGGAAGGACCGTGATCGAGATTGCGAGACAGTTCGTGATGAGATCGCGGAACGGATCGTGATGAGTTCGCGGACAGATCGTGATCAAGATCGTGAGACGGATCGTGATGAGATCGCGGGACGGATCGTGATGAGTTCACGGGACGGATCGTGATTGGATCGCGGGACGGATCGTGATGAGATCGCGGGACGCTCGACGATTTGGATCGCGAAGATGTTCGACACACCAACCGTGTTTCTTAACGCTTCCCGCTTAGTGATCTACAAGGGTATGTAGATCCACTCTCCCTCTCGTAGATGCTCATCACCATGGATAGGTTTGCGTGTGCGTAGGAAATTTTTTGTTTCCCATGCGACGTTCCCCAACAGAAGCTACCTAATTGTTGAGAATCAAGATCTATAGAGATAGATCAAGATGCTTGATGAGACTTTCAATGAGTACATACCTAGACAAAATTTTGAATGAGTTCAAAATTGATCAGTCAGAGAAAGAGTTCTTGCCTGATTTGTAAGGTGTGAAGTTGAGTAAGATTCAAAGCTCGACCATGGCAGAAGACAGAGAAAGGACAAACGTCGTCCCCTATGCCTTAGCCATAGGCTCTGTGTAGTATGCCATGCTGTGTACCGCACCTGTGTGTGTGCCTTGCCATGAGTCCGTCAAGGGGTACAAAAGTGATCCAGGAGTGGATCACTAGACAATGTTCAAGATTATCCTTAGTTACTAAAGGACTAAGGAGATGTTTTCTCGATTATGAGGATGATAAAGAGTTCATCGTAAAGTGTTACGTTTTTGCAAGCTTTAACACCAATCCGGATGACTCTTAGTAGCAATACGGTTACATATTATGGAGCAGCCATTTGGAATAGCTCCAAGTGGAGCGTGGTATTAGTGTCTACAGTAAGACATAGAGATTTGCAAAGTACACGCGGATCTGAATGTCACTGGTCCGTTGACTAAAAGACCTCTCAAACATGCAAAGCATGATTGAGCCCCAGAACTCATTGGGTGTTAGATTCATAACAATGCGAATCACATGGTGATGTGAACGAGATTATTAACTCTAGTGCAAGTGGGAGACTGTTGGAAATATGCCCTAGAGGCAATAATAAATTAGTTATTATCATATTTCCTTGTTCATGATAATCGTTTATTATCCATGCTAGAAATGTATTGATCGGAAACTCAGATACATGTGTGGATACATAGACAACACCATATCCCTAGTATGCCTCTGATGGACTAGCTCGTTGATCAAAGATGGCTAAGGTTTCCTAGCCATGGACATGAGATGTCATTTGATAATGGGATCACATCATTAGGATAATGATGTGATGGACAAGACCCAAACTATAAACGTAGCATATGATCGTGTGAATTTATTGCTATAGTATTCTGCATGTCAAGTATCTGTTCCTATGACCATGAGATCAGGCAACTTATTGACATCGGAGGAGTACCTTGTGTGTATCAAACGTCGCAACGTAACTGGGTGACTATAAAGGTGCTCTACAGGTATCTCCGAGGGTGTCTGTTGGGTTGGCATGGATCAAGACTGGGATTTGTTACTCCGTGTGATGGAGAGGTATCTCAGGGCCCACTCGGTAATACACCATCACAATAAGCCTTGCAAGCAATGTGACTAAGTGTTAGCCACAGGATCTTGTATTACGGAACGAGTAAAGAGACTTGTCGGTAACGAGATTGAACTAGGTATAGAGATACCGACGATCGAATCTCGAGCAAGTAACATACCGAAGAACAAAGGGAACAACATACGGGATTAACTGAATCCTTGACATAGAGGTTCAACCGATAAAGATCTTCATAGAATATGTAGGAACCAATATGGACATCCAGGTCCCGCTATTGGTTATTGACCGTAGAGGTGTCTCGGTCATGTCTACATAACTCTCGAACCCGCAGGGTCTGCACACTTAAGGTTCGGTGACGTTTCGGTAGTATAGAGTTATGTATGGTGGTGACGGAAGGTTGTTCGGAGTCCCATATGAGATCCCGGACATCACGAGGAGCTCCGGAATGGTCCGGAGGTAAAGATTGATACATAGGAAGTCCTGTTTTGGTCGCCGGAAAAGTTTCGGGCTCATCGGTAGTGTACCGGTAGTGCCGGGAGGGTCCCGGGGGTCCACCGGATGGGGCCACCAGCCCCAAAGGCCTACATGGGCTGTGAGAGAGGGCACACCAGGCCCTGGTGGGTTGGCCTCCCCTGCCACAGAGGCCCATGCGGGAAGGGGGTTGGTTGGAGGGCCAACCCTAGGGTTGGCGCCACCTAACTTGGGTGGCAAGCCACCCTAGGGCGCCTCCATGCTTGGCCACCGCCCCAAGGGGGAAACCCTAGGGGTTTGGCGCACCACCCCTCCCCCTATATATATGTGAGAGGGAGGAGGGCAGCCGAACCCTAAGTCACGGTGCAGCCATTCCTCCCTCCCCGATTGCTTCTCCTCTAGTAGATTGGTTCGGCGCCGCTTAGCGAAACTCTGCCGGATCAGCTCCACCACCACCGCCGCCACGCCATTGTGCTGCCAGTGAACCCATCTACCTCTCTGATCCATCTTGATGGATCAAGAAGGTGGAGATCGTCATCGAGCTGTACATGTGTTGAACGCGAAGGTGTCGTCCGTTCGGCACTAGATCGGAAGGACCATGATGGGATCGCGGGACGGCTCGTGATGAGATCGCGGGACGAATCGGGATTGGATCATGAGGACGTTCGACTACATCAACCGCATTTCTTTAACGCTTCCGCGTAGTGATCTACAAGGGTACGTAGATCCAATCTCTCCTCTCATAGATGCTCATCTCCTAGATTGATCTTGGTGAAGCGTAGGAATTTTTTTGTTTCCCATGCAACGTTCCCCAACACTAATCACGTTCATGATCAACGCAAACACCAAATAACATTTATTTAGGTTCATCACTAATCTCGAAGGTAGAGAGAGCATGCGATGGTGATCACATCAACCTTGGAAACACTTCCAACACTCATCGTCATCTCACCCTTAGCTAGCCTCCGCTTATTCCGTAGCTCTTATTTTGAGTTACTAACATTTAGCAACCGGATCGGTATCCAATTCCCAGTTGCTACTAGGAGTACTAGCAATGTACACATCAATAACACGCATATCAAATATACTTCTCTCGACGTTGCAACCCTTCTTATCTACCAAGTATCTAGGGTTGTTCCGCTTCAACGACCGTTCTCCTAATAATAGAAGCACTTAGTCTCGGGTTTGGGTTCAACCTTGGGTTTCTTCACTTGAGCAGCAACTGACTTGACATCGATGAACTTTCCCTCCTAGCCCTTGCCCTTCTCGAAACTAGTGGTTTCACTAACCATCAATACTTGATGCTCCTTCTTGATTTCTACCTTCGCGATGTCAAACATCGTGAATAGCTCAGGGATCATTATTTCCATCCCTAGCAATTTTATAGTTCATCATGAAGCTCTAGTAGCTTTGTGACAGTGACTTGGAGAACTATATCAATCACTATCTTAACTGGAAGATCAACTCCCACTCGATTCAAGCGATTGTAGTATCCAGACAATCTAAGCGCATGCTCAAAAATTGAGCTATTCTCCTTCATCTTGCAGGCAAAGAATCTTGTTGGAGGTCTCATACCTCTCAACACGGGCACGACCTTAGATCCTAGTTTTAGCTCTTAGAACATCTCATATGTTCCATGACGTTCAAAACGTTTTGGAGCCTCAATTCTAAGCCGTAATGCATGACACACTGAACTATCAAGCAGTCATCAGAACGTGACTATCAGATGTTCACAACATCTACAGACAACGCTTGAGGGGGTGGCGCACTTAGCAGTGCATTAAGGACATAAGCCTTCTACGCAACAATGAGGACAATCCTCAGATCACAAACCCAGTCCGCATTGTTGCTACCATCATCTTTGAACTCTATTTCTCTAGGAACATATAAAAAATTCAAGGGAGCTACAACTGTTGGAAATATGCCTTAGAGGCAATAATAAAATGGCTATTATTGTATTTCCTTGTTCATGATAATTGTCTATTGTTCATGCTATAATTGTGTTAACCGGAAACCGTAATACATGTGTGAATACATAGACCACAACATGTCCCTAGTGAGCCTCTAGTTGGCTAGCTCGTTGATCAATAGATGGTCACGGTTTCATGATCATGGACATTGGATGTCGTTGATAACGGGATCACATCATTAGGAGAATGACGTGATGGACAAGACCCAATCCTAAGCAGAGCACAAGATCGTGTAGTTCGTCTGCTAAAGCTTTTCTAATGTCAAGTACCGTTTCCTTAGACCATGAGATTGTGCAACTCCCGGATACCATAGGAATGCTTTGGGTGTGCCAAACGTCACAACGTAACTGGGTGGCTATAAAGGTACACTACGGGTATCTCCGAAAGTGTCTGTTGGGTTGGCACGAATCAAGACTGGGATTTGTCACTCCGTGTGACGGAGAGGTATCTCTGGGCCCACTCGGTAAGACATCATCATAATGAGCTCAATGTGACTAAGGAGTTAGCCACGGGATGATGTGTTATAGAACAAGTAAAGAGACTTGCCGGTAATGAGGTTGAACAAGGTATAGGGATACCGACGATCGAATCTCGGGCAAGTGTCATAACGGTAGATAAAGGGAATTGTATACGGGATTGATTGAATCCCCGACATCGTGGTTCATCTGATGAGATCATCGCTGAGCATGTGGGAGCCAACATGGGTATCCAGATCCCGCTGTTGGTTATTGATCGAAGAGGTGTCTCGGTCATGTCTACGTGTCTCCCGAACCTGCAGGGTCTACACACTTAAGGTTCGATGACGCTAGGGTTATAGGGAAATAGTGTACATGGTTACTGAAGGTTGTTCGGAGTCCTGGATGAGATCCCGGACGTCACGAGGAGTTTTGGAATGGTCCAGAGGTAAATATTTATATATAGGAAGTGAGGATTTGGTCATCGGAAGAGTTTCGGGCATCACCGGTAACGTACCGGGACCACCGGAAGGGTTCCGGGGGTCCACCAAGTGGGGCCAACAGCACCGGAGGGCTGCATGGGCCACAAGTGGGAGGGAACCAGCGCCTAGGTGGGCTGGTGTGCCCCCACAGGGGGCCCAAGGCGCAGCTTGAGGTGGGAGGGGGCAAACCCTAGAGGCAGATGGGCCCTAGGCCCACCTAGGGCGCCGCCCCTCCCACTCCCTCCTTGGCCACCGCCCTAGATTGATCTAGGGTTGGCCGCCGGCCCTGGGGAGGGAACCCTAGGGCTTCCGCACCCCTCCTCCTTCCCCTATATATATGTGGGGTTTGGGGGGATGCGAGACACATGAGTTGTCTCTCTCGGCACAGCCCTACCCTTCTTGTTCCTCGTTCTCCGCGGTGCTTGGCGAAGCCCTGCCGGAGACCACGCAGCTCCACCATCACCATGCCGTCATGCTACTGGAGCTCTCCCTCAACCTCTCCTTCCTCCTTGCTGGATCAAGGCGTAGGAGACGTCATCGGACTGGACGTGTGTTGAACGCGGAGGCGCCGTTGTTCGGTGCTAAGATCATAATCCACCGCGATCTAAATTGTTGCGAGTACGACTCCACCAACCGCATTATAGTAACTCTTCTGCTTTGCGATCTTCAAAGGTACGAAGATGCACTCTCCCTACTCGTTGCTGGTTTCTCCATAGAGATCTTGGTGAACACGTAGGAATTTTTTTGATTTACTACTACGTCTCCCAACAGTGGCATCATGAGCTAGATCTGTGCGTAGAATCTATGCACGAGTAGAACACAAAGTTGTTGTGGGCGTCGATCTTGTTAATTTTCTTACCACTACTAGTCTTATCTTGATTCGGCGGTATTGTGGGATGAAGCGACCCGGACCAAATTTACACGTACGCTTACGTGAGACCGGTTCCACCACCTGACATGCACTTGTTGCATAAGGTGGCTAGCGGGTGTGTGTCTCTCCCACCTTAGTCGGATTGGATTCGATGAAAAGGGTCCTTATGAAGGGTAAATAGCAATTGGCATATCACATTGTGGTTTTGGCGTAGGTAAGAAACGTTCTTGCTAGAAACCCATAGAAGCCACGTAAAAACTTGCAACTACAAATTAGAGGACATCTAACTTGTTTTTGCAGCATATGCCTTGTGATGTGATATGGCAAAAGGATGTGATGTGATTCATTGTGATGTATGAGATTGATCATGTTCTTGTAATAGGATTCACGACTTGCATGTCGATGAGTATGACAACCGGTAGGAGCCATAGGAGTTGTCTTATTTTATTGTATGACCTGCGTGTCAATCATAAACGCCATGTAATTACTTTACTTTATTGCTAAATGTTAGCCATAGCAGTAGAAGTAATAGTTGGCGAGACAACTTCATGAATACATGATGATGGAGATCATGGTGTCGTGCCGGTGACAGTGATGACCATGGTGCCCCGAAGATGGAGATCAAAGGAGCAAGATGATATTGGCCATATCATGTCACTATATTGATTGCATGTGATGTTTATCATGTTTACATCTTATTTTCTTAGAACGACGGTAGTAAATAAGATGATCTCTCAATAAATTTCAAGAAATGTGTTCACCCTAACTGTGCACCATTTCTAAGGATCGTTGTTCCGAAGCACCATGTGATGATCGGGTGTGATAGGTTCTAACGTTCGCATACAACGGGTGTAAGCCAGATTTACACACGCGAAACACTTTGGTTGACTTGACGAGCCTAGCATGTACAGACATGGCCTCGGAACACAGAAGATCGAAAGGTCGAAAATGAGTCGTATAGTAGATGCGATCAACATGGAGATGTTCACCAGGGATGACTAGTCCGTCTCACGTGATGATCGGACACGGGCTAGTTGACATGGATCATGTATCACTTGGATGACTAGAGAGATGTCTATCTAAGTGGGAGTTCATTAAATAATTTGATTATGTGAACTTAATTATCATGAACTTAGTCTAAAATTGTCTTTACAATCTATATTGTAGATCCAATGGCCAACGCTAATGTCACCCTCAACTTCAATGCATTCCTAGAGAAAACCAAGATGAAATATGATGGAAGCAACTATGCGGACTGGGTCCGTAGCTTGAGGATTATCCTCATAGCTTCCAAGAGATTGTATGTCCTTGATGCACCGCTAGGTGACCCACCCATTTTCCCAGCGGACCAAGACATTACGAATGCTTGGCAGTCACGCTGTGATGATTACTCCCTGGTTCAGTGCGGCATGCTTTACAGTTTAGAACCGGGGCTCCAAAAGCGTTTTGAGCAACACGGAGCATATGAGATGTTGCAAGAGCTGAAACTGGTTTTCCAAGCTCATGCCCAGGTCGAGAGATATGACGTCTCCGACAAGTTCTTCAGCTATAAGATGGAGAAGAATAGTTCTGTCAGTGAGCACATACTCAAAATGTCTGGGTTACACAATCGCTTGACTCAGCTGGGAGTTAATCTCCCGGATGACTCGGTCATTGACAGAATCCTCCAGTCGCTTCCACCTAGCTACAAGAGCTTTGTGATGAACTACAACATGCAGGGGATGGACAAGTCCATTCCTGAGTTGTACTTGATGCTGAAATCAGCAGAGGTCGAGATCAAAAAGGAGCATCAAGTGTTGATGGTCAATAAGACCACTATTTTCAAGAAAGGCAAGAGTAAGAAGAACTTCAAGAAGGACGACAAAGCAGTTGCCGCACCCGGTAAGCAAGTTGCCGGGAAGAAGAACAAGAATAGACCCAAGCCTGAGACTGAGTGCTTTATTACAAGGGTACCGGTCACTGGAAGCGGAACTGCCCCAAGTACTTAGCGGATAAGAAGGCCGACAACGTTAAAGGTATATGTGATATACTTGTTATTGATTTGTACCTAACCAGCGCTCGTAGTATCTCCTGAGTATTTGATATCGGTGCAGTTGCTCACATTTGTAACTCCAAGCAGGAGCTACGGAATAAGCGGAGGCTGGCAAAGGACGAGGTGACGATGCGCGTCGGGAATGGTTCCAAGGTCGATGTGATCGCCGTCGGCACGCTACCTCTACATCTACCTTCGGGATTAGTTTTAAACCTCAATAATTGTTATTTAGTACTAGCTTTGAGCATGAACATTGTATCTGGATCTCGCTTGATGCAAGATGGCTACTCATTTAAATCTGAGAATAATGGTTGCTCTATTTATATGAGAGAAATGTTTTATGGTCATGCCCCGCTGGTCAATGGTTTATTTTTGATGAATCTCGAACGTGATGTTACACATGTCCATAGTGTGAGTACCAAAAGATGTAAGGTTGACAACGATAGTCCCACTTACATGTGGCACTGCCGCCTTGGTCATATTGGTGTCAAACGCATGAAGAAGCTCCATGCTGATGGACTTTTGGAGTCTCTTGATTTTGAATCATTTGACACGTGCGAACCATGCCTCATGGGCAAGATGACCAAGACTCCGTTCTCCGGAACAATGGAGCGAGCAACTGACTTGTTGGAGATAATACATATCGATGTATGTGATCCAATGAGCGTTGAGGCTCGCGGTGGCTACCATTATGTTCTCACCCTCACTGATGACTTGAGAAGATATGGGTATGTCTACTTAATGAAACACAAGTCTGAAACCTTTGAAAGATTTAAGGAATTTTAGAGTGAGGTAGAGAATCAACATGACAGGAAAATAAAGTGCCTACGATCTGATCGTGGCAAAGAATATTTGAGTCACGAGTTTGGCACACACCTAAGGAAATGTGAAATTGTTTCACAACTCATGCCGCCTGGCACACCTTAGCGAAATGGTGTGTCTAAACATCGTAATCGTACTCTATTGGATTATGGTGCGATCTATGATGTCTCTTACCGACTTACCTCTATCATTTTGGGGATATGCATTAGAGACTGCCGCATTCACTTTAAATAGGGCACCTTCAAAGTCCGTTGAGACGACACCGTATGAATTATGGTTTGGAAAGAAACCTAAGCTGTCGTTTCTAAAAGTTTGGGGATGCGATGCTTATGTGAAGAAACTTCAACCTGAGAAGCTCGAACCCAAAGCGGAAAAGTGTGTCTTAATAGGATATCCCAAAGAGACTATTGGGTATACCTTCTACCTTAGATCCAAAGGCAAATTCTTTGTTGCCAAGAATGGATCCTTTCTCGAGAAAGAATTTCTCTCAAAAGAAGTAAGTGGGAGGAAAATAGAACTCGATGAGGTAATTGTACCTCCACTCGAACCGAAGAGTAGCGCAGCACAGGAAGTTGTTTCTGTGGAGCCTACACCGGCTGGAGAGGAAGTTAATGATGATGATCATGAAACTTCAGATAAAGTTACTATTGAACGTCAAAGGTCCACTAGGACACGTTCCGCACCAGAGTGGTATGGCAACCCTGTCTTGGAGATCATGTTGTTGGACAACGGTGAACCTTCGAACTATGAAGAAGCGATGGCAGGCCCGGATTCCAACAAATGGCTTGAAGCCATGAAATCCGAGATAGGATCCATGTATGATAACAAAGTATGGACTTTGGTGGACTTGCTTGATGATAAGCGAGCTATTGAAAATAAATGGATCTTTAAGAAGAAGACCGGCGCGGATGATAATGTGACCGTCTATAAGGCTCGGCTTGTCGCTAAGGGTTATCGATAAGTTCAAGGAGTTGACTACGATGAGACTTTCTCACCCGTAGCGATGCTGAAGTCCGTCTGAATCATGTTAGCAATTGCCGCATTTTATGATTATGAGATCTAGCAAATGGATGTCAAAACGGCATTCCTTAATGGCTTCCTTAAGGAAGAACTGTATATGATGCAGCCGGAAGGTTTTGTCGAACCTAAAGATGCTAACAAAGTATGCAAGCTCAAGTGCTCCATCTATGGGCTAGTGCAAGCATCTCGGAGTTGGAACATTCGCTTTAATGAGGTGATTAAAGCGTTTGGGTTTATACAGGTTTATGAAGAACCCTGTATTTACAAGAAAGTGAGTGGGAGCTCTGTAGCATTTCTCATATTATATGTGGATGACATATTGTTGATGGGAAATGATATAGAACTTTTGGAAAGTGTAAAGGCCTACTTGAATAAATGTTTTTTCAATGAAGGACCTTGTAGAAGTTGCTTACATATTAGGCATCAAGATCTATAGAGATAGATCGAGACGCCTCATAGGTCTTTCACAAAGCACATACCTTGAGAAGATATTAAAGAAGTTCAATATGGATCAGTCCAAGAAGGGATTCTTGCCTGTGTTAAAGGGTGTGAGATTGAGTACGACTCAATGCCCGACCACTACAAAGGATAGAGAAGAGATGAGTGTCATCCCCTATGCTTCAGCCATAGGCTCTATTATGTATGCCATGCTATGTACCAGACCTGATGCGAACCTTGCCATAAGTTTGGTAGGGAGGTACCAAAGTGATCCCAGAGCGGGACACTGGAAAACGGTCAAGAATATCCTAATGTACCTGAAAAGGACAAAGGACATGTTTCTCATATATGGAGGTGCCGAAGAGCTCGTCGTAAAGGGTTACGTTGATGCTAGCTTTGACACAGATCCGGACAACTCCAAGTCGCAAACCGGATACGTGTATATTTTGAACGGAGGGGCAGTCAGCTGGTGCAGCAGCAAGCAAAGCGTCGTGGCGGCATCTACATGTGAAGCGGAGTACATAGTTGTTTCGGAAGCAGCAAAGGAAGGAGTCTAGATGAAGGAGTTCATCACCGACCTAGGAGTAATTCCCAATGCGTCGGGCCCGATGACTCTATTCCTTGACAACACTGGAGCTATTGCCCTTCCCAAGGAGCCCAGGTTTCACAAGAAGATAAGACACATCAAGCGCCGCTTCAACTCCATCCATGATTACATTCAGGAGGGAGATATAGATATTTGAAAAGTACATACGGATCTGAATGTCGCAGATCCATTGACCAAGCCTCTCTCACGAGCAAAACATGATCAACACCAGAATGCTATGGGTGTTCGATTCATCACAATGTAACTAGATTATTGACTCTAGTGCAAGTGGGAGACTATTGGAAATATGCCCTAGAGGCAATAATAAAATGGTTATTATTGTATTTCCTTGTTCATGATAATTGTCTATTGTTCATGCTATAATTGTGTTAACCGGAAACCGTAATACATGTGTGAATACATAGACCACAACATGTCCCTAGTGAGCCTCTAGTTGGCTAGCTCGTTGATCAATAGATGGTCACGGTTTCATGATCATGGACATTGGATGTCGTTGATAACGGGATCACATCATTAGGAGAATGATGTGATGGACAAGACCCAATCCTAAGCGGAGCACAAGATCATGTAGTTCGTCTGGTAAAGCTTTTCTAATGTCAAGTATCGTTTCCTTAGACCATGAGATTGTGCAACTCCCGAATACCGTGGGAATGCTTTGGGTGTGCCAAACGTCACAACATAACTGGGTGGCTATAAAGGTACACTACGGGTATCTCCAAAAGTGTCTGTTGGGTTGGCACGAATCGAGACTGGGATTTGTCACTCCGTGTGACAGAGAGGTATCTCTGGGCCCACTCGGTAAGACATCATCATAATGAGCTCAATGTGACTAAGGACTTAGCCACGAGATGATGTGTTACGGAACGGGTAAAGAGACTTGCCGGTAACGAGATTGAACAAGGTATAGGGTTACCGACGATCGAATCTCGGGCAAGTGTCATACCGGTAGACAAAGGGAATTGTATACGAGATTGATTGAATCCCTGACATCGTGGTTCATCTGATGAGATCATCGTGGAGCATGTGGGAGCCAACATGGATATCCAGATCCCGCTGTTGGTTATTGATCGAAGAGGTGTCTCGGTCATGTCTACGTGTCTCCCGAACCCGTAGGGTCTACACACTTAAGGTTCGATGACGCTAGGGTTATAGGGAAATAGTGTATGTTGTTACCGAAGGTTGTTAGGAGTCCCGAATGAGATCCCAGACGTCATGAGGAGTTCTGGAATGGTATTGAGGTAAAGATTCATATATAGGAAGTGAGGTTTTGGTCATCGGAAGAGTTTCGGGCATCACCGGTAACGTACCAGGACCACCAGAAGGGTTCCGGGGGTCCACCAAGTGGGGCCACCAGTACTAGAGGGCTGCATGGGCCACAAGTGGGAGGGAACCATCCCCTAGGTGGGATGGTGTGCCCCCACAAGGGGCCCAAGGCGCAGCTTGAGGTGGGAGGGGGCAAACCCTAGAGGCAGATAGGCCCTAGGCCCACCTAGGGCGCCGCCACTCCCACTCCTTCCTTGGCTGCCGCCCTAGATTGATCTAGGGTTGGCCACCGCCCCTGGGGAGGGAACCCTAGGGCTGACGCACCCCTCATCCTTCCCCTATATATATGTGGGGTTTTGGGGGCTGCCAGACACACGAGTTCTCTTTCTTGACGCAGCCCTACCCTTCCTCTTCCCCGTTCTCCGCCGTGCTTGGCGAAGCCCTGCCGGAGACCACACAACTCCACTGTCACCACGTTGTCGTGCTGCCGGAGCTCTCCCTCAACCTCTCCTTCCTCCTTTCTAGATCAAGGCATAGGAGACGTCACCGGGATGCACGTGTGTTGAACGCGGAGGCGCCGTTGTTCGGCGCTAAGATCGGAATCCACCGCGATCTGAATCGATGCGAGTACGACTCCACCAACCGCGTTCTAGTAATGCTTCCGCTTTGCGATCTTCAAAGGTATGAAGATGAACTCACCCCACTCGTTGCTGGTTTCTCCATAGATAGATCTTGGTGAACACGTAGGATTTTTTTTAATTTACTACTACGTCTCCCAACAACAACACGAGCTTGTAATCTACAACATAATTTGCAAAGACATTTTGACTACGTTCATGATAATGAGTTTAGTTAATCATATTACTTAAAACTCCCACTCAAATTGACATCTGTTTGGTCATTCGAGTGTCACATGATCCAAATCCACCAACTCAAGTCCGATCATCACGTGAGTTGAGGTGGTTTCAATGGTGAGCATCACCATGTTGATCATATCTACTATATGACTCATGTTCGACCTTTCGGTCTCTTGTGTTCCGAGGCCATGTCTGTACATTTGAGGCTCGTCAACTTTAACCCGAATGTTCTGCATGTGTAATACTGGCTTGCACCCGTTGTATGTGAACGTAGAGTCCATCACACCCGATCATCACGTGGTGTCCCGAAACAATGAACTTTCACAACGGTGCACACTCAGGGAGAACACAATTCTATCTTGAAATTTAAGTGAGGGATCACCTTATAATTCTACGGTCTTCCTAAGCAAAATAAGATGCATAAAAGGATTAACATCACATGCAAATCATAAGTGACATGATATGGCCATGACCTTGTGCTTTTGATCTCCATCTCCAAAGCACAGGCATGATCTCCATCGTGACCGGCATGACACCATGATCTCCATCATCTTGATCACCATCAATGTGTCGCCATCGGGGTTGCCGCGCCGACTGTTGCTTCCACAACTATTGCTAACTCATAGCAATAAAGTAAAGCAAAATGATGAAAATAATTAAAGAAAACCCTATGGATCCTACCGGTTGCCATACTCATCGACATGCAAGTCGTGATATTCTATACAAAACATGATCATCACATACATCACATATATCTCATCATGTAATTGGTCATATCACATCACAACATACCCTACAAAAACAAGTTAGACGTCCTCTAATTGTTGTTACAAGTTTTACGTGGCTGCTAAGGGTATCTAGCAAGAACAATTCTCACCTACACAAAAACCACAACGGTGATACACAAATTGCTATTCAATCTTCTCAAAGACCACCTTTGTCGAATCCGATCCAACTAGAGTAGGAGAGACAGACACCCGCCAGCCATCTTTGTGCAACAAATTTACACGTCAGTCGATGTAACCGGTCTCTCGTAAGCGTATGACTATGGTTGGTCTGGGCCGCTTCATCACACAGTACCGCTGAATCAAAAAACGACCAAGGAAGGAAGAAATCTAGGCATCAACGCCCACAAACTCTTTTGTGTTATGCTCATGATCTCATCTACACATAGACCTAGATCATGATGCCATTGTTGGGGAACGTTGCATGGGAAACAAAAAATTTCCTACGCACACGGAAGATCTATCCATGGTGATGAGCATCTATGAGGGGGAGAGTGGATGTACATACCCTTGTAGATCGCTAAGCAGGAAGCGTTAAGAAACGCGGTTGATGTAGTTGAACGTCTTCGCGATCCAAATCGCCGAGCGTCCCACGATCCAATCACGATCCGTCTCGATCTAGCGCCGAACGGACGGCACCTCCGCGTTCAGCACACGTACAGCTTGAAGCTGATCTCTGCCTTCTTGATCCAGCAAGAGGGAGATGAGAGGTAGATGAGTTCTCCGGCAGCGCGACAATGTGGCGGCGATGGTCGTGGAACTATTCCGGCAGGGCTTCACCTAAGCACCGCCGAACTAGACTAGAGGAGAAAACCGATCTAGATGAATTAGAGGGAGCACGTGGCAATTAGGGTTAGATCTTCCCTCTAAATCCTCTAGTATATATAGGACGGAGGGAGGGGAGGAGGCAGCCTCAAACCCTCAAGGTTTGGCCGAAATTGGAGGTGCAGGAGTCCTACTCCAATCCTACTAGGAGTAGGATTCCTCCTCTCCACTTGGAAATCCTTTCCACCTTTCCACCTTTCCACCTTTGGGTTTTCCCCACCCCTAGACGCATGAGCCTTAGTTGGGGCTTCGGCCAGCCCACTAGGGGCTGTTTTGACTCCTCCCACAGCCCATGAGGTCCTTTGGTTCGAGACACACCTCCTGATGGTCCCCCAATACCCTCTAGGCACTCCCGGTACACTACCGAAGTACCCAAAACTTTTTCGGTGACCAAAACAGGACTCCCTATATATCAATATTTACCTCCAGACCATTCCGGAGATCCTCGTGATGTCCAGGATCTCATATGGGACTTCAAACAACCTTAGGTCACCACCATACATAACTCTATACTACTAAAACGTCACCGAACCTTAAGTGTGCAGACCCTGCGGGTTCAAGAACTATGTAGACATGACCGAGACACCTCTACGGTCAATAACCAATAGCGGGATCTGGATGCCCATATTGGTTCCTACATATTCTACGAAGATCTTTATCGGTTGAACATCTATGTCAAGGATTCAGTTAATACCGTATGTTGTTCCCTTTGTTCTTCGGTATGTTACTTGCCCGAGATTCGATCGTCGGTATCTCTATACCTAGTTCAATCTCGTTACCGAAAAGTCTCTTTACTCATTCTGTAATACAAGATCCCGTGGCGAACACTTTAGTCACATTGCTTGCAAGGCTAGTTGTGATGTTGCATTACCGAGTGGGCCCTAAGATACCTCTCCGTCACACGGAGTAACAAATCCCAGTCTTGATCCATTCCCACTCAACAGACACCCTCGGAAATACCTGTAGAGCACCTTTATAGTCACCCAGTTACGTTGCGACGTTTGATACACACAAGGTACTCCTCCGGTGTTAGTGAGTTGCATGATCTCATGGTCATAGGAACATATACTTGACATGCAGAAAACTATAGCAATAAACTGACACGATCATATGCTATGTTTATAGTTTGGGTCTGGTCCATCACATCATTCTCCTAATGATGTGATCCCGTTGTCAAATGACATCTCATGTCCATGGCTAGGAACCCTTGACCATCTTTGATCAACGAGCTAGTCTATTAGAGGCATAGTAGGGACATGGTGTTGTCTATGTATCCACACATGTATCTGAGTTTCTGATCAATACAATTCTAGTATGGATAATAAACGATTATCATGAACAAGGAAATATGATAATAACTAATGTATTATTGCCTCTAAGGCATATTTCTGACACCAATTTGCATTGGAAGAACAAGTGTTCTATGGTCTCTTCACGGTGACATAAAGCACATTTTGACAAAGAACAACTTCCATGCCAATTCATGTTAATAAGGATATCTTTGGTAAGAATGACTCCTCGACAAAGATAACACGCAAATATTTTATTCTTGGGTGGTATCTTCATCTTACAAATCAATGTATATTATCAGCTGACACATCTGACTAGATAACCGCTCTATGCATGGACTCCACTAAAATTACCACTCGCATGTAGGTCCAACGAAATATATCGATCCCTTGCAACAATTACACCGTGGACAGGCGTTTTACCAAAGTGTTCCACAATTCAAGTCTAGGACCAATTAAATATCTCCTAAACGTCACATTCGACGAAAAGGATTCCATAAGCGTGGTTGTAGTATCACCCTTGCGTCGCACAATATTGTATAGGGCAGGATATTGTTCCCGGAGAGTGGCATTTCCTAGCCACTTATCCTTTTAGATCCTAATCTCTAATCCATCTATAATGGCAAAGGATCTAGAGATGAAGACATGTTTCTTCGTAGCCATTAGACTAGCCTAAAAATGCAAGTCCCCAAACTTTCAATATACTTGGGACACTGTCTTTGAGCCCACATATTTTCTTTTTAGACGAGTCACAATCGGAAGTATCATGTATATGATACTACCCCCACAATGCATATTATCATACCTTGTTATCATAGAAACCTCATATATTATCATGCATGAGACATGACACATACTAGTACACCATTTAATATGATACGATATCATACCATGATACTCAAGCCTCTCTTTCCTTATTTAATTGTGTCCCAACTCACCTAAATGCCTAGTTGGCATGCATGATACTACCTATGATACTCTAATTGTGATCAACCTTAGGAGGGTTTGCCATACACCATTTATTCCTATGATAACTTTCTTCAATTATTCCTCGGATGGGAGGGAGTAGGTCTTGCTTCATATTAGTTAATTCATTTCTGGTTTACACGACTTCATGTGGATAAAGCTGCTATAAAAGCTATGCTTGTCAATCGAGTAGGTGATTTTGGATTTTCTTTTCTCACCTTTTTTCTTTCATATTTTCTCTCTCCTATTTTTCCATTTTTATTTTGAAAATAGGAAGGGCGATTCAAGGGTTTTCGTTATAGCCGAACGCGAGGGAAAGAGTCAGAAATCCATAATAGAGCCTGACCATAACGACCGAATTAATTATCCTCATCAAGAAACTTTGACTACTAAATAGAAATTATTAGTTGAAGTATATTCTTCTTTTCTCTCAAAAAAGAGAGGGGCAGGGCACTCTTCATTCTTCATTCAATACTCATGAAGTAACATAAATCCTTGTTTGTACATGGCTGAACTTACATACCCGGGCCCGGCTCAACATTCTTTTAAAACAATCGAACATCGGTCCCGATAAGCCCCAATTTACTTCTTCTTCTCCGCTAATAAAACCTACTCCTTCAACTTGCTCTAATAGCCAGGTCTAAAATCCACTTTTCAATCTTATTGCTTTCTTTTTGAGTCCTAAAAAGAGAACTTTTGCTTGCATTGTATTATTTGGTCTACGTACCGGAACTGGTAAAATTCGAGATTATTTTTTTAAAATTTAAAAGTAAAATTAGAAATGATATTCCGCGTCTTCGACTTCTATTACTTTATGGGAATTCAAAAAATATTCTGAATTTCTTGAAGACCAAAAGCAGAAGATTAAGTGGTAGGAATCACGAGCTGGATTACTTGGAGCCACTACGAAGAAATTATGGAAGTTACAAAAGAAGGAAAGAGAAGAAACTGGGAGTTGGTACGGATACGTTATTGCTCAAATATTGCTAAATACTAGTATTTACTACCGCTCGGAATTAGATCATACTCGAAGTATTCCAGAAATTTGGGCCTGGCGCTCTCTTAAGCGGGGGATTCACCGCAAATAGTACTTTGGCTCACTATTGGGAAGAAGCCCCGGCTAACTCTGTGCCAGCAGCCGCAACAAGATGGAGGGGCAACAGAAAAGGCGCTTTGAAAAGCGAGACGCGAATAGATAGTCTGAGCGTAGTCTTAGATTTCAATCAAGAATTGGCCTTTTTTAATTCCAGGGTTTCTCTGAATTTGGAAGTTTCCGATGCGGGAGAAGCAGGGTGGGATAGAAGGGTAGTATAAGTAATGAGCTTCAAATATGGAACATGGATTCTGGCAATGCAACAAAGTTGGCATCGGCATAGGAAATCATACATCAACACCTCAAACGGACGTTATAGAAGAGCTACAACTTTCGATATATTGAAATATAAACATAAAAAATAAGATAGAGGATAAGCTCATTACTTATAGTTTAAAAGACATGGAAATTTTCATCAACGTGTTTAAAAAGCCTATTCGGGTAGGCCATCTAATTCTTCGGAAAGGATTTCATTTGAAATCATAAAGTAAGAAGAAAAAAGGTAGGGAGAGAACCTAGCATTCCAAATTATAATGCAAGAGAAAAAAGACAAAAGAACTAATAATTTGACGTACCACTATTTTATTGCTAAGTTGTAGAAATATTTGCCTATATGTAGACAGTTATGCTTCTTACGCACACCCTAAGCACAGGGTATGAAGTTATTGGACATATCATCATACCATAGCCTCCTAGATAGCATGCTTTAGTCTGAAACTGCTTACCTACATGGTATCAAAACAAATACAAAAATGCTCCATCAGAAGAACCATTCATGTTCCTATTATCAGTGCCCAACTGCTCACATTATATATTCCACCACATAGCCAACATAACAATTTAAACACTGAAAATTGAAAAAATACGTGCATCCATAGTATTGAAGGCCAAAATTACAATCCTTTGTACTCAGCAATCCTTGTTCCAATTAAATGGTTTGATTTGATCATGTCATGTTTGTTGCTCTAATCGAGATAATCGACCTCTTCGTGGAGTTGTTGAAGCACCATGGAGAAGAAGAGGCTACCCAATAGTAGTCATGAAGCGAAGAAGAACATTGGAGGAATGCTTAGGTGTCCAATAGGACTCCTTTCACCATGGAGATAACTGGCATCATTCCTCCAATTTTACTTGTCCTCGAGCTCTCCTCCTGTACAGGTAGCCGTCACCCCATCGAGCCATCATGACCCGCCTAGCCGTGTGCGACGCGTCCACCTTGCCTAATGGGAGAGATTGGAGGAGGAGCAATGAGGAATAGAAGAGGACGTGGTAAGAAGAAAAATAGAGAGGGGGACCTATTCAACGCCATTAGCAAAGCCGCAATGCCGAGGGCAGCAACCGGAAGACGAGCAGGCGGCAGCGCGGGGGGGGGGGAGCAGCGCAGTTGTGCGCGTCATTCCAAAAGTACCTTACCGGATTCCCATAGATGAATAAGCAACTTGGGTTGACCCACGAAGACGCGTTCTCATCCACCATCGCCCTCTTGTCTTGGTCTTTCGGTCGGCCGGTTCCTCGGGCGTGTCTGATGCGTACCCGCCCCGGGGGAGCCTTCGTCGTCGGGTGAGAGAGAAACACCATGGCTGGAGGTTGGTGTCCATGATGGCGGCGACGGTGAGGAATATTGGGGAAAGAGAGAGACGAAAGGGAGGGAACGTGTTTGCGGGCTTCTTGGGGTTGAATGGGCTCCGATCGTAAACAAGCCCGGTTAACCAGAGGCCACCATTTTTTCTACCGGAATAGCAACCCCTTAGGACAGCGGCCCAGTTAGCAAGAAACTGAGCATAGGATGGCCAAGATGACCTAGATTCTTGATCTGACGGTCAAAGTCTTCAAATGCGTGAGAGGGATGGGATTAGGTGTGGCTATACCATCCTAAATATTGTTGTATCCTTACAACCTTATTAGCCTTAGGTAATAAAATTATCTCACCGAAGTTTAGGTGAAACAATTGTAGTTGTCCGGCATGAAGGTGGCTAAAAAGTCTAGAAGATCCGGTTTGATAACCTCCTAGAAGTTTTGGTAGAACTCAGTTGGAAAACCATCCGAACCAGGGGCCTTGTTGTGTTCCACTAGTTCTTTACCTCCTTATCATATTAGGGAGCTGTTAAAAGGTTATTTTACTCAACATAAACCTAGGGAATATCGTCTGTTCGGGACTCATCCATCGAGAAGTTACCCTCTCATGGAGCCCCAAACAAATGTTTACAATAACTAGTAATGTAAGATTTAACTTGATCATGACCTACAATCATACCCTCCTCTTGAATAAGAGAATTAATAAGTTTCTTCCGATGTCTGTCACTGTCTACACCATGGAAGTGTCTAGTGTTAAAATCATATATACAGTTTCCTATGGAAGAAACTATTTGAGTAACTTTGCCATATATACAAGTCAATATTCATAACTATTTTACTCATTGTGGGTGTAGAGGCGTTAGAAAGAAGAATGGAATGCAAGCTCTTAACATGAAGGATCAACCAATGACAAATGCGAGACTCTAGCAAGTACTTCCACCGTCTGATAATATAGTGTACATTGGTTTTCATGAAAGCCAAACCTTAAAAACCATGACAAAGTTTATAGAGAAAATTATCTGTATCTACGACACAAATATATTTTGTGATTGCCTAATAGTATTGATTTTGGCATTCAAGAAGTTCATAATTTTTCTAATAACACCTGGTCAAAGTTTAAACAGTTTTATTAGAAAACGCCTAATACGCACTATAGTATGATATGGAGGAGTAGTAAATAAGAAAACCAAAAGCTTATATGCATGATGGAGAGAGAGGGAGTGGGACAGAGAAAGATGCTTTCCCAAGGTGCGTGCACAAATTTACAGGAAGATGTACCATACTTCTTATTGCTTAATACTCCCCGCGTCTCAAAATAAATGTTTCAAGCTTAGTATAATTTTGTATTAGAGCTAGTATAAAGTTGAGACACCTATTTTGAGACAGAGGGAATACCCTTTTTGAGGAATCTTTTTTTATGATTGTTAATGGATAATGTTAATAATAATAAAAGTACGTGAGAATTGATTAATATGGAGAAATTTGGGCTTAATATTGTGGGAGCCCTATCGAGTGCACATTTTGCACGTGGCCCGAATATGGTGTTCCGGATATGGGCATGTCCCTGTGAATGAATATTTTCTAAAGCTTATATATTTTGGCAATATGTTGGGATTTTCTCATATATGTACACGTCAGCGTGTCACCCTCGATATCGAGTGGGATATGTAGGACACGTCATCCGAGGAGCCTCGCCAAGAGCCCAATACGCAAGACACGTCGGTGTGATCTATTAAAGACACAAAACCCACAAGCCCGGAAGTAACCCTGTCAAGGTGTGTGATGGTAATACCTGGTCGACCTGATCATCCATAGGGCCTCTAGGCCCGTTGCCATTGAACACAAAGAACAACAGAGAATGAGGAAGAAGAAAAGAAGGGTAAATGAGAAGAGATTAAAGATTAAAATGGTGGGTTGGTTTGATGATTGTGTGTTGTTTCAACTGGCCATCAACTCTCATCTTTATATGAGGTGTGTGGACGACACTTGTTCACCTCCGCGGAAATGGACACCCACCACTGTCGACGCAAGAACATGGCGGTAGTCCGCCGCGTGCTCAAAGAGTCGGTCAAGGTGAATAGACAGAAGGAGGTGGCGAAGGAGAGAGACACCCGACTTGTGGAGGTGGAGAGCCGTGCAACCCGTTTCTTGGCGGACTTCCTGAGCTCGGCTTCGTTCTCCTTTGGATTTGACAGTGGGACGAGGGACAACGACTTAACACCCGTTGTGGATGCTTACAACATGAACATCCGTCCAGACCGCAAGGGGAAGCGGCCAAACGAGGGAGTGGTGAATTCCGGCCCGCCCCATGTTTACATTTTAGTTTAATTATTTAGAACGTGATCTGTTTGGATCATTTTGTGTGAACTATGTGGATGTCCGTCGACTTGGTATGCTAAGTTTCATGCTTTTTTTGTTTGATCAATGTAGTTTGCATGCTTTTGTATGAAATAGAGGTTGAAGATTTGGAGTTTGTGATGGTGGACGAAGAAAAATGACAATTGTCCACCCACTACCAACGGACGCACTCGTACGTGTAAGCGGCGTTTGGAAGACGGAATTTGCCCATCTTAGTTGTAGATGCTCTTAGTAGCTACTTTAATAAAAAAATCTTGAAGCTAGCATCAAGGAGACATATGAGTATATATTGATGGATTGTTGAGCCTGCTTGATTTTCGGTAACAAAACGATCTCGCCAAATTAAGCGTGAATGAGTGAACCCACAAAAATCATAGTATGCAATTTGAAAAAAACATGTACCATATATTGTGCTGTGCTTCCTCACCTTTACCCACCTCTGACCTCTCTACCATCGTCCCCCATTCGCCTCTCTAGTCACCTACCTGATCAGAGCATCTCTAGCAGATCCCTTTGCTGTACCGCAGACGGTGAGAAAGAATAGACCCCATAAACAAACTCAAACACGTACGTCATAATTTAAACTAGCAGTTCGTCCACATATTACATTGTCAGAGTTCATACAAAAACACAATTCATAACAGCATGAACAAAACTAAACCTATATCCACTCATCATTATCATCATCGGGCTTCTTGACGTGGAGTTGGTACTCCTTCAGCAAGTTGGAGAGGACGAACGGAATGTCATACTCCTCCTTTAACGCCACCACCCGCGCCGTTGCAGCTTCATCTCCAAGGGCGGTCGCCTCCTTCCCGTCGAACCATGCACGCTCTGCCGCCCTGAGTCACTGGATAGCGGGCGAGAAGATCTGGTCGAGGCGGTCGAAGTTGCTCCACACCCGCCGGCCGGAGCTACGGGACAGCACGCTATACTTCCGCGCATGCTCCTTGCACTACTCCTCGACCGCCAGGCGGAGGGGGAGCTCCCGGCCTCGTTGTCATTTTGGCGCTTGCGAGGAGGCGAGCCGCTGCGACCGTCGATCCCCCCTCAGCCACCCCTCTTGCGACCCGCGCTCGACATCGGGGCGAGGTTCAGGTGGCTACGTGCGCCCCAAAAAGCAACGCCAAAGAAGAGGATTTGCGGTGGAGGGGGATGCGGGAAATGAAGGATGCGAACCCAAAACGGCATCCTTGCGATATATATGTCAGAACCGGGAGTGTTTAAGAGCCTCCCGTACAAATTTTCGGGCCGACCCGGTTTTATAGGACCTATCTAGGCCGGGGTTTTGCGCGTATTGTATATCCGCAAGAAAAAACACAGGTCAGCAAGCTTTTCACAATGACTATATCTCGTCTTAAGCGAGCCCTAGTGTGACAAAACGAGTGAACCAGGAATTGAACACTGGTCTGCACCGTGATGCACAACGCTCCTAGCCACTCACCTGACCTCGCGTTCCTGCTAAATATGTCAGGCGCGTCCTACTTGAGACGAAACGAGCTAGTTTTCTGGATTTCATATTTGGTTTACTGTTTTTTTTTTCATTGTTTTTTTCGTTTTCTATTTCCTTTTTTTATTCATCGTTCTTCTTTGGGTTTCTTCATATCTTTCCCAGTCTTAATTTTTCTCTTTTCTTCTGTTTTTTCATTGACTTTATTTCTTTCTTCCTTGTTTCTATCAGTTTTCTTCAAATACTAGATTACCATTTTTTGAATATATGGTCATTTTTATACACATTTTTCTAAATTCTTGATTAACATATCGTAATATATGGTGAAGATTTTTAATACAAGGTCAACATTTTTCTAATACATGTTGACATTTCAATAAAAATTTAACGCTTTTTCTAATACTCCTTCCGTCCGGAAATACTTGTCCTACAAATGAATTTTATTTATTTTTAGGATAAGTATTTTCGAACGGAGGTAGTACATGGTTACATTTTTTCTAAACGGATTTTTATATAAATTTCAAAAATCAATCATTTTTAATACATGGTGAAAAAAAGTATATACATATTTAACATTTATTAAAGGCTTGATCAACATTTTACAAATACTTGTTCATATTTGTTTCTGGTTGATTAATATTTGTATATACATTATACAAGAATTCCTCATTTTTGAAAACATGGTCAACATTTTTCTATATAAATTTATCATATTTTAAAATGCATGATTAACATTTTTTCTACATGATAAAAAAAACTCACCATTTGTAATACATTGTCAATATTTTTTATATAAACATTTTTAAAATACTTTTTGAAAAAATCCAAATGCTTGATTGACATTATTTGAATACGTGATCAATTTGTTTATACATTTTTTCTATACATATTTAACATGTTTCAAATGATTGGTCAACATTTTTAAAATTCTTTATAGAGCTTTCCATAATATAAACATATTTGTGATATTTTAATGTATAAAGAAAATTAAACGAAATCAAAAAACACAAAATGTAAAAAGAACAAGAAAAAGGAGATTGTGGTCTCTTGTGCCGGCCCTTCTTAGGCGAGAATTAAGAGCTCCCGAGCTCGAAATCACTAGTTAGCGAGTACATCTTCTAGCGATTACTCCTATCTCTCAGGTTGCGACAAGCAACACACGCACACTGCATGCGTGACATTTGTCGCGATATGAGAGTTTTTTCCGTTTTCGTAGATCCGTATTTTCAAAACGTTATATCTCCTAAACCGTGCGTCCAAATCTCGAACCGTTTTCACCGTTGGCTTTCTCACGTGGAGATCTACAAAACTAGATCCCATGTTGATAGGTTTTGACGAACTTTATTTCCACAAAACAAAAACTGGACGAAAAAATCGTGCCTCACGCGATAGAAAAAAAACAGAAAACGCATTTTTTTCCTTTCCGAGAGGCACGGGGCGTGCCTCTCACGGAAGCAAAACCGCACCTCTCGCGGTAAAAAAACGAGCAGAAAACGTGTTTTTTCCCTTTCGGGAGCTGTGCCTCTCGCGATAGCAAAACCGTGCCTCTCGCGAAAGCAAAACCGTGTCTCTCGAGGAAGCAAAACCGTGCCTCTCGCGATAAAAAAACGAGCAAAAAATATGTTTTTTCCCTTTCGGAAGTCATGCCTCTCGCGATAGCAAAACCATGTCTCTCACGGAAACAAAACCGTGCCTCTCGTGGAAGCAAAACCGTGCCTCTCGCAGAATAAAAATAGAGTAAAAAACGCGTTTTTTTTTTCTTTCGGGAAAGGCACGTCGTGCCTCTCGCGATAGCAAAACCGTGCCTTTCGCGGAAGCAAAATCATGCCTCTCGCGAGAAAAAAAAAGAGAGAATAAAACACGTTTTTTTTCTTTTCGAGAGGCACGGCAGTGCCTCTCGCGAAGGCAAAACCGTGCCTTTCGCGAAAGCAAAACCGTGCCTCTCACAAAAAACACGTTTTTTTCACGTAAAACAAAAGACGCGTTTTTTTGAAAAAAAATTCGTCCAAAACTATGAAAGACCGGTGGAAAACCGTAACACCAAAAAAATCCAGAAAAAACCATTCAAAAAGGCGAAAACGCGTGTGAAAAAAAAATCTAAAAGGAATGTTCAGAACGCGACACGTGGCGGCAATTGAGGACGCGCCAAGTAACGACGCGTGAAAGCTATTGCTAAAACGCTTGTGAGGAAACGCTCGTTAACTAGTTGCTCCCGCCCGAGCTTTTAAGTGGACTGCTAGAGATGCTCTCATGTTGCTTTCGTTCGTCGCCCATCAGCGCTGCTGGGCTCAGATCAGAACCGATGTGGACATGGAAAAACAAATCCCGATCAAGCTGCTTTTCTTGCAGGCTTTTTATTTGTTTCAACTTTCTACTTTTTTCTTTGATGATTTTTTAATTTTTATTCTCGTTTTTCATTTGGTTTTATTTTGGCCTTTTATTGTTTTTTCTTTTTTTCTTTTTTAGTTTTCTTTGTTTATTTTGGTTTTCATTCTACATTCTTTATATATGTCACGAGCATTATTCTAATACATGTATGGAATTTAAATATAAATATAACACCTTTCTAATACCGGGTTACATTTTTTCTAAACAAATTTTTTGTATAAGTTAGAAAAAAGAATCATCAACATTCAATACATGGTCAACATTTTTTCAATTTTTTCAACATTTATAGAAGGCTTGATCAACATTTAAAAAATACTTGTTAGACATTTTTTTCAAATGCTAGATTAATATTTTTATATAAATGACGAAAGAATTCCTCACGTTTCATAAATATGTCAGCATTTTTTCTATACAAATTTAAGGTTTGTAAAATTCTTGAATAACTTTTTATATCTACATAATAAAAAGGCTCTTCATTTTTAATACATTGTCAACCTTTTTATATACAAATTTTTTAAATTCTTTATCAAAAGAATTCAAATACTTGTTCGAATTTTTTGAACTGCTTGATTAGCATTATTAGAATACATAATCAATTTGTTTCTACATTTTTTCTATACATATTTAACATTTTTCAAATGCTTGGTCCACATTTTTCAAAAAAAAATAGAGCTTTTGTGCAATATATGTATTTATGATGTTTAAATGTATAAAAAATATTAAAACAAAGCTTAAAAATAAAATGTAAAAATAAAAAGAATGGGAAAAAGAAAAAGGAGACTGTGGCCTCCTGCACCGGCCCTTCTTAGGCGAGAATTAGGAGCGCGCCGAGCTTTTAAGACATTTGCTAGAGATGCTCTCAAGTTGCTTTGTTTGTCGCCCATTGGCTCTGCTGGGCTATGATCAGGACCGATGTGGACATCAACAAAAAAACAGGTTCATATCAGATTTGGAGATCATCGGCAGCAACAACACATACCCTGTTCAGCACGCAATATCACATGTGGCGCCTCATGCTAGACCCAAGGTTCAACCAGCAAGCTACGCAAAAATTCATGTTGACGCGGGGTCAGGTTTGAGCGTGGAGGGTCCGCAGCCGCTGTCTGCCGGGATGACCAGGGAAACTATCTGGATAGCTCTGCGCTTGTCATCTTTGGCGTTTGCGACCCGACAAGTCAGGAGGCAATTGCATGTCGGGAGGCATTAGCGCTGGCAGAGGATCTTAATTTGCAAAATTTGATCGTTGCTTCGGACTGCAAGCGAGTTGTCTCACACATTTCTAAGGGGGTCGGAGGCCCGTATGGCGCTATCATTATTGAAAATAAACCTGAAAGCTACTACATTTAATTGTAATTTTGATTTCGAAGGTCGTGTTGTTAACTATGAAGCACATAGACTAGCTAGATTTGCTATCTCTCAGGGTCCGGGACCCTTCTTGTATCCCACTTCATATGGAATTTGGTGATGAATAAACTCTTTTTAACCCCTAAAAAAATCAACAACAAAAAAATGCCGATCATGCTGCTTTGTTCACCGTTATGTTTTCATCTTTTTCACGGTTCTCCTTTTTTGTTCCTTTTTTGTTTTTCCTTTGTCTGTTTTTTATTTTCCGCTTCATTTTCATTTGGTTTTATTTGGTCCTTTCATTGTTTTTTAACCATTTTCGTCCTTTATTGGTTTTCTTTGTTTATTTTATTTTCATTCTACATTCTTTATATATGTCAAGAGCATTTTTCTAATACATTTTTGACATTTCAATACAAATTTAACACCTTTCTAATACATGGTTACATTTTTTCTAAACGCATTTTTATATAAATTGGACGAAAATCATCAATTTCTAATACATGGGCAAGATTTTTTCTAATTTTTTTTATCATTTATCAATGGCTCGATCAAAATTTTACAAATACTTGTTCAATATTTTTTTAAATGCTAGATTAATATTTTTATATACATGATGAAAACATTCATCAATTTTTGGAAACATGGTCAACATTTTTTATATTCAAATTTAACATTCTTAGTTTCTTGATTTTTTTATCTAGATGATAAAAACTTGTCATTATCAATACATTTTCAACATTTTTATAGACGCATTTTCAAAAATTCTTTATGAATGAAAATTCCAATAATTGTTCAAAAAAATTAAATTGTTGATTAGCATTATTTTAATACATGATAAATTTGTTTATACATTTTTTCTATACATATTTAACATTTTTCAAATGCTTGGTCCACATTTTGCAATTTTCTTATAGAGATGTTTTGTAATATATATATTTGTGATGTTTTAATTTATAAACAAAATTAAAAGAAAGCAAAAAAAGAAAAGAAAAAGTAGTCCGTGGCCTCCCGCGCTAGCCATTCTTAGGTGAGAATTAGAGATCTGCTAGAGATGCTGTCATGTTGGTTCATTCGTCGCCTATGGGCGCTGCTGGGCTAAGATCACGACCGATATGGACGTCGACAAAAAAATCACAATCATGCTGCTTTGTTTGTACATATAAAATGTCGCTAGAAGGAGGGCTTGAACCTCCGACCTTATGGTTAACAGCCATACGCTCTAACCAACTGAGCTATTCCAGCATTTTTGCCCTCAACCTGTTTCAGCATTATATATTACATCACACGTGGCAAACGATTTAGTCCACACACCCAGCACGCCAACACCTTCACTTTGTATTCCTTCCCGGTTATGCCATCAGGCGGGGCATAGATGCCGAGCCGAGAGGTCGGCAAGAGCTGTTCGGCTTCACCGTCGAACCGTCATGTGTTTTGAGTCATTGATTGAATTGCTGGGCTAGTTCGATGGAGGTGCCGGGCGGCGTACGTCGACGACAAGCGTGCGACGAATTTCGCTGTCTCGGCACTGCACGGCGACAGACATTTCAGTCCAACTAACCGCGTCAGCACGTTCGTCACACATTTTGTCCAGGCCCAGCATGGATTGGATTCTTTCTGCATGCGTGCAGTCGTCACCACACTTGGAGATCGATAGGAATACCTTTTTTGCGCGGGAATCAAGAAAGTACGCACCACTTAACTGAGCACACAAACAGCAAAATTATTCAACATCGTTTGCCCATGGTACAACACACGACAGGTGGTGCATTTATTCAGCGAGCACACACTGGACGGACTCAAGACACATACACACACACAGAAACCTCACGAGCTGACGATGTCACGGCCTCACGGTTCACTTGGCCTTGGAGGCGATGATAGCGAGCAGGGTGGGCAAAAACGCGAGCATCTTGTCGGCGTCGTCCGGCACGACGCCCTTGGCCGCGTCCGCCGCGCGGAACCGCTCCTCCCACCTGGCCAGCAGCGGCGTCCTCGCCGGGTCGATCAGCCGGCGCCCGATGATCTTGTCGATCGCCCCGAACCACCCGAGGTAGCCGCCGAGCACGACGTCGACGAACCCGATGGCGTCGCCGCCGAAGAAGGGCTTCCCACCGGAGCACTCGGCGAGCGCACCCTCCAGCGTCTCCAGCGCCGCCACGGCGCGGGACACGGCCTCCGCCCTCTCCTCCTCCGTCTTGCACGAGAAGAGCATCCCCGTCCACGCCGACCCGACCTTGTCGTCGACGTACGCCGCCCAGAAGCGCGCGGTGGCGCGCTCGTAGGGATCGGCCGGGAGCACGGACGGGCCGGCCCCCGCCCACACCTCGTCGATGTACTGCACGATGACCTGGGACTCGTTCACGGGGCGGCCGCCGTGGAGGAGCACCGGCACGCTCTGGTGCACCGGGTTGGAGCCCAGGAGGAGCGCGCTTTTGCTGCCCAGGTTCTCCTCCACGTACTCGTACGGCAGCGACTTGAGGTTGAGGACGACGCGCACCCTGATGACGTACGGGCTCGTCCACACGCCCAGCAGCTTCAGCTCGCCGTCTCCCGCCATTGGCAAGTCCTGCTGATGTACGTGCGGAGCAACCAACGGTGAGCGTAGGAGACGTGTGTGGCGTTGATGAAAGGGCTTGCAGAGTGCTCCGGTTGTGGTCTGATTATACTACGAGCCAGCCCACGTTGGTTTATATACAGATACAGGGAGAGAGAACGGGAATTGGTAGGTAAAGTGGCTGCTTGACTAGTACGTGAACGTTTTTATGGGCACGTTCGATGCTATTACCACAGAACTGTTTGAAGTTTGGTGACTTCGATGTCGTCAGCACGGACGTAGTACGATACTCAGATGGTAAAGTCAAACTGTTGTTTTGACCCGAGGAATGTACGGTAGCAGCCACCATTAAAAAATGAAAAAGTGTCAGCTACATTTTGTAAAGCTTTGCCTATCTTTTCCGGGCATCTCTTTGGCCGGCCCTTTCACTAGCATAGCATCGAATTAATCCTTCGACATTTTGGAAAGAAAGATCGCGGTGGAGTGGAAGCTTTAGCAGAGTAGCCCACACCAATGCCCCTGCGGTGTGTCCACTGGTAGAAAACAGTGCATTGGTTTGGTCGGATCAGCACATTAGTCCTAGTTCAGTCACGAACCGGGACCAATGAGGCAACGGTCCCGGTTCGTAAGGTCAGGGGGCGGTTGGGCCACGTGGGGCATTGGTCCCGGTTCCACACACGAATCGGGACCAATGTGCCTCGCTCCTGGCCCACAACCATTGGCCCCGGTTCGTGGCTGGATCGGGGACCAAAGGGGGTCCTTTAGTCCCGGTTCCAGCCATGAACCGGGACCAATGAGATGCCTATATATACCCCTCTCGCCAGCGAGCAGAGCACTCTACATTGCTCAGTTTTTCAGGCCGGCGAGGAGAGAGCTTTGTGGTGCTCCAGCTCACCTCCTATGCACATGAGGTGTTTGATGAAATGCCTAAGCCAAACTTAAGCTTTTTTCCTCTCGAAGCTCCTTGTCCAAACTTCATTTTCGTCAAGATTTGTCTAGGTTTGACGGTCCGTCCTGTCCCGTCCCCATCCTGAAACTGCCGTCGATCACCCGCGCATGGTGAGCCTCTTGATCTTATCTTTTTGCTAAAAGAAAATATACTTACTCGTATGATTTTCTTACTTTTATTATTGTTTGTTATTATATAATGTCATGGTTATGGTATCCGCCCACGCCGGCCCTCGTGCAGTCTATGATTCAGATGTGGTATATTATCTTTTATATAACCATTTCACATATCTAATGTCTATGATAATTAATTATGCCACCAACTTGACGTAGATGTTTTTATCTATAGGAAGTAGTTGAACCAGAAATCCCAACCAACTATGCAATTCTGCTCGAGAAGTTAACAGAAGCTGAAAAAGAAATCGATCATTTGAAAGAAAAATTGAAAAGAACTGAAGATGACAAGATGGGATTGGAGTTTTATGTTGCCGATATCGTCGACGATCACAAGACCAAGATGGATGCAATGCGCTTGAAGCTTAGAAAGATTAGAAAATATGCCATTCATACTGAGGCTTGATATCATTATGCCGTTGGATCAATTGGTACCTTAGTAGCGGTTATGATTGCATTTGTTGTTGCATTTAATTTTTTTACATAGTTTCGTCGTATGTTTTAATTAGATGCTCTAGAGAGCTATATGTTGTTCAATAATGAAAACTATGTATGAACTGTACGTATTTATTTTGGTCATTATTGTACTTTGGCTTTAATGTGATGATAAATTTCTATTAATTTGATCACTTCTCTATTCATGATATGTTGTAATGGTTTTTAATACACTTTATTATATAACGCACGCAGATGAACCGACAATGGATGTACGGTGACCGACGCACCTCCGAGTATATTAAGGGCCTGCATAATTTTGAACACAGAAAAAATCTGGAGTTCAAATAAGTTAATGAAAATGAAATGTCTTTTGTAACCGATGAGTTTTCGTCCGGAACCCTAATACTTTGAAGAGACTGTCCGTTTTGTATACGAAGTGCATCCAGCTTTTGCCGTAACCCTCTAAACTTTTTAGCACATGCTATGTGGGTGAAATGATGATACCATGCCAACTTTCAACCTTTTCAGAGTTCATTTGTACTGTTTTTCAATTTCAGGGTCATTTAGCTCAAAAAAATCAATAACTACATGAAAAATAACAAATGATGTCGGGAAGGGTTGAAAATTGATGATGTGGCTTTGAATGGTGCATTTTGAACACACAAAAAGCCTGGAGTTCAAATAAGTTCAAGAAAATGAAATGTCTTTTGTAACACATGAGTTTTCCTCCAGAACCCTCATACTTCGAAAGAGAATGTCCGTTTTGTACACGAAGTGTATCCAGCTTTTGCCGTAACCCTCTAATTTTTTTAGCACATGCTATGTGGGTGAAATGATGATACCATACCAACTTTCAACCTTTTTAGAGTTCATTTGTAGTGCTTTTCAATTTCAGGGTCATTTAGCTCAAAAAAATCAATTTGTAGTGCCCCCCTTTCGTCCCGGTTGATGTCACCAACCGAGACCAAAGGTCCTTGTTTCCTGTCCTTTGGGCTGCTGAAAACAGGGATTTGGTCCCGGTTGGTGGCACCAACCGGGACTAAAGGTGGGCCTTGGTCCCGGTTGGTGCCACCAACCGGGACCAAAGGTCCCTGTTTCCCGCCCTTTGGGCTGCTGAAAACAGGGTTTTGGTCCCGGTTGGTGGCACCAACCAGGACTAAAGGTGGGCATTCGTCCCGGTTGGTGCCACCAACCGGGACCAATGCTTCTTGTATATAAGAAGCACTTAGGAAATTTCGCAGTTTTCATTGCCACTTCGCCGAGCCCGCCGTCCTCGTCCCTGTCGTCGCTTGCCGCCCCGAGCCCGCCGTCGCCGTCTCCGTCCCCGTCGCCGCCCCCGCCGTCATCATCCCCCTTCTCGTCGCCGTCCCGTCCCCGTCGCCTCCCTTGTCGTCCCCGTCGCCGCCCCGCCCTCGTCGCCGCCCCCGCCGCCCACGTCGCCCCCCTGTCGCCGCCTCCCATGTCGCCCCCGTCACCGCCCCTCCCCGCCATCCCCGCCGCTCCCGTCGCCGCCCCTCCCCCATCGTCTCCTCGGTCGCCCACGTCGCCGCCCCGTCGCCGCCCCCGCTGTGAGCCGCCGCCGCCCCCGCTGTGTGCAATTTCTTTTTAAAATATGTGTTGATTTTTTTATATGATGAATGTTTATGTTAGATTAGTATGTGTATGTTAGATTACATAATTTTTTTATGATGAATGTTTATGTTAGATTAGTATGTTTATGATGAATGTTTATGTTAAATTAGTATGTTGTTTTATGTTTTATTTAATTATTAGGAGTCCTAGGAAAAATTAGTATGTGTATGTTAGATTACAGAAAAAAATTGGGTTTTATGAAAAATTAGTGATTAAACGATAAGAAAATGTTCTCATAGGAATTTGTCGATGATGCCCGGCCCGCATCCTTGTCGTCGAGTAGTCCGCGAGAGCCTGCTTGATAGGCGCCATGTCCGGGACTGGGCTCCGCCGGGCTGGCACTAGGAGGTGCTACCTTCCCGGGCTCGGAGGTTGGTGAGGAATGCAGGTATCATCGTAGACCCAGACCTTCTGTGGTGGCGGTCACGCGGGCCACTTTCGGTGCGAAGGGAGCAGACACCCGTGGAGGTGGTACGTCGCCGTGTCAGGGAGGAGGACGAGCACGTCCGTCTCTACATGACGGCATGTTGGACGCCCGGTTCGACAATACCTGGCATATCCTTCAGGGATCTCACTTGAGTTATGATTCCGTGATGGTTCCTTATCTTTGGTTGTCCATCACCGACGACTCAGAGACCGCTAGTGAATTGAGTTCACCATCCTCCACTTTGGATTCTAGGATATTCGATCTGTATTAGTGATCTTATATGATAATATTGGAGATGTATTAGTTAATATTTGATGATGCATTAACTGGATTATTCGTGATGATGTATTAGTGATATTATATTCGAGGTCATTATAAATATTAATGTATTTGTGATATTTTATCGGTATAATGCGTGTGTGACTTTCGGTATGTCGTTGCTCCTTGTGTGACTTTCATGTGTGTTCTTGATGGAGGAATTCCGACTGTTATCGTGGGGGGCGCCTCCTCTTTTTTCTCTTCTTTGCAATATACTCGTTGATATATTGCGCAAGAAGAGAAGAGGGGAGGCGTCCATCACCGGCGGTCGAACTATTACTGTGAGAGAGTGCCCACCAACATATATACACCACCATATCAGTGTGAGAGAGAGCGCACCAACACACCATGAGATATGAGAGTTACTTAAGGAAAGCCTCGACGGACCGAAAGTCACACACGCATTAGGATCCAAAGCGTGATGTAATTCTTGAACTGGCTTATTCGGGATGATGTATTAGTGATATTATATTCGAGTTCATTATAAATGTATTTGTGATTTGCAACTCATTCCGGTAAAACATAGGGAATTTTTTCTGGGACGAATGGAGGAGCCACCATCACCGACGGTCGCAATATCAGAGGGAGTGCCCACCATATACGTGAGACGAGAGTTTAGGAAGGAAAGACTCGACAGACCTAAAATCAACCAGTTGCATATTGAGTAATAGTGATATGTGTGTTGATCAGTTTTCTCGTAGTTTCCTTCGATCGATTTTAAATGTTTCAACTATGAACATAGGAAATGTCTGACGACGAAAGTGAATTCGGTATGTGCGAATACTGCGAAGATAAGCGCGGCCTGTGTCACAAGACTTTCCTAGTTGATGGTAGGCGCTTCAGCATCATGCTGGATGAGACCTTCGAAGTGGATACAGTAAGTCAGAATGACAAGTCTTTTTTCGTAATTAAGCATGACTTCTGCCTCTTTTGCTTCAACTTATAATTAGTTTTATTTTTTTACTGTTCTACTAGCGTATCCCCTGCCATGCAAGAATTGCTGTCTTGTATAAGATTGGTTTCAATACTAAAAAAGATATGGAGGTAAAGATAGTTCACTTGAGGACCGAGCATGGTTTTACTTTTGCGGTAAAATTGTACCATGCAGACACCTATTGCTATTTTGAATGCAAAAGTTGGCAAGCACTATGCAAGGCTTATGCATTTGAGCCTAATATGCTTATCACCTTTGATATTCATTCGGAAGATGAAATTGAAGGTAATATCGACATCTGGGTCGATGTGCAGACGCCTCCAGTTCTACCATTATGTGAGTTTCTCAACCATATTTATTAAGTAATTTATATTGTTTATTTAAAAATAGTTGACAACTTATTTTCATTCTTCAAAAAATGTACGGAAGATGGTAGACAGAACCTACTACTACAGTGATGAAGTAGAATTAACTTATAAGGAGAAAGATCATCTTACCGCATTTCTTAGTCATCTTGAGAATTACAATAGCTATTATCAAACTCCTGCACATTATGGTCAATACGTGCAACTAGTGCACGTGGTGAACTATGGTAACATCCATGGAGATTGCATGGTAAGATTTTAATTCTACTATTACGACAGCCGTGCATCTTTTGCATAAATTCTTCTAAAACTAAACTACATTGCTAACTACAAAGTTATTACTATGTTTTGCAACAGAAAATTCCGAAGGATTGTGTGCCTTATCTGATGTTTCCGAGAGGTCGCGTTGTTGTTACGAGCTTAGGGCCAGCACGGTTGTCGTCGTTTTCTCACGGGGGGTCACGCAAGACGGCAGATGCCACAGGGTGGCTTATCGAGGTGAGGGCAAGGCTGTCGTGGATGATTCGGGATGGGTATGCGAATAGCACGCAATGGTTTACCCAGGTTCAAGGCTCTCCGGAGAGATAATACCCCTACTCCTGCATGTCTGTACAATTGAGGTACATTCGGTACATGGTTGCTCCTGGAGCTGTTTGGGGAGGAGAGCCATGAGGCTTCTTGCCTCATACATGAGTGTGAGAGTAGCTCACCCCCTTGAGAGAGTGAGAGGGGCCTTTATATAGGCATGGATGGGTAGCTTGGGATGTAAGCCATAGTGGGTAGCTTACATCCCAAGAATCTTGAGGTGTAAGCTACCCAAGGTAGCTTACAAGTCAAGCTCCCGGTACACTACCAACACTCCCGGTACACTACCGATGAGCCCGAAACTTTTCCGGTGACCAAAACAGAACTTCCTATATATCAATCTTTACCTCCGGACCATTCCGGAGCTCCTCGCGATGTCCGGGATATCATCCGGGCTCCGAACAACCTTCGGTCACCACGATATATAACTCTATACTACCGAAACGTCATCGAACCTTAAGTGTGCAGACCCTGCGGGTTCGAGAACTATGTAGACATGACCGAGACACCTCTACAGTCAATAACCAATAGCGGGACCTAGATGCCCATATTGGTTCCTACATATTCTGTGAAGATCTTTATCGGTCGAACCTTTATGTCAAGGATTCAGTTAATCCCGTATGATGTTTCCCTTGTTCTTCGGTATGTTACTTGCTCGAAATTCGATCGTCGGTATCTCCATACCTAGTTCAACCTCGTTACTGGCAAGTCTCTTTACTCATTTTGTAATACAAGATCCTGTGACTAACACTTAGTCACATTGCTTGCAAGGCTTATTGGGATGTTGTATTACCGAGTGGGCCCTGAGATACCTCTCCGTCACATGGAGTAACAAATCCCAATCTTGATCCATGCCAACCCAACAGACACCCTCGGAGATACCTGTAGAGCACCTTTATAGTCGCCCAGTTACGTTGCGATGTTTGATACACACAAGGTACTCCTCTGGTGTCAGTGAGTTGCATGATCTCATGGTCATAGGAACATATACTTGACATGCAGAAAACAGTAGCAATAAACTAACACGATCATATGCTATGTTTGTAGTTTGGGTCTTGTCCATCACATCATTCTCCTAATGATGTGATCCCGTTACCAAATGACATCTCATGTCCATGACTAGGAAACCATAGCCATCTTTGATCAATGAGCTAGTCTATTAGAGGCATACTAGGGACATGGTGTTGTCTATGTATCCACACATGTATGTGAGTTTCCGATCAACACAATTATAGCATGGATAATAAACGATTATCATGAACAAGGAAATATGATAATAACTAATTTATTATTAGCTCAAGGGCATATTTCCAACAGTCGAGCCGGACGGATGGAGGTTGTCGAGCTGGACGGGAGGCTGCCGAGCCGGACGGATGGAGGCTGTCGAGCCGGATAGGAGGCTGCCGATACAGACGGGTGGAGGCTGCCGAGCCGGACGGGAGGCTACCGAGCCGGACGGATGGAGGCTGCCGAGTCGGACAGGTGGTGGCTGCCGAGCCGGACGGGTGGAGGCTACCGAGCCAGACGGATGGAGGCTGCTGAGCCGGACAGGTACAGTGTCGTCAGCTATAGTGTTGTCAGCTCACTTCTTCGTCTGTCTTGTTGATTCATGGGGCTTCGCATACCGGGGATGGGTCCCCCGATGTTTAATAAAAAATCTTGAGTCGTCTCCTTGAGCCTACCCGTGGGTAATCCCCCCGACAGTAGCCTCCGAGCCTCCGGGCAACTTAGAGAGTTGGGCGGAGGGTTTATGCCGGTGGAGTTGTGGTTGCAGACGTTGTCGATGACGGTTGATCGTGGGTTGGGGACGACGCGGCTTGCTTCCAGCGGGGCAAGCCAACGCACCTGCTGGGTGTAGCCTCCGAGCCTCCGGGTGACTCGACGAGTCGGGCCGAGGGTCTTTGCTATTGCTGAAGTAGACAGTGGCGTTGAGGATGCCGGGAGTGGACGCGGAGTTCGTCGGCTAGCGGTTTCCAGCGGGGGCGCGCTAGCGCACCCGCTGGGTGTAGCCTCCGAGTCTCCGGACGACTCGACGGGTCGGGCGGAGGGTCTTTGCCGTTGCTGAAGTAGACGGTGGCGTCGAGGATGTTGGGTGTAGACGCGGGTCCGCCGAGTGTCGAGCGCAAGACGCTGCCGAAGGCATATGCGGGGTTCGTCGGCTGTTGGGCGTAGAGCCCTGCCGAGGGTGGACGCGAGGCCCGCCGGCGATCGAGCCTAAGGCGCTGTCGGGCGCGGACGGAGGGTCCGCCGGCTTGTGGGCGTGGAGCCATGCCGAAGGCGGACGCGGGGTCCGCCGGCTGTCGAGCGTGAGGCGCTGACGGGCGTGGACGGAGGGTCCGCCGGCAGTCCAGCGTGAAGCGCCGCCGGGCACGGACGGAGGGTCAGCCGGCTTATGGGCGTGGAGCCCTGCCGAAGGCGGATGCGGGTCCGCCGGCTGTCAAGCGCGAAGCGCCGCCGAGCGCGGACGGAGGGTCCGCCGGCTTGTGGGCGTGGAGCCCTGCCAAAGGCGGACACGGGGTCCGCCGACTGTCGAGCGCAAAGCGCCGCCGGGCGCGGACGAAGGGTCTGCCGGCTTGTGGGCGTGGAGTGCTGTCGAAGGTGGACGTGGGGTCCGCCGGCTGTCGAGCGCGAGGCGCTGCCGGGTGTGGACGAAAGGTCCGCCGGCTTGTGAGCGTGCAGCCCTGCCAAAGGTAGACGCGGGGTCCGCCAACTGTCGAGTGTGAAATGCCGCCGGGCGCGGACGAAGGGTCCGTCGGCTTGTGGGCGTGGAGCGTTGTCGAAGGCGGACGCGGGGTCTGCCGGCTGTCGAGCGCGAGGTGCCTCCAGGCGCGGACGAAGGGTCCGTCGGCTTGTGGGCGTGGAGCTCTACGGAAGGCGGACGTGGGGTCCGCAGGCTGTCGAGCGCGAGGTGCCGCCGGGCGCGGACGGAGGGTCCGCCGGCTTGTGGGCATGGAGCCCTGCCAAAGGCGGACGCAGGGTCCGCCGGCTATCGAGCGCGAGGCGCCGCCGGGCGCGGACGGAGGGTCCGCCGGCTTGTGGGCGTGGAGTGCTGCCGAAGGCGGATGCGGGGTCTGTCGGCTATCGAACGCGAGGCGCCACCAGGCACGGACGGAGGGTCCGCCGGTTTGTGGGCGTGGAGCGCTGCCGAACGTGGACGCGGGGTCCGCCGGTTGTCGAGCACGAGGCGCCATCGGGCGCGGATGGAGGGTCCACCGGCTTGTGGGCGTGGAGCCCTGCCGAAGGCGGATGCGGGGTCCGCCGGCTGTCGAGCACGAGGCGCCGCCGGGCGCGGACGAAGGGTCCGCCGACTTGTGGGCGTGGAGCCCTGCCAAAGGCGGACATGGGGTCCGCTGGCTGTCGAGCGCGAGGCGCCGCCGGGCACGGACGGAGGGTCCGCCAATTTGTGGGCGTGGAGCGTTGCCGAAGGCGAACACGGGGTCCGCCGACTGTCGAGCCCAAGGCGCCGCCGGGCGTGGATGTAGGGTCCACCGGCTTGTGGGCATGGAGCCCTGCCGAGGGCGGACGCGGGGTCCGCCGGCTATCGAGGGCATTGCCCGGCCAGGATTAGCCTCCGAGCCTTTGAGCGAGGAGGCTCCTCATGGAAATGATCGTGCAAAAAACAAGGTTAGGTCGGCACATATATATGAAATATTTGATTTTGGCAGTGCATGAGCTTTATGCAAAGGGTGCCGACTCGGTTTCGTCCGAGCCCGTTTAAGTCTTTTTCATGTTCTCTCGGCTCTTTGGCTTTTGCTCTTGCTAGCCAGACAGCCGAGAGCCGATCTGTAGCTGAGACGAAGAGAGGGCCGCGGAATGGAGCGTGTAGTACTGAAACTCTGGGAGCATACTCGACCGAGTAGATACTCATAAATGAAACGACCGGGTCGCCCAAGCCGTTTTCTCCCTGGAAGCCTTTCGCGCGTGGTGACCTCCAGCTTTTGCTCTCGCTAGCCGGACAGCCGCGGTGCGGTCTGTAAATTGTTTTTGGGTGTCAGCGAGGCGGTTTTATCGATGTCGATCGGCGCGTCCCGCCGCCGCCGTGGTCCGGCTGATGCGCGCGAGGCGCTGCCGGGTGCGGAAGCGGAGTCCGCCGGCTGATGTGCGCGAGGCGCAGCCGAGGCGGATGTAGGGTCTGTCGGTTGAAGAGCGCGGAGCCCTGTCGGGTGCGGACACGGAGTCCGCCGGCTGATGAGCGCAGAGCCTGCCGGGCGTGGACGCGGGGTTTGTTGGCTGTTGAGCGTGAGGCACTGCCGAAGTCGGACGCGCAGTCTGCCGGCGGGTGTGCGCGAGGCGCTGTTGGAAGTAGCCTCTAAGCTTCCATGCAAGGAGGTTCATGGCTTTTTTTGACTTCGATGAGGTGGTTGTTGATGACGACAGCCGTCGCCGTTTGGCGCTTGCGGAGCGCGCCGACACACCCGTTGGGTGTAGCCTTCGAGCCTCCGGGTGCTCGAAGGGGGTCCCGACCGGTCGAACCCGACCGATCAGGCATCGAGGCGGACGGGCAGTCGAACGGGCTCTCCAGCCGGCCTAGTGTTGAAGCGGGCGGGCAGGCCGGGTCGCGTCTCTTTTTTTATACCCCCACGGGGGCAGCCAAGCACGTTGAAGCCGCCGGGGTGCTGTAGGGAAACGACCGGGGCGTAGGGGCAGCTGGCTGAACCTGCTCCTGGCCGGGTCGGAGGCGGAGCCAGCAGGCGACCCGAGCCTCCGGGCGCTCGAGGGACGCCCCAACCGGTCGGACGGCCGGGCCGGGTAATGGCGAGGGAGCAGCCGGACCGGTCCCTCGGTCGGCCAGGCGGCGAAGCGGGCAGGCGAACGGGTCCGGCCCCAGCCGACGAGGTGGGCAGGAGGGCCAATCGGCCGAGCATCGACGCGGGCAGTCAACCGCATCAGCCGGCAGGACTGCCAACCGCGCAATCGGCTAGGCACACAGCCGAGCAGCCGGCCATGCATGCATGCACGTACTTTGCATGTACGTAATTTTTTTTCCAGAAGTCGGCCTGCTCTTTGACTTTTCTTGAGACGGCTTGTGTTTTCTCTTGTGGCAGCCAGCACCCGGGGTCGAAGCCGGAGGCGGGGCAGCGAGGGAGTGGCCTGTTGGGGCGGGGCGCAGCCGGCAGCCAGCGCGCGCGGCGCGGCCGGCAGGGGCGCCGCCCGGGCGGGTCAGAGCCGGCGAGTGGGCGAAGAACCCGGCCGAAGCCGGGGCCGGCCTGTGCGAGGCGGCAGCTGGACGGCGCGAGGCCGGGAGGCGGGAGCCGGCGCAGAGGGGACCTCCACCGGGGCGGGGAGCGGAGCCGGCGGTCGGCGACACGGGAGACGAGCGCTCGAGCGCAGCGGCCAGAGCGGCCGGGGGCGAGGCGGCCGGGCTTGGGAGTTGGCCGGTGCGCCGAGTCGGCCGGAGCGGCACGGGAGGAGGCCGGGGAACAGTCGGCGGGCGAAGGCGGAGAAGGGGAGGTCGGGATGCACCAAGTGCCAAGGGAGCAACGAGGTCGCGCGCGAGACGTGGGACCGCGGGCAGAGGCAGAGCAGTAGGGGGAGGGTGCACGGGAGGCCCGGACGGAGCGGAGCAGCGACGGGGCGCATGCAGCATGGGAGGCGACGCCGCGCTCCGGAGGAGTGAGCTGGCGCCGTGGGAGGTGATGCGGGCGTGGATGGTGGCGTGGAGAGGCGTGCAGGGGAGGGCGCGCTCGCCGCTTCAGCCGGGCGAAAGCGGCATGCGGCACGACCCACCGCTGCTGCTGGTTGCGGAGGAGGGCGGGGCCGAGGCGACGCAGAGGAGTGGCGCGTCGGGGTCGAACGAGACTTCGGCGGCGCGAGGCCTGCGAACACGATAGCCGGAGCAGCGACGCGACGAGCGCGAGCGGAGGAGGACGCTAGTGCGGCAGTGCATCAGCATGGACCCGAGCCAAGCTAGCCAGCTAGCCAGCTCCACTGAATTGATTGGCTCCGTGGGCTCTGCTAGCTAGCTAGCTAGACATGAGTGCGTGCACGCACAGGGACGGAGGCGGCCGGTGGAACTACGCGCGGAGGCGTGGCCGGGACGACGGTGCGCCGCCTGGCGCGGCCGCCCTGAGGGCGAGTTGATGTCGAGCCCTCGAGCGCGGCCGGAGAGGCGACGACGACGCCACGGCGGAGCTAGCGAAGATGGCGAGGCCGACGATGAAGGCGTGCCGCCTCGCTCGGCCGCCCCGGGGGTGAGTTAATGTCGAGCCCTCGAGCGCGGCCGGAGAGGCGACAGCGACGCACGGGGGAGCTGGCGAAGATGGCGAGGCCGACGACGAAGGCATGCCGCCTCGCGCGGCCACCCCGAGCGCGAGTTGATGTCGAGCCCTCGAGCGCGGCCGGAGAGGTGATGGCGACGCCATGGCGGAGGCGACGAAGATGGTCCCGTCTGGACCGCGGAACCACCAGCAGCTTGCCCCATGGTGGGCGCCAACTGTCGTCGTTTTCTCACGGGGGGTCACGCGAGACGGCAGATGCCACGGGATGGCTTATCGAGGTGAGGGCAAGGCTGTCATGGATGATCCGGGACGGGTATGCGAATAGCACGCAGTGGTTTACCCAGGTTCGGAGCTCTCCGGAGAGATAATGCCCCTACTCCTGTATGTCTGTATAACTGAGGTACATTCGGTACATGGTTGCTCCTGGAGCTGTTTGGGGAGGAGAGCCATGAGGCTTCTTGCCTCATACATGAGTGTGAGAGTAGCTCACCCCCTTGAGAGAGTGAGAGGGGGCTTTTATATAGGCATGGATGAGTAGCTTGGGATATAAGTCATAGTGGGTAGCTTACATCCCAAGCAGCTTGAGGTGTAAACTACCTTGGGTAGCTTACAAGTCAAGCCACATGTAGCTTGTGGACTAAGCTATGTCTATCCCCTGGTGTACTTAATAAATCAGTATCCAGAGGACAGGTTACACTGTAGAGAGTATTACATGACCCGCGTATAGTGTGCTCCTGCTCGCCAATAGCGCGCCGCCATGAGATATGGCCGTCAGGTCCGCATGTGTCCGATGGGACGTCGGGAGCTGACTTCGTCAGGCCACAGCCGGATAGGAGGAGCCGGACGGGAGGAGTCGGACAGGGGGAGCCGGACAGGTGGAGGCTATCGAGCGAGATGAATGGAGGCTGCCGAGTCGGACGGGAGGCTGCCGAGCCGGACGGATGGAGGCTGTCGAGCCGGACGGATGGAGGCTGCCGAGCCGGACGGGAGGCTGCCGAGCGAGACGGATGGAGTCTACCGAGCAGGATGGGTGGAGGCTGCCGAGCCGGACAGCTACAGTGTCGTCAGCTACAGTGTTGTCAGCTCACTTCTTCGTTTGTCTTGTTGATTCGTGGGGCTTCGTATACCGGGGATGGGTCCCCCGATGTTTTTAAAAAATCTTGAGTCATCTCCTTGAGCCTACCCGGGGGTAATCCCCCCGACAATGGTCAGGTCAGCCTACGCATCACTCCTGTCCATACCGGATTTCTAAAACCGATGGAGTCATGACAATCAAAGATTGGAAAAAATGTATGCTCAATCATAGAGAGCTATTTGGAAGCAACATTGTGCGTAGGCCAAGAATGAGAGACAGGATGATCCCCGTTCTCCATAATGGAGAGTCAGGGCCTATCTTGTTTTATGATATTGTACCTAAAAGAGGGTAGAGTAGGTCCTACGAGATAAGAGTACGTAGGTCCTAGGTACAATGTGTTATTATGTGCTACAATGTGTTAGAGTTGATGATGAGGAGGAGGAGGAGTTGTGATTATGACTAGTGACCAACTTGCTATATGATGTCTCATTGACGAAAATGATGATTAAATTGTGTTATATATGTTCTATCTATAATTATAGTACGTAGCGTCGTGACCAAGCACGGAGATAAGAAAGATCACTTCTCTCTGTTAGCTATCTAACAAAATATATGAAACCCCTAAATTAACCCTCCTAAACCCTCAACTCCCCCTCTTAAAAAAATAGCTCCTCAGCTGCTGACGCGTGGACGCTCTTTGGTCCCGGTTGATGTTACCAACCGGGACCAAAGGCCCTCTTGCCTGGGCTCGGCGGAGCGGCCACGTGTAGCCCCATCTGTCCCGGTTCGTAAGCGAACCAGAACTAATGGTCGTGGGCTTTAGTCCCGACACATTAGTCCTGGTTCCAGAACCGGGACAAATGGGCCTTACGAACCGGGACAAATGGGCCTTTTTCCACTAGTGATCTCCCTTCGTCGGCTCTCGGACTTCCCCGACCAACCTCCACCGCAAAGGAAGTACCTCGGCGTTCGCCATTGGCTGTGAGGGACGTGGGTGGGTGACGGAGATAACCGACCGCAACACCCACACGAAGAAGTGGCTCGACACTTTCCACACGGTGAAGTTCACTATCCTGAGTACGACCGGTGGCAGGTGCAGTTCCACGACACGGCGATGCACATCAACTTCCCATGGGGGACGGGGCCCGTCGACCTCGAGACGTCACCACCGAGGGTGGTGAGCACCGCGATGGCTAGGAAGGACCGGGAGACGAGGGAGCGCATCATGGCGAAGGCCGCCGATGAGGAGTACTTGGCGTTCCTCCGCCACTAGTACCCCGAGCTGGTTGAGGCAAAGCGATCGATCTTCTGGGAGCGGACGATTGACAGGGTTGTCATCGTCCTCCCCGACGACGACATCGATGACAACGACGGGAGGAGTTTGGCGTTGAAGAATGGTAGTGCATCTTTCGAACGTTGACGAGAGACATCCAATACATTTCTGAATTGGTAGGTAAGGTGGCTGCTATTACGTGGACGTTAATATGGGCACGTTCGATGCTATTACTCCATATCTGTTTGAAGTTTGGTGACTTCGATGTCGACGTTAATATGGGCACGTTCGATGCTATTACTCCAGAACTGTTTGAAGTTTGGTGACTTCGATGTCGTCAGCAGGGACGTACTCCACAGCAGGGACGATCGACGGAGCCAGTCACCCGTTATTGCTCGATTTGTTGGAGAACCGCCCCAGTCCCCAAGGCCTCGACCCACGGTGCGGTCAACACCGACATTGGAGACCCCTCCTCCTGCCCGCCCATCAGCACGGGAGGCCCACGTCGATGCGTGAGCCGTAGGACGTCCCTACCGCCGACCGCCGTGCCGTCGTCCGGTTTGCACGGGTACGGGTGCACTGGTTTCCTCTTCAGCCGCAGCGGGGGAATCTGGTTCGCTGTCGTCGCCGTGGCGGACACGGTGCCCAAGTTGCCGCTGCTCCCGGAACCTACAGAGTACGAGGCGAATCCGACGTCAAGAGAATTCATGGCTGACAAAATTGATGCCATCGAGTCCTCGTCGTTGTCGACCACCTCAAGAGCGTCGGCGACGACCGCGTCAGAGCCTGGCGACAAAGATGAAACGAACAACATGCAGAGAGAGGAAAGGCCGAGGAAGCCGGCCAGCGTCGGAGGAGCGATGGTGCTGCGGCTATGGCAGCAACCCTAGAGGGAGTGGGAAGAGAAGGTTGCGTGAGATTTGTGGAAGAGGATGCGCGTGTGTCATGAGAGCGAAAGGGGTGACATGGACCAACTAAGAGGTGAAGAGCCAATCAACAACACGCATGTGCACAGTGAACCTCTGCCGACGTGGATAGCGCCAGCGTCCGACCCTTCCGCACAATTTATTGTGTTGTGTGATTTTAAATAATTAAAAAAATAGAATAAAGTGACGAACTTAAACCCTTTTCAAAAAGAAAAGTAAAAATGAGAAGGGCGAGAACCGTTGAAGTGGTGGCTAGCTTTGAACTTTGTTCATGTCCATGAAAACTTTGTGAATGATTAGAACAACTTTTTAATAAAAATAATTATCCCGTTGTACAAATTCATTGCATTATAAAAATATTGTGCCAACCTTTACCTTTAGGATATTTAAATTGCTTGTTTGACATGTGTTGTGCAAAAACAAAAACTTTCGATGTAGTGTTTGATTTTTCCTATTTTACTTGAACGTCAAAAATTTCTGACATTTTTATGTAGTACTTTTATTCAAAGTGTTTAATACGTCTTAATTTTTAGATTTTTTTATGTTACAGAAGTATATGTTTCAGTTGCATCTTTATAGACTTTTCCGTTTTCATAGATTGTTGTTATAGCTTGTTTGTCTGTTTATGTTTGAAATCTTGTTGAGCCCCATTGACTTGGGAGCCATAGAATTATGATATAATACAATAGATAATGTTGACTTATAATTATACTATAATTTTATGGCAAGACATGATGAGATTTGATGTTATATGTACTAACTTTTTTAATAAAAGTTATGTTAAGTTTTGTGTTGATAAAGTGTTCGATGATCGAGGAGGTATCGATATGAGAAGAATAAAGAGAGATAAAAGTACAACCTTGGGGATGCCCAAGGCAGCCCGAGTAAATATTGAAAGAGACTCAAGTTTCTAAGCTTCGGGGCATCCCATCTTTCTTTCTCGACAACTATCGACATGTCTCGGTTTTTGTTTTATCCACATAATATGCGTAAATTCTTGGAGCGTCGTGTGCTTTTTATTTTTATTTTATAAATGCACCATGATGGTATGGGATAGCCCTTGGCTGATTTATAGAATGCTCAATACATTTTACTTATATCTTTTGAGTATGACTATATAGAATACTTCGTATGCTTCACTTATATCTTTTGAAGTTTGGATGTTCTCTTCTCTCATTGGGAACACCATTATTTGTAGAATGCTCTTTTGTTTCACTTATATTTATTAGAGCATGTCCAGATCTTTTATAGAAAGAATTAAACTCTCATGCTTCACTTATATCTATTTAGAGAGTTAACATGAATTGGTCATTCACATTGTTATTCATAAAATACTTCATAAAACCTGTAGATCACTCAATACAATAAGTTTGATCCCTGGCAACAGTTTTGTAATATTAAGATGATAATATGTGGGCGTACTAGTGAATGATTGTGGTTTAGTAAAAATATTGGTGTAAAAGTTTGTGATTTCCGAAGCATGCACGTATAGTCTCTAGTTATGCGATGAAGTTGGAGCATAGTTTATCGTTGATTGAAATCCTTTGTGATGTCATAATTGGGGATGCGCGATGATTAACTCCTACCAACTTCCTTCCTAGGGGCATGCGAGTAGTACTTTGCTTTGAGGGCTAATAGGCTGTCACAATAAGCATGTGATTTTTTATGACTAATATGAATTCATGGATATACGCACTCTCACATTTCCACAATTTGCTAGCCTCTTCAGTACTATGCATTGCCCTTTCTCACCTCGAGAGTTGGCACGCACTACGCCGGTGCATCTAAACCCCGTGATATGATACACTCTATCACACATAAGCCTCCTTATATCTTCCACAAAACAACCACCATACTTACCTATTATGGCATTTCCATAGCCATTCTAAGATATATTGCCATGCAACTTCCATCATAATTATATACATGACTTGAGTATTTGTTTTCATATTGCTTTGCATGAACATATATCTGACCTAGTATTTGTGGCTTAGCCACCAGTCATAATTATCATACATGTTACGCTAGATCATTTCACATCTTGGTACGTTACCAAAGGCATTCATATAAAGTTATATTTCCAGTTTTATCGAGGTGTAATGTCGAGTTGTAAGTAAATGAAATTGTGATGATCATCATTATTAGAGGATTGTTCAAGTGAGGAAATGAAGATGGAGACTATGATTCCCGCACAAGTCGGATGAGACTCCGTACGAAAAGTGAAAAATGGGAGAGGCCAAATGAGCCTACCAAGAAAAAGAAAGTACAAGAAAATGAAAAAATGAGAGAAAAAAGGGAAAAAGAAAAAGGAAAGAAAAAAGGAAAAAGGAAAGAAAAAATGAGAGAAAAAGAGAAAGGACAATGTTACTATCCTTTTTCCATACTTATGCTTCAAAGTAGCACCATGTTCTTCATATATAGAGTCTCCCGAGTTGTCATTTTCATATGCTAGTAGGAATTTTTCATTACAGGAATTGGCTTGTATATTCTTATGATGGGATTCCTCAAATGGCCTAGGTCTTCATGAGCAAGCAAGGTGGATGCACACCCACTTAGTTTCATTTGAGCTTTCATAAATATGTAGCTCTTAATTGCATCCGTTGCATGAAAATCCCTACTCCTTGCATTGATATCGATTGATGGGCATCTTCATAGCCTGTTGACCCGCCTAATTGATGGAAGACTTTCCTTCTTTTTTGATTTCTCTTATTGATCTCTATCACCATATTTTATTCCACCCATAGTGCTATGTTCATGGCTCACGCTTATGTATTGCGTGGGAGTTGAAAATGCTGAAACGCATTAGAAGTATGAGTCAATTGCTTGATTTGACACCGGGGTGCTCATGATTTATACTTTATGCTAGGAAGACTAAGCATAACATGCTATATGATATTGTAGGGATATTGTTCTTTAGCATTGTTATTTTAAAAAGACATGATTGTTTGTCGGTATGTCTGAGTATTGTTGTCTTTATATTAAACGATAGACTATTGCCTTGAATCACTCATATCTTAATATTCATGTCATGATTAACCATTTTTCATGATTATATTAGATTGCATTCCATATCAAAAATTATCTTTGTATCATTTACCTACTCGAGGACGAGTAGGAATTTATCTTGGGGATGCTAATACGTCTCCATCGTAACTATAATTTTTGATTATTTCAAGCCAATATTTACAAGTTCCATATACTTTTGGTAAAAATATATATTATTTTTGGTACTAACACTAGCAAAACGACCTGTGCGTTACAACGGGAGAAAAGAAATGATAATATCCAATGGCCATGACCACATTTTAGTACATCATCAAGATACACTATCACACCCATGTTCATAAAATCGTAAACAATTTTTGAAAGTCAAGAATATTTTTTAAAACTCGTGAACATATTTGAAATTGTGAACACAATTCACGAAGGTTTTCTAAAGTCATGAACATTTTTTAATTCATGGACATTTCATACTATTTACAAACATTTAAAAAAATGTGAACATTTTCAAAAAAATAATCTTGATTAGACGAATGTTTCTAGAATTGACGAACAATATTTTAAATTGGTGGAATTGTTTTCGAAATTGATGAACAGTTTTTTAAAATGCATGATATTTTTGAATCAACGTATATTTTATGAATCAATAAAATAATTTTTAATTTATGAACAATTTTTAAAATTTTAGGATACTTTTCAATTCATGAACATATTTTGAATGGTGAAATTTCATTCAATTTCATTAACATTTTTTAATACACTAGCTTTTTTCTAAAACATGGACCATTTTTATTTCCCGGACATTTTTTTTAAAATTTATGAATATTTTTTAGAAAAAACAAACATTGTCTGATTCTACAACAATTTACAAATTATGAAACAATTTATTTTAAAATTCTTATTTTTTACAATTTTCATTTTTTGAATTCTAAAATTATTTACAACAAAAACAACAACAACAACAAAGCCTTTAGTCCCAAACAAGTTGGGGTAGGCTAGAGGTGAAATCCATAAGATCTCGCGACCAAATCATGGTTCTGGCACATGGATAGCAAGCTTCCACGCACCCCTGTCCATTGCTAGTTCTTTGGTGATACTCCAATCCTTCAGATCTCTCTTTACGGTCTCTTCCCATGTCAAGTTTGGTCTACCCCAGCTTCTTTTGATATTTTCAGCATGCTTTAGCCGTCTGCTACGCACTGGGGCTTCTGGTGGCCTGCGCTGAATATGTCCATACCATCTCAGACGAGGTTGGAAAGCTTCTCTTCAATTGGCGTTACCCTAACTCTATCTCGTATATCATCGTTCCGGATTCGGTCCTTCCTTGTGTGGCCACCCATCCATCTCAACATGTGCATCTCTGCCACACCTAACTGTTGCACATATCGCCTTTTAGTCGGCCAACACTCAGCGCCATACAACATTGCGGGTCGAACCGCGGTCCTATAGAACTTGCCTTTTAGCTTTTGTGGCACCCTCTTGTCACAGAGAATGCTAGAAGCATGGCGCCACTTCATCCATCCGGCTTTAATTCGATGGTTCACATCTTCATCGATATCCCCATCCTTCTACAAATTGACCCAGAATATCGAAATGTGTCTTTCTGTGGCACCAGCTGCCCATGAAGGCTAACATCCTCCTCCTCCTCATTCTAATAGTACTGAAAGAGCACCTCATGTACTCGGTTTTAGTCCTAAGAAGTCTAAAACCTTTCGATTCCAAGGTTTGCCTCCATAACTCCAACTTCCTATTGACCCCCGTCCGACTCTCATCGACTAGCACCACATCATCCATAAAGAGCATACACCATGGGATATCTCCTTGTATATCCCTTGTGACATCATCCATCACCAAGGAAAAAAGACAAGGGCTCAAAGCTGGCCCTTGATGCAGTCCTATCTTAATCGAAAGTCATCAATGTCGCCATCACTTGTTCGAACACTTGTCACAACATTACCATACATGTCCTTGATGAGGGTAATGTACTTTGCCGGGACTTTGTGTTTCTCCAAGGCCCACCACATAACATTCTGCGGTATCTTATCACAGGCCTTTTCCAAGTCAATGAACACCATATGCAGATCCTTCTTTTGCTCCCTATATCTCTCCATAAGTTGTCGTACCAAGAAGATGGCTTCCATGGTCGACCTCCCACGCATGAAGCCAAACTGATTTTTGGTCACGCTTGTCATTCTTCTTAAGCGGTTCTCAATGACTCTCTCACGTGGCTTCATTGTATGGCTCATCAGTTTAATTCCACGGTAATTAGTACAACTCTGAACATCCCCCTTGTTCTTGAAGATTAGTACTAATATACTCCGTCTCCATTGTTCTGGCATCTTGTTTGCCCGAAAAATGAGTTGAAACATTTGGTTAGCCATACTATCTCTATATCCCCAAGGCCTCTCCACACCTCAATGGGGATACAATCATGGCCCATTGTCTTGCCTCATTTCATCCTCTTTAAAGCCTTCTTGACCTCCGACTCATGGATTCGCTACACAAAACGCCTGCTAGTATCATCAAAGGAGTCGTCCAAATCAATGGTAGATCTCTCACTTGTTGGGAGACGTAGTAGTAAATAAAAAAAATTCTACGCGTTCTCCAAGATCTATCTATGGAGAAACCAGCAACGAGAAGGAAGAGATTGCATCTTCATACCTTTGAAGATCGCTAAGCGGAAGCGTTACAAGAACGCGGTTGGTGGAGTCGTACTCGTAGCGATTCAGATCGCGGTGGACTCTGATCTTAGCGCCGAACAACGGCGCCTCCGTGTTCAACACACGTGCAGCCCGATGACGTCTCCTACGCCTTGATCCAGCAAGGAGGAAAGAGAGGTTGAGGGAGAGCTCCGGCAGCACGATGGTGTGGTGATGGTGGAGCTGCGTGGTACTCCAACACAGCTTCTCTAAGCACTATGGAGGACGAGGAGAGGGAGGAGTAGGGCTGCGCCGTGGGAGAGAGAGATGCGTGTCTCCGGCTGCCCCAAGGGCTCCACTATATATATAGGAGGAGGAGGGAGGGATGTGCCCTAGGGTTTCCACCCTAGGGTGGTGCGGCAGCCACCAGATCCCATCTGGCCGGCAGCCAAGAGGGAGAGGGGTGCGACTGCCCTAGGTTGGGCCTTAGGGCCCATCTGTCCCAGGGTTTGCCCCCTCCCACTTCAGTTGTACCTTGGGCCCTTGGGGGGGGGGGCGCACCAGCCCACCTAGGGGCTGGTTCCCTCCCACTTGCGGCCCATGCATCCCTCTGGGGCTGGTGGACCCACTTGGTGGACCCCCGGAACCCTTCCGGTGGTCCCGGTACGTTACCGGTAATTCCCAAAACATTTCCGGTGACCAAAACCTCACTTCCTATATATGAATCTTTACCTTCGAACCATTCCGGAGCTCCTCGTGACGTCCGGGATCTCATCCGGGATTCCGAACAACCTTCGGTAACCATGTACACTATTTCCCTATAACCCTAGCGTCATCGAACCTTAAGTGTGTAGACCCTACGGGTTCGGGAGACATGTAGACATGACCGAGACACCTCTCCGGTCAATAACCAACAGCGGGATCTAGATACCCATGTTGGCTCCCGCATGCTCCACGATGATCTCATAGGATGAACCACGATGTCGGGGATTCAATTAATTCCGTATACAATTCCCTTTGTCTATCAGTATGATACTTGCCCGAGATTCGATCGTCGGTATCCCTATACCTTGTTCAATCTCGTTACTGGCAAGTCTCTTTACTCGTTCCATAACACATCATTCCGTGGCTAACTCCTTAGTCACTTTGAGCTCATTATGATGATGTCTTACCGAGTGGGCCCAGAGATACCTTTCCGTCACACGGAGTGACAAATCCCAGTCTCGATTCGTGCCAACCCAGCAGACACTTTTGGAGATACCTATAGTGCACCTTTATAGCCACCCAGTTACGTTGTGATGTTTGGCACAACCAAAGCATTCCTACGGAATCCGAGAGTTGCACAATCTCATGGTCTAAGGAAATGATACTTGACATTAGAAAAGCTTTAGCAGACGAACTACACGATCTTGTGCTATGCTTAGGATTGGGTCTTGTCCATCACATCATTCTCCTAATGATGAGATCCCGTTATCAGTGACATCCAATGTCCATGGTCATGAAACTATGACCATCTATTGATCAACGAGCTAGCCAACTAGAGGCTCACTAGGGACATGTTGTGGTCTATGTATTCACACATGCATTACGGTTTCCAGTTAACACAATTATAGCATGAACAATAGACAATTACCATGAACAAGGAAATACAATAATAACCATTTTATTATTGCCTCTAGGGCATATTTCCAACAGTCTCCCACTTGCACTAGAGTCAATAATCTAGTTGCATTGTGATGAATCGAACACCCATAGCATTCTGGTGTTGATCATGTTTTGCTCGTGAGAGAGGTTTAGTCAACGGATCTGTGACATTCAGATCCGTATGTACTTTACAAATATATATATCTCCCTCCTGAATGTAATCACAGATGGAGTTGAAGCGGTGCTTGATGTGTCTTGTCTTCTTGTGAAACCTGGCCTCCTTCACAAGGGCAATAGCTCCAGTGTTGTCACAGAATAGAGTCATCGGGCCCGACGCATTGGGAATCACTCCTAGGTCGGTGATGAAATCCTTCATCCAAAATCCTTCCTTTGCTGCTTCTGAAGCAGCTATGTACTCCGCTTCACATGTAGACGCCGCCACGACGCTTTGCTTGCTGCTGCACGAGCTGACTGCCCCTCCATTCAAAATACACGTATCCGATTTGCGACTTGGAGTCGTCCAGATCTGTGTCGAAGCTAGCATACGGTGTCGTCTCAACGGATTTTGACAATGCCCTATTTAAAGTGAATGCGGCAGTCTCTAATGCATATCCCCAAAATGATAGCGGTAAGTCGGTAAGAGACATCATAGATCGCATCATATCCAATAGAGTGCGATTACGATGTTCAGACACTATTTCGCTGAGGTGTGCCAGGCGGCATGAGTTGTGAAACAATTCCACATTTTCTTAGGTGCGTGCCAAACTCGTGACTTAAATATTCTTCGCCATGATCAGATCGTAGGCACTTTATTTTCCTGTGACATTGATTCTCTACCTCACTCTAAAATTCCTTGAACCTTTCAAAGGTTTCAGACTTGTGTTTCATTAAGTATTCATACCCATATCTGCTCAAGTCATCAGTGAGGGTGAGAACATAACGGTAGCCACCGTGAGCCTCGACGCTCATTGGACCGCATACATCGGTATGTATTATCTCCAACAAGTCATTTGCTCGCTCCATTGTTCCGGAGAACGGAGTCTTGGTCATCTTGCCCATGAGGCATGGTTCGCACGTGTCAAATGATTCGAAATCAAGAGACTCCAAAAGTCCATCAGCATGGAGCTTCTTCATGCGTTTGACACCAATATGACCAAGGCGGCAGTGCCACATATAAGGGGGACTATCGTTATCAACCTTACACTTTTTACTCACCCTATGAATATGTGTAGCATCACGTTCGAGATTCATCAAAAATAAACCATTGACCAGCGGAGCATGACCACAAAACATTTCTCTCATATAAATAGAACAACCATTATTCTCAGATTTAAATGAGTAGCCATCTCGCATCAAGCGAGATCTAGATACAATGTCATGCTCAAAGCTGATACTAAATAACAATTATTGAGGTTTAAAACTAATACCGGAGGTAGATGTAGAGGCAGCGTGCCGGCGACGATCACATCGACCTTGGAACCATTCCCGATGCGCATCATCACCTCGTCCTTTGCCAGCCTCCACTTATTCCGCAGCTCGTGCTTGGAGTTACAAATGTGAGCAACTGCACCGGTATCAAATACCCAGTAGCTACTACGAGCGCTGGTTAGGTACACATCAATAACAAGTATATCACATATACCTTTAACGTTGTCGGCCTTCTTATCCGCTATGTACTTGGGGCAGTTTTGCTTCTAGTGCCCGGTACCGTTGCAATAAAAGCACTCAGTCTCAGGCTTGGGTCCATTCTTGTTATTCTTCCTAGCAACTTGCTTACTGGGCACGACAACAGCTTTGCCGTCCTTCTTGAAGTTCTTTTTACCCTTGCCTTTCTTGAAACTAGTGGTCTTATTGACCATCAACACTTGATGCTCCTTTTTGATCTCGATCTCCACTGATTTCAGCATCGAGTACAACTCAGGAATGGACTTCTCCATCCCCTGCATGTTGTAGTTCATCACAAAGCTCTTGTAGCTAGGTGGAAGCGACTGGAGGATTTTGTCAATGACCGAGTCATCCGGGAGATTAACTCCCAGCTGAGTCAAGCGGTTGTGCAACCCAGACATTTTGAGTATGTGTTCACTGGCAGAACTATTCTCCTCCATCTTACAACTGAAGAACTTGTCGGAGACCTCATATCTCTTGACCCGGGCATGAGCTTGGAAAACCAGTTGCAGCTCTTGGAACATCTCATATGCTCCCTGTTGCTCAAAACGCTTTTGGAGCCCTGGTTCTAAACTGTAAAGGATGCCGCACTGAACCAGGGAGTAATCATCACAACGTGACTGCCAAGCGTTCGTAACATCTTGGTCCGCTGGGAAAATGGGTGCGTCACCTAGCGGTGCATTAAGTACATACAATCTTTTGGAAGCTATGAGGATGATCCTCAAGCCGTGGACCCAATCCGCATAGTTGCTTCCATCATCTTTCAGCTTGGTTTTCTCTAGGAACGCGTTGAAGTTGAGGGTGACATTAGTGTTGGCCATTGGATCTACAATATAGATTGTAAAGACAATTTTAGACTAAGTTCATGATAATTAAGTTCACATAATCAAATTATTTAATGAACTCCCACTTAGATAGACATCTCTCTAGTCATCCAAGTGTTACATGATCCATGTCAACTAGCCCGTGTCCGATCATCACGTGAGACGGACTAGTCATCCATGGTGAACATCTCCATGTTGATCGTATATTCTATATGACTCATGTTCGACCTTTCGGTCTTCCATGTTCCGAGGCCATATCTGTACATGCTAGGCTCGTCAAGTCAACCTAAGTGTTTTGCGTGTGTAAATCTGGCTTTGGAACAACGATCCTTAGCAACGGTGCACAGTTAGGGTGAACACCTTTCTTGAAATTTTATTGAGAGATCATCTTATTCACTACCATCATTCTAAGCAAATAAGATGTAAACATGATAAACATCACACACAATCAATATAGTGACATGATATGGCCAATATCATCTTGCTCGTTTGATCTCCATCTTCGGGGCACCATAATCATCACTATCACCGGCACGACACCATGATCTCCATCATCATGATCTCCATCATCGTGTCTTTATGAAGCTGTCTCGCCAACTATTACTTCTACTACTGTCGTCATTTTCTCACGATAGATGCCATGGGATGGCTTATTGTGAGTGGTTGGGGCCAGAGGACGCCGACGGGCTCCAGGTGCGAGATTGGGCACAAGCAGTGGTGACACGCGATGTAACCAGGTTCAGGGCCCTCCGTGGGAGGTAACACCCCTAGTCCTGCTTGGTCTAGTTGGATGGATGGGTATGTGTACAAGGATGCTCCTGGAGCTGAGTCTAGAGGAGGAAGAAGGAGTAGCTGGCTCGTCTTCCTCTGCTACTAGAGAAGGGAATGAGAGTTCTGTGGGTGCGTGTGTGAGACCATTCGTCCGCCCCGTTGCATGGGGGGCTCAGGGTTTTTTATAGGCCACCTCGACTCTTACAATATGTCATAAGTACAATGGTGGGGGGACCCGGCTGGCAGTCTCTTCGGCTGGCCAGAGGGTCTTGCCGCTTGCGCCGTCTTGTCGTGTGCAGGGCCTGCCAGCCGAGTGGTCCCATCTCCCGTTGGGGCCCGCCAACCGGCTCTGTGATTGGTCCTCGCCCACCTACCGCGGCACGGGCCGCCCGGGGGGCGTCGTCTAGCACCAGCCGGCCGAAGTCTCCGGTACGCCCGGCGGCACTGTAGCCACGCCACGGTAGGTAATCAAGTGACGAGGGCATGCCGACACTGTTCCCCCGCCCGGTCGCGCTCACCGAGGTCAGTGGCTAGGACGGTTGGACTGTAACCATGCACTTCGGTGCGTAAGCGGCCACTATAGCCACAGGGCCGCCCATCGTGCCGGTCACGTTGCATCATCGTACCTCCACGCAGGGGGACGGGACGGGGCATGTCCATCCCGATGTCAACGGAAGAGCCGGCCCGTGGGCAGCCGGCCATGCCCAGCCGGCCAAGGGCCCAACCGGCTCCTTGAGCAGACGGTCGGGGCGCCAGCCGACACTGGCTTGCGGTGAACGTCCTTCGGCCGGCCATGGCCAGCCGACCGCGTTGTTTTTCTTCGAAGTGGAAAGGGGGAAGACCCCATTGCTTTGGCCTACCTAGGGGTATAAACCCCGTCAGTAGCCCCCAAAGCCGGCGGGTGCCCGCGTCTGGCGGACAGTGGGGAGCCGGCGGCTTCCCCTCAGCACCAGCCGCCCCCGGCTCGAAGGCGAAGGGGCAGCCGGGTCAGCCATTGGATCCGACGCCTTGGCTTCCGGCGTGCCGCACCGGGTCCCACGCCGGCACATGGCACGCCACGCGGTGAGTAATGATGCCGCGGGTCCCGCGCACGCGGGGAGATGGGACGTCGCCCAGGCCTAGCCCGGTAGGACCCAGGCGTAGCCCTCATAGGCCTCGGGGCGCAGGACAGGATCCTCTGCGCCCCGAAGCGGCCGTTACGGCCCGGGGCCACCCACGCGCGCGGAATCTTCGGGAGGAGTGGGCGTAGACGATCCCATGTCCCTCGATCGTGGCCTCCCCTATAAAAGGGGAGGAAGGGCAGGAGGCGGAGGTACCCGCGCTCCACTTGCCTCCTTGCTGCCCTGCTTCGTCGTCGCTTGTTTCCTTCCCTCACATGCCGTCACACCCGAGCCCGCGCCCGCGTCCGCACACTGCACCGCCGCCGCGATGGCTGATGGACGCGGAGGCAGTTGGGCTGGTTCCTTTGTGGTTGAGGCGGACATCGCCGAGCTGCGCCACGCGCGCATGTTGCCGTCGGCGGAGCGGGTGGCCGCCCACGCGGCGGGCAAAGAGATAGCACCGGCGCCGTAGCCAAGGGAACACGTCGTGTTCCTCTGGCACTTCTCCCGGGGCTTCGGGCTCCCGATGAGTCTCTTTTTCCGTCTTCTTCTTGACACTTTCGACCTCCAGCCGCACAACCTCGGGCCGAATTCGATCTTGTACCTCTCCGCCTTTGTGACGTTGTGCGAGGGGTACCTCGGCATCCTCCCCTTCCTCGAGTTCTTCAATGCCCTCTTCTATCTCAAGTCTTTGAAGAGAGACGCATGCGGGGGCACGGTGGTGTGCTGCCGCGGCATCGCTCGCTTTCCCCCTCTCTCTCTGATCGAGTCTGTCAAGGGGTGGCACCAATCGTTCTTCTACGTGAAGAACATCGACCCGAGGACGGATTACATTTGGCTGCCGCTGTTTGAGGACCGGCAGTCCTCCCAGCAGAATTGGCAGGGACCTGCCCCGCGCGGCGTGGCCTTGGACGAGCTCGCCTGGCTCTCGCAGCTGAAGAGCGCCGAGGGGCTAGTTGTTGCCGACCTGGTGGTGGCCTTTGTCTCGTGCCGGGTGTCGCCCCTCCAGATGAGGCCACACCGGATCTGGGACATGTCCGGCTGGCACGACCCCTGCCGGCAGTCCACCATCGAGCTGACGCCGGCTCAGGTGGCGAAGCGGGTGAACGCCCTCACGACGTTCAAGCTGAAGCCCGCCTCGTGGTCTTTCGGCATGGAGCCGTACGATGGCATCAACCGGCCTCCCCTGGTGAGTTTTTTCGTCGAGGCGGTTCTTTCTCGTTTGGTATTCCCTAGCCGGCATCTGGTTGGAGAACTTACGTTGAAGTGCTGACCGCAGCTGCTGGTGTGACAGAACACGTCGGACGGCCTACACCCGTAGATCTTCAAGGCGGAGTGCGAGGACTCCGACTCTTGAGACTTCCAGACGGGAGCTCCCCCTGGAGGAAGGAGTGGGCTCCTCGGGGGTGGGGGGAGGGGGCGACGAGGCAGCGGATCCACGAGGCGGCGCTTCTGGCGGGGCCGGAGGGTCCGGCATAGCCGGGGAACCCAGCGGAGCAGGTAAGTTCCCTCTTGCCCCCTCCATCCGGGACTGGACAAACGACAACAACGATGATGACGATTTGATGATTCTAGACGGACCTCCTCCCGCGGCGCGCCAGGACCGAAGGAGCGAGGAGCGACCGGCTCGAGGCCCGGCGGCCGAAGTGCCCGCCGGGGGAAGAGGCTGCTCACGCCGCCCGGCCCAAAGCGGGTGAAGGTGGCCGCGTGGAAGCCGCCGCCACGCGCCAAGCGGGCCCTGCCCCTTGTTATCACGTAAGTTCTTCATCTTTGTGCGAGTTTTTGCTTTCGCCTTGCGAGTCGGTTAACGACCGGTTTTTGGACGCTGCAGTGACCCCATCGAGCTCCAAGACGAGGAGCCGGCGGGGGAGACGATGGATGCTGCGCGGTCGACTGGCCCGCGAGCACGTGGCCACCCAGCGGGAGGAAAAGAGGAGGCTCGCGGAGCTGCGAGCCTCCCGGTCCGACACACGAGGAGGGGCCGCGCACTCCGGGACCTCAAGTGGCCGAAGGCAGAGGGGGTCGGCGGACCCCCCACGGGTGACGGACTCGGCTACGGAGTCCACCCACATGTCGAGGCATCCGTCAAGCGAGCCGCGGGGAGCAGCCATGGACTCGCCAGCGCCTCCGCCCGCACAAGAAACCGCCCAGGAGAGGGAGGCGACGATGGAGCTGTCTCCCGAGGCGACCCAGCCTAAGGCGCCTGAGGTGACCCCTCCTGCGGCCGAGCCGACCCGGGTCGTGATGCCGGAGGTTCCGGTGGTCCCGGAGACGGTGTCGGAGGCACCTCCGGAGACGGCGGCTATGGAGGTGAAGGTACCTTCTGGCGCGACCGACGCGCCAGAGCGGTCAGGAGAGGAGGCGGCTGCGGCACCGGGCGGGGGGCCGGCAGGAGGCGACTCCTAGCCCCTTGCCATCATCAATCTGCCCCCAGCGGCTAGAGCCGCGGCGAGCCCGGGTGGCAGCGGCGGCCAGGCCCGAAGGGCCCTGCGGTTGATGCAAGAGGTCATCCGGGACCGGGAGGCGCTGGCGAGCGCGCCGGCCCTGCCGGTCCCCCAAGGAGGTGGCCCGGTCCATCCTTCATGGACTTGGGCAGTGTCTCGGACCAGTGCCGACAGGAGCTGGCCCGGTTTGCGGAGGCGGCGGACGCTGCCCTTCAGCGTGCAGAGGTAATCTGACACTTTGCCTTAGAGTTTTCAGTGGGGGCGTGCGAGCGCACCCACTAGGTGTAGCCCTCGAGATGCGGGCCGGCTGACCGGCTGACGGGCAGCCGGGCCGAATCTCCTTTGAGCATGTCTTGACCTTTGCCTCCCTTTCTTGCGACAGGAGGGAGCTTCTCTGCGGCAGAAGCTGTTTGTAGAAGCGGTCGCCATCCACGACCGCGGCAAATATGGGTTCTACCGCCTGGAGGAGGAGCTGGCGCGCATGCAAGGTTGGTTGCACTTTGTAGGAGCGGCATGTAGCCCCCGGGAATCGGCTGATGCGTCTTGCAGGCAAGCTGACCACCCTCCGGGGGGAGAAGACCGGGCTTGTTGCCGAATGAGACCGGCTGCCGCGGGACGTCCAGGCAACCGCGCAGGAGACGGGCCGGCTGGCCGCGCTGCTGGTCGACAGGGAGGCAGCCCGGGATCGGCTCAAGGTCGAGGCGGCAAAGGAGGTGGCGGCTCGGGAGGCGGCCATCAAGGAGGCGGCTGACGCCGCCCTGAGGACCCCCACCCTTCAAGGCGAGGTGACCCACCTTGAGAAGACGCTCGAGAAGGTCAAGGGTTCCCTCGCCACCTCAGAGGCGGCCCGGAAGTCGGAGCACGAGGCGGCACTCCACTTTGCCATTGGGGTGGACGACGCGATCGAAGGTAAGTGCCAATCTCTCTCTTTCCCTAGCCGGTTGCTCTTCCCTTTGCCGTTTTTCGTGCTTCATCTTGCTTTTAATTTCCTTCTCTTCTCCTTCCTTCCAGGGCGTTTCCCGGAAACTCATCGCCATGCTGCGCACGCCGTTGAGGAGCACCGGGAATACCTTTGGGAGTGCGGTCGCCCCATCGAGGAGCACGCCGCGTGGGACATGGATGAGATTGGGATCGTCGTCGAGATGCGGATGACCCATCTCGAGCGGAGCATGGAGCGGCTCAAGACCGCCGACAAGGAGGTCATCGCCGCGTTGTGGCCAGGGCATGGGGGAGCTCCGACGCACCGCGTGGCTCAGTGGCTGGAGCACGCCGTCCCCCGCCTCAAGGCCTGGAAGGCATCGGCCGCCCGAGTTGGGGCATAGATGGCGCTCCGGTTCGTGACGTCTTGGTACCGCGGCGTGGACCTGGGCCGGCTGGCGACCATGCGGGACGTGCCGGCCGTAGAGCGGGAGGCCCGCGAGCCGGCCCTGGTCCAGCGGGCCAATGAGCTCGCATCATACGTTGACGCGGACGAATTCCTGCCGCCCATTGGCGAGGATGGCGAGCCGTTGCTCGAGGACTCGTTCGACATCCCTCACGGCCCGGCGGACGATGAAGTCGCTGACGAGAGCACCGACTCGAGTGGCGAGACGGCCGAGACCGAGGAGCCCGCCTCGAAGGCCAAAGAGGCCGACCCCAAGACTGCGACCACCTCCGAGGCGAGGACCGAGTCGCCTGGCGACGCGCCGGCTGGGGGCACGCCGGCTGGCGATGCGCCGGTGGCCTAAGCCCCTGGGCATATTTTTTATCTTCTTTTTTCCCCTGCGTGTAAAAACTTGAATCCACCCATTGGGGGTGTTTGTGTAATGAACCGAATGCTGGCCGTGGGCCACTTTTGCCTTTAATGTTTATGTCATGAATATTTTGTTGTGTTTGCCTTGTGAATCATGCCGCCTCGTCCTTATCCCTTTTCGTCCGCCTCGACTCCTTCCGTTTCTACTCCTTTTCCCCTTTGGTTTTTGCCCCGCTAGCCCGACAGCCGGGAGCCGGTCTGTAGCTGGGTCGGGGCGTCCGCCTCAGGGGATCCGGTTCAAAACTTAGGAATCGCAAGGGTTTTTGGGGATAAGTAGAGTGGTAGAGACGCGATGAGGGTCCGGCTGGGCCCCAAAGGGGTATCCCTTCGTTTCGACTTTTTGTGTGAGCCAAGCCTTGCCTCCCCGGGGCCCCGTCAGCCGGGCAGCCGGGGGCCGGGTCTGTAGCTGGTAAGGGTCGGGAAGTTTGGCCAGCACACGCTACTTAGCAGTTTTTTAGAAAGGCGCTTCTAGGCCGAGCCGGCTAGCCCCCGGGCCCAGGAGCCAGGCCGGGGAGCCGGGGAGTGAGGAACACTTTTGAAAGAAACGAAACAGGGCGCGCCCCAAGAGCCGGCTTGGGGTGCCCATTGCATTCATAAGCCCGAAAGGACGAGGATACATACATACATTGATTCTTCCTCAGCAATAAAACGGGCGCAAGAGCGCCACGTTCCATGGGCGCTCTGTTTCTTCACCGGAAGCGTCTCTTTTGCACTTCTGCGGCTTCTGGGCGTCTATTAGGTAGTATGCGTTGTTGTGTAGCGCCTTGCTGATGATGAACGGGCCCTCCCATGGGGAGGATAGCTTGTGCTGTCTGGCGGTTCGCTGGATCCGTCTGAGGACCAGGTCCCCCTCGCGGAACGAGAGTGGCCGGATCCGCTTGTTGTGGTAGTGCTGGAGCTTCTGCTGGTAGATCTCCATCCGGCTCAAGGCCAGTTCGCGAGCTTCCTCGAGTAGATCGACGCCATCTTCTCTTGCCTCGTTTGCGTCCTTCTCCATGTACAGGGTGACCCGAGGCGAATCGAACTCGATGTCGGTGGGGATGATCGCCTCAGACCCATACACGAGGAAGAAGGGAGTGTAGCCGGTTGACCGGTTCGGGGTGGTCCTGAGACTCCAAAGGACGGCCGGCAGCTCATCGATCCAGCAGACGGCCGACCTTACCGGTGACATCACGAGCCGGGGCTTGATGCCGGATAGGATGAGGCCGTTCGCCCTCTCGACCTGGCCGTTGGACTGTGGATGAGCGACGGAGGCCAGGTCGAGCTGGATTCCTTGCTTGGAGAAGAAACGCGCGAGTGCGCCCTTGGCGAAGTTGGTGCCGTTGTCGGTGATGATGCTGTGGGGAACGCCGTAGCGTACCGTGATGTCGTCGATGAACCGGACGGCCATGGGGCCGTCCAGCTTCTTGATTGGTCGCGCCTCGATCCACTTGGTGAACTTGTCGATGGCCACCAGTAAGTGTGTCATGCCGCCTCGAGCAGTCTTGAATGGGCCCACCATGTCCAGCCCCCAAATGGTGAAAGGCCGCAAGAGGGGGATGGTTTGGAGGGCCGTTGCGGGCAGGTGGCTTTGCGCGCTGAAGCGTTGGCAGTCCTCGCACTCGTCGACCAATTTTTTGGCCGCGTCGAGAGCCGTCAGCCAGAAGAAGCCGTGGTGGAAAGCCTTGGTCACTAGGGTCCGGGAGGCAGCATGATGCCCACACTTGCCGTGATGAATGTCGAGGAGGATCTCCAGATGCTTTGTCGGCTCGACGCATCGCTGGAAGACGCCGATAGTGCTGCGGTGGATGAGCTCGTCGTTGATGATGCCGTAGGCCATGGCCCGGCGCTGGATTTGCCTAGCCAGAGCCTCGTCTGGAGGCAGCTTGCCCCACAGAAGGAATGGAAAGATGGGTTGGGTCCATGAGGGGGCCGCGAGGCCGGCTCGGGAGCCCCTGGGACTGGTTGATCAGTCCCCGGGACCGGTTTGGCGGCTCCCGAGGCCGGCTCGGGAGCCCCCAAGGCTGGTTGGCCAGCCCCGGGTTTGGCTCGCCGGCCCCCAGGGCCGGTTGGCTGGTGATCACCATGATGACCATGCCGCCAGGGCTAGCCGCCTCGGGCGCCACCGGCTCGATCAGGACCGGCTAGGCGGCTAATGATTCGAGGGCCGGCAATGAAGCTATTGGAAAGGTGGCCAGGGCCGTCGATGGGCCGGCAACACCCGCCGACACGAATATTGACTCTGATTCTAGGGAAGGCTTGATCGACGGCTTGAGCAGCCGTTCAAGGGAGACGCCGACTGGGATGGCCTGCCGGGTGGAGCCAATCTTTGCCAACGCATCCGCCGCCTCGTTGTCCCCCTGTGGGACATGATGAAACTCACAACCCTCGAAGGAGCCGGTGAGTTGTTGTACGAGGAAGCGGTAGCTAGCCATGTTGGCGTCCCTGGCGTCCCATTCACCAGAGACTTGCTGCACCACGAGGTCGTAGTCGCCGAAGCTGAGGATGCGCCTGATGCTGATCTCCCTGGCGAGCCGGAGGCCATGGACGATGGCCTCGTACTCAGCCACGTTGTTGGAGGCGGCGAAGTGGATCTGTAGGGCGTATTTGAGCTGATCACCTTTCGGGGAGGAGAGGACTATGCCGGCACCCAGGCCGGTCCACATTTTTGAGCTGTCGAAGTGCATGCGCCAATGCATGGAGTCTGGGGGAGGCGGGACGAACTCCGTCTCCGCCCAGTCGATGAGGAAATCGCTAATGCCTGTGACTTGATGGCGGTTCTTGGCTCATACCGGATCTCATAGTTGGCAAGGGCAATGACCCACTTGGTGATCCGGCCGGTGGAGTCTCGGTCGCTCATGATCTCGCTAAGCGGGGCCGTGCTCACCACGGTAATAGTATGCTCTTGGAAGTATTGCTTGACCTTGTTGGCGGCAAAGTATACGCCGTAGCACATCTTTTGATAGTGGGGGTAGTTCTGCTTGGACGCGGAGAGGACCTCGCTGAGGTAGTAGACGGGTCGCTGGACCAGCAGGCACTTGCCCTCCTCCAACCGCTCGACCACTAGAACGATGCTGATGACGCGGGTGGTCGCCGTGATGTAGGCGAGCAAGGGTTCCTTCTCTGCCGGCGCGGCCAGGATGGGTGCGCGGGTGAGAGCCTTCTTGAGGCCACGGAAGGCCTTGTCCGCCTCATTAGGCCAGTTGAAGGCGCTCGGCCTCTTGGTTTGACCCGGCTCGATCAAAGCCGTCTTACGAAGGACCCCTTGAGGGGCAGGGCCTTCTCTCCCAGCCGGCTGATGAACCGGCTGATCGAGGCGAGGTAGCCGGTGAACTTCTGGACGTCGCTGAGCCGGGTCGGTTTCGGCATGCGCTCGATCGCGCTGATCTTCTCGGGGTTAACTTCGATGCCGCGTGCGGACACGAAGAAACCCAAGAGTTGTCCGGCGGGGACGCCAAAGACACACTTCTCCAGGTTGAGCTTGATCTTATAGTCGCGTAGGTTCACGAAGGTCTCCCGAAGGGCGTCGAGGAGGCTGAAGTGCTTCTTGGTTTTGACGACGATGTCGTCGACGTAGACGTGGACGTTCCTGCCTATCTGAGGCAGGAGGCACTTCTGCATACATCGTTGGAAGGTGGCGCCAGCATTCTTCAAGCTGAAGGACATGGTGATGTAGCAGTAGGCCTCGAAGGGCGTGATGAAGGAGGTCTTGAGCCGGTCTTCAAGATCCAGCTTGATCTGGTGGTAGCCTGAGTAGGCGTCCAGGAAGGACAGCAAGTCGCAGCCGGCCGTGGAGTCGATGACTTGATCGATCCACGGCAGGGCGAATGGGTCCTTGGGACATGCCTTGTTCAGGATAGTGTAGTTGATGCACATGCGCCGGGTCTTGTTCTTCTTCAATACCAGGACTGGGTTGGCCAGCTAGTCCGGGTGGAATACTTCCATGATGAACCCGGCTGCGAGCAGCCGGGCGATCTCTTCGCCTATAGTATGCCGCTTCTCCTCGGAGAAGCGGCGCAGGGGTTGCTTGACCGGCTTAGTGTCCGGTCGGACGTGGAGTTTGTGCTCGGCGAACTTACTCGGAACACCCGGCATGTCCTTGGGGGACCATGTAAAGATGTCCCGATTCTCATGGAGGAAGTCGACGAGATCGCCTTCCTATTTGCTGTTGAGGCGGGAGCCGATGGTGACGCACTGAGCCGAGTTGGCCGGGTCGAGCGGGATCTTCTTGGTGTCCTTGGACGTCTGGAAGGAGGCCTCACTGGTGGATTGAGAGGGTGGAGCCGACACGGCCGGCTGGCTGGCAAGAAGGGCCACGAGTCGGTCGAGCTGCCGTTTCTCCTCGGCGATCTCTAGGGCCTCGGCCAGCCGGTTGCCGTCTCGAGCGCATTCGAGCGACATCTTGTAGTCGCCCTTGATGGTGATGATCCCCTTTTGGCCCGACATCTTGAGCTTGAGGTAAGCATAATGGGGGACCTTCATGAAGCTGACAAGAGCCGTCCGGCCCAACAACACGTGGTAGGGGCTCGCGAGGTCCATGACCTCGAACAACACTGGCTCGCGGTGGAAATGACCGGGTCCGCCGAAGAGGACGTCAAGCGTGATCTTGCCGACAGGGGAGCAAGACTTTCCAGGCACGATGCCATGGAAAACCGTCCAACTCGTCTGTAGATCTTCTATCTTCAGCCCCAGCTTATGCATCGTGTCGAGGTAGACACTGTTGATGTTGCTGCCGCCATCTATAAGCACCCGCGAGAAGCGGCATGCTCGTTCCTTGGTGGCGATGGTGGGGTCGAGGACCAAGGCGTAACTTCTGGGATTTGGCATCACGGCAGGGTGATCGGCCTGGCTCCAAGTGACCGGCTTCTCCGACCAGTGCATGAACTGGGGAGTTGCCGGCATGGTGGCGTTCACCTCACGGTGGAGCTGGCGCTGAGCATGTTTGCCCGTCTCTTCACTGGTGAAGAGGACATAGCAACCGTCCTGGTTGGGGAATTGGTCGATTAGGCGACCGTCATTCGCAGCCGTTGCCGGCGTCGGGGCCGGCGTGCGGGCTGGCGGCGTGGGAGGAGCCGAAAGGCCATCCCCTCGGGCCAGTCGCTGTGAGAAGCTGCATTGCCGGAGCGTGTGCGTAGAGGGCTTGGCCCCCCGAGTGGTTCTTGTAGGGGAGATCGAGCATTTGCTCGAAGGTGAGCTTCGGCTGCCAAGCAGCCTTGCCGGTGCGCTGGCGCTGACCGGAAGGCTGGGCAGCCGGCTCTTGATCCTCGACGGTATTGCCCTGCCGGCTCTCGTAGCGGGAATCCGGCTGGTTGTTCTTGCGCTTGTTGTTCTGCGGCTGCCGGTTGTCGACAGCCGGCCGGGTCGTGGCCGGCGTCGTCGTTGCCTTGGCGGGCGGGGCCGTCTTGACCTGGATGGCTGAATCGGCCATGACATATTTGTCCGCCTTGGTCATGAGCTCGGCAAGCATGGCCAGCTCGGAGCACAGGAGCTTGTGCTTGAGAGGGGTACCGTCCCGGCAGCCCTCGATAAAGTACTGCATGGCTTGGACCTCATGTACCCCTTCATAGGAGTTGTGGAGCTCGGTCCATCGGGTGAGGTAGTCGCGGAGGGACTCGTCCGGCCCCTGAACGCACATGGTGAGTTCACGGGGACGGCTGGGCCGCTTGTAGGTGCCTGTGAAGTTGCGGACGAAGGCCTCTTCGAAGTCCGTCCAAGTGTTGATGTTGCCGGCTGCCAGGCTATTGAGCCAGGTGCAGGCCGAGCCGATCAACATAAGGGGGGAGTAGCGAACGGCTATGCGCTTATTCCCCCTAGCGATACCCACCGCGGTGGTGTAGTCGATCAGCCAGTCTTCGGGTTTGGCGGCACCGTTGTATTTTGGGGTGTCCCTAGGGAGCGTGAAGCCGGTTGGGAACGGCTCAGTGCGAATCCGGGGGCCAAAGCAGGCCAGACCAACCGAAACCTCCTCCTTGAGAAGGGGCGGATTGCACGAGCTTGTCGATGCGGTTGCGGCGTCGTTCTTGCTGCGGGGGACACTCGGTCCGAGCCGAGCCGAGAGCTCGGGGCGGATGGTGGGTGGTGCCGACTGCCACGACTCACGCCACGGAGGCGGCATGTGCCCTTGGCTGCGTCGGCTTCCGGATGCCGGTGCTTCGTGGTGGCGGCCGCTCCGAGGCGGCTCATTGGTGTGCCGGCTGCTCACTCCCCGACGTCTGAGAGGGCCGAGGGTTGTTTGCTTCGGCCCGGCGGCCAGAAACGCAAGGGGAGTAGGAGTACTGGGCCGCCTGGCGGCCGACAGTTCCCGTGCCCTCGCGCTCGGGCCGGGGGCCTTCAATGGCGGCGCCGCCCACTGCGAGCAGATGCTGTTGTGCGTCAGCAACATCGACGAGCTCCTTGATGTGGCGCTCGTGGGTGACACGCTCTTTGCCCACCAAGGTAGCCAATTCCTCGTAGGCCACCTTGAGAGCCCGCAGGTTAGCCACGGGTGTGTCGTAGATGGGCATTTTGCCGTCGTGGATTTCGGCGACCACGCGGCCACGGTTGCGCACAGCCCCACGCCGGTTGGGCTTGGTGCCAGCCGGGATGAGTCCGTAGGCAGAAGCGTACTCCCATTGCGCCGCCTCCATGCGGTGCCGCATCGCTGCGAGGGTAGTGGCATCCTAGAACAGGATGCGGTGAGCCGCCTCGAGATCGGCCGCAGCGGTGTCAGGGTGCGCCATCGAGGTGATCGGAGTGCTCAAGCCACGGAGGGCCGCACCGAGCATGTCGGACATGCCGACGCGTGCGGCGGCAGTGGTAGCCGAGATCCGCGCCCGTCCGGACGTGGTGGAGGAAGTGATGGCCATCACCCCCATGCGATCATGGGACCCGTTGGGCTGGGCCACAGCGAGTGCGCCCACTGCTGTGGGCGGGCCAGCGTAGACGAGCACCCCCACGAGGTATTCGTCAACAGCCGGAGCCTCGGCAAGGCTGAGCCTGCCGAAGCGCTCAGTGAGCGCGTCGATGTCGGCCGCGAGGCCGACGGAGTTGCCCGCAGGGCGTGCTGAGGAAAGCCCCACGAGCTCCCCATGGTTTTGTCAGGATGAGCGGCGACGGTAGGGAATGGCGAGGGTCCCGCCCGGAGCATGAATCCGGCCGGCGCCGCGTATGGCCCCACGATGGGCGCCAACTGTCATCGTTTTCTCACGACAGATGCCATGGGGTGGCTTATCGTGAGTGGTTGGGGCTGGAGGACGCCGACGGGCTCCGGGTGCGAGATTGGGCAGAAGCGGTGGTGACACGTGATGTACCCAGGTTCAGGGCCCTCCATGGGAGGTAACACCCCTAGTCCTGCTTTGTCTAGTTGGATGGATGGGTATGTGTACAAGGATGCTCCTGGAGCTGAGTCTAGAGGAGGAAGAAGGAGCAGCCGGCTCATCTTCCTCCGCTACTAGAGGAGGGAATGAGAGTTATGTGGGTGTGTGTCTGAGACCATTGGTCCGTCCCTGTTGCATGGGGGGCTCGAGGGGTTTTATAGGCCAACCCCCGGCTCTTACAATATGTCATAAGTACAATGGTGGGGGGACCCGGCTGGCAGTGTCTCCGGCTGGCCAGAGGGTCCCGCCGCTTGTGCCGTCTTGTCGTGGGCAGGGCCCGCCGGCCAAGCGGTCCCATCTCCCGTTGGGGCCCGCCAGCCAGCTTTGTGATTGGTCCTCGCCCACCTGCCGCGGCACGGACCGCTCGGGGGGCGTCGTCTAGTAGCCACGCCTGTGGCACTGTAGCCATGCCGGGGCAGGTAATCAAGTGGCAAGGGCATGCCGGCACTGTTCCCCTGCCTGGTCGTGCTCACCAAGGTCAGTGGCCAGGACGGTTGGACTATAGCCATGCACTACAGTGCGTAAGCGGCCATTGTAGCCACAGGGCCGCCCGTTGTGCCGGTCACGTTGCAGACGGGACGGGGCATGTCCGTCCCGATGTCAACGGAAGAGCCGGCACATGGGCAGCCGGCCACGCCCAGCTGGCCGAGGGCCCAACCGGCTCCTTGATCAGACGGCCGGGGTGCCAGCCGGCATTGGCTTGCGCTGAACGTCCCTCCGGCCGGCCACGACAGCCGGCCGCGTAGTTTTTCTTCGAAGCAGAAAGGGGGAAGACCCCGGTTATTTGGCCTACCAAGGGGTATAAACCCCGTCAACTACTATGGCTAACGTTTATCAATAAAGTAAAGTAATTACATGGCGTTTATCATTGACACGCAGGTCATATAATAAAACAAGACAACTCCTATGGCTCCTGCCAGTTGTCATACTCATCGACATGCAAGTAGTGAATCCTATTACAAGAACATGATCAATCTCATACATCACAATGCATCACATCACATACTTTGGCCATATCACATCACAAGGCATATGCTGCAAAAACAAGTTAGACGTCCTCTAATTTGTAGTTGCAAGTTTTTACGTGGCTGCTATAGGTTTCTAGCAAGAACGTTTCTTACCTACGCCAAAACCACAACGTGATATGCCAATTGCTATTTACCCTTCACAAGGACCCTTTTCATCGAATCCAATTTGACTAAGATGGGAGAGACAGACACCCGCTAGCCACCTTATGCAACAAGTGCATGTCAGGCGGTGGAACCGGTCTCACGTAAGCGTACGTGTAAAGTTGGTCCGGGCCCCTTCATCCCACAATACCGCCGAATCAAGATAAGACTAGTAGTGGTAAGCAAATTAACAAGATCGACGCCCACAACTGCTTTGTGTTCTACTCGTGCATAGATTCTACGCATAGACCTAGCTCATGATGCCACTGTTGGGAGACGTAGTAGTAAATAAAAAAATTCTACGCATTCACTAAGATCTATCTATGGAGAAACCAGCAACGAGAAGGAAGAGATTGCATCTTCATACCTTTGAAGATCGCTAAGCGGAAGCGTTACAAGAACACGGTTGGTGGAGTCGTACTCGTAGCTATTCAAATCGCGGTGGACTCCGATCTTAGCGCCGAATAATGGCGCCTCCGTGTTCAACACACATGCAGCCCGATGATGTCTCCTACGCCTTGATCCAGCAAGGAGGAAGGAGAGGTTGAGGGAGAGCTCTGGCAGCACGACGGTGCGGTGACGGTGGAGCTGCGTCGTACTGCGGCAGAGCTTCGCTAAGCACTATGGAGGACGAGGAGAGGGAGGAGTAGGGCTGTGCTGTGGGAGAGAGAGATGCGTGTCTCCGGCTGCCCCAAGGGCTCCACTATATATAGGAGGAGGAGGAGGGAGGGCTGTGCCCTAGGGTTTCCACCCTAGGGTGGTGCGGCAGCCACCAGATCCCATCTGGCCGGCGGCCAAGAGGGAGAGGGATGCGGTTGCCCTAGGGTGGGCCTTAAGGCCCATCTGCCCTAGGGTTTGCCCCCCTCCCACTTCAGCTGCACCTTGGGCCCTTGTGGGGGGTGCACCAACCCACCTAGGGGCTGGTTCCCTCCCACTTGCGGCCCATGCAGCCCTCTGGGGCTGGTGGACCTACTTGGTGGACCCCCTGAACCATTTCGGTGGTCCCGGTACGTTACCGATAATTCTCGAAACATTTGCGGTGACCAAAACCTCACTTCCTATATATGAATCTTTACCTTCGGACCATTCCGGAGATCCTCGTGACGTCCGGGATCTCATCCGGGACTCTGAACAACCTTCGGTAACCACGTACACTATTTCCCTATAACCCTAGCGTCATCGAACCTTAAGTGTGTAGACCCTACGGGTTCATGAGATACGTACACATGACCGAGACACCTCTCCGGTCAATAACCAACAGCGGGATCTGGATACCCATGTTGGCTCCCGCATGTTCCACGATGATCTCATCGGATGAACCACAATGTCGGGGATTCAATCAATCGCGTATACAATTCCCTTTGTCTATCGGCATGATACTTGCCCGAGATTCGATCGTCGGTATCCCTATACCTTGTTCAATCTCGTTACCAGCAAGTATCTTTACTCGTTCTGTAACACATCATCCCGTGGCTAACTCCTTAGTCACTTTGAGATCATTATGATGATGTCTTACCAAGTGGGCCCAGAGATACCTCTTCGTCACATGGACTGACAAATCCTAGTCTCGATTCATGCCAACCCAACAGACACTTTCGGAGATACCCGTAGTGCACCTTTATAGCCACCTAGTTACGTTGTGACGTTTGGCACACCCAAAGCATTCCTATGGTATCCGGGAGTTGCACAATCTCATGGTCTAAGGAAATGATACTTGACATTAGAAAAGCTTTAGCAGACGAACTACACAATCTTGTGCTATGCTTAGGATTGGGTCTTGTCCATCACATCATTCTCCTTATGATGTGATCACGTTATCAGTGACATCCAATGTCCATGGTCATGAAACCGTGACCATCTATTGATCAACGAGCTAGCCAACTAGAGGCTCACTAGGGACATGTTGTGGTCTATGTATTCACACATGCATTACGGTTTCCGGATAACACAATTATAGCATGAACAATAGACAATTATCATGAACAAGGAAATACAATAATAACCATTTTATTATTGCCTCTAGGGCATATTTACAACATCACTCTCACCATTCAACAGCTTGTCAAAGTACTCCCGCCATCTACGCTTAATCTCATCGTTCTTCACCAGGAGTTGATCTGCTCCCTCCTTGATGCACTTCATTTGGTCAACATTCCTCGTCTTCCTCTCTCGGATATTGGACATATTATAGATGTCCCTTTAGCCTTCCTTCATGTCTAACCATTGGTAGAGGTCCTCATACGCCTGACCCCTTGCTTCACTCACAACTCGCTTTGCGGCCTTCTTTGCCATCTTGTACTTCTCAATGTTATCTGCACTCCTATCGAGATATAGGCGTCTAAAACAATCTTTATTATCCTTAATTGCCTTATTCATGAATTCTAAAATTATTTAAAGTATAAAAATAACGAAAAAAGCGAAATTAAAGAACAGGTCGCCCGTACATGGGTCGGCCCAAAGGGGCGCTGTGTGTCGTCTCATAGTGTATAGGAGGTTTCTACGGGGCTGATATTCCTTTTTATGAAACGTTTTTATTACTTATAGGTGACATTGGTGGGTTATATTTTTGAACTTTAAGGGTAATTTCTGTGACGTACAACAAGAAACGATCCGTGCTTTATTATTTGGTAGATATATTGATCAAATCCCTAGTGCCAGTTCCTGTTTTTTGCATGCTTCTGGTTTCGCAGAAAATCCATATCAAACGAATTCCAAACACGATAAAAATTTACCAAGATTTATTTTTAAATATATATATGATTTTTCATAAGAAGAATCAATGCAATACGGTGCACGAGGTGGTCACAGGGCAACGTGATGCGAAACAATAGAGAAATAGAGAGAGATCAAATCTCAGAAGGGCTCCTGCTCTCCGGGTGCCATGGCTTCCATGGATCAGAGGGGAAACTCTCCTCCCATCTAGGGGAAGGCCAAGTAAGAATAAGAAGGATGGGAATGTCTTCTGCTCTCTCCCGGTGGCGCTAGAGGCCTGCTGGGGGAACCATCGTGATGACGATCTACACCAACAACTTCTTCGCTATCACCACCAACTCTCTCCCCCTCTATGCAGCAGTGTAAGACCTCTTCTAACCACTGTAATCTCTACTTAAACATGATCCTTAACGCTACATATTATTATCCAATGATATGTTGTGATCCTATGATGTTTGAGTATATTCGTTTTTTGCTATCGGTTGATTGATGACCGTGATTGGTTTGAGTTGTATTTTATTTTTGTGTTGTCCAATTGTGCCCTCCATGTCGCGCAAGTGTGTAGGGTTACTGTTATAGGATGTTGCAATATGTTCATAATTCTCTTATAGTGGTTTGCTTGAGTGACTGAAGCACAAACCCGAGTAAGGGGGTTGTTGCGTATGGGAGTAAACAAGACTTGTTACTTAATGCTATGGTTGGGTTTTACCTTAATGATCTTTAGTAGTTGCGAATGCTTGCTATATTTCCAGTCATAAGTGCATATGATCAAAGTATGGAAAGTATGTTATCTCATGCCTCTCCCTCATATAAAATTGCAACAATGATTACCGGTCTAGTTATCAATTGCTGAGGGACACATTTTTCTCTTGTGTTACAAAAGCTTTTTACTAAACAACTAACTTATATTATCTTGCAAATTATTTGTAGTTTTATTAAAGCAATGTACATCTAGTTTTATTCTTGCAAAGTAGTTTTATTATTGTTCTAGGTAAAGTAAGCATTAGTGTGTATAGAGTTATATGAGTGGTCGATAGAACTTGAGAGAGTATTAATTATACCTTTACATCCTCGTTGGGTTTGGCACTCTTACTTATCGAAAAAGGCTACAAACGATCCCCTATACTTGTGGGTTATCAACGCGTGATGGTTAACTCCTCCCGACCTCCTCCCTTGGGGCATGCGGTATTTCTTTGCTTTGATATATCTAGTAAGGCTTTACAATAAGTATATGAGTTCTTTATGACTAAATTGAATCCATGGATGTATGCACTCTCACATTTTCGTAATTTGCTAGCCTCTTCCATATCGTGCATTGCTCATTCTCACCTCGGGGATCAGTGCAACCTTCATCGGTGCATCGAAACCCTGTGATATGATATGATCTATCACACATTAGCATCGTTATATCTTCCTCAAAACATCCACCATACCTACCTATTATGGCATTTCCATAGCCATTCCGAGATATATTGCCATGCAACTTCCATTGTCCCATCACATGACTTGTGTGTTCATCATCATATTGCTTTGCATGATCATATAGCTGACATAGTATTCATGGCAAAGCAACCGTTCATCATTATCTACTTGTTACAATGGATCATTGCACATCTTGGTACACTACCGGAATCACGTACTTTGTCGTTTGTTGTGGCGGATGGCAAAGGGCAGACCATTGACGGCAAAGGTCTTTGCCGTCTGCCAGCAGACGGCCACAGTTTTAGCACTGCAAACTCCGGTAAAGGGGTTCTTCCCCATCTATCTTGGATCAGTGGACGGCAAAGTATTTTTGCGATCAGCCTACAGACGACAAAGAGGTTGGGCGGTGTAGCACTGATGTTAGCCCCGTTAGGCGGCCAATGGCATCCTTTATCGTCTGCCCCTGGACGGCCACATCACAAGCCCCTTTCCCATGTGCCCCCTAAAGACCACGTCACTAGCCCCTTTGTCGTCTACCCCCGGACAGCAAAGAGGCCAAATGGTCCCAGGCCTGGTGTTCCCAGGTTGTGCATGCGGCTACGATGTGCCACCTTTGCCGTCGGTGGCAGACAACAAAGAGGCCTTTGATGACGGTGGCAGACGACAAAGAGCCAATATTGCCTCCTTTTTCTTGTTTTTGTTATATTCAAGAATTTCATAGGAAAAATATATGATATATATATATATATATTTCACAGAAACAATATCCCTACCATATGGATATGATCAACCAACAATTATACCAAATTGGAAGTATCAAATGTCACATTGTTCACCATATTACAATAGTTTCATCCGTAGCAAGTTTCACATTGTTCATCGATACAAAATCAAAACAACAAGTAACACAAGCACTCCATCAACTACAAGCACAACATCAATGCAAGCTTCCGTGAAGTGAATCTAATCTGAAAAATGGGAAATAAGAAGTTAGATGAAGAATAAGAAGGGTTTTCCTTCTCTTTCTCTTTCTCCTCTTGTTTTTCTTCTTCTTATTGCTTATTTGTGTCATTTTAGAGCTAACCTAGGTAATTATACCATTTTTGACCTAACTAAGGTTATTGTGTCATTTTGGAAGAAAATAGGCTAAGCATATGACATTTATGAGGTTACCGAGGTTATTATGCCATTTTTACACCAAGTAAGCTAATTATGCCATTTTTGACATAAGTAATGTAATTACATGTCATTATTGAGCTAACCTAGGTAATTATTCCATTTTTGAGTTAACTAAGCTTATTATGTCATTTGGAAGGAAACAAAGCTATGTATAGGTCATTTTAAAGCTAACTTAGTAAAGCTTATTATGTCCCCATGGAGGAAAATAAGCTAAGTATATGACATTTATGAGCTAACGAAGGTTATTATGCCATTTTTGACCTATGTAAGCTAATTATGTCATGAATGAACTAAATAAGCTAAGTATGGGTTATTATGCGTTTGTTAGGTAAAACACTAGAAAAAACTTACCATTCTCGTCAGCATGGAGGTGAAGCACCGGGGTTGCTCGGGCCAGTTTGACCTGGAGAAGGCTGCCTTGGAGAAGGGCCGTGCGATGCGGCTTGGGAGTTATGCTGCACCAAAGATCGTTTGCAATGTCTCGTTAGCATGATGACACTGAAAAGATCACTGCATTCAAATGAAACTCACTGTTCTCGCCGCGGTAGTGACTGGCATCGACAGAGGGATCTGGCCGGTCTTCTCGCACATAGACTACACATTTGGTTTTGACAAGTCAATCATATTAGTTATTAATGTAACAAAAATTAAATGCAAGATTTGAAAAATATGAAGAAGAAACTTACCACGAAGAGCTCGTAGATGGCCCGGTGAGATGCATCGTTCCGTGCCCTCTCCTCCTCCAACAACCTAGCCGTCCTCTCCTCCATCTCCTTCTCCTTTGCCGCCATAAGCGACTGTGTTGCCTCTCTCTTTCTAAATAGCAGCCTGCAACACAACTTCTTGTTAGCATTGTAATCATGTTTGTTCATACACACAACGTAATGAGAAAAGATATACGAGTCTGTATAACTAACCTGGATGGCGAGCTCGACTGGCCGTGGATGAGGCCTTATCTCAGGATAGGAGCTCATTTGGCACGCCTTGATCTGCCGGAGAGTGCTAGGACAACATTTAAGGCCATCTCTAATGGCCGTCGAGCCATGGGGCCTCCCGTTGCCAGATATCATCACTAGCTCTGGAACAATAGGCCCTTGGCTTTGGTTAAAGTCCTAACCTTTCCTCTCCTTACCATCATCTTTGTACTTCATGAGCTTGTTGTGGGAGGAGATGTTGGTGAAGTTATCGGGATGATCGAGGTCAGACTTAGAGAATGCCTTGACCTTCTTGTACGAGGCAGTATGGGCCATCGCATATAGGTCGTACATCTCTGGCACCTCCATGTTATTGTGATGTGCCTAAGAGAGAGAGAGAGAGAGAGAGAGGAACAAAGTATTAGTAAAGGGCTCAAGCTAGCATCAAGAATAAATTGCATGAATCATGAAGCAAACTACATACCCAGTTCTGACCAAACTGATTTAAGTTGGCGCTCCCTTGATGGTGTGGCACACCAACCATTTTGGAACGCCGGTCCTTGGCATTGTTGTGGACGGCTAGCCAGTGTTCTAAGCATCAGTCATCCTCCAACGCCTCCCAACAATCCATCTTATCTGCACACCATCTCGGAGGCACCTAAGTTAATAAAGAGAAATTTGAGCGCTACACGTACAAATAAAATGAAGGAAACTAAGTACAAGGCCTTAAGAATACGCAATTACCTTAATGTAATGCTCCTTCTCCATCCTTCCTAATATGCCGCGAAGCGTAGTAGTCTCGAACAACCTGCACCTGAGCCTCGTGTCGTAACTTTTGCAGTAGGCACCTGCATTCGACATCGATAACCTTTGCAGCGGCCTCCTCATATCCCTCCTCACACCTGTAGAAGGTCTACAATCAAACGAGACAACACTGATTAGTACAATAACTAGCTATTGTTGAGTTTTAATTGTGTAAAGGAGAAATTACCCAAAATTGTCTGATCACCATGTCCGCCCTCGTCTGGCACAAAACACCGTCGATCCTCTCCTCTGGCTGGGCCGTGTAGCCAAGTAGTTCTCCCAGGTCAATCCTACCTCTCGAACCTGAGCCTCACCAGGTAACATGACAAACCCTGGTAAGTTTTGTCAACAAAGCAAGGACGTTGTTGGGCCTGCGGGACTCCTTGGCATTAATCCAACCCCTGCAGTATGACAAAGCCAACACATTAGATATTTGAAAAAACATGAAGGCAAAATGTTAACAAAGAGTACATGCACTTACTTGTCCCCACCAGGCCTAATCGACTACCTCTGCTCGCGGGTCGCTAGCACGGGAAGGAGCCATGTACTACCATGCTAGTAGACGGTGGTCCCCTCAACCACCTCGTCCTCGCTATAAAAAACGACACCCGCCACCATCAGCATGGCCATTAGGCTCCTCCGGCCAGGTATCCCATGGGGTCTGCTGGGACGTACCCTCATCCCTCCTCTGCTCCGAAATCTCATGGGACGAAGCCTCTGGGACATGAGTCTCTTAGGTCGAAGGCTTGTCGAGCCGAGGCTCATGGACCGGAGTCCGCGTAGCCTCCACCTCAGACGGGTCCACCCTAGCAGTCCTGTGCTCAGGTGAATCAGCTGGGGGTGGCAGCGAGGGAGGCCGCGGCCTCCTCTCCCACGTGTACCTCTACTACCTCTCTTCTTCCCCCGACCTACTCTCACGGGGGTCGATGAAGAAGCGGGCACCGATGTATGCAGACTAGAGAGCAACGCTCTCCCGAGAGACTCAGCAGGAATGGAAGTACTGTTAGTGCATCTAGTGCCCCTTAGTGATTTTGGTGTATTGAAGACTTATAGGTTAAGGCACTAATGAGTTTGTGAGTGTACACAGGCTCTATAAGTCGATGAGGAGTTTGATATATTCGGAGATTATCGACCCCTAAAAATGTATGTCTTCAAGTGAAGACTTTGCTGAAGACTTTCTGAAGACTTCGGTGAAGACTTTGTGAAGACTTTGAAAATGAAGAAGTTGGTGTGACCTTGAAGATATGAATGAGGAATATGAAGCGTGAAGACTTTTGTTTTCGTAGTTTCTTTTCCTTTATTTTAGTCATAGGAAACACCGTACTATTAAAGGGGGTCGAGGTAATACTAAGGAAAATTTCCAACTGATGCTCAACTCCAAAATCCTCAACCCATGCAATTCTTCGAGTGAAGCCTTTGGAAATCTCTTACGGTTCAGACAAGTTTTCCAGTGATAGAGACGAAGGTTAGGATTTCGCTAGTGCGAATTGCCTACAAGTGAGGATCATCATAAGCTGAGGACTTTCATAGTTCGAAATTCCGACCATTGCTATGCTTAGCACCAGCTGTCCCCAATCATTCTTATCCACATAACGGTCATATCAGTGGGGGCATTTATGTCTTATCATGTCAGGTTGCACCCTGGCTATAAATAGCCGACCCCCACAACCACTAGCTGGTTGGCTGCTCTGAGAGAAAAGTGACACTTGTCATTTGAGAGCAACCCATCCTCTGAGGACTTTGAGAGAAAATCATCAGTGAGGAAAAAAAACCACAACTAAACCATAAAACCCATAGTGATTGAGCATCACTGAAGAAATTCCTGTGTGGAACCGACGCTTGTTACCTTTGAGGACTGTGCATCCTCCAGACGGTTAGGCGTCATGGTCTAGTGCTCCTGCAGTCAATTGGGGACCATGAAGTGACCTTGGCCTAGAGCATCTAGCAGTAAATTGTGGATTGCCGGGTGACCAGTTTGTGAGGGTTTTGGAAGTCTACCCTGAAGACTTACCACGAGTGTTGGGCGAGGACTGTGTGACCTTAGCTCAAGGAGAATATGGCAAGGACTGTGTGTCCTGGGACTGTGTGTCCTCTGGTTTAAATACCAGGCCGCTCCAAACCAGACGTACGACTGTCACAACAGTTGGAACTGGGTCATCAAACCATTGTCTTCATCAAGCTACCTGGTTCTATTTCCTCAACCTCCTTATTCCTCATAAACCTGTTGATGAAATTGATTGTTACTGTTTGAAGAATTTGACTGAAGACTTCCGCAAATTTCTCACCTCAAATTCTTCAAATTGCCTTGTTCATCACTGCTTATCCTTATCACGCTACTCACTGTTCATGCATGTTTTATTTCATCATGATGACTAAGCTGATACTATGCTCCTCATGCACCTGAGTACTTATTACGCTGCTAGTTATTCATCACATTTCGAATTCCTCAAAGTTGAAGTTCCTCAAGTGATGAATTTTTAAAAATCATCTATTCACCCCCTCTAGACGATATAACGCACTTTCAATTGGTATCCGAGCAGGTACTCCCTCACTCTGTATGATTTTGGCTTAACCACCTGGAGTTTTAGTTATGTCGACTACAGGTATGATCAAGGTTTTCGCGGGCTGTCCTACCTTCGATGGGACAAACTACCCATACTAGAAGAACAAGATGCGTATGCACCTTGAAGCTATTGACAACGATCTCTGGTACGTTGTGGAAAATGGTGTGCCCTCTGTCGCTCCCACTATTACATCTGCTGATGTGAAGAGATTCAAGCAACTCGATTCTCAAGCGAAGAATATCATCTGTGGTCATCTGAGCAAAGGTCAGTATGGGAGAGTGAGTGCTTTGGAATCTGCTAAGCTTATCTGGGATAGGCTGTCCAAAGTCAACGAAGGTGTTTCCACTCAACGTGACTCTCGTGTTGATGTTCTTCGCAATCTCTTCAACCGCTTCAAGAGACTTGACAATGAAAATGTTTAGCAAACATTTGATCGTCTCACTGATATATCAAATGAACTTCAAGCACTGGGTGCCACTGATATCACTGACCATGAAGTGGTGAAGAAACTGCTATGATCTCTCGATTCCTCATTTGATACTCTAGTTTTGATGATTCAAGAACATGGCGACTACAAAGCTCTTGATCCTGCTGATATTCTTGAGAGACTCAATACTCATGAATTCCAACAAGCTGAGAAAAGAGACCTCTACGGGCCAAGCTATGAAAGATCTCGTGCTCTGAAGGCAAAAGCAATTTCCTCATCTGAAGAAGAAGATTCTGACAACAGCCTTGGTGATCCTGAAGAACTAAGTCAGGAACTAGCTATGCTTGTGAGCAAATTCCAGAAGTTCTCAAGACGAGGTGGATTTGGAAAGTCATCAAAAAGTGGCTTGAGGAAATCAGATTCCTTAGAAGATTACAAAAGGAGAACATGTCATCGCTGCAAGAAGCCTGGCCACTTTATCTCTGATTGTCCTCTCTGGGAAAAAGACTCAAAGAAGAAGAAGAAATACAAAGATGATAGTTCTGATGACTCAAAGAAAAAGAAGAAATCTTCAAAGTCCTCATCTGCAAAGTCCTCATCTTCAAAGTCCTCAAAGCACAAGAAGAATGGTTCCAGAAAGGCTCGAGCATTCATCGGCAAGGAAATGGATTCTGAGGAAGAATTTGAAGAATATGAAGAAGAGGAAGAATCTGAGGAGGAATCAGAATCTGGTGTCGCTAGCCTTGGTCTCGCTACTGCGTTCGTTAGCAAGTCCATCTTCAAGAATGAAGAATATGACCACTCCAATGACTCTAACGTCAGCAATGATGATTATGCTCCCACTTATTGCTTTATGGCAAAAGGCTCAAAGGTACACAAACATCATTCCTCATCTGAATCAAGTGAAGGTGAATCTGATGAATATGTGAAACCTAGCTATGCTAAAATTGTTAAAATTGCCACTAAGCAACAAAGTGCACTTGAAAAGCTTCAAAAAATGCTAGACAAAAGCGATGATCTGTTAAACCGTGAAGTGGATCGGACTCAAACTCTATCTGTTGATCTCCAAAGTCTTCAGACAAAGTATGATAACCTTCAGAGTCATCATAACGACCTCTTAGCCGATCATGAGAAGCTTTCATATGAATTTCTTCAAAGAAAGCAAGATCTTGAAAAGCTGAGGGTGTCAAATGAGGATCTCTAAAGGGAAAACGATTCCTTACTAGCTCAACAGATCAGTACCGCTCAGGAAGAATTTGTTCCACCTTGTTTGAAATGCATCGAACGTGAAACTGCTAATTCTCCACCTGAATGTTCAAATGCTTCTATTGCTGCAATTTCTTAAACTATTCCCATGTTCTTAAATTCCTCATCTGAGGATACCACTAGTATCACTGATGACAATGCAGGGTTGAAGGAATTGTATGTGACAGGCATATACAAAAGTCTCAAAGGGCATCAAACCCTTTGTGATGTCCTCAAGAAGCAGATTCTGAACAGGAACCCTAGGAAAGAGGGTATTGCCTTTGTGAGGAAACTCAACGCTGATGGATGCTACTGGACACCTAAGCAGTACCCCAAAACCTCATGGGTTGCTACAAAAGGATCTCCTGTGGATCCATCCACTTTATCTGGCTTTACTTGTGAAACTTCATATTCCTCTATTGAGTCACTTGACTCCAATACAGATTCTTCAAAAACCAGTCAAGTGAAGTATTTGCTAAATATGTTAGAACTAACTGCAGGAACGGTTCTCCTACAAAGAAAATCTGGGTTCCCAAGAGCTACCTACAAAATCTTCAAGTGAATGTCCTCACGACACCACTGATGAAGAATCGGAACCTCAGATCAAATTCCTCATATGGACCAAATCCTCAAATGCTCAAAATCATCATTCTCATGCTAATGCCTCTGTTTCGTAAGGAAAACCTAAGAGTTATGAATATGTGCATTATTCTTCAAACCATTATGTTCATAAGTCCTCGAAGAATTTCTCTGCTTATTCATTTGAATACTCTAACCCTCGCCCTGTGAAATGAAGTGCACTTGCTTTAGTGCCTCCCTTCTCACATGGTGCTCACAGAATGATGAATTCTTTGCCACCCCTCCAGATGTGGGTGGTGAAGAAAACAAACTGACATCTTATGCAGGGTCAGGTCTCCGGATGAATTTGAACATCTGATGAATTTGCTGGAGACCTGAGGAAATGCTTGAAAGGACGCAAGTTAACCATGATGAAATGAATTCTTCATTTCTCACGTCCTCACTCTACTTGCTTACTATCTTGTGTGATCAAATTCTGTTTGATGAAATTGATATCATATTCTTCACTGTGAAGCATATGAGTTCGTAAGTTGTACTAATTCATCTGCAGGATGATACTTTAAAAGCTACTGAGTGGGTTCTCGATAGTGGATGCACAAACCACATGACGGGTGACAAGAATCTACTGATGAATTTGCCACTCACTCCATCTCCTCTAAAGCATATCACCTACGCAGACAAAGGAAAAAACAAGGTATTGGGACTTGGTAAGGTTGCTATCTCAAAGGACCGAACCATGGACAAGGTGATGCTTGTTGAATCCCTCGGGTTCAACCTTATGTATGTCTCAATGCTTTGTGATCTTGATATGGTTGTCGTATTTGGAAAATATCGTTGTGTTGTCATCATGGAATCTGACAATTCCAATGTCTTCAAAGGCTTTAGGGGAGGAGACCTGTATATTGTTGATTTCTCTACACGTACTCAACCTGCCACTTGCTTACTTGCAAAGTCTTCACAAGGCTGGCTGTGGCATCGACGACTTGGACATGCTGGTATGAGGAATCTGCACACACTCGTGAAGAAAAGGCACGTCATTGGCATCGAGGGTGTCAAATTCCTTAAGGACCACCTTTGTGGTGCATGTGAATCTGGGAAGATGACCAGATCCAAGCATCCCTCGAAGACCACAACATGACCTTTTGAATTGCTTCATATGGATCTCTTTGGTCCCACTCACTACTCCATACTAACAAATTCTTCAAGTTTGTATGGATTTGTCATAGTTGATGATTACTCTCGTTATACATGGGTGCATATCATTCTGTACAAAAATGAAGTGCAGGATGTCTTCAGACGATTTGCTTCAAGGGCCTCCACCAACTTTGGCGTCAAGATCAAGCATATCAGGAGTGATAATGGGACTGAATTCAAGAACACTAACCTTGATCAATATCTTAATGAACTTGGTATTACTCATGAGTTATCTGCTCCTTACACTCCTCAGCAGAATGGCATCATGGAGCGCAAGAACAGGACTCTTGTTGAGATGGCTCGAACCATGCTTAACGAATACAAAACTCCTCGTCGCTTCTGGCATGAAGCAATTGATACTGCATGCCACATCATCAACAGGGTATATCTTCACAAATTCCTCAAGAAGACTTCATATGAGCTCATGACAGGCAAGAAACCCAATGTAAGTTATCTCAAAGTCTTTAGTGCAAAATGCTGGATCAGAGATCCTCACCATAGTTCTAAGTTTGCACCGAAAGCACATGAAGGTTTTATGCTTGGTTATGGAAAGGACTCGCACACCTACAAAGTCTTCAACACCTACCATCACAAGGTGGTTGAAACTGTAGATGTGTGGTTCGATGAAACTAATGTCTCGCAAAGAGAGCACCTGCCTTCTATGTTAGACGAACAATCTCCTGAGGAATCCATCAAGCTGAAGGCAACTGAAGATGTCATACCCACTGAGGAAATCATTTTAACAAATGAAGACCCTCATGCTGATATACCTGAAGAAAATGGTGCTGATGAAATTCCTCAGCCTCGTCAACCTGCTCATCCAAGAGTAGCAAATGAAGTGCAGATTGACAAAATCATCAATGACATCAATGCACCAGGTCCTCTCACACGCTCAAAAGCTTCACATCTAACTAACTTTTGTGAGCACTTTGCCTTTGTCTCTATCTTAGAGTCCACCAAAGTTGATGAAGCATTCAAGGAGCCCGAATGGATTCAAGCTATGCAAGAGGAATTGCATCAGTTCAAGCTCAACAACATGTGGGAACTTGTCAAGCGGCCAGATCCTCGCAAGCATAACATCATAGGTACCAAGTGGATCTATCGCAACAAGCAATATGAAAATGGTCTTGTGGTGAGGAATAAGGCTCGACTTGTAGCTCAAGGCTATACACAGGTTGAGGGAATTAACTTTGATGAACTTTTGCACTTGTTGCTAGACTTGAAGCTATTCGCATATTACTAGCTTACGCTAACCATCATAATAGCATCTTATATCAAATGGATGTGAAAAGTGCATTCCTCAATGGTAAGCTTGAGGAAGAAGTATATGTTGCTCAACCCCCAGGTTTTGAAGATCCTAAGCATCCCGACAAAGTCTTCAGACTAAACAAGGCCCTCTATGGCCTCAAGCAGGCCCCTCGGGCGTGGTACGACACTCTGAAGGAATTCCTCATGAAGAAAGGCTTCAAACCCGGTTCACTCGGCCCTACTCTTTTCAAAAAATCCTATGACAATGAATTGTTCATATGCCAAATATATGTTGATGATATTATCTTTGGATGTACTAAAAAACGTTACAGTGATGATTTGCCTATATGATGAGTGAAGAATATCAATTGTCTATGATGGGAGAGTTGAAATTCTTCTTAGGTCTTCAAATTCGTCAGCAAGACAATCGCATCTTCATCTCACAAGAGAAATACCTCAAAGATGTTCTGAGGAAATTCGACATGCAAGATTGCAAAGGCGTCAAAACTCCAATGCCTTCAAAAGGCCATCTCTGCACTGATGAAAATGGTAAAGATTTCGATCAGAAGGTATACCACTCCATGATTGGCTCCTTATTGTACCTATGTGCATCTAGGCCTGATATAATATTAAGTGTCTGCATGTGTGCTCGATTCCAAGCAACACCGAAGGAATCACACCATAAGGCTGTGAAACACATTCTTCGATACTTAGCTCACGCACCAACACATGGATTGTGGTATCCCAAGGGCTCAAATCTTCACCTCGTCGGATACTCTGATGCTGACTATGCTAGAGATCGCGTGGATCGCAAGTCAACCTTAGGCACATGTCATTTCCTCGGATGATCCTTAGTCTGTTGGTCCTCGAAGAAGCAGAACTGCGTTTCACTCTCTACTGCAGAAGCTGGGTACATTGTTGTTGGCTCGTGTTGTGCTCAGTCACTATGGATAAAGCAAACCCTCAAGGACTACATCATCAAGCTGAAGAATGTGCCTCTTTACTGCGACAACGAGAGTGCCATCAAGATTGCGTACAACCCTGTTCAGCACTCCAAGACCAAGCACATCCAGATTCGTCATCACTTTCTCCGAGATCATGTACTCAAGGGCGACATCTCCATCAATCACATTCCTACTGAAGAACAACTGGCTGATATCTTCACAAAGCCCTTGGATGAAAAGAGATTTTGCAAGTTGCGGTGTGAGCTAAATATCTTAGAATCTTCGAATGTTCTTTGATGAATAACACACATCCTAACACGTATGCAAAATTGATGACTTAGATGTGCAACACGCGAAGTAACATTTTTCTTCAATCAATGAAGAATAACTCTCTAAGTGTGAAGAAATTAATGAAGAATTTGATTCTCAGAACTCTAGGACAATTGTAAGCGGTGTCTGAAATCATCATTCTTATACGGTGGGTTACGCCACCAACCTAAAGTTGAAGTTCTTCAAAATTGAGCACTGTTGCAAATTCTTCAAATTATCAAATTCCTCAAATTTGTAAATTCCTCAAGTCTTCAAATTCATCAACTTTTCAAATTCTTCAAAACTTTTGAGACTCATATTCTTCATTGACTATATATATATATTTGAGTTTTTTATGTCCTCAACAACATTCACTTATTGCTAATTCTTCAAGTTGATTTTCATCTAAGTGAATATGATCGGACCCTTTCCCCGTCTATGCTAAACTCAACCCAGTCTGTTCACAAATTCCTCATATGCGTTCTACTTTGAAACTTGTTCAAAGACTTCACTGTGTCCTTGACAGCTGAAGAATTTGCGAACGAAAACTTTGAAATCTTCACTACCAAAATTTTCGGCGTTTCCCGCTCAAACTGTTTCGGTTCCCGTGCCTAGATAACCCACGATCCTCCACAATCTTCACTACCCAGATCGTGGGTGACACCTGTCACGTGGAGAGCAAGGGTTAGGGGCAATCCTATCCAAAATCTTCGGGAGGATCAGTTTTCACTTCCTCTATAAATGCCCCCTTCCCATCTACTGTGCTCGGTTACTCCGCATCTCATCTCTCTCCCGAGCTCCAACCAAGCGCCGCCGCTAAAGTCATCGTCGCCGATGAGGAAGAGCTTTGCTGCCTCAACCTCGTCGTCGCCGTACTCGCATCGGCCGCGGAAATCTTCATCCCGCCGCCGCTGTAGCTGTCTCCTTCTGCCAAGCTAGGGCGTGGGAGATCTGAACGAATGGACTTCCTCATTTCATCTTTGTGTTCGTCGTGTTCTTCACCAGGGTAATTAAAATTTATTTTTACTGCCCCTGTTTGATCCTCAAGTACAACTACTATTCCTCAATAGGTGTTTATACGTTATAAATCAAATACACAAGCACCTTACATCTCCTCATACTTGATACTTGATGATTTTCCCTAAGTAATGACTTTCTTCAAGATTCCACAATTGTGCGAATTCTTAAATTTGCACAACTCTGGAACCTAAGGCTAAGAACACTTAGTAAAATTCCTCAAGACATCCATGGTCAAATTCCTCACACCTATCTCTCTTAAAATTTCTGAGAACGCATATGACCTCTTCAAATTCTTCGCACCTATACTCTATTCATAGGTACAACATGTCCGCTGATGAATCACTAGGTTCTCATCAACTTAACTCATTCGCAGCGCTACTTGAAGAAAAACTATGTACCTCTTTAGAATCTTCAAGAGTTCATATTCCTCAATTGAAGAAAATGTCTGATGGAAAGAAACCTCGGAAAGGAGGGAAAAAGCCAGATGTGCACACTGCATTTGAGATCCCTGAGGATCGGTATGATGAATATTGCACACCTGACGAAGAAACTCATGGAAAGGAGACGACCAAGCATAGGAAGATCCGTCTGCAAAAGATTGAGAGGAGATGGGCCAAAGAATGGAGAGAATATTGTTATGTAACTCCAAAATACATGATGAAATTCGTTGTGAAACCACCTTGCAGCAGGCCTCCTCTTGCTCCTAACCAAATTGCTGATCCTTCTAGCCTCAAAACTGGTGAGGACTTTCCTGCCATGTGGGAAAAGCAACAAGCCAAGTTGGCAAGGAAAGCCAAAGAGGGAGGGAAGAAATTCAACGAGGATTCTGCTGCTGCTGCCTCTGCCGGAGCTTCTGCTAGTGCTCCAAAGAAGATGGTAAAGAAATCTGCTCTGAAAATTGGCTCTTCAAAATCCTTAGTGCAAATTCCTCAAGGTCAAAGGCCTCAGCCCAGAAAACCTTCAGCACCTGGAACTATTGCTGCTCAGTCATCTGCAACAGCCAAAAAGTCCTCAACCCCAGTGCATCTGGCAACATGCAAAAGGACTGAGGGTTTCACGATGGTTCCGAAGCTCACTGCAAGCGCCTCCACTACTGCAAAGTCTTCAACCAGACCCTCTGCACTTAAACTGAAGAAGACAGCTTGACGTGGTCAAAGACCAAGCTCTCACAACAGCAAGGCTCTGGTTACAGTCCCCTCAGATTCTTCAGAGGATAATGATGATACTGTGATGATGCTGATGATGAGGAATTGGTAGAAATCATCAGACAGAGTTAGCACAGAGCTGCTAAAGCAAAGGGTAGCTCTGTTCCTCTCATGCTGGATCCCAAGATGATCATAAACTTCATAGATATATGGCATGAGGACCCAAGCACTCCACTTTCCTCACTAAATCTGCCTCCTGAAGTGGATCATGTCCTCACCCACTTCATCTCTGAAGAACAATGGAAAAGAGAGCAAGGTCAGAGAGCTAAGAGGAACAAGACTCGCAAAGAAAAGTTTCTGCGCGAAAATGTGATGAACTTGACCCCAAATCAACTCGTCACAGTTCAGTCCGAGATTCGCACTCTCTCGTTGGATCAACAGAGATATGATGCTGAATGGAAGGGCACCAAGGTCAGACTCGTCAAGGCTGCTCATGCAGCTGTAAAGGATCACAACACCAGGGTTGAAGCTCGATCGCAACCACAAAAGACCCAGTCTGAAGAAATTGCTCAGACTGAATATGAAATTCCTCAGGCTGCTGATGAAAATGCTCAGCCTGAAGAAACTGCTTTTACACCAAAAGCAACTGCCAGTGCTGCCGAGGAAACTCAGACCACTAAAGAACATGTCAGGACAACCCCCAATGTTGTGCCTGAAGAATCTGATAGGCTAGCTGAAGAATCCACTGTACCTCAAGAAACGGAACCACCTAGGGCGGCTGCATCAGTCGTTCCTGAAGAAACTGCTCCTGCTGAGGAAAATCCCCTCAAAAGAAAGGCATCAACTTCTGAAGCCCCTGTGTTGAAGAAGTTGACAACTTTGACAAGTTCCTCAGCTACACCACTTGATGCAACTCCAATTTCCTCGGCACCAGCCTATGCTATTGTGCCGATTGATGAAGCATATGACATTCCTCATGAAGAAGAGTATCATTCGGCTGATTCCTCAGAGCCTCTTGATGAGGAAATTGTCATTGATGACACTGCATCAACTCGCAAGGTATCATCGCCCCAGCTTCTGCTAACTGCTGGCGCTAAAGAAATTGATGAAGAAGTTGACATTGGTGACACTACTCCAGTCATCAATGATGAATATTGGGAATCTGCACATCCCAACTCACCTGTGGCAACTCCTCTGATGCTGATTCCTTAGTCACCTACACAAACTGAGGAAATACCTCAAGATTCTGAACACCTGTACCTTCCAGACTCTGAAGAAATTCCAGCTGCAACAGCTGAGGAAATTGATGCTCCGGCCACTACTGAGGAACCTGTTCTACAGATCACTCAGTCTGCTGTTCCTCCCATGCCAACTGAGATCAAGGGGCGCATTCGACCAAATCTTCAACCTAAGCAAAGAATGTCATTCAAAGGTTTGGTCCGTCCCAAATTCCTCAAGACAAATTTCTTCAATGAACACATGTTCTTCACAGGACCAAATCCATATGATTCTGCTCGGACTGGTCGCACAAGGTTCTGGACTCCCACGCAAATGAACTACTATGCCTCTGTTCTATGTGACAAGAAGAAAATCTTCGAGCACCATAATATTCCTCATGTGGACATGGAGTCTATTCCATCATTCACGCTGGTGCTCCAAGTTCGTCATGATGCTGGGCTTCTTCCCTTCTGTGTAGATGTCTGTGACTGGAACAAGGAGTTGATTCTTCAATTCTATGCCACTCTATACATTAGTGGAAATTCCTCAAACATCAACTCCTGGGTCTTGGACTAGATGACCGAAACAACTCATTTCACTGCAAGCTCTTCTGAATTGCTTCAGTCAGTCCTAGTTCCAATTCCTTCAGCTGAAGCCTGCTGCCTATTCAATGATGCACCACTACCGAATCAGATGATGAATGTGATGATGAAGAAATTAGCGCCTGGAAAGCCTCAAAGGACAACCTTTCTTGTGAAGGGTTTGCTGTATGTACCAAGAACAGTCTATCGCATACTCACTCATACCCTATGTCCTTAGAAGGGCCACAACTCTGAAGAAGAAGAAGTGGAAGGACTCATGAATAATATGCTTTTCAACATCATTCATGGGATTCCCATCAACTTTCACGATTTCTTCATGAGGACTCTGGCCGATGCTACTATGTCACCATTTGAGTTGAAGCCCTTTGCTCCCTGGATTAAGCATTTTCTCAGAAAAAAGTCTTCAATTCACTTTAAGGTTGACTTCCAGAATCATTTTAGTTTTCTGCCCCCGATGAAGATGAAGACATTGACGATACTGCTACTAGACCTGCATCAACAATCGACCCCGACAACGCTGGCGCTCCTTCTTCACCAGCAAGATGAAATTCCTCATGGGGCGTTAGTCATCATTTTTTCTTCCCTTTTGGTCCTCGATGACAAAGGGGAAGAAAATTTGAATTAGTCTTCAAGCGGGTCTACATATATATGGGCTATTTTTGTTGAAGTTATAACTCTTGCTCTTCTGGAGTTTTTGGTTATTGAGTTGTAAACTTAAGTCCGATGGTGGTCTGACACTTTTGAACTATTTCCTCGCATGTTTATTTCCTCAAATACCTTAATGCATGCATGCTGAATTTCGCCAGACACCATTTTCCTCACGCATTTCAAATTCTTCATTTCATATATTCAAATGCGTGTATGAATTACAAGATATAGGGGAGTTCTCCATGTTTTGAACCTGCCATGTGCATTTGCAGCCCAAAGCAAATTCCTCAAATATGCACATCTTCAGGGCGAGCTCTTCTTTATCTTGCAATCAAATTCCTCAAAATTTGTACTTTCACTTCATATGTTTATCCCGTTTAAAAACTTAACCTATTTGTCATCAATCACCAAAAAGGGGGAGATTGTTAGTGCATCTAGTGCCCCTTAGTGATGTTGGTGTATTGAAAACATATAGGTTAAGGCACTAATGAGTGTGTGAGTGTACACAGGCTCTATAAGTCGATGAGGAGTTTGATATATTCGGAGATTATCGACCCCTAAAATGTATGTCTTCAAGTGAAGACTTTGCTGAAGACTTTCTGAAGACTTTGGTGAAGACTTTGTGAAGACTTTGAAAATGAAGAAGTTGGTGTGACCTTGAAGATATGAATGAGGAATATGAAGCGTGAAGACTTTTGTTTCCGTAGTTTCTTTTCCTTTATTTTAGTCATAGGAAACACCGTACTGTTAAAGGGGGTCGAGGTAATACTAAGGAAAATTTCCAACTGATGCTCAACTCCAAAATCCTCAACCCATACAATTCTTCGAGTGAAGCCTTTGGAAATCTCTTACGGTTCAGACAAGTTTTTCAGTGACAGAGACGAAGGTCTTCTGGTCTCTGAGGAAATTGATCTGACTGGGGAGTTAGGATTTCGCCAGTGCGAATTGCCTACAAGTGAGTATCATGATAAGCTGAGGACTTTCATAGTTCGAAATTCCGACCATTGCTGTGCTTAGCACCAGCTGTCCCCAATCGTTCTTATCCACATAACGGTCATATCATTGGGGGCATTTATCTCTTATCATGTCAGGTTGCACCCTGGCTATAAATAGCCGACCCCCACAACCACTAGCTGGTTGGCTGCTCTGTGAGAAAACTGACACTTGTCATTTGAGAGCATCCCATCCTCTGAGGACTTTGAGAGAATCATCAGTGAGGAAAAACCCACAACCAAACCATAAAACCCATAGTGATTGAGCATCACTGAAGAAATTCCTCTGTGGAACCGACGCTTGTTACCTTTGAGGACTGTATATCCTCCAGACGGTTAGGCATCATGGTCTAGTGCTCCTGCAGTCAATTGGGGACCACGAAGTGACCTTGGTCTAGAGCATCCAGCAGTAAATTGTGGATTGCCGGGTGACCAGTTTGTGAGGGTTTTGGAAGTCTACCCTGAAGACTTACCACGAGTGTTGGGCGAGGACTGTGTGACCTTAGCTCAAGGAGAATAAGTCCTGGGACTGTGTGTCCTCTGGTTTAAATACCAGGCCGCTCCAAACCAGATGTATGACTGTCACAGCAGTTGGAACTGGGTCATCAAACCATTGTCTTCATCAAGCTACCTGGTTCTATTTCCTCAACCTCCTTATTCCTCATAAGCCTGTTGATGAAATTGATTGTTATTGTTTGAAGAATTTGACTGAAGACTTTCGCAAATTCCTCACCTCAAATTCTTCAAATTGCCTTGTTCATCACTGCTTATCCTTATCACGCTACTCACTGTTCGTGCATGTTTCATTTCATCATGATGACTAAGCTGATACTATGCTCCTCATGCACCTGAGTACTTATTACGCTGCTAGTTATTCATCACATTTCAAATTCCTCAAAGTTGAAGTTCCTCAAGTGATGAATTTGTAAAAATCGTCTATTCACCCCCCTCTAGCCGATATAACGCACTTTCAAGTACCCATCCCACCACCCTCTGACAAAGAAGGAGCCGCGGAGTTCTCTCGACAACTGCCATGATAGAAAGTAAACGAAATTAGTACAACATAAAAAATTGAATACCGACATGAATAATAAAATGTATATAATTTAAGTGTATCATCATATACCTAACATGAAATAAAAATCTATATATGTATATAGCAAAAGTTGATTACCTGGCATGAATTAATAATAATCTTGATCGTCTATATATTCTTCGGGATCAATAAACGCATCATCATCATCATCACTATCATCAACAAATGCATGATCATCACCACTATCGGGAAAAACGTGTGGAAAGACCTCCTTTATGTAATCGGTCAAGCATTGACAGGTCATCCGCATCAATAACCTCTTCTTGTTTGAGCTCTTCCTGTTCCGGCTCAGGGGTTAAGTCGGATTCACTATCGCTGTCTACTTCAATGTTCTTGGGTGAAGTAGAGCGGTTCTTGAAACATTTTTTTGGAAAGACGTGTTTCTTGGAAGAATTCTCCTTCATATGTGTCTGGGTTAATGTGAGGTTCATAATCCTCTTCATTGAGGGGAGGTGGTCTAAAATGTGGCGGGACTTCATAAACGACTTCCCAACCTTTCAGATTTGGATCAGTTTGGCAGGCCCACGATAGATAGAAAACCTGGGTCGCCTATTGAGACGTAATATAGACATCGGGAACATCTAAATGGGTGCTTTGCTTGATTTCGACTAGCCCAATATGTTCATGAGTCCTTTTAATCTCCTTTGGCTAGAACCAATAAGATTTGAAGACTACGACGTTCGGTGGGTTTTCACCATAGAATAGATGTTCATAAATTGCTTCAACTCTTCCATAATACTCGGTACCTCCTTCGCCAATAGCAGAGACACAACAATTTGTAGTCTTTAGGTCAGGCGTAGATAGCTCTTTTCCAAAGGAACGAAAGCGATACCCATTGATGTCGTATTTGTAAAATGAATGGACCTTATTGTCAAAACCATTAGCGACTTTGTCTCAACTCAGCGTCCATAGACTCTGAATTAGCCTACAAGTTTAATACGAAAGGATTGTTACATTAGCCGCAAATTAGATGAAGAAATGAAATGGTCCATTAATGGTAATTACCGTTTTTTGAACCAAGAGATGAAACCGGGATAGTTGCCTCCATGCTTTGCCAGAAGCTCATACTCTTCGACGAAATCCTTTTGGATGACCGCTCCATCCGAGAATTTGGTGACATATCGACTATATCAAATATCCAGGAATAAGAGCAGTTCAAAGGAACTACAAGTTGCAAAACAATAATGTACCGAGAACTTACTCGATGTACGACCGCACTTTTGTTAGGTTGTTGAAGATATACAACGAAATGGTCCACCATTCATCGACATCCAACGCTTTTGCTTTCGAAGCACCGGCTGGTGCGAGCTTCCCTTTGAATAGGCTGAGGTTGGATTGACCTTTTTTAGGGTCTCCATAATTGTACCGAGGCTTCGAATTATGCAAATGACCATTTCTGGCTTCGTAGTGTGCTGTCATGAAGTTTGCCGCCTCCTCAGTTATGAATGCCTCAGCCATTGATACTTCAATTCTATGTTTATTTTTACATTTTGCTTGAAGCATCTTCTGCATCCTCTTAGTTGCGAAGCACCAACGATTTTGCACGGGCCCCCCAATCTTGCCTCGGTCAGGAGATGCAAAATCAAATGCTGCATTGGATTAAAGAAGCCCGATGGAAAGATCTTCTCTAACTTGCAGATCAACTCCGGCGCCAACTCTTCCATTTCATCTAGCACATCAGGCGATAGTTCTTTCGCACAAAGAGAACGTAAGAAATAGCTCAGCTCTGCCAGTACTAGCCATTCATCCTAAGGGATAAAGCTATGCACCATCATCGTCATTACCCTCTCAAGCCATACGTGCCAATCATGACTCTTGAGACCAAATATTTTCAGTTTGCAAGACTCGCTCCCCACTTTAGATTGATTGCATAACCATCGGGGAAGATCAACTACATTTTCACCTAGAAGATCATTTCCCACATAGCTGGCCTTCCAAGATTGAACCATGCCTTTGGCTTTGTCCAGTTCTGCTTTCCTTTTGGTTGTCGCATGTTTTGTAATGGTCTATCACATAGAGCCTCCTGATCGATTCTAGCCTTAGGATTATCCTTTGACTTCCCCTTTATGCCGAACAATGTACCAAAAATGGCCTCGGCGATATTATTTTCAGTGTGCATCATGTCAATGTTGTGTGGAAAAAGGAGGTCTTTGAAGTAAGGCAGAAACCATAAGCATGACTTGTGAGTCCAGGCGTGTTCCGAATTATACCCTTTTAAATACCCTGGATACTATGGATCAGGCTCGAGAGCATTTAACTGATCCATGATTTGTTGGCCTGTCAACGCAGGTGGTGCATGTTTTTGACAACTCTACCTTTGATGAAATTCTTCTTGTCTTTTCTAAACTTATGGCTAGGATCCAAGAACTGTCTATGCATGTTGAAGGAAGAAATCTTGCGACCCGCCTGCAGCCAACAGAACTGAAGAGCTGCCTTTCATGTGGGGCCCGGGAACCTTCCATGCACACACCAGCCAACGAATATCGCATATGCTGACAAGTCACCGTCGAGTACATGTACCACACATGCATTTTGAAGTTTTTTGGTAGTGGCGTCGTATGTCTTGATCCCATCATCCCAAGGTTCTTGCAATTCATCCTTAAGCGGTTGCATGTACACATTCATATTCTTCCCCGGATAGCTGGGCCCTAGAATTATCAACGTTAGGAAAATGTTCTTTCTATTCATAATCTCTCCACGGGGGGGGGGGGGGGATTGAGTGGAATGAAAAATACAGGCGATCAACTGTATTGGGTTGCAGTCATACCAAACACATTGAACCCATCCGTGCTGAAGGCGACTCGAGGATGCCTTGGATCTGCCGCTTTATCCTTATGTAATTCATCGAAGTACTTCCATGCAAAAGTGTCTGAAGTGTGTGTACCAACATCTGATTCCCATTTGCATCTAGTTTGGTTCTTTTGCCTAATTTGTGTCATGTCATCTGTCTGGCCATCTCTTCGACCATGAAAAGATGTTGAAGTCTTGGTACAATTGGCATATAGTGAAATACATTAACGAGGATTTTGGTCTGAATCTTCTCACCCATACCGTTGTCTACCGCAACATACCTGGAAGACTTGCAAATGAGACAATAGTTCAAGTCCCCATACTCAAGCCTAAATAAGGCACTTCCATTCTCATAGGCATCTATCTTCTCTTGGGGCATCTTAAGTACACGCAGGATTTTCTCTGACTAGTATAGGTTTGCAGGCAGTACATGGCCTTTGGGTAGAAAGCATCCAAATATTGTCATCATCGCGTCGTAGCATTCTCTGCCCAGGTTGAATTGAGACTTCACAACCATTACTTGTGCGATGACATCTAGCTGACAAAGCTCAGTGTGCTCGTGGACAGGACGTTTTGAAGACTCCAACATTTCATAGAATGCCTTTGCAGATTCCTCCATATCATCGTTCGAATCCCGAGCATCATCAAAGTCTTGCACCATGTCTTCGATCCCGGTACCATGCTCGTCAGTGCAACGAAGAACCACCTCAACTCTGGCACGTTGGGCAGAATCACCATGAAAAGCCCACACAATATAATTAGGCATAAAACCCCACTTCTGCAGGTGTTTACCCATTTCACCCTCTATCTGCTTTTTAAAGTTGTCGCACCGGGGATAGAGGCACCATGTTATTCCTGGCCATTTGCAAATGCGGCTCTCACAAATCCCTTGGTATTTGTTAACCATTCTTTGGTCATGTCTTTCTGACTAGTGTCACCGGTGTACATCCATGCACGATCACTCATCTTGCCTAGCCACTGGACACACAAGATATATATATATATATATTATTCAGCATATATATTCATCAATTAATCAAGTTTGTCGGTTTTATTACGTCCGTGCAACCTACACACTAATAGGTAAAGATAGGTCCTAATCCCACCCGAGTATGCGTAGATTGGGTTCGTTTTCCCATGCTCTGCTCTGGCTCTGACGCAGAATTTCGGCAGAACCTCCCCGCTGTTCTACTGATACACATCTTGGCAATAAGCAGAGAGGATGTGTACCCGGAGAACAACAGGGAGGAACTTACGAAATTATGCATCGGATCCGGAGCAGAGCATATGGAAAACGAACCCAATCTACACATACTAGGGCTGTCCATGGATAACGTTCAACAATTCAAAAGGATGGCGACTATAAATATGCAACGACATGCATATTTATAGATGCCGCCCTTTCGAAGAGGAGACGCATACTGGTCACGGATACTGTTGAATTGAAGACACCTACAGCTACCAAGTTTCTCGGCATGAAGACCGGAACAGAGCAAAATAAGGGGGGAGGAGGATAAGTCATTTGTTCTCACCCACGAACGCAGGGGCGGAGCTTGTCCAACACACGGGGAGGTCGTCGAACAACTACACATTGAAATCCACCCGATCAACACAAGTATGATGTTTTAATAACAAAACTGGAAAATATGTGAACTAACTCATAATTGAAAAATGTGCGACGGGCAGTGATGGCAGGGGCTTACAGCTCGATGGCTCGGGGGTGAGAGGGATAGAGAGGGAATGAAAGAGAGAGAGGGGGTGGGGTGGCCATTGACGTCGTTAGGTGTAGAGGGTGCTTGCCATCTTCTAGCAGACGACAAAGAGCATAGTAGTTGACGACAGGCCTTTGCCTTCAGGCAGGTCTTTACCGTCTGCTTGTTGTGCTCTTTGCCGTCTGCTGGCACACGACAAAGAACTGACTGATGGCAAAGATCTTCTTTGCCATGAGTCAGTTCTGTTGGGGAATGTTGCATGGGAAACAAAAAAAATCGTATGCACACGCAAGATCTATCCATGGTGATGAGAATCTACACGATGAAGATTGGATCTACATACCCTTGCAGATCGCTAAGCAGGAAGCGTTAAGAAACACGGTTGATGTAGTCGAACGTCTTCGCGATCCAAATCGCCAGCCGTTCTGCGATCCAATCACGACCCGTCCTGATCTACGACGAACGGACGACACGTCCGCGTTTAGCACACGTATAGCTAGATGATAATATCCGCCTTCTTGATCTAGCAAAAGGGAACGGAGAGGTAGATGAGAACTCCGTCAGTGCGATGGCACAGAGGCGGTGGTGGTGGAACTATTCTGGTAGGGCTTCGCCTAAGCACTGCCGAAAACTAGGGGAGACGATCTAGTGGGGAGAGAGGGCTGCATCGTGGCTTAGGCTTTTGTGCGACTGCCCTCTCTCCCCTCCAATATATATAGGAGGGAGGGGAGGGGCCGACGCCCCTAGCGTTTCCTCTAGGAGTCGGCCTAAGGAGGTGGAGGCCACGCTTCCCTCCAATCCTACTCCAAGTAGGATTCCTCTCGTACTTGGATTCCCTTCCCCACTTGGGATTTTTTCCTTTCCCCACTCCCTAGCCACATGGGCCCTTAGGGTCTGGCTTGCCCAGCCCACTAAGGGCTGGTGCACCACCCCTAAGGCCCATGTGGCCTCCTGGCGTGGGTGGCCCCTCCCTATGCCCCCCCGGAACCCTCCCGGCACTCCCGGTACACTAGCGGTAATACCCAAAACTTTTCCGGAGACCAAAACGGGACTTCCTATATGTCAATATTTACCTACGGACCATTACAGAGCTCCCCGTTACGTCCGAGATCTCATCCAGGACTCCGAACAACCTTCTATCATCACCATACATAACTCATTACCACCGAAACGTCACTGAACGTTAAGTGTGCAGACCCTGCGGGTTCGAGAACTATGTAGACACGACTAAGACACCTCTATAGTCAATAACCAATAGCGGGACCTGGATTCCCATATCGGTTGAACCTCTATGTCAAGGATTAAGTTAATCTCGTATGTTGTTCCCTTTGTTCTTCGGTATGTTAGTTGCCCGATATTCGATCGTCGGTATATCTATACCTAGTTCAATCTCGTTACCGACAAGTCTCTTTACTCGTTCCGTAATACAAGATCCCATGGCTAACTCTTTAGTCACTTTGCTTGCAAGCCTTGTTGTGATGTTGTATTACCGAGTGGGCCCTGAGGTATCTCTCCATCACACGGAGTAACAAATCTCAGTCTTGATCCATGCCCACTCAACAGGCACCCTCGGAGATACCTATAGAGCATCTTTATGGTCACCCAATTACATTGCAATGTTTAATACACATAAGGTATTCCTCTGGTGTCAGTGAGTTGCATGATCTCATGGTCATAGGAACAAATACTTGACATGCAGAAAACTATAGCAATAAACTGACATGATCATATGCTACGTTCATAGTTTGGGTCTTGTCCATCACATCATTCTCCTAATTATGTTATCCCGTTATCAAATGGCATCTCATGTTTATGGCTAGGAAACCTTGACCATCTTTGATCAACGAGCTAGTCTACTAGAGGCATACTAGGGACACAGTGCTATCTATGTATCCACACATGTATTTGTGTTTCCAATCAATACAATTATAGCATGGATAATAAATGATCATCGTGAACAAGGAAATATAATAATAACCACTTTATTATTGCCTCTAGGGCATATTTCCAATAGTCTCCCACTTGCACTAGAGTCAATAATCTAGTTCACATCACTATGTGATTTACATTGTAATGAATCTAACACCCATACAGTTCTGGTGTTCATCATGTTTAGCCCTTGGAAAAGGTTTAGTCAACGGGTCCGCAACATTCAGATCCGTGTGCACTTTGCAAATATTTATGTCCTCCTCCTTGATGTCATCGGAGATGGAATTGAAGCATCTCTTTATGTGTCTGGTCCTCTTGTGAAACCTTGGTTCCTTGGCCAGAGCAATGGCACCAGTGTTGTCACAGAACAGAGTCATTGGGTTCAGTGCACTGGGCACTACTCCAAGATCTGTCATGAACCCCTTCATCTAGACACCTTCCTTTGCCGCCTCCGAGCCAGCGATGTACTCCGCTTCGCATGTAGAATCAGCTACCATGCTCTGCTTGGAACTGCACCAGCTTACCGCTCCCCCATTGAGAATAAATATGTATCTGGTTTGAGACTTAGAGTCATCCAGATCAGTGTCAAAGCTTGCAACGACATAACCTTTACGACGAGCACTTGATCACCTCCATAAACGAGAAACATTTCCTTAGTCCTTTCCAGGTACTTATGGTTATTTTTGACCGCTGCCTACTACTCCATTCCTAGATCACTTTGAAACCTTCCGGCCATACTTATGGCAAGGTTGACATCGGGTCTTGTGCACAACATTGCATACATGTTAGAGCCTATGGCTGAAGGATAGGGCATGACAATCATCTTTTCTCTATCTTCTAGCGATCACTGGGCATTGAGTCTTACTCAATTTCACACCTTGCAATACAGGCAAGAACCCATTCTTGGACTGATCCATTTTGAAATTCTTCAAAACTTTGTCAAGGTATGTGCTCTGTGAAAGTCCTATTAAGCGTCTCGATCTATCTCTATAGATCTTGATGCCTAATATGAAAGCAGCTTCTCCTAGGTCCTTCACTGAAAAACGCTTGTTCAAATATTCCTTCATGCTTTCCAACATTTCCATTTTGTTTCCAATCAGCAATATGTCATGCACATATAATATTAGAAACATTATAGAGCTCCCACTCACTTTCTTGTAAATACAAGCTTCTCCGTAAACTTGTATAAACCCGGACGCTTTGATCACCTTGTCAAAGCAAAGATTCCAACTCCGAGATGCTTGCACCAGTCCATAAATGGATCGCTGGAGTTTGCAAACTTTGTTAGAATTTTATGGACCGAGAAAACCTCCTGGTTATATCATATACAAATCTTCCTTAAGGAAACCGTTAAGGAACATTGTTTTGACATCCATCTGCCAAATTTCATATTTGAAAAATGCAGCTATTGCAAACATGATTCTAACGGACTCAAGCGTTGCTACAGGTGAAAAGGTCTCATTGTAGTCAACTCCTTGAACTTGTGAAAAATTCTTTGCCATAAGTCGAGCTTTATAGACGATGACATTACCGTCTGCGTCCTTCTTCCTCTTAAAGATACATTTGTTCTGAATGGCCTTTCGCCCTTCAGGTAATACTTCCAAAGTCCATACTTTGTTTTCATACATGGATCCCATCTCAGATTTCATGGCCTTTAACCATTTCTCGGAATCCGGGCCCATCATCGCTTTTTCATAGCTCATAGGTTCATTGTTGTCCAACAACATGACCTCTAAAACAGGGTTGTCGTACCACTTAGGAGCAGTACGCGTCCTTGTCGACCTACGAGGTTTGATAGTAACTTGATCTGAAGCTTCATGATCATCATCATTAACTTCCTCTTCAACCGATGTAGGATCCACAGAAACATGTTTCTGCATTGCGCTACTCTTTGGTTGAAGTAAAGGTTCAATAACCTCATCAGGTTCTATTTTCCTCCCACTCAATTCTTTCGAGTTAAACTCTTTCTCAAGAAATGTTCCATTTTTAACAACAAACACTTTGCCTTCGGATCTAGATAGAAGGTATACACAACTATCTCTTTTGGGTATCCTATGAAGACACATGTCTCCTCTTTGGGTTCTAGTTTTTCAGGCTGAAGCTTTTTGACATAAGCATCACACCCCAAAACTTTAAGAAACGACAACTTTGGCTTCTTGGCAAACCATAGTTAATATGGCGTCGTCTCAATGGATTTCGATGGTGCCCTTTTTAAAGCGAATGCAGTTGTCTGATAACCCACAAGTATAGGGGGAGTCAATTGTAGCCCCTTTCTCAATAAGTAAGAGTGTCGAACCCAACGAGGAGCTAAAGGTAGAACAATTATTCCCTCAAGTTCTATTGACCACCGATACAACTCTACGCACGCTTAACGTTCACTTTACCTAGAACAAGTATGAAACTAGAAGTACTTTGTAGGTAAGATAGGATAGATTTGCAAGAATATAAAGAGCACGCAAATAAAAACTAGGGGCTGCTAAGATAAAGTAACAATTAAGTTAGTTTAACGAGTGTGGAAAAGTGGTGGTAGGAGTTGCGGAATTGTCCCTAGGCAATCGATAACTAGACCGGTCATCATTATTGCAATTTTATATGAGGGGGAGGCATAAGCTAACATACTTTCTCTACTTGGATCATATGCAGTTATGATCGGAACTCTAGCAAGCATCCTCAACTACTAAAGATCATTAAGGTAAAACCATACCATAGCATTATAAGGTATCAAGTCCTCTTTACTCCCATATGCAACAACCCACCTACTCAGGTTTAAGCTTCTTTCACTCAAGCAACCCACCATAGGCGAATCATGAACACACTACAACACCCAACAACGAGGATCCCTCATGCTTGCACGACACGGAGAGCACCATAGGACAACACCAATAATAAAACATGCAACTCAAACCAATCATGATCATCAATCAACCCATAGGACAACAAAAATCTACTAAGACATCATAGGATGGCAACACATCATTGGATAATAATATGAAGCATAAAGCACCATGTTCAAGTAGAGGGTACAGCGGGTTGCGGGAGAGTGGACAATTGTATATAGATGGGGGAAGGTGATGGAGGTGTTGGTGAAGATGACGGAGTTGTTGGAGTAGATCGCCGTCATGATGATGGCCCCGATGGCGTTCCGGTGCCACCGGGAGAGAGGGGAGAGAGCCCCTCTTCTTATTCTTCTTCCTTGAACTCCCCCCTAGATGGGAGGAGGTTTTTCGCTCTGGTCCTTGGCCTCCATGGCAACGGACGGGCGAGAGCCCCTCCGAGATTGGCTCTCTCTCTCTCTCTCTCTATGTTTCCTTCTGTTTCCGCGTTCCCAGATTCTGGCCTTTCACCGTTTCTTAAATATCCGGAGATCCATAAATCTGACTGGGCTGAAAGTTTGAGGGGATCTTTATCCAAAAAATAGCTTTCTTGTGCCCAAAGGACAACTCCAATAGACCTAAGGGGTGGCCACAAGCCTGCCAGGCGCGACCAGGGGGTGGGCCGCGCCTAGCAGGCTTGCCACCTCCTCGGGCATCGTCTCGCGTTGATTCTTTTTCCCAAAAATCACATATATTCCAAAAAAATATCCATATGTTTTTATCGCGTTTGGACTTCATTTGGTATGGATATTCTGCGAAACAAAAAACATGCAATAACAAGAACTGACACTGGGCACTGGATCAATATGTTAGTCCCAAAAATAGTATAAAAAGTTGCCAAAAGTATATGAAAGTTGTAGAATATCATCATGAAACAATCAAAAATTATAGATATGACGGAGGCATATCAGCATCCCCAAGCTTAATTCCTGCTCGTCCTCGAGTAGGTAAATGAGAAAAAGATAATTTTTGATGTGGAATGCTACCTAGCACAATCTTGTTCATATAATCTAATCATGGCATGAATATTAAGACACGAATGATTCAAATCAATAGTGTATCATTTGAAATTAAGATAATAATACTTCAAGCATACCAATAAAGCAATTGTATCTCTTCAAAATATAATGGCAAAAGAAAGTTATCCCTACAATATTATATAGTCTGGCTATGCCCCATCTTCCCCACACAAAGTATTTATACCATGCACAACCCCGATGACAAGTCAAGCGATTGTTTCACAGCTTTTATGTTCTCAAACTTTTTCAACTCTCACGCAATACATGAGTGTGAGCCATGGATATAGCACTATAGGTGGAATAGAATATGGTGCAGTTGTCAAGAAAAAGGAGAAGATAGTCTCACATCAACTATGTGTAGCAACGGGCTATGGAGATGCCCATTAATAGATATTAATGTGAGTGAGTAAGGATTGCCATGCAACAGATGCACTAGAGCTATAAGTGTATGAAATCTCAAAAAGAAACTAAGTGGGTGTGCATCCAACTTGCTTGCTCATGAAGACCTAGGGCAATTTGAGGAAGCCCATCATTGGAATTTACAAGCCAAGTTATATAATGAAAAATTCCCACTAGTATATGAAAGTGACGAAATAGGAGACTCTCTATCATGAAGATGATGGTGCTACTTTGAAGCACAAGTGTAGAAAAATTATAGTAGCATTGTCCCTTCTCTATTTTCTCTCTCTTTTTTCTTTTTCTTTTTTTATTTTTGGTGGGCATCTAAGGCCTCTTTTTTTTATTTGGGCTTCGCCAGCCTCTTTTATTTTTCATAAAGTCCGGGGTCTCATCCCAACTTGTGAGGGAATCATAGCTTCCATCATCCTTTATTCACATGGGACAATGCTCTAATAATGATGATCATCACACTTCTATTTACTTACAACTCAAGAATTACAACTCAATACTAGAACAAAATATGACTATGTATGAATGCCTCCAGTAGTGTACCGAGATGTGTAATGATCTAGCATAGCAATGACATCAAAAAACGAACAAGCCATGAAAACATCATGCTAACTATCTTACGATCATGCAAAGCAATATGACAATGATGGTGCGTGTCATAATAAACGGAACGGTGGAAGTTGCATGGCAATATATCTCGGAATAGCTATGGAAATGCCATAATAGGTAGGTATGGTGGCTGTTTTGAGGAAGGATATATGGTGGGTGTAATGCACCTGCGAAAGTTGCACGTTACAAGAGAGGCTAGCAAAGGTGGAAGGGTGAGAGTTCGTATAATCCATGGACTCACATTAGTCATAAAGAACTCACATACTTATTGCAAAAGTCTATTAGTTATCGAAGCAAAGTATTAGATGCATGCTCCTAGGGGAGAGATTGGTAGGAGTTAACCATCGCGCGCTCCCGACCCTCGCACAAAGGTTGACAATCAATAAACAAATCATGCTACGACTTCCTTACATAATGGTTCACCATATGTGCATGATATGGGAATCACAAACCTTTACACAATTATTTCTACCAATCCACAATTACTCACTAGAATGACTCTAATATCACCATCTCTATATAGCAAAACAATTGCAAGGAATCAAACACAACATCTGCAGTGATCTACAAGTTTTATGTAGGATTTTATGACTAACCATGTGAATGACCAACTCCTGTTAACTCTCTAAATAGATATATTGAAGCATGAGAGTTTAATTCTTTCTATAAAATATATGCCCACTCTCTAACAAATATAAGTGAAGCAAAAGAGCATTCTACAAATGGCGGTTTTCTATGTGTAGAGAAATAGACAATCCAAACTTCAAATGATATACGTGAAGCACATGAAGCATTCTATAAAGCCATACTCAAAAGATATAAGTGAGGTGCAAAGATCCTTGTATGAATAAACCAAGGACTTTCCATACCAACATGGTGCATTATTAAAATAAAAATAAAAAGCACATGACGCTCCAAGATTTACGCATATCATGTAACGAATAAAAATATAGCTCCAAGTAAAATTACCGATGGTTGTTAGAAGAAAGAGGGGATGCCTTCCGGGGCATCCACAATCTTAGTTTCTTGGGAGTCCTTGAATATTACCTTGGGGTGCCTCAGGCATCCCCAAGCTTAGTCTCCTTCCACTTCTTATTCCTCCATCCATTGTGATCTCACCCAAAACTTGAAAACTTCAATCACACAAAACTTAACAAAACCCTCGTGAGATTCGTTAGTATAATAAAGCAAACTCCCACTTTAAATATTGTTTCCAACCTCATAACTCAGATATTCTCCTCCTTGATCAAATCATAGGAATTTAATCTTCTTGTTACGATGATTCTCAACTTCACTCTGAAATTGCTTGAACTTTTCAAACGTTTCAGACTTGTGTTTCATTAAGTAAATATACCCATATCTACTTAAGTCATCAGTGAAGGTGAGAAAATAACGATATCCACCAAGTGCCTCAATGCTCATTGGGCCATGCACATCAGTATGTATGATTTCCAACAAGTCACTTGCCCGTTCCATTGTTACAGAGAACGGGGTTTTAGTCATCTTGCCCATGAAGCATGGTTCACATGTATCAAGCGATTCAAAATCAAGTGACTTCAAAAGTCCATCGGCATGCAGCTTCTTCATGCATTTTACACCAATATGACCTAAGCGGCAGTGCCACAAGAAAGTGGCACTATCATTATCAACTCTACATCTTTTGGCATCAATGTTATGAACATGTGTATCATCACTATCGAGATTCAATAAGAATAAACCCCTCATATTGGGTGCATGACCATAAAATATATTACTCATATAAATAGAACAACCATTATTCTCTGCTTTAAATGAGTAACTGTCTCGCAATAAACAAGATCCAGATATAATGTTCATGCTTAACGCAGGCACTAAATAACAATTATGCAGGTTCATCACTAATCCCGATGGTAATCAAAGAGCGAGCGTGCCGGCGGTGATCACATCAACCTTGGAACCATTTCCCACGTGCATCGTTACTTCGTCCTTAGCCAGCCTCCGCCTATTCCGTAGGTCTTGCTTTGAGTTGCAAATGTGAGCAACCGAATCGGCATCAAATACCCAGGCACTACAACGAGAGTTGGTAAGGTACACATCAATAACATGTATATCATATATACCTTGTTTGGTGTTGGCCGCCTTCTTGTCGCGGGTAATCTCTAGAACTATTGAGTAATCTCTAGAACGTGTCTCCCAAGCGTTCACAACGTCTTCGGACGACACGGGAGCGGGTGGATCACCAAGCGGTGCATCAAGGACATAAGACTTTTGGGAAGCCGCGAGGATAATCCTTAGATTACAGGCCCAGTCTACAAAGTTACTTCCATCATCTTTCAACTTGGCTTTCTCTAGGAACACATTAAAATTCAGGGGAGCTACTGCGCGAGCCATTGATCTACAACATAAATATGCAAAGGTTAATAAGACTATTGTTCAACATAACGAGTTTAGTTAATCGTATTACTTAAAAAACTGCCACTCAAATTGACATCCCTCCGGTCATCCGAGTGATACATGATCCAAATTCACCAACCCAAGTCCGATCATCACGTGAGAGGAGGTGGTTTCAATGGTGAACATCTACATGTTGATCATATCTACTATATGACTCATGTTTGACCCTTCGATCTCTTGTGTTCCGAGGCCATGTCTCTACATGCTAGGATCGTCAAGTTTAACCCGAGTGTTCTGCATGTGAATGTAGATTCTATCACACCCGATCATCACGTGGTGTCTCGAAATGATGAACTTTTGCAACAGTGCACACTCGGGGAGCACACAATTTTATCTTCAAATTTTAGTGAGGGATCACCTTATAATGCGATCGTCTTCCTAAGAATAAGATGCATAAAAGGATCAACATCACATGCAAATCATAAGTGACATGATATGGCCATGAACTTGTGCTTTTGATCTCCATCTTCAAAGCACCGGCATGATCTTCATCATCACCAGCATGACACCATGATCTCCATCATCTTGATCTCCATCAATGCGTCGTCATGAGGTTGTTGTGCCAGTTGTTGCATACACGACTATTGCTAACTCATAGTGATAAAGTAAAGAAAAAATGGAAAAAAATAAATTAAAGACAACCCTATGGCTCCTGTCGGTTGTTGTACTCATCGACATGCAAGTTGTGATATTCTATAAAAAACATGATCATATCATACATCACATATATCTCATCATGTAATTGGCCATATCACATCACAACATACCCTGCAAAAACAAGTTAGACGTCCTCTAATTGTTGTTGCATGTTTTACGTGGATGCTACGGGTATCTAGCAAGAACGATTCTCACCTATGAAAAAACCACAATGGTGATACACAAATTTCTATTCAACCTTCTCAAGGACCGCCTTTGTCGAATCTGATCCAACTAGAGTAGGAGAGACAGACACCCGCCAGCCATCTTTATGCAACAAAGTCACGTGTTAGTCGAGGGAACCGGTCTCTCGTAAGCGTATGAGTAAGGTTGGTCTAGGCTGCTTCATCCCACAATATCTATGAATCAAGAAAAGACCAAGGGAGGAAGAAATCTGAGCATCAACGCCCACAAACTCCTTTGTGTTCTACTCGTGATGTCATCTACACATAGACCTAGCTCATGATGCCATTGTTGGGGAACGTTGCATGGGAAACAAAAAATTTCCTACGCACATGCAAGATCTATCCATGGCAATGAGCATCTACGAGAGGGAGAGTGGATCTACATACCCTTGTAGATTTCTAAGCGGGAAGCATTAAGAAACGTGGTTGATGTAGTTGAACGTCTTTGCGATCCAAATCGCTAGCCATCCCGCGATCCAATCACGACCCGTCCAATCTAGCGCCGAACGGACGACACCTCTGCGTTCAGCACACGCACAGCTCGATGACAATCTCCGCCTTCTTGATCTAGCAATAGGGAGCGGAGAGGTAGATGATAACTCCGGCATCACGACAGCGCGACAGCGGCGGTGGTGGAACTATTCCAGCAGGGCTTCGCCTAAGCACCGCCGAAAACTAGGGGAGACGATCTAGTGGGGAGAGACGGCTGCACCCTGGCTTAGGGTTTTGTCTGGCTGCCCTCTCTCCCTTGCAATATATATAGGAGGGAGGGTAGGGTATGACACCCCTAGGGTTTCCCCTAGGAGTCGGCGGAAGGACGTGGAGGCCAAGCCTCCCTCTAATCCTACTCCAAGTAGGATTCATCTCCTACTTGGATCCCCTTCCCCACTTGTTTTTTTCTTTCCCCACTCCCTAGATGCATGGGCCCTTAGGGTCTGGCTTTCCCAGCCCACTAAGGGCTGATGCGCCACCCCTAAGGCCCATGTGGCCTCCCGGCACTCCCGATACACTACCAGTAATACGCAGAACTTTTCCAGAGACCAAAACGGGACTTCCTATATATCAATATTTACATCCGTACCATTCCAGAGCTCCTCGTGACGTCCGGGATCTCATTTGGGACTCCAAACAACCTTCGGTCACCACCATACATAACTCATTACTACAGAAACATCACCGAACGTTAAGTGTGCAGACCCTACAGGTTCGAGAACTATGTAGACATAACCGAGACACCTCTACAATCAATAACCAATAGCGGGACCTGGATGCCCATATTGGTTCCTACATATTTTACGAATATCTTTATCGGTTGAACCTCTATGTCAAGGATTCTGTTTATCCCGTATGCTGTTCCCTTTGTTCTTTGGTATGTTACTTGCGCGAGATTCAATTGTCGGTATCTCTATACCTAGTTCAATCTCGTTACCGGAAAGTCTCTTTACTCGTTCCGTAATACAAGATCCCGTGGATAACTCTTTAGTCACTTTGCTTGCAAGGCTTGTTGTGATGTTGTATTACCGAGTGGGCCCTGAGATACCTCTTCGTCACACGGAGTAACAAATCCCAGTCTTCATCCATGCCCACTCAACAGACACCCTTGGAGATAGCTGATACGTCCATTTTGCATCATTATTTTATATTTATATTTATTGCATTATGGGCTGTTATTACACATTTTGGTACAATGCTTATGCCTTTTGTCTCTTATTTTACAAGGTTTACAAGAAGAGGGAGAATGCGGGCACCTAGAGTTGTGGACTGGAAAAGGAACAAATCTGAGATACCTATTCTGCGCAACTCCAAAAGTCCTGAAAATCTACGGAGAATTATTTTGGTATATAGAAAAAATATTGGGCGAAAGAAATACACCAGTGGGCCCACCAGTGAGCCATCAGCCTACTGAGTGTGGCCAGCTCCCTGGCAGCGCCTAGCGAGCTTGTGGCCCACCTGGCAGTCCTACGGTGCCCATCTTCTCCTATATTAAGGGTTTCGTCCAGGAAAAAAAATCATATCAGACCTTTCGGGACGAAGTGTCACCGTCTCGAGGAGGAACTTGGGCAGAACCAATCTAGAGCCCCGACAAGGCGATCCTGCCGGTGAAACTTCCCTCCAGGAGGGGGAAATCGAAGCGCCGCCATCTTGAGGCGAAATTTGGGCAGAACCAATCTAGAGCATCGACAGGGTGATCCTGCTGGTGAAACTTCCCTCCAGGAGGGGAAATCGAAGCCATTGTCATCACCAACGATCCTCTCATCGAGAGGGGGTTAATCTCCATCAACATCTTCATCAGCACCATCTCCTCTCCAAACCCTAGTTCATCTCTTGTATCCGATCTTTGTCTCAAAGTCTCAGATTGGTACCTGTGGGTTGCTAGTAGTGTTGATTACTCCTTGTAGTTGATGCTAGTTGGTTTACTTGGTGGAAGATTATATGTTCAGATCCTTGACAATCACTTATACACCTATGATTATGAACATGAATATGCTTTGTGAGTAGTTAGGTTTGTTCCTGAGGACATGAGATAAGTCTTGTGATACGTAATCATGTAAATTTGTTATTCGTTCGATATTTTGGTGAGATGTATGTTGTCTCTCCTCTAGTGGTGTTATGTGAATGTCGAATACATAACACTTCACCATTGTTTGGGCCTAGAGGAAGGCATTGGGAAGTAATAAGTAGATGATGGGTTGCTAGAGTGACAGAAGCTTACACCCTAGTTTATGCGTTGCTTCGTAAGGGGCTGATTTGGATCCACATGTTTCATGCTATGGTTAGATTTATCTTAATTCTTCTTTCGTAGTTGCGGATGCTTGCGGGAGGGGTTAATCATAAGTGGGAGGCTTGTCCAAGTAAGGACAACACCCAAGCACCGGTCCACCCACATATCAAATTATCAAAGTAGCAAACGCGAATCAAATGAGCATGATGAAAACTAGCTTGACATAAATTCCCATGTGTCCTCGGGAGCGCTTTGCTTTATATAAGAGTTTGTCCAGGCTTATCCTTTGCTATAAAAAGGATTGGGACACCTTGCTGCACCTTTGTTACAATTGTTACTTGCTACCCGTTACGAATTATCTTATCACAAAACTATCTGTTACCGGTAATTTCAGTGCTTGCAGAGAATACCTTAGTGAGAACTGCTTGTCATTTCCTTCTGCTCCTCATTGGGTTCGACACTCCTACTTATCGAAAGGACTAATATATACCCCCTGTACTTTTGGGTCATCAAGACTCTTTTCTGGCACCATTGCCAGGGAGTGAAGCGCCTTTGGTGAGTGGAACTTGGTAAGGAAATTTTTTGTATAGTGTGCTGAAATTTACCGTCGCTTGTTACTATGGAAAGTAAAACTTTGAGGGGCTTGTTTCGGGTATCTTCACCTCAACCAGAAACACGAAGAGTTGTCCCTCAACCTACTGAACCTACTTAAAATATTTATTATGAAATTCCTTTGGGTATGATAGAGAACCTGCTAGCTAATCCTTATGCAGGAGATGGAACACTACATCCTGATTTGCATCTAATCTATGTGGATGAAGTTTGTGGATTATTTAAGTTTGCAAGTCTGCCCGAGGATCACGTCAAGAAGAAGGCCTTTCCTTTATCTTTCAAGGATAAGGCATTGACATGGTATAGGCTATGTGACAATATTGGATCATGGAGCTACAACCGGTTGAAAATGGAATTTCATCAGAAGTTCTATCCTATGCATCTAGTTCATCATGCTTGGAATTATATTTATATTTTTTAGCCTCGTGAAGGAGAAAGAACCGCTCCAGCTTGGGGGAGGCTTAAGTCAATGTTATATTCATGCCCCAATCATGAGCTCTCGAGAGAAATTATTATTCAGAATTTTTATGCTCGGCTTTCTGGTAATGATCAATCCATGCTCGATACTTCTTGTGCTGTTTTTTTATGAAGAAGGATATTGAATTCAAATGGGATTTATTGGAAATAATTAAATGCAACTCTGAAGACTGGGAACTCGATGAAGGTAAGGAGTCAGGTATGAATCTTAAGTTTGATTATGTTAAATCCTTCGTAGACACCGATGCTTTTCGTGAATTTAGCACTAAATATGGACTTAACTCTGCGATAGTAGCTTCTTTCTGTGAATCTTTTGCTACTCATGTTGATCTCCCTAAGGAGAAGTGGTTTAAATATCATCCTACCATTGAAGTTAAAGTAGTGGAACCTATTAAAGTCGAAGAGAAAATTATTATGTACAATGTTGATCCTATTATCCCTACTGCCTACGTTGAGAAACCACCTTTCCCTGTTAGGATAAAGGAACATGCTAAAGCTTCAATAGTGATTCGTAAGAGTTGTATTAGAACACCTACACCCCCTGAACAAATTAATGTTGAACCTAGTATTGCTATGGTTAAAGATCTCTTGGTTGATAATATTGATGGGCATGTTATTCATTTCTGTGATGAAGATGCTAGAATTGCTAGACCTGATACTAAGCATAAACATAGACCAGTTGTTGGCATGCCTGTTGTTTCTGTTAAAATAGGAGATCATTGTTATCATGGCTTATGTGATATGGTTGCTAGCGTAAGTGCAATTCCCCATTCCTTATACAAAGAAATCATGCATGATATTGCACCAGTTGAACTAGAGGATATTGATGTTACTATTAAACTCGCTAATAGAGACACTATTGCACCGATAGGGATTGTTAGAGATGTTGAAGTATTGTGTGGGAAACTAAAGTATCCTACTGATTTTCTTGTTCTTGGTTCCCCACAAGATATTTTTTGTCCCATTATATTTGGCAAACCCTTCTTGAATACTGTTAATGCTAAGATTGATTGTGAGAAAGAAACAATTACTGTGAGCTTTGGGGATGTGTCTCGTGAGTTTAATTTCTCTAAATTTCGTAGACAACCCCATGATAAGGAATTGCCTACTAAATATGAAATTATTAGTCTTGCTTCTATTGTTGTGCCTCCTACTGATCCCTTAGAACAATATTTGCTAGACCATGAAATGACATGCATATGAATGAGAGGAATGAAATAGATGAAATATTCTTTGAGCAACACCCTATTTTGAAACATAACTTACCCGTTGAAATACTTGGGGATCCTCCACCACCCAAGGGTGATCCCGTGTTTGAGCTCAAGCAATTACCCGATACGTTGAAATATGCTTATCTTGATGAAAAAGAGATATATCCTGTTATTATTAGTGCTAACCTTTCAGAGCACGAAGAAAAGAGATTATTGAAAACTCTGAGGAAGCACCATGCTGCTATTGGTTATACTCTTGATGATCTAAAGGGTATTAGTCCCACTCTATGCTAGCATAAAATTAATATGGAGCCTGATGCCAAACCAGTTATTGATCACCAATGATGATTGAACCCTAAGATGAAAGAAGTGGTAAGAAAAGAAGTACTAAAGCTTCTAGAGGCAGGTATAATTTATCCTGCTGCTAATAGTAGATGGGTTAGTCCCGTCCATTGTGTCCCCAAGAAGGGAGGTATTACCGTTGTTGCTAATGATAAAAATGAATTGATCCCGCGAAGAATTGTTACAGGTTATAGAATGGTAATTGATTTTAGGAAATTAAATAAAGCTACTAAGAAAGATCATTACACTTTACCTTTTATTGACCAAATGCTAGAAAGATTATCCAAACATACTCATTTTTTCTTTCTAGATGGTTACTCAGGTTTCTCTCAAATACCTGTATCAAGCGAGGATCAAGAAAAAACCACTTTTACTTGCCCTTTCGGAACCTTTGCTTATAGACGTATGCCTTTTGGTTTATGCAATGCACCTGCTACCTTTCAAAGATGTATGATGGCTATTTTCTCTCAATTTTGTGAAAAGATTCTTGAGGTTTTCATGGATGATTTTTCCGTTTACGGAACTTCATTTGATGATTGTTTGAGCAACCTTGATCGAGTTTTGCAGAGATGTGAAGAAACTAATCTTGTCTTGAATTGGGAAAAATGCCACTTTATGGTTAATGAAGGTATTGTCTTGGGGCACAAGATCTCCGAAAGAGGTATTGAAGTTGATAAAGCTAAAGTTGATGCTATTGAAGAAATGTCGTGCCCTACGGATATCAAAGGTATAAGAAGTTTCCTTGGTCATGTTGGTTTCTATAGGAGGTTTATCAAAGATTTCTCTAAGATTTCTAGGCCTCTCACAAACCTTTTGCAAAAATATGTTCCGTTTGTTTTTTATGATGATTGTGTAGAAGAATTTTAAATTCTTAAGAATGTCTTGATTACCGCACCTGTTGTTCAACCACCCGACTAGAACCTTCGTTTTGAAATTATGTGTGATGCTAGTGATTACACTGTTGGTGTTGTTCTAGGACAAAGAGTCGATAAGAAATTAAATGTTATCCATTATGCTAGTAAAACTCTAGATAGTGCTCAAAGAAACTATGCTACTACTGAAAAGGATTTTTTAGCAGTCGTGTTTGCTTGTGATAAGTTTAGACCTTATATTGTTGATTCCAAAGTAACTGTTCACACTAATCATGCTGCTATTAAGTACCTTACGAAGAAGAAAGGTGCTAAACCTAGACTTATTAGGTGGGTCCTTCTCCTACAAGAATTTGATTTGCATATCATTGATAGAAAGGGTGCTGATAACCCTGTGCCAGATAACTTGTCTAGGTTAGAAAATGTTCTTGATGACCCACTACCTATTGATGATAGCTTTCCTGATGAACAATTAGCTGTCGTGAATACTTCACATAATGCTCCTTGGTATGCTGATTACGCCAATTACATTGTTGCTAAATTTATACCTCCTAGTTTCACATACCAACAAAAGAAAAAGTTCTTCTATGATTTAAGGAATTACTTTTGGAATGACCCACATCTTTATAAGAAGGAGTAGATGGTATTATTATACATTGTGTACCTGACCATGAACAGGAACAGATCTTACACAAGTGTCACTCCGAAGCCTACGGAGGAAATCACGCTGGAGATAGAACCGTACACAAGGTACTACAATCTGGGTTTTATTGGCCTACTCTCTTTAAGAATGCTCGTAAGTTTGTCTTATCTTGTGATGAGTGTCAAAGAATTGGTAATATTAGTAGACGTCACGAAATGCCTATGAATTACTCTCTTGTTATCGAACCATTTGATGTTTGGGTCTTTGATTATATGGGGCCTTTTCCACAATCTAACGAGTATACTCATATTCTAGTTACTGTTGATTATGCCACTAAGTGGGTAGAAGCTATTCCAACTAGTAGCGTTGATCATAACACTTCTATTAAAATGCTTAAAGAAGTTATTTTACCTAGATTTGGAGTCCCTAGATATTTGATGACTGATGGTGGTTCACATTTTATTCATGGCGCTTTCCGTAAATTGCTCGCTAAATATGATGTTAATCATAGAGTTGCATATCCTTATCATCCCTAGTCTAGTGGTCAAGTAGAATTGAGCAATAGAGAGATTAAATTGATTTTGCAGAAGACTGTTAATAGATCTAGGAAGAATTGGTCTAAGAAACTCGATGATGCATTGTGGGCTTATAGAACTGCTTATAAGAACCCTATGGGTATGTCTTTGTATAAGATGGTTTATGGTAAAGCATGTCACTTACCTATAGAGCTAGAACATAAGGTTTATTGGGCAATCAAAGAGCTCAATTATGATTTCAAACTTGCTGGTGAGAAGAGGTTATTTGACATTAGTTCACTTGATGAATGGAGAACCCAAGCCTATGAGAATGCCAAGTTGTTTAAAGAAAAGGTTAAGAGATGGCATGATAGAAGGATAAAAAAGAGTGAATTTAATGTAGGTGATCATTTCTTGCTATACAATTCCCATTTAAGATTTTTTGCAGGAAAACTTCTCTCTAAATGGGAAGGCCCTTACGTCATCGAGGAGGTATACCGTTCCAGTGCCATCAAGATTAACAACGCCGAAGGCACAAACCCGAAGGTGGTGAATGGTAGAATCAAACATTATATCTTAGGTACTCCCATAAATGTTGAAACCAATATCATCAATACCATAACTCCGGAGGAGTACATTAGGGAGACTTACCAGAATGTTGTAGACTCCGAAAAGGAATAGATATGTGCTACGGTAAGCAAAAGGACTCCAAAACTTTTTCAATGGAAATTTCTATCTATTTTGGAATATTACAAAAATTAGGAATATTTAAAGTATTCCAAATAGTGCACGATGAGGCAACAAGCCTGCTCGGTGCAGCCACCCCCTGGTCGCGCCCCTGGGCTTGTGGCCACCTCGTGCACCACCCAGACTCTGTTTTCTTGTGGCACACTCCTTCGGGTCGGTAAAAAAATCATTATATAATCCCCCGAAGGTTTTGACTCCCGTATCATGAAAATACCTCCCATTTTCTTTTTGAGCTATTTTTGCAGCAGATTTAGAGCAAGATGTCTTCGCAAGAGTCGGTCAGGGAGAACTGCTTCGGGGTAGCTACGGAAGAAGAGATGGAGGCCAATTTGAAAAGGATAGATGCCATGGAGGAAGACCAAGAAGTTACCTCTCATTCACAACCTGGAGCCATGCTGGAAGAACTTCAGAGCCTAGCAATTCCAAATTCGGTTATCCCTTCCAATGCTAAATTTCTTACTTTTGAAAACATGAATAGGAGTGTTGCTTTTTCCCCCGCAGCAATGAAACATCCATGGGTTAAAGGCGCTCTAACCATCGCTGAAAAACTTTACAAGGAAATAATGGATCTCAGACGGCAAAATAACAAGCTCGAGTAGGAGAATCGTATTCTGAACGGCCTCATTGCCAAGTATATGTCATCATCACCTCCGAAGCAAGACAACTAAACACATGGGTATGGGCACTCGCCTTGGCTTGTGCCAAGCATGGGGAGGTGCCCCGATATCGTATCACCAACACATCTTTTATTTTTATTTTTATTTTCATCCTTTCTTAGTTCAGTCCTCTTGGTTATATCTTGATCTAGTAGAATAAAGTTTTCATGTGATCTAGCTTTGAGTCTTTGCTTTATGATTCCTCCTATGTAAGCAAGTCCGTGAGTTATATAATAAAAAGTGCTTTTGAGTTGAGGGCTTTGCTTGTTTGGTATGATCTTAATCTTGAGAAAGATAAAGTAGAAGGAAGTGTAGAATAAAATCAAAGAGTACATATGAAGATCTTATGGGGAGTGATGACTTCACATATAAAAAGTGTGTCGATTGAAACCTATTGTGGGTTGACAAACATAGCTGTTGGTCATTGGTGCAATTGAAAAGAAGTAGTAAAGAAAGAGAGGTTCACATATAAATATATTATCTTGGACATCTTTTATGATTGTGAGCACTCATTAAAATATTATATGTTAAGAAGTTGATGTTGGACAAGGAAGACAACATAATGGGTTATGTTCGCTTATTTCCGAATAGAAGTTATATTGTTATAGATCCCTCAACATGTGTCACTTGCTTCCACCTCATATCAGCCAAAACTTCCATAGCAAGTAGAGATACTACTTGTGCATCCAAACACCCTTAACGCAGTTTTGCCATGAGAGTCCATCATACCTACCTAAGGATAGAATAAGATCCTTCAAGTAAGTTGTCATCGGTGCAAGCAATAAAAAATGCTCTCTAAATATGTGTGATCTATTAATGTGAGGAAAATAAACTTTATACGAACTTGTGACAGGGAAGAAATAAAAGCGATAGACTGCATAATAAAGTTCTCTATCACAAGGGGCAATATAAAGTGACGTTCTTTTGCATTAAGATATTGTGCATCCAATTATAAAAGCGCATGACCACCTCTGCTTCCCTCTGCGAAGGGCCTATCTGTTACTTTTATTTTCTAGTACTTACCTTTATGCAAGAGTCGTGGTGATCTCCATCACCTTTGCTATTTTTGCCTTTATATTCTGGCAAGTGTCACGTGTTGGGGAATGATCTAGGCACATATATCCACTCGGAAGTGGATGAGCATGAGTTATTACTGTTGACATTACCCTTGAGGTAAATAGTTGGAAGGCAACACTATAAGCCCCTATCTTTCTCTGTGTCCGATTGAAACTTTGAACACATAGGTACCTCGTGAGTGTTAGCAATTCTAAAAGACTAAAAGATGATTGAGTATGTGGGTTTGCTTTACAAGCTCTTATATTGACTCTTTCCTACATTGTGACAAATTGGAATTGCTTCAATGACTGAGATCATAGTTTGTTAGTTCTCCAAAAGTCCTGAAAATCTATGGAGAATTATTTTGGAATATATAAAAAATACTAGGCAAAATAAATACACCAGGGGGCCCACCAGGGAGCCACAAGCCTGCTGGGCGCGGCCACCCCCGTGGCCACGTCTAGCGAGCTTGTGGCCCACCTGGCAGTCCTTCAGTTCCCATCTTCTGCTATATTGAGGGTTTCGTCGAGGAAAAAATCATATCAGACCTTTCGGGATGAAGCGCCGCCGTCTCGAGGCGAAATTTGGGCAGAACCAATCTAGAGCTCCGGCAGGGTGATCCTGCCAGTGAAACTTCCCTCCGGGAGGGGAAATCGAAGACATTGTCATCACCAACGATCCTCTCATCGAGAGGGGGTCAACATCCATCAACATCTTCATCAGCACCATCTCCTCTCCAAACCCTAGTTCATCTCTTGTATCCGATCTTTGTCTCAAAACCTCAGATTGGTACCTATGGGTTGCTAGTAGTGTTGATTACTCCTTGTAGTTGATGCTAGTTGTTTTACTTGGTGGAATATTATATGTTTAGATCCTTGATCATCACTTATACACCTCTAATTATGAACATGAATATGCTTTGTGAGTAGTTACTTTTGTTCCTGAGGACATGGGATAAGTCTTGTTTTAAGTAATCATGTGAATTTGGTATTCGTTCGATATTTTGATGACATGTATGTTGTCTCTCCTCTAGTGGTGTTATGTGAACATCGACTACATAACACTTCACCATTGTTTGGGCCTAGATGAAGGCATTGGGAAGTAACAAGTAGATGATGGGTTGCTAGAGTGACAGAAGCTTAAATCCTAGTTTATGCGTTGCTTTGTAAGGGGCTGATTTGGATCCACATGTTTCATGCTATGGTTAGATTTATCTTAATTCTTCTTTCGTAGTTGCGGATGCTTGCGGGAGGGGTTAATCATAAGTGGGAGGCTTGTCCAAGTAAGGACAGCACCCAAGCACTGGTCCACCCACATATCAAATTATGAAAGTAGCAAACACAAATCAAATGAGCATGATGAAAACTAGCTTGACATAAATTCTCATGTGTCCTCGGGAGCACTTTGCTTTATATACGAGTTTGTCGAGGCTTATCCTTTGCTATAAAAAGGATTGGGACACCTTGCTGCACCTTTGTTACAATTGTTACTTGCTACCCGTTATGAAATATCTTATCACAAAACTATCTGTTACCGGTAATTTCAGTGCTTGCAGAGAATACCTTACTGAGAACCGCTTGTCATTTCCTTCTGCTCCTCGTTGGGTTCAACACTCTTACTTATCAGAAGGACTACGATAGATCCCCTATACTTGTGGGTCATCAATACCCATAGAGCATCTTTATAGTCACGTATTTACGTTGCAACGTTTGATACGCACAAGGTATTCCTCTGGTGTCAGTGAGTTGCATGATCTCATGGTCATAGGAACATATACTTGACATGCAGAAAACTATAATAATAAAGTGACACGATCATATGCTATGTTCATAGTTTGGGTCTTGTCCATCACATCATTCTCCTAATGATGTGATCCCGTTATCAAATGACATATCATGTCTATGGCTAGGAAACCTTGAACATCTTTGATCAACGAGCTAGTCTATTAGAGGAATACTAGGGACACAGTGTTGTCTATGTATCCACACATGTATTTGTGCTTCCAATCAATACAACTATAGCATGGAAAATAAACGATTATGATGAACAGGAAATATAATAATAACCACTTTATTATTGCCTCTAGGGCATATTTTTAACAAGTTCTTTGTCGTCTGTTTTTTGAAAGCTGACGGCAAAGACCTTTTTTGCCATCAGCTAGCAGACGGCAAAGAGTTGGCACATGGAAAAAACTATGATTCTAGTAGTGGTACACTGCCAGAGGCATTCATATAGAGTCATTTTTGCATAAATAAAAGTGTGATGATCGTCATTATTAAATTATTATGCCTGGGAAAAAAGGATGATGAATGATCCCCCCACTAGTTGGGATGAGAATCCGGACAAAAAAAGAGAGAAAGAAAAGGATAAAAAAAATAAAAAGTGAAAAATAAAAAATGAGAACAAAATATAAGGGACAATGTTACTATATCCCTTTGCACACTTGTGCTTAGAGGGAGCACCATGTTCTTCATATAGAGAGTCTCATGAGTTGTCATTTTCATATGCTAGTGTGTTTTTTTCATTATAGAATTTAGCTTCCGTTGATGGGCTTCCTCAAATTCCCAAGGTCTTCATGAGCAAACAATTTGGATGCACATCCAATTAGTTTCTGTTGAGCTTTCATACACTTATAGCTCTAGCAAATTCGTTGCATGGCAATCCCTACTCTTCACATTGATATCGATTCATAGGCATCTCCATAGCCCGTTGATTCGCCTAGTTGATGTGAGACTTTCCTTCCACTTTGACTCCTTTTGATCTCTACCACCATACTCTATTCCACCCATATGATATATCCATGGTTCACACTCATGTATTGAGTGGAGTTTAAAGTGCTGAAGCGCGTTAGAAGTATGACCCAATTGCCTGATTTGACACGGTGCTTCTCATGATCTGTACTTATGTCGTGAAGACGGAGTCATGCCATGCTAATATGAGAAAATGAGTAGGGGGTAACATTCTTTAAGGATAGTATATTTTGAAAATTAATGATTATGTTATTTATGTTTATGGATATTATTATGTTGATGTTAATTAGTTCATATTTCTCAAGATCATACCTAAAAGAGATTACATGTTGGGTAGCATGGCGCATCAAACATTATGTTTTTATCACTTACCTACTCAAGGAGGAGCAGGGATTAAGCTTGGGGATGCTGATACGTCTCCAACGCAATTTTTTTATTGTTCCATGCTATTATATTATTAATCTTTGATACTTTATATGCAATAATATGCTACTTTATATCATTTTTGGGACTTGACTATTAACCTAGTGCCTAATGCCAGTTGTTGTTTTCTCCTTGTTTTTAGTTTTCCATGAAATCAATAGCGAATGAAGTCCAAACGCAATGAAACTTTTTGACGATTTTTAATGAACAAAAGGGACCTTGGAAGTTTTGGGAGGAGTCCAGACGACATATGAGGAGTGACAAGGCAACAGCGCGCGCCCAGGGGGGTAGACGTGCTCCGTTGCCTTGTGGCCCCCTCGTGACTTCGTATGACCTAATTCCACCTCCTTAAATTCTCTAAAACTGGGAAACTAACAAAGAGCTAGCTGAAACACTTTTTCCGCAGCTGCAAGTCTTTGTTCATCTGTGATCCCATATGAAGACCTTTTCCGGTGTCGTGCCGGAGTGGGAATCGATCACGGAGGCCATCTACATCAACCTTACTGCCTCTATGATGATGTGTGAGTAGTCCACCACAGACCTACGGGTCCATATCTAGTACCTATATGGATTTCTTTCTCTCTTTGATATTCAATACCATATTCATCATCATTATCGCGGTGATCTATCCGATGTAATCCTCTTTTGTGGTGTGTTTATTGGGATCCGAGGAATTGTGGGTTTATGATCAGATTATTCTGAATATTAATTGAGTCTTCTCTCAATTCTTTTATGCATGATTATTATAGCTTCTTATTTCTCTCTGATATAACAGTTTGGTTTGGCCAACTATATTGATTTGTCTTCAGTGGGAGTGGTGTGTTGTAATTGGTTCAATCTTGTGGTGCTTAATCCTAGTGACAGAAAGGGACATGTCACATATTTGTATTGTTGCCATCAAGGATAAAACGACGGGGTCTGAACATATTGCCTGTCTTACTTTGTTTACATCATGTCATATTGCTCCAAGCATTCTCTGTTCCATACTTAATTCTTTAGATGCATACTGGATAGCGGTCGATGAGTGGAGTAATAGTAGTAGATGCTGACAAGAGTCAGTCTGCTTTTTTAAAAACGTTATGCCTATATACATGATCATTGTCTTGAATGAGATGTCATAACTATGCGTTATTCTGCCAATTGGCCAATAGTAATTTGTTTACCCACCGTATGCTATGTTCGAGAGAGAAGCATTTAGCGAAAACTATGCGCCCCAGGTCTACTTAAGAATATTACTAAAACCTTAAAACTATTTGCTGCAATTTTTTTGTTATTTACTTTTTATATTTATATTATCTATCTATCAATATTTAATGCTTGCAAGTAACGATTTTAAGGGACTTGACAACCCTCTTGCCCGCGTTGGGTGCAAGTGTTTGGTTCTATGTGTGTAGGTGCTATCGAAAGGGGTTTACTTGATTATCCTATTGGTTCGATAACCTTGGTTCTTACCAAGGGAAATACTTATATCTGTTGTACTGCATCTCCTCTCCTCTTCGGACAAAATTCCAACGCAGTTTAAAAGTAGCATGGGCAATCTTTTTCGGACGGAGGGAGTAGAAGAATATTGGCATTGCATGCATATCTTCCAAAAAATAGGATCACGTAATCATATCTTCAAGATACATATGATCACATAATGGTACATTATTTCATATGCCCTCCGTACTAGTTATGAGGCATAATTTGCAAATTTCTAGGCCCAAGGTTGTGGCTGATTGGTGTCAGATTTGGCTCTCCATCGCGCTAGAATAGGGGTAATTAATTAGGACATGTACAAAGGCATCTAGTTAGTTGTCTATAACACACGCCACGTAGAAAAATAAATGACGTGGAGAAGAGAGAAATGTACAAACTATCAAGGTTGTCTATCCAAATACCGGCAGTCTGTTCCCGCACAAATCGCTAAGTGCAGATAACTTATATTATGTTGTACGAGTTCGTCGGTTGTAGTGGACTGTTTAGATCATGTTCGTGGGTCAGATATTTACGGACCGTTGAAGTGTGCTTAATAATTGCCAGCCGTTTGTGCTGATGTACATGCCCTGAGGGTATCAAAAAGATTGCGCCTAATTATGTGCTTAATAATTGCCAGTGTCTTCAGAAAATAGCTGCTTATTTCTCTGCATGCTGAGAAAAGGAAACCGTTTTGCACGTGTGAGAATAGGAAGGAAAAGGAAACCGTGGGGACGGCAGAGGAAATTGCTCGGGAGGGGAAGGAGAGGAAATCAAGCCCTGATTACTCTATAATTAGTGATAATTGTGCCTTATGAATCAGGACGGAGTGAGCATATAAGATCACACAATCATATCTGTCAAACATGACCACCCAATGATATCTTTGCCATCAATATTTCATTAATCTGCCATTAGGCCACATCATCCATGGCTATAGATTATTTGGATGTGCATCAGTTTTGTGGTCACTTACATTTCGCTGTGTCTAATAATCTTTGAGACATGGGAGTCCTCAAGGTTCCAAGCCTGCTATGCATGTTATTTCTCATGCTACTCCTCTTGCCTCCTGGTACTCAAAATGTTATTTAAAAAAACAAGGAACTTCTTCGATGCATCATCTATATGTTTGCTAGTCATATCTGAAATTCATACTCTGTGGCTCATATATTATCTTGTATCTTTGTAGAACACTATAGGATATTTTTTTTCATACGCCGTATTGTTTTATTTGTTTTCTAGGCTCTGATGCCAAGACTTTCAAGGAGGCCAGCGAGAGCTATACCACTATAGTTTGCCGTGACGATCCATGTGTTGAGGCCTGCCACAAGGAGGGATTTATTGATGGGACGTGCCTTCCAGTCTGGGTAAAACCCCTTATGCTCAGATGTTTCTGCAAAGAATGTTGATACCACTGCATGATGTTCCATGTCTTCCTTAATAAAAACATGTTGAAACTACCGCATGACGTGTGATGCAAAAAGTAATAAGATTCGTTTCTAAAAATTACTGAAAATGTGGTTCCGCAAGATATTTCTTATTTTTTGACAGAAATTAAATTTCAAAGAAAACATTGCTCTTTATACACAAACATCTTACTCATGTCCGTGTGCTACAAACTCATAAGCTAGAAGTATTAGATGAATAATACCGTGCCTACCTAGTAAAGTGCATGTTCATAGGCATACTTTTCAGATTTAGTTGGGATATCTGTAAAAAAACTGGCGAGTCTTAGATCAGTGGAGATTTGCTTAATTAACAAACATGTGTACAGAAAGAAAGCGTGAGCCTAATTAATACTAATGTATACTAATACTAGCAAACGTGTCCATGCATTGCAACGGAAAGAAAAAAAACCGTGTCAGAGAGATGTACAAGATGTTTTCGCTGGATACAATCATGACTCAGTTTTGCATAAAACACCATAGTTGCAAATAACGCAATTTCTGCCATCAATATCTTGTACCTGATTTAGGCACGTCAGTCCTACCGAAAGCTACGGCAATGTTTGTCCGCCTTCTCGCTTGGATTTGTTTTTTTGGGCTTGTCGCTCCCAAGAGCTGAAGCCCCGCGTTTTAGTCGAGATTGGTGTTGTGTTCCAGCAGGCTCTCTCAGTTTTCTAACGCCAACTTCAGTGCGCGATCCTATTCTGTTTGTCTGCGTTCGTTTAAGGTAAAACGGACACACCAGGCGATCCAGCACGGACTTTTATCCGTTTTTTGTCCGCTTTCGATCCATCCCTTGCCCAAGTTTGGGTCGTTTTTAGAGTGAAACGGACAGCGCGCGGATAGACCGAACGCGCACGTTTGTCCTTCCTTGACCCGCCCGTCGATGGCATGGACCTTCCTTTTTCTATCCCCCATCCCTACCTCTTCACTCACCGAGTCCTCCAGCCGCACCCCCCGCTGTTCTTGTCCCTCGCCGCCGCCGCCGCTACTACTTGACGCTGTGCAGCTCGGACGCGCTCTCGCCCCAAACCTTGTCGCAGGCCCCGCTCCCTCGATGCCCCCGAGCTACCCAACCACGACCACCTGATTTGCGCTCCCGTCGGTACGATTTGGAGCAGATCCGGCCGGACTTGGGCTCGCCCGGCTGCGGGGAGGCCACGTCGTGCCATGAACTGGCCGGGCACCAGACCAGGATCTCCCGGCAAGGCCGCAATGCCGCATGCAGGTACTGACTCCTCCTCTAACCGTTCGGATCTACGCTGTCGACGGTTCTCAAGCAGATACAAGAACATTGGGAGGCCGCGGTCGGTGCTGGCCCAAAGGCTCGTCGGCGCGCCATTGCCACTTATTAAGTGTGACGATTGCCCAAGGAAGGTCCAGTGCCGCATGTCTATAACGCCGGAACATCCCGGATGGGTGTTCATCAAGTGCCCAAACGATGGGGAGGTATGTGCTACTTGATTAGCATCGTTTGTGCTCTCGGATTTGACTACTTGTGCTAATTTAATTTTGTTGTTGTGTAGAATGGATGCGACTTTTGGTATTGGGAAGAAAAATACATCGATATTTTGATAGAACGCAAATTAGTAGATTTTCGTGCACTTCTAGCTACAATAGAGGCTAGAAATAAGACTAGTGCACTTGTTGCTACAATAGATGCTAGAGATAAAAGTAGATGCGAGGAAGCAACGTCTAATTCTTTAGACTCGAAGAAGATAGAAGAACGCAAGATCGAGCCTCCACAGATCAACAATAAATGCATCGAGAAGACACTAATCCAACTTACGGGAGCAGTTATGGAAGTTGGATTTATTTTAAAATGTCTTCTTGTGGTTTTTTGTTTTCTTTGGCCTGGCTATTCTAGTCAAGATTCGATGATGTGCTACCATGTATCAAAAATCAATAATTAAAAAAAAATGTGCTTGAAAAATGTGTATGCGGACGGGATGCGGTCGAAATGCGGTTAAAATGCGGTCATGCGTTAGGCACATGACCGACACATCAAAAAAAACCCAAACACGGTCCCATTACCTGCACTAGATGGATAAAATCCGAATAAAACGGAGGTCACACGATGAAGTTGACCTAAGGCATATGCATGGCCTACTCTCTTTCTCAGTATATTCTCTGATAGACTCAGTGCACAGTCGTACACGATGTGGTAGGAGACACGAACACAGTCACAACAGAGAGAGAGAAAAAAAGTCGCTTAAAGAATGTGTCTTTGCTTTCATTCCATGTCTAATTTATTTATTTTTAAGAAAATTGCATGTCCTGATTAACAGACCAGACCGTGCCTGAAGCTAACGAACCAAGCTAGAGAATTCTCTCTCTCTCTCTACAAAGAAAAAGAAAAACTACCCTAGAGAATAGACCAGGCCGCAGCCAGAACGTAGCACTCTGGATCATGCAGTCGACAGGCAGAAGATTCTAAAAAAATATTGTCATGCATAAAGATTCTCAAATAAAAAAGGTTGATATCAGAAGAACACACACAACTGCATTTATTTGGCTACTGAAAAAAATAAGCAACAACTGAACTGCCGATAAATTGAAATTAACACTGACAAGCACGTCCTCCTACCACCTCGTCTCAGTGACCGGCCGGCGACTGCCATGTCATGCATCATCGCCATGGCGTACTCCCCGTCGATAAGAGTATCTCCATTCGTTGGCCTCCTCAAGCACAGATTTTAGCGCTGCCTGGGACGAAGCCAGCGTCAAAATCGGTCTGGAGGGTTTAGCTTCCCAGTCGCCGTTCCACGGGCGCCCCACAACCGTCGCTTTTGGTCCATTTAAGGTCATAAAACCGGCCCAAAATCGGGCAAAGTTCGATTTTCATTTAAAAATATATTACAAAACTAAGAAAAAAAACTACGTTGACTACGTTGTCGTCCGCCGCCGCATTCTACATGCCGAGGAGCTTGTAGAAATTGGTGTAGTCATTGCCGTCGCCGTCGCTGCCATCGTCGTCCTACGTGTCGCGACCGCCGTCCCTGCTGTAGCCCTGCCTTGCGTCGCCGAAACGGTGTAGGTCGGGATTGGAGGGCCCTGGAGCCTCGCCATCGCTGTCATCGTCGAGGATGATCAGGCCGGCGAGCTCCTCCTCGCGGCGGGCACGGTGGCGAGCCTCGATCTCCTCAAGGGCCTTGCGCTGCCGCTCCACCTCCTCGCGGACGTAGTCGTCGCGCACCCACTTCATGCCCGTCTCGTCGGCGACGACCATTGTCGAGGTGCTCCTGCTTCAGCAGCGCCGTGCCAGGCTGCGTCTTCAGCCTGACAAGGCGGAGGTGGCCGCGGGGAGGTGAGGGCTCGCGGCGGCGGCCCTCGTTGATGGTGATGCCCCCGGCGCTGCGACCACTGCGCCGGAGTGGGGGCGAGCCGGGCTCGGCCTTCACGGCGATAGGAGGTGTGCGCGTTGCGCTGGAGGAGTGGGACAACGAGGAGGACGACGTTTCCATGCGTCGTGGCATCCACGACGAGCCGCGGCGGCGGGAGATGGAGGTTGGCTCCGTCGGGTACTCGAGGTGCGGCACGTTGCTGCCCTCGATGTGCTCGAGGACAGCCTCGAGCATACGCCCGAGGGCACCCCACCAAAGGCGGCGGCCCTCGTTGTTGTTGCGGCTGCGCGCAGGGCCGCCGTTGGTGGAGGCGAGCTGCTCCTCACGGCGGCGCTCGAAGTACGCCGTCCAGAGGTTCATGCTGTCAGGGCATACCTCGGCTGCCGGCGCACTTCCTCAGAGAGGGAGGACCGGATCCGGGCGTTCTCGGCGCGCCGCTCGGCTCCGGTGGGCACCGGTGGCACAGGAACACCGCGAGCGCTGAGCCTCCACGCGCCTGGCGCCCACATGTCGGGCGGCGTCGGGTACTCCGCCTTGTACAAGAGGCGGGCCTCGTCCTCATGGAGGTGTCGGCGGTCAAAACCATTGCGGGCCGCGCCGTCGCCTGTGTAGCGCTCCATCATCGGGGGAAAGGAAGGGGAGAGGAGATCGCCGCGGGAAGAGAGAAGAGCATCGGAGGCAGGGGTTTGGGGGGCAGGTGAAGATGTGGCGGGGCACCGACAAGGGGTCGGCTTTTATAGGGGCGATGGGGCACATGGAGAGGGGAGGTGTGGACGCGCATCGCCCCGTACTAACGGCACCGCCCGTGAATGCCACCTCGTGAACCCGCCACGTCAATGGAAGGCTGACCGGCGGCTGCGTGACAACCTTGCATTGATTCCCCGTGGGAAACCGAGGCGATGAGGACAACGTCGCCGCTCAGTCGCTGAATCGGTAGGCCCGCCCCTTTTCGCACCAAAAACGTTTCGCCCGGCGCGCCCAGGCACCCCTAGTGCGTCGGGCTCGGGCTAGGTACGCCGGCGCAAAATTTGGCCCAAACCGACGAAAAATGGGCTTCTGGGGCGCGACTGGGCCGATTTTCGCCCGCCGGCGATAAAAAATGCCCTTGGGGGAGGCTGAAGATGCTCTAACCACCACAACGGTGAGAGATGAGAGGATCACAAGCAGGGCGGCGAGCCGGCGACGGCTAACATGTACTTCCTTTGTATTACGGGGTTTACGAAGTAACGGACGTGGGCGATTGCGATTGGATAAGAGGGGGGATGGGTCCCACCCGCGCTGAAAATCAAGGGGAAGTGGGAGATTAGATCATGCAAAAGCTTGTAATGTGTCGGTGTGTGTAAGATTATCGGTAAAGAAATATAAAACCCTTTAGATCCCTAGATCATCCTATTCATTTAAACGAGAGTAAAAGACACACGAGTGGCCGTCCGAGGCCTCCGATTACATCGGCACGAAAAGCAGGTGACACTTCATTATGATACTCTCTTCGTCTCATAATGTAAGACTTTTTTGATACTACATTATGGAACGGAGGAAGTATATACTAGCGGTCGGGGCGCATCCTGTGGCGTCGCCTGAGAGGAAGATGGGACGGTGCCAGGTGGGAGGCACCCTTTTCACTCTCCTATTTATACTAAAACAATCTTAGTTTGTATAAAGATTCAGACAAGTGATTCAATGAGCTTCAACAAAATATTCGAAGCTAATTCAACATTGATCGGTCATTGGTTCAGTGTATAAATTATACTTTCCAATTAAAATACAATATTTTTACTAATATGCGGACCAGCTTTAGCACCGATTAATCACTTGACATAAACGGTCACTTTGATGTTAGAAGTTACGGTGTACATTGAACTGGTGTAAAAACTTGGCTTGAACGTGCAACTACGATGCTAATCACGTTGATATATGGAATCTGCGCTAACTAGGAAAGTGGGTCCCACTGTCAGCCACTGAACCGAGAAAAGTGGGCGTGTGCCCTGATTTTTTTTTAAATCACTCGATTATTTTTTAGAAAAAAGTCCATGCTGTCAAAATTGACCCAAAAAAGGGGAGCCAGGACTCGAACATGCGACCAAACTAGGAAAACAATTACCGTATCCTCACAGGATAACTAAGTTATCTGTATGTTATTTTCAGTAACATTTTTTTGTGCATTTTTTTAATAATTATAAGCATATTCATATTGTTCAATTTTGGCAAAAAATCATAGTTTTAATTTTAAACTGTTGATATGGTTATTCAATCGTGTATAGCATTCAAAATATATATTGTTTTCGAATATAAGTCATGAGTAAAAGATATACACATGTTAATAATTATGGATATTAAGTAAATGTTTCTATTCATCATTTTAAAATTTAAATGTAAGCATGATTGTATACCTTTTATTGTATTCATTAAATATTTTATATAATATACATTTTAAATGTCCATATTAACTCAATATTTTATATATACATGGGTATATATTTTAAAGTTTTTATTTACATAATATTGATGACACAAAAATATTAGAACATAATTTTGTTACTTACGTCATATAAAATATCTTATAAAAATAGCTTGTACAAAATGTGTTGCAATATCTGCAGCCAATTTAAGCTCCAGATGTGTCTTTGATAAGTATTTATAAAACTCTTATCATTATGGAACAAATTGATGTGTTGGCTAGATTGGTTTGACGGCCGTTTATGTAGTCTGCGGTCGCTAGTTCATAACCTGGCCAACTCCTTTTTTATAAATATTGACAGGCGGATCCCACAGGGCATAGAGAAGAAAAATCCATTGTCCAAAATATTGAAATATTTTTTAGGGGGGAAGAGTTGGAAAATAAATAATATTCCTGGTTTATTGGCTGAGAGCGGACCCACGCGCCTAGTCAGCACAGATTATGTATACAAAACGGGATATGCACTGTATTTGCACGGTCAAGTCAAGTTTTTGCACCACTTTGATGTACTCGCAACTTCTAACACCAAAATGACCGTTTACGTCAAGTTCTAGCACCACAGGTGGTAAAGGGATTCAAAACTCTATATTTAGTCAACTCTCATCATAGTGCCTCTTTTTTTCATTAAGTGAGAACATGCAAATTCCTTCGAATCATAACAGCAGGTAGCACACAAGCTATTTCAGTTCTTCAGTGCCCCGCAACGAAACTATAGGAACCCAAAAGAGCAAGCTAGGGTGGGAGTGGAGGTCAGCCAAATCAAGAATGCAACCAAGATTGAAGGAAGTATGGGTCACCTGGTGTGAATGAATATGTGGTCACCTTAAGATCCGGTTCCTTGCCTGCAATACAAATTGTTCCTCTCCCAAGGATCTGTGTTTAAGAAACAACTCAATATAAAAAAAGTGCATTACCCAACAGTTTTTACTCCCAACAAAATCGACCATCCTTCAGTTTCAATAAGTCGATCTAATTTGAGTCTTCTGACTTCTAAGATACCCAAAATACAATTTTAGATGGATAAACATATATGAACAACACGTTGTAGACACTATTTCAGTTGGGTTTCTGAAGAAACATGCCCTTGCAAAGAGGACGACATTTTAGATTAGAAAGTGTTCAAACGGCCAATAAAATTAATGCCAAATTTATACCAACTGAATTATAATCTGATATGACACAACATCAAATTTTCATAAAATTTCTAATTCCGAAGATAGAAAGGACATGCTAACCTTCATTTAAGATAAATGTAGCAGTATCACAAATACAGAAGTTAATCATTTATAGGATCGTGGACTCACTTTCTTTGTATTCGCTAGCACACTGCAGGAAATACGCGTTGAAGAAAGGAGCATACCTTTTTTCAGTGGAGACTGCTCTTGCTTTGCTTTGTTGTGAAGCTTGTCTTGGAGAAGACAATTCGGCCTTTCTCTCTTTCACCCCAACATCCTTCTTTTCACCATTCTTGATACCAACTACCATCTTTATTTTCTTTTGCTCCTTTGAACAAATCAAGAAAATAATTCAGCAACTAAAGAACACAACATAAATCAAGAAAATGGCATACCTTTGTATCAGATTCATCTTTTGGTTTCTTAATCCTCGAGAAGTAGGGAACTACCACATGAGCAAACACCCGGATCAACTAAAATATTTCTTATTCTTTGCGGAAACAAAAATTAAAGCACATAAATGCATGGTATAACATCATCAAGATCTACATGTAACTTATATACTGCAAATTCCCTTGGCATGTAGAAGTAATAGTCCAAAAATGATAAGATAAAGGCAAAGAAAATTGGCATTAAATTAAACAACTAGCTAGCAAATAATTACATTTTTATGACAAGCTAAATAGAGATGGATAATATTGTGTCCATCTATATTTCATTATGCCAACTTGGATTTGCATATATGTCACATTATATTCCATTATGCCAACTTGGATTTGCATATATTTCATTATAGCGCGACCGTCCACCCCTTCCGCGCAGCTTATTGTGTTTGGTAGCATCGAATTAATCCTTCAACGTTTTGCAAAGAAAGGTCGCGGTAGAATGGAAGTTTAGCAAAGCAGCACGTAGGTTCATTAGGGAAACGATGACGCATAGGTCATTTCTAGCCGATCCTATAACAGATTAGAGAAGTGATTTACTTCTTCAACCGGAACCTAACTGAGCCCTTGAGATTCGTGGAGAAAAAAATTCCCCGCTGCTTAGAACATCTCCGAGGATGCATAAATAAGTACTTTTTGCATCTTTGAGGCTCAGAAACACATCTTCAATAGATGAGGTAGATGCAAAAAAATGTACATCTCCACCTTTCAGAGATGTAAATTACAACACCTCGCGATGCAAATTTGCATCTCCACCTCTATGAGATGTAAAAACAAAACCGTTCGCCAACTTCCTAACTGTCGTTCAGTTGTCTTCCGTGCGAACAACTGTTGCCCGACTCCCGCCTGTCCGCCTCCTGCGTGCCACTCGCCGCCGCCATAGCCGATGCTGATGACCCTGTGACCTTCTCCGACTCCGGCACTGATACTTCTCCAACGTATCTATAACTTTTGATTGTTCCATGCTAATATATTATCATTCTAGGATACTTTTTGATTATTTATTTACCAATTTATAATATTTTTGAGCATTAACCTATTGATCCAGTGCCCAGTGTCAGTTCCTGTTTTCTGCGTGTTTTTGCCTTTTCGAAGTTACAATACCAAACGGAGTCCAATTTTCACAAAACTTTTTAATGATTTTTTCTGGACCAATAAAAGACCTAGAAGCTTCAGAGGAGGGCCAGGAGATGCATCAGGGACCCACCACATATCAAGTCACGCCCCCTAGGGGGGGCAGATATGTGGTGCCACTTGGAGCGTCCCCCGACGTCGTTATTTGGCCAATAAATTCACATCTACCCTAAAAACATCAAAAGCGCACCTAAAACACTTTTTCCGCCACCACAAGCCTTTGCTCCGACGGGAGGCCATCTACACCTTCGTTCCGGCACCTTGTCGGAGGGGAGATGTATCACGGAGGACCTCTTCATCAACCTTGTTGTCCTCACCATGATGTGTGAGTAGTTCACCACATACCTACGAGTCCGTAGGTAGTACCTAGATGGCAATCTTTGTCTCTCTCTCTCTCTCTCTCGATCTTCAATACAATATTCATCGCATCTTTGCCTTGATCTATCCGATGTAATCCCTTTGTATGGTGTGTTTGTTGGGATCCGATGAATTGTGAGTTTATGTTCAGATTATTCATGAAAAGTATTTGAGTCAAACCTGATTACTATGATTCTGATTTGCATGATCATCGTAGCTTCGTAACGCTCTCCGATCTATTGAGATAGCTTGACCAACTAGATTGATATTTCTTCGGTGGGAGTGATGCGTTGTAGTAGGTTGAACATGACAAATTTCTATATCCCAGTGACAGAGGAGACACTTTGTGTCTTTGTGTTGTTGTTACTAAGAATAAAATGATGGGGTCTATTCATATTAGTTGATTGTACTTTGTCTACATCATGCCATCGTTCTCCAAGCATTACTCTATTTGTCATGAACTTAATACATAGAGAGGCAAGCATAGAAGCGCTCTTGAAGTGGAGTAATAGTAGTAGGTGCAGGCAGGAATCGACCTATTTTCTTATGGACATGATGCCTATATACATATGATCGTTGTCGTGAACATCGCATAATTATTCACTTTTCTATCAATTGCCCAACAATAATTTGTTTACCCATCGTATGCTTTGCTTATGAGAGATGCCACTAGAGAACTCTACGCCCCTGGGTCTATTCACTTATAAATTCACAAACGCTATCATTACCTTGTTATTTATTACCTTTCATTTTATTTTGCACTTTACTATTATCTATAATTATCTACACAAATCATTTGCTTGCAAATAACGAGTGTTGGAAATATGCCCTAGAGGCAATAAATAAAGTGTTTATTATTGTATTTCCTTGTTCATGATAATCGTTTAAGAAAAACACAATGTCCCTGGTATGCCTCTAGTGATCGAAAGATGGTTAAGGTTTCCTAGCCATGGACATGAGATGTCATTTGATAACGGGATCACATCATTAGGAGAATAATGTGATGGACAAGACCCAAACTACAAACGTAGCTTATGATCGTGTCAGTTTATTGCTACTATTTTCTGCATGTCAAGTATATGTTCCTATGACCATGAGATCATGCAACTCACAGATATCGGAGGAGTACCTTGTGTGTATCAAACATCACAACGTAATTGGGTGACTATAAAGGTGCTCTACAGGTGTCTCCGAGGGTGTCTGTTGAGTTGGCATGGATCAAGACTGGGATTTGTTACTCCGTGTGACGGAGAGGTATCTCAGGGCCCACTCGGTAATACAACATCACAATAAGCCTTGCAAGCAATGTGACTAAGTGTTAGTTGCGAGATCTTGTATTACAGAATGAGTAAAGAGACTTGCCAGTAACGAGGTTGAACTAGGTATGGAGATACCGACGATCGAATCTCGGGCAAGTAACATACCAAAGAACAAAGGGAACATCATACGGGATTAACCGAATCCTTGACATAGAGGTTCGACCGATAAAGATCACGTAGAATATGTAGGAACCAATGTGGACATCCAGGTCCCGCCATTGGTTATTAACCGTAGAGGTGTCTCGATCATGTCTACATAGTTCTCGAACCCGCAGGGTCTGCACACTTAAGGTTTGGTGACGTTTCGGTAGTATAGAGTTATGTATGGTGGTGACCGAAGTTTGTTCGGAGTCCCGGATGAGATCCCAGACGTCACGAGGAGCTCCGGAATGGTCCGGAGGTAAAGATTCATATATAGGAAGTCCTGTTTTGGTCGCCGGAAAAGTTTCGGGCTCATCGGTAGTGTACCGGGAGTGCCGGTACTGTACCGGGAGACCTCCGGGAGGGGTATTTCGACCCAAGAGGCTACATGGGCTGTGGGAGAGTGGAAACCAGCCCTTAGTGGGATGGTGGAATAACCACAAGAGGACCATGCAGCTGAAGAAAAAAGCCCAAGAGAAAAGGTGGGAAAAAAGGCAAAATAGGTGAATCCTGGTCCTACTAGGATTGGAGGTGGACTCCACCTCCTCCACCTCCTTTCGGCCGAAGCCCTTGGCTTGGGAAGCCAAGGCTTCCTCCTCTCCTCTCTTCCTCCTATATATACCGGTGGTATAGAGGGTTTTTGCACTAGAATTTCAGCCACGTGCTACCCGTTCCTCCAGTGCATAGTTTCTCCTCTAGATTGGATTTCTGCAGTGCTTAGGCGAAGCCCTGCCAGAATTGCTCCACCACCATCGCCGGAGCGCCGTCAAGCTGCCGGAGAACTCTTCTTCCTCTCCACTCCTTCTTGCTGGATCAAGACGGTGAAGATCGTCATCAAGCTGTACGTGTGCTGAACGCGAAGGTGTCGTCCGTTCGGTGCTAGATCGGAAGGATCGTGATCAAGTTCGTGGGACAGATCATGATCAAGTTCGTGGGACGGATCGTGATCGGATCGCGGGACGGATCGTGATTGGGTCGCGGGACGCACGGCGATTTGAATCGCGAAGACGTTCGACTACACCAACCGCGTTTCTTGACGCTTCCCGCTTAGCGATCTACAAGGGTATGTAGATTCACTCTCCCTCTCGTAGATGCTCATCACCATGGATAGATCTGCATGTGCATAGGATTTTTTTTGTTTCCCATGCAACGTTCCCCAACAACGAGATCGAGGGGATTGACAACCCTCTTGTCGGCGTTGGGTGCAAGTTGTTTGTTCTTTTGTTCACAGGTACTAAACACGGTTGAGGATTGGTATTCCTATTGGTTTGATAAACCTTGGTTTCATAACTGAGGGAAATACTTACCCACTTTGTGCTGCGATTACCTGTTCTTCTTCACAGAAAACCCAACACAGATCACGAGTATCAGCCACCAGTCCCTGCCTCACCTCGTTGCGGCCGCCACCCCCCTCCGCGCCAACTCTCCACCATGCGGTCGCCTCCGCCTTCATGCCACCGCTGCCATCTCGCTTCCTTGGAATTTCCCCAACCCCGTCGGTCACCGTCGTGCCGAAGGCTGTGAAGAAGTAGCGACCGGTCAAGCCTCACGGTGGAGGTATGAAGTGGTCGGCGAGGTGCGACCGCAACCCGGCAACAAACCCTCGGCCGGTGAAAATATCGAGGCCAGACACGACTACGACGTCCGATTTGCAGCCGCCGTTGACCTTCCCATCATCCTTCGGCCGTAGAGCTCCTCATTCACCTCCTCCTCCTCCGCCACCGGCCATGGATGAGGATGTGTCCACGCCGATCGCGACCACATCCAATGTGTTTGATAATATGTCGCAAAGGTAAATTTTTTTGTTTCTGCATTTCTTTGTTGTACCAATTGCCGATTCCAATAGAATATGAAGTTGATTGCGTGTACATTATTTTGTAGTCTCGATGATGAAGTTTTCATGCGCACGACAAATGTTACAAATGATGATTATTCATAGGAATATGCATCTCAAGAATATGAAACTCCACAATATGGTGATGAAAATCTCGACATGGATGATGAAGGCTTCTCTATCAAGGGAAGAATCGCAAATTATACCAACACCGAAGATGTGTTGATTTGAGTCGCATGGAAGAAAGTCTCTCAAGATGCAACCGTTGGGCCCGATCAATCCGCCAACACCTATTGGCAACACATCAGGGAGCACTTCGATGCTTGCAACACTAGCTGTCGTGCTCAAGTGACTCCCTTCGTCAACGTTGGGGCACCATCAACGCCAAATGTCAAAAGTGGGTGGGATGCTTGGCAAATGTTGATCGCATGAACCTGAGTGGTTGCGGTGAAAGTGACTTGGTAATAATCATTTGCTCTTTATGTGTGATTTCTCTACTTTCCACAATTGTTGAAATGTTGATTGTTTCACGATGACATGTTGATTGTTTTCTTGTAGAAGATGATTGCTCAAGGCTTATTTCGATAGAGGAACAACAAAGAGGAGAGGATGAATAAGAAAGGAAGATCTTTCACTTTCCATCATTGCTAAAAAGATCTCAAGGGTGAGGAGAAGTGGAGAAGTAGAGAAGTTTTCTATGCTTCAAAGAAGAAGAGTGTGGTGGTGGAGGATGAAGAAGATGTCCTCGATGATGAGAGAAGGAGCCACACCCCTCACTCAGTGACTAAATCGTATAGACCATATGTAGTTAAGAAAGTGAAAGGAACCATGGCCGGAGACAATGATCTCAAGGAAGGATTTGATGCCATCGTCATGGCGAGGAAAGAGTATGTGGAAGAAAAACATTTTTTAATCCCAAAGAAATGGAGGAAAGGAGTGAAGCTGAGCGACGGAGGGCATCGACCGAGGAGAAGAGGGAGGTGGCCAAACAGAAGGTGGCGGCAGCCGAGTAGAGAAAGGTTGAGCTTGAGGAGAGAAAGGCGGCGGCCGAGGAGATGAAGATGGTCGAGGAGAAGGAACTCAAGTTTATGTTCATGGACACATCTACTCTTGATGCCAAGGCAAAAGCGTATGTCGAACTTTGTTGTGATGAAATGATCTTGAAGAAGCAAATGCTCATGAGAAGCATGATGTGAGGAGGAATGGGAGGTGGCATGGGAGAAACGGGAGGGGGAATGGAGGTGCCATGGGAGGAGGAATGGAGGTGGAATGGATGGGTACATGAACATGATGGGTGGTGCCATGAATGGTGCATTTGGTGGAAGCATGGGAGGTGGCTTTCATGGCAACATGGACGGTGACTTCGGTGGCATGGGAGATGGCTTCAACAGCAACATGGGCAGCATGGGAGGTGGCATCAGCGACAACATGGCCAAGCTCTACGGAGAATGAGGAGAAGGAGAGGTAGGGTTGCGCCGAGAGGGAGAGAGAGTCGTGTCTCAAACAGCGCCAAGTGCACCACTATATATAGGAGGAGGGGAGGGAGGGCACAGCCCTAGGGTTCCCACCCTAGGAGCTGCGGCCGGCCCTAGATGCCATCTGGCCGGCGGCCAGAGAGAGGGAGAGGGGAGGGCGCAGCCCTAGATGGGCCTTAGCCCTATCTGGACTTAGGGTTTCCCCTTCCTCCCACCTTTCTTGCGCCTTGGGCCAGGGTGGAGGGCGCACCAGCCCACTCTGGGGCTGGTCCCTTCCACTCTTGGCCCATGCAGCCCTCTAGGGCCGGTGGCCCCACTTGGTGGACCCCCGGAACCCCTTCGGTGGTCCCGGTACGTTACCGGTAATTCCCGAAACACTTCCGGTGGCCAATTCCTCACTTCCTATATATCGATCTTTGTCTCCAGAACATTCCGGAACTCCTCGTGATGTCCGGGATCTCATCCGGGACTCTGAACAACCTTTGGTAACCACATACACTATTTCCCTATAACCCCAGCGTCATCGAACCTTAAGTGTGTAGACCCTACGGGTTCAGGAGACACATAGACATGACCGAGACACCTCTCTGGTCAATAACCAACAATGGGATCTGGATACCCATGTTGGCTCCCACATGCTCCACGATGATCTCATCGGATGAACCACGATGTTGGGGATTCAATCAATCTCGTATGCAATTCCCTTTGTCCACCGGTATGATACTTGCCCAAGATTCGATCGTCGGTATCCCTATACCTTGTTCAATCTTGTTACCGGCAAGTCTCTTTACTCGTTCGGTAACACATCATCCCGTGGCTAACTCCTTAGTCACATTGAGCTCATTATGATGAAGTCTTACCGAGTGGGCCAGAGATACTTCTCCATCATACGGAGTGACAAATCCCAGTCTCGATTCGTGCCAACCCAACAGACACTTTCGGAGATACCCGTAGTGCACCTTTATAGCCACCCAGTTATGTTGTGATGTTTGGCACACCCAAAGCATTCCTACGGTATACGGGAGTTGCACAATCTCATGGTCTAAGGAAACGATACTTGACATTGGAAAATCTTTAGTAGACGAACTACACGATCTTGTGTTATGCTTAGGATTGGGTCTTGTCCATCACATCATTCACCTAATGATGTGATCCCGTTGTCAACGACATCCAATGTCCATGGTCATGAAACCGTGACCATCTATTGATCAACGAGCTAGCCAACTAGAGGCTCACTAGGGACACATTGTGGTCTATGTATTCACACATGCATCATGGTTTCCGGTTAACACAATTATATCATGAACAATAGACAATTATCATGAACAAGGAAATACAATAATGAGCATTTTATTATTGCCTCTAGGGCATATTTCCAACAGGACCAAGAACTTCGTTTAAGAGAATTGACCAATGCTAGGATTCAAAACCATGGCTCATTATGCACTTCTGTTGCTATAATTATGAGATCAATGTGCAAATGTCGTTGTGCAGCGGCTTAACAACAGTTGTGCGGCTTACTGACAGTTTTACATCTCTAGTTTGCATCTTGTATTGGAGTAGCTATTTTACATATCTATTTTGCATCGTCTGTTGGAGTTGGCACTTTTTTGTAGATGCAAAAAGCACCTTTTAGAGATATAAATTTTTACATCTCCTGTTTTGCAACTTCAAATTTGCATCTCCTATTGAAGGTGCTCTTATCTTGTCCCCATATTTACTTCACTATTTGACGACGGTGTAAAAAACCCACCCTCCTCTTCCACTCCCCCCCGCTGCCCCCAATCCCTGCCTCCGACGCCGCCTCACCGCCCCCATTAGTCCCAATGGAAAGATTCCATGGCCGCCGCTTCTCGCTGTTCATCCACAACGCGGATCTATGCCACCACGAGAGCGGCTCTTTGGCCCCAACCGCCGCCACTACCACACTGATGCGGCCCCCTCCATCGGCTCTCAGACTTCCCCGACTAACCTCCGCCACAGAGGAAGTACCTCAGAGTTCTTCAGTGGTCGTGAGGCATGTGGGCGACGAAGATAACCAACCGCAACACCCAAACCAAGAAGTGGCTCGGCTCTTTCCACACGGCGGAGCTTGCTACCCTCGAGTACGACCAGTGGTAGGTCTGGTTCCACGTTGCGGCGTCGCACACCAACTTCCTGTGAGGGACGATGCCTATCGACCTCGAGACGCTGCCGCCCGGGATGGTGAGTGCCGGGATGGCTAGTGAGGACCGGGAGGTGAGGGGAGCATCATCGTAGTGACCGCCAACGAAGCATACTTGGCGAACCTCCATCGGTACTACCCTGAGCTGGTGGAGACAGAGCGGTCGATCTTCTCGGAGCACGTGGTCGACGGGGTTGTCATCGTCTTCCCCGACGACGAGGAGCATGGCAGCGACAACAACGACAACGACGGGAGGGGTTCGACTTTGAAGAATGGTCGTTCATCTTCCCGAATGTGGCGATGACGGAAAATGACTGTACCCCATGGGCGATGGGATGTCGCGGGTGGATTGGCTCACCCTCTATAAAGGTGTCGATGATGATTAGGTTTAGTTTGAGTTCAAGATCGTATTTAGGTTTAAACTAGTCTTTGTTTTGGCGGATGGTTATGTAGATTATGTGTTGAAATTTGGTTTAGAAGTTTGTTTAAAATGAATCTATGTTGAACTTATGAAGATTTGTTGTTTACTCCGCTAAATTTACGAGTCCGGCTGGGTCCAACCAAAACTTAGTGGAGTAAAAATACTCCACTAAGTCTACTTTGCCGATTTACTCCTCTGTTTTGTTTTCAGAGGATTGGCTAGAGTTGGCTTAAGAGCATCTCCAACGGATGCGCGGTAGCGCGGCGCACTAATTTTTTTTGCAGCAGCGAAATAGCGTTTTAGCTTGCTGGGCTGATGTTTTGCCTTACCAGAAGCGCTATAATATTATGCATTGCAGGTAGCACTCCAGCAGGCGGTTGGTGATATTCGCGACAGCGCCAAGAGGTTTCAGATCCGGGATTCGCACACACGATTTGCTTGTCCATCGTGTTGCAGCGGGCGCACAAACTACCCAGCGTGCAATGCAACTTTTCCCAGCGCGCTGGCGCCTGTTTACCGTTCGCGGGATTATAGCGTGGCTATTGAAGCGCTATTTTCGGAATCACACGCACTATATAGCCGTTTTTGTTGGGGAACGTTGCATGGGAAACAAAAATTTTCCTACGTTCACGCAAGACCTATCCATGGTGATGAGCATCTACGAGAGGGAGAGTGGATCTACGTACCCTTGTAGATCGCTAAGCGAGAAGCGTTAAGAAACGCGGTTGGTGTAGTCGAACGTCTTCGCGATCCAAATCGCCGAGCGTCCTGCGATCCAATCACGATCCGTCCCGATGAAGCACCGAACAAACGGCACCTCCGCATTCAGCACACATATAGCTTGATGACGATCTCCGCCTTCTTGATCCTGCAAGATGGAGCGGAGAGGAAGAAGAGTTCTCCGGCAACATGACGGTGCTCCGGCGATGGTGGTGGAGCTATTCCGACAGGGCTTCGCGTAAGCACTGGAGAAAACCGATCTAGAGGAGAAACTATGCACTGGAGGAACGGGTAGCACGTGGCAGAAAATCTAGTGCAAAAACCCTAAAACCTCCAGTATATATAAGAGGGAGGGAGGAGAGGCCATGGCGCAAGGGCCAAGCCTCCTTGGTTCGGCCGAAGTGGGGAGGAGAGGAGGACTCCTCCTTCAATCCTAGTAGGACTAGGATTCCTCCTTTTTTGCCTTTTTCCACCTTTTCCCTTTGGGCTTTTCTTCCCTAGCCACATGGGCCTTGTGTGGGACCTCCACCAGCCCACTAAGGGCTGGTATTTACTCTCCCACAGCCCATGAAGCCTCTTCGGTCGAAATACCCCTCCCGGTGGTCTCCCGGTACACTACCGATTAGCCCAAAACTTTTCTGGCGACCAAAACAGGACTTCCTATATATGAATCTTTACCACCGGACCATTTTGAAGCTCCTCGTGAAGTCCAGGATCTCATCCGGGACTCCGAACAACCTTCGGTCACCACCATACATAACTCTATACTACCGAAACATCACCAAACCTTAAGTGTGCAGACCCTGCGGGTTCGAGAACTATGTAGACATGGTCGAGACACCTCTATGGTCAATAACCAATAGCAGGACCTGGATGCCCATAATGGTTCCTACACATTCTACGAAGTTCTTTATCGGTCGAACCTCTATGTCAAGGATTCAGTTAATCCCGTATGATGTTCCCTTTGTTCTTCGGTATGTTACTTGCCCGAGATTCGATCGTCGGTATCTCCATGCCTAGTTCAACCTCGTTACAGGTAAGTCTCTTTACTCGTTCTGTAATACAAGATCCTGTGACTAACACTTAGTCACATTGCTTGCAAGGCTTATTGTGATGTTGTATTACCAAGTGGGCCTTGAGATACCTCTTCATCACACGGAGTAACAAATCCCAGTCTTGATCCATGCCAACTCAACAGACACCCTCGGAGATACCTGTAGAGCACCTTTATAGTCACCCAGTTACGTTGCGACGTTTGATACACACAAGGCACTCCTCCGGTGTCCGTGATTTACATGATCTCATGGTCATAGGAACATATACTTGACATACAAAAAACAGTAGCAATAAACTAACACGATCATATGCTACGTTTGTAGTTTGGATCTTGTCCATCACATCATTCTCCTAATGATGTGATCCCGTTATCAAATGACATCACATGCCAATGGCTAGGAAACCTTGACTATCTTTGATCAACGAGCTAGTTCATTAGAGGCATACTAGGGACAAAGTGTTTGTCTATTTACCCACACATGTAATATGTTTCTAATCAATACAATATTAGAAACACTATAGAGCTCCCACTCACTTTCTTGTAAATACAAGCTTCTCCATAAACTTGTATAAACTCAAACACTTTGATCACCTCATCAAAGCTCTTATTCCAACTCCGAGATGCTTGCACCAGCCCATAAATGGATCGCTAGAGTTTGCAAATTTGTCAGCATTCTTTGGATCGATAAAACCTTCTGGTTGCATCATATACAACTCTTCCTCAAGGAAACCGTTGAGGAACGCCGTTTTGACATCCATCTACCAAATTTCATAATCGAAATAAGCAGCTAGCCAACATGATTCTGACGGACTTAAGCATCGCTACGGGTGACAATGTCTCATCGTACTCAACTCCGTGAACTTATGAAAAACCCTTTGCCACATGTCGAGCTTTATAGACGGTAACATTACCGGCCGCATCTGTCTTCTTCTTAAAGATCCATTTGTTCTGAATGGCCTTTCACCCTTCAGGTAATACTTCCAAAGTCCATACTTTCTTTTCATACATGGATCCCATCTCGGATTTCACGACCTCTAACCATTTCTCGGAATCCGGGCCCATCACTGCTCCTCCATAGCTCGTAGGTTCATTGTTGTCCAAGAACATGACCTCCAAGACAGGGTTGTCGTACCACTCAAGAGTAGTACGCGCCCTTATCGACCTACGAGGTTCAATAGTAGCTTGATCCAAAGCTTCATGATCATCATCATTAACTTCCTCTTCTACCGTCGTAGGTTCCATAGAAACATCTTTCTGCGCTGCTCTACTTTCTGGTTGAAGTAAAGGTTTAATAACCTCATCAAGCTCTATTTTCCTCCCACTCAATTCTTTCGAGAGAAACTCTTTCTCAAGAAATGTTCCGTTCTTAGCGACAAACACTTTGCCTTCGGATCTGAGATAGAAGGTATACCCGACTGTCTCCTTTGGGTATCCTATGAAGACGCATTTTTCCGCTTTGGGTTCCAGCTTTTCAGGCTGAAGCTTTTTGACATAAGCATCACATCCCCAAACTTTAAGAAACGAAAATTTTGGCCTCTTGCCAAACCATAGTTTATATGGCGTCGTCTCAACGGATTTCGATGGTGCCCTATTTAAAGTGAATGCAGCTGTCTCTAATGCATAACCCCAAAACGATAGTGGCAAATCAGCAAGAGACATCATAGAATGCACCATATCTAATAAGGTTCGATTACGACGTTCGGACACACCATTACACTGTGATGTTCCAGGCGGTGTCAACTGTGAAACAATTCCACACTGTCTTAAGTGACTGCCAAACTCATAACTCAGATATTCACCTCCTCGATCAGATCGCAGGAATTTAATCTTCTTGTTACGATGATTCTCAACTTCACTCTAAAATTGCTTGAACTTTTCAAACGTTTCAGACTTGTGTTTCATTAAGTAAATATACCCATATCTACTTAAGTCGTCAGTGAAGGTGAGAAAATAACGATATCCACCACGCGCTGTAACATTCATTGGACCGCACACATTAGTATGTATGATTTCCAATAAGTCACTCGCCCGTTCCATTGTTCGAGAGAACGACGTTTTGGTCATCTTGCCCATGAGGCATGGTTCACATGTGTCAAGTGATTCAAAATCAAGTGACTCCAAAAGTCCATTAGCATGGAGCTTCCTCATGCGTTTTACACCAATATGACCTAAACGGCAGTGCCACAAGAAAGTGGTACTATCATTATCAACTCTACATCTTTTGGCATCAATGTTATGAACATGTGTGTCATCACTATCAAGATTCAATATTAATAAACCCCTCACATTGGGTGCATGACCATAAAAGATATTACTCATATAAATAGAACAACCTTTATTCTCTGATTTAAATGAGTAACCGTCTCGCAATAAACAAGATCCAGATATAATGTTCATGCTTAACGCAGGCACAAAATAACAATTATCCAGGTTCATCACTAATCCCGATGGTAATCGAAGAGAGAGTGTGCCGACGGCGATCATATCAACCTTGGAACCATTTCCCACGCGCATCGTCACTTCATCTTTTGCCAGCCTTTGTCTATTCCGTAGTTCCTATTTTGAGTTGCAAATGTGAGCAACCGAACCGGTATCAAATACCCAGGCACTACAACGAGAGCTAGTAAGGTACACATCAATAACATGTACATCATATATACCTTGTTTGTCGTTGGCCGCCTTTTTGTCAGCCAGGTACTTGGGGCAGTTCCGCTTCCAGTGACCAGTTCCCTTGCAATGAAAGCACTCAGTTTCTGGCTTAGGTCCATGCTTGGGCTTCTTTACAGGAGTAGCAACTGCTTTGCCATCCTTCTTGGTTTTACCCTTCTTGCCCTTGCCCTTGCCATTATTCTTGAAACTAGTGGTTTTATTGACCATCAACACTTGATGTTCTTTCTGGATTTTAGACTCAGCGACTCTTAGCATCGCAAACAGTTCGTCGACTGACTTGTGCATCTTGTGCATGCTATAGTTCATCACAAAGCTCTTGTAGCTAGGTGGCAGTGATTGAAGAACTCTGTCGGTGATTGCCTCTGGAAGAAGGGCAATTCCCAACTCCGCTAGACGAGTCGAATACCCAGACATTCAGAGTATATGTTCACTGATAGACCCGTTCTCCTCCATCTTGCAAGCATAGAACTTATCAGAGGTCTCATACCTCTCGATTTGGGCATTCTTCTAAAAGATAAACTTCAACTCCTGGAACATCTCATATGCTCCATGACGTTCAAAACGTCTTTGAAGTCCCGGTTCTAAGCCATACAATATTGCACACTGAACTATTAAGTAATCTACAGAACGTGCCTCCCAAGCATTCTTAACATCTTCGGAGGTCATGTCTTCTGGTTGGTCACCAAGCGGTGCATCAAGGACATATGATTTCTGGGAAGCCATGAGGATAATCCTCAGATTACGGGCCCAGTCAACAAAGTTACTTCCATCATCTTTCAACATAGCTTTCTCTAGGAACGCATTAAAATTCAGGGGTGCTACTGTGCGAGCCATTGATCTACAACATAAGTATGCAAAGGTTACTTAGACTATTGTTCAAGATAATGAGTTTAGTTAATCAAATTACTAAAGCTCCCACTCAAATTGACATCCCTCAGGTCATCTGAGTGTCACATGATCCAAATTCACCAACTCAAGTCCGATCATCAAGTGAGTTGAGGTGGTTTCAATGGTGAACATCATTATGTTGATCATATCTACTATATGACTCATGTTCGACCTTTCGGTCTCTTGTGTTCCGAGGCCATGTCTGTACATGCTAGGCTCGTCAAGTTTAACCCGAGTGTTCTGCATGTGCAACACTGGCTTGCACCCGTTGTATGTGAACGTAGAGTCTATCACACCCGATCATCACGTGGTGTCTCGACACGACGAACTTTCGCAACAGTGCACACTCGGGGAGAACACAATTCATCTTGAAATTTAAGTGAGGGATCACCTTATAATGCTACCGTCGTCCTAAGAAAAACAAGGTGCATAAAAGGATTAACATCACATGCAAATCATAAGTGACATGATATGCATGAACTTGTGCTTTTGATCTCCATCTAGAAAGCGCTGGCATGATCTCCATCGTCACCGGCACGACACCATGATCTCCATCATCTTGATCTCCATCAATGTTTCGCCATCGGGGTTGTCTCTCCCAACATGCTTCTACTACTATTGCTACCGTTTAGCGATAAAGTAAATCATTACATAGTGCTTAATGATTGACACGCAGGTCATACAATAATTAAAGACAACCCTATGGCTCCTGCCGGTTGCCGTATTCATCGGCATGCAAGTCGTGATAATCTATACATCACATGATCATCTCATACATAACATATATCACATCATGTAATTGGCCATATCACATCACAACATACCCTGCAAAAACAAGTTAGACGTCCTCTAATTGTTGTTGCATGTTTTACGTGGCTGCTACGAGTATCTAGCAAGAACAATTCTCATCTACGCAACCACAGTGGTGATACACTAGTTGCTTTTCAACCTTCTCAAGGACCACCTTTGTCGAATCCGATCCAACTAAAGTGAGAGAAACTCACACCCGCAAGCCATCTATGCAACAAGTTGCGGTTGAGGGAACCGGTCTCTCGTAAGCATACGAGTAATGTTGGTCCGGGCCGCTTCATCTCACAATACTGCTGAACCGAAACACGACCAAGGGAGGAAGCAATATAAGCATCAACGCCCACAAACTCTTTGTGTTCTACTCGAGATCTCATCTACACATAGACCTAGCTCATGGTGCCACCGTTGGGGAACGTTGCATGGGAAACAAAAAATTTCCTATGTTCACGCAAGACCTATCCATGGTGATGAGCATCTACGAGAGGGAGAGTGGATCTATGTACCCTTGTAGATCTCTAAGTGGGAAGCATTAAGAAATGCGGTTTTTGTAGTCGAACGTCTTCGCGATCCAAATCGCCGAGCATCCCGCGATCCAATCACGATCCGTCCCGATCAAGCAACGAACGGACGACACCTCCGCGTTCAGCACACGTAAAGCTTGATGACGATCTCCGCCTTCTTGATCTAGAAAGATGGGGCAGAGAGGAAGAAGTGTTCTCCGGCAGCGTGACGGCGCTCCGGCGATGGTGGTGGAGCTATTCCGGCAGGGCTTCGACTAAGCACTGCAGAAATCCGATATAGAGGAGAAACTATGCACTGGAGGAACGGGTAGCACGTGGCTGAAAATCTTGTGCAAAAACCCTAAAACCTCCGATATATATAAGAGGGAGGGAGGAGAGGCCTTGGCGGAAGGGCCAAGCCTCCTTGGTTCGGCCGAAGTGGGGAGGAGAGCAGGACTCCTCGTCCAATCCTAGTAGGACTAGGATTCCTCCTTTTTTGCCTTTTCCACCTTTTCCCTTTGGGATTTTATTCCCTAGCCGCATGGGCCTTGTGTGGGACTTCCACAAGCCCACTAAGGGCTGGTATTTACTCTCCCGCAGCCCATGAAGCCTCTTGGGTCGAAATACCCCTCCCGGTGGTCTCCCGGTACACTACCGACACTCCCGGTACACTACCGATTAGCCCGAAACTTTTCTGGCGACCAAAACAAGACTTCCTATATATGAATCTTTACCTCCGGACCATTCCGAAGCTCCTCGTGATGTTCGGGATCTCATTCGGGACTCCGAACAACCTTCGGTCACCACCATACATAACTCTATACTACCGAAACATCACCAAACCTTAAGTGTGCAGACCCTGCGGGTTCGAGAACTATGTAGACATGGTCGAGACACCTCTATGGTCAATAACCAATAGCAGGACCTGGATGTCCATATTGGTTCCTACACATTCTACGAAGTTCTTTATCGGTCGAACCTCTATGTTAAGGATTCAGTTAATCCCGTATGATGTTCCCTTTGTTCTTCGGTATGTTACTTGCCCGATATTCGATCGTCGGTATCTCCATGCCTAGTTCAACCTCGTTACAGGTAAGTCTCTTTACTCGTTCTGTAATACAAGATCCTGTGACTAACACTTAGTCACATTGCTTGCAAGGCTTATTGTGATGTTATTACCAAGTGGGCCCTGAGATACCTCTCCATCACACGGAGTAACAAATCCTAGTCTTGATCCATGCCAACTCAACAGACACCCTCGGAGATACCTGTAGAGCACCTTTATAGTCACCCAGTTACGTTGCGACGTTTGATACACACAAGGCACTCCTCCGGTGTCCGTGATTTACATGATCTCATGGTCATAGGAACATATACTTGACATACAAAAAACAGTAGCAATAAACTAACACGATCATATGCTACGTTTGTAGTTTGGATCTTGTCCATCACATCATTCTCCTAATGATGTGATCCCGTTATCAAATGACATCACATGCCAATGGCTAGGAAACCTTGACTATCTTTGATCAACGAGCTAGTTCATTAGAGGCATACTAGGGACAAAGTGTTTGTCTATTTACCCACACATGTAATATGTTTCTAATCAATACAATTATAGCATGGATAATAAACGATTATCATGAACAAGGAAATATAATAATAAACACTTTATTTATTGCCTCTAGGGCATATTTCCAACAGTTTTTTCATCGCGCGACTTATTTAGCGCATCTGTTGGAGATGCTAAGGGCGCGCCATGTAAGGGTATCGCTCATAAGCTGACCCGCAAATTTGCTCCCGCATCGGCCCGCGGACATGGATGCAGGAACCGACCATCCAACGCTTCCTGCATATAAACTATCCTACGAAGTTGATGTTCATATGTTGATGTTAATACATGCAATCAGTTGATGTTCATATAAACTGGAGCACATTCATTAAAATCCATGCATTTTCATTAAAACAGGAGTGACCAGACCTTAAACTATCCTACGAAGGCGCCCGACTTCCACTTTCTATGTATTCCACATCGGTGACCACAACCTCCATCTACCGTCTCCATGAGCGCTGGCAGGTTCAAGACTTGTGAAGTGAAGGTGTAGTCTCCAACGTGGAAGAGGAGGACATGGGAGACGAATCGGCCCACTTGGGAACCCAGGCCCTATAATTTTTTATTGTTAAATGCTATTATATTATCACTTTTTTATGCTTTTTAATTTTTTCTAGACTAACTAATTATTGCCAAGTGTTAGTTCTGTCTTTTTATGTTTTTGGTTTCACAAAAAAACCATATCTACGAAGGTCCAAATACGATGAAAATTTACAACGATTTTTTTGCAAAATAAGAGATCCTAAAATTTTTGGGGGATGGCTAAAAGATGGACACATGACCCAAAAGCCTGGGGGGCTGTGCCACCCAGGCTTGTTGGGGCCCTGTTGCTCTGTTTCACCCAATTCTTCTCGAAAACCTCGAAGAAACAGACGAGAGAATTTTATTGCAGCGGCAGGCCATTGTTCTGCAGCAATCCCATATTGATCCCTATTCTGGAGCTCTACCAAAGGGGAAACCCATTGGCGTGGCCATCTTCATCAAACATGTTGCCTTCATGATGATGTGTGAGTAGTTATTTCAGGACCTAGCTTCATAACTTGATTTTTGGCATTTAGACCACATGTGTGCGTGTAATGATAGAAAGGATTACCTTTGAGTGAAATTGTCAAAAAAGACCATCTGCCCCATGACAATAAGTGCGGCAAGTGACACGTTCATCCATGGTGACAACTCTGTTCATAGATGGGCGACGATGCACAATACATGCATGCGGAGGCGATGAATAGTGCATGAACAATGTTGCCACCAAAGGTTGTGGTGGCAAGTGTCACATGTCGCCCGTTGCATCAGGGCATTGGCATATTAACTTTCTATTTGGTGCCCGTTGCACCAGCTAAGAGTGTTGGCGCAAACCCATGCACCCCTTCCACCTTTAGGCTTGGCATATTTTTTTTTTGCGGGGTATTTAGGCTTGGCACATTGACTCTTTATTTTTTAGTTCACAAATGCTTCATCGCGCCCATAGTTTCTGTTCGTGTGTGGCACACAGTTTTTTTTGGATTACGAAGTCACCCAGTTTTGGGAATGTTTTGGTCGATTTTTTCTCTTTTCTTTTTTTGGTTTACAATTGGTTTCTCCTTTATCCTTTTTTTCCTTTTGCTTTTTTACATGCATGGACTTCTTCAAATATAAAAACTTTCGTCAAATTCATAAACCATTTTTTCGTGATTTATTCTGAATCCATGATTTTGTAATCCCCTTGAACTTTTTGAACTCATATTTTTTTTCGAATTCTTCGTTTTTTTAAAAGTGATCAAATTTTTTAAATTCATAAATTTTATTAAAATCCACGAACTTTTTCCGAAATCACCGTGAACTTTTTCTTGAATTTTGAAACTTTTGAATATGTTTTTTTAACTCATGAACTGATTTTGCGATTTTTTTATTTGAAATCCATAAACTGCTTTGAATTTGCAAAGTTTTTTTTCCCAAAAGTCAACGGCCGGCCGGTCAATGGCCGAGTTTACCAAGACACAATCTAGGCAAACAACCACGTCGCATGTTGTTGGGCCATCCCAGAATTGAGCTTTGTCACTTTTACCACTTCTCCCTGCTTACTATCAATGAGAATCAGCCAAGGCTGGCCATTTCAAAAAAAAAAATTGCTGGAGCGTGGATGCTAGTTATCCTAGCCGACAATTAAGCAGTGGAGAAGCCACGTACAAGCTGGGTAGTCAATTGACTACCCAGCTTTTTAATCAAACTAGCTTATATAGGTGTAGAAATATTGGAACAAATTTGTATAACATTTATTTAATTATACTGTTTAAAATTGACTACACAAGACTACATTTCTGGCACTGCCACTGCAATTAAGATGCCGATTAGGAGGTCTCGAAGGATCATGCGATGGTGACCGAACATGGAGATAAGGCGTTCGGTTGTGTAACAAGAATCAAGGTGTTGGCCCATTAACTTTCTCGTTTAAGAAAAATCTGTAGGCAATAATCTGCTGGAACACCGCATGCTCCTTTGGTATTGTAGTTTTTCCATAGTCGCGGGAAACAACACAAAAAAACTAACACCCTAAGTTTGATCCATGGTTTTCTGGACGACTGCACCTCCAAGTTTCAAAGAGGCTACCAAAGCCAGGGCAGCGGGGGAACAAGCTACAAAGAAACAGAGCTTTTTTCCATCATATCCTATTTGGCGCTTCACGCGTCCGTTACCGTACATTTTGCAAACGGGCGCGTGAAGTCCTCCAAGCTGGGTCGGCCTGTTTAGCAATTTTCCATTTTATTTTTTGTTTTCTTTTTTACTTTAGTTTAGTGAACTTTTTCCTAAATAGGCGAAGTTTTCTTTAAAAACGATGGATTTTTTCGAATGTGAGATTATTTCAAAACCGATAAATTTTACAGAAAGTTTGCAAAATTAATGATTAATTTTTAAAATTTGATGAGCTTTTCCAAATTGAATAAACGTTTTTCAAACTCGACTAAGATATTTCAAATTCAATGAACTTACAAATTGATGATTTTTTTCAAGTTCATAAACTTTTTTCCAAAATCTGCAAACTTGCTGGAATTTATGATTTTTTTTCTTTTCTTTGGCGACTTTCACGATTTATTTTTATTTTTTTCTCAAGTGTGAACGATACATGCTTACCAGCGCCGGAGCGTTGGCGCCAGGGAGCTTCACTTGCGCCTGAAGCGTCGAATAGGAGCTCCCCTTTTTATCTAAACATTATTGTTTCAGATAAATATATTTGGGGCCATCTTATTAAATCCTTTTTTGTTGGGCCTGAAATATGCGATTGCAGGTTACAACCCCACAGGAAAAGAAAAAAATGATAAAGAAAAGAGAAGAAGAAACAAATCGAAAGTCCAAATTCTGTCGAAAAATAATAATGGAACGTCCAAACCGCTGACAGCGCTTCCACGCAACCACGCTCCTAATCAAGGAACGTCTGCAAAAACTCGAGCACCTTATCGACATCTTCAGGCAGGACACCCTTGACCGCATCCGCCATCCTGAACCGCTCAGCCCACGCGCCCAGGGCCGGCGTCCTCGCCGCGTCCAGGAGCTTGATGCCGATCATCTTCTCGATCACCACGAACCACCCCAGGTAGCTGCCGAGCACAGCGTCCACGAACCCGATGCCTTCGCCGCCGAAGAACGGCTTCCCCACGGAGCAGCCCTCGAACGCGCCTTCCAGCGTCTCCATCGCCGAGATGGCTCGCACTGCCGCCTCCATCTTCTCCTCCCTCTTGCGGGCGAACAGGATGGTGAACCACGGCGACCCAACCTACAGCACATCCGTTGCCTCGAGCTTAATTACTTCCACACAAGAATTGAGCACACACAGAGCTATGCATCGTGTAATACACTAATACTTGCCTTTTCGTCGACGTAGGCGGCCCAGAACCGGGCGGTGGCGCGCTCGTGCGGGTCGGACGGGAGGAGGCTCGGGCCGGCGCCGCGCCAGGCCTCGTCGATGTACTGCACGATGACCTGCGACTCCGGGATGGGCTTGCCGTTGTGGATGAGGACGGGCACCTTCTTGTGGACCGGGTTGGAGGCGAGGAGGAGCTCGCCCTTGTTGTGGAGGTCTTCCTCCACGTACTCGTAGCTGATCCCCTTGAGGTTGAGCACGATCTGCACCCTGTTCACGAACGGGCTGTCCCACACGCCTAGCAGCTTCACCTCGTCTCCTCCTGCTGCCGCTGCCATTGACCGACCGTAGCTCAGCGCTTGGATCTCTGGGTTCTTCGGGTGTGCTGGTGATGGGATTTTGGATGCTGAAGCCTTGGACTTGAAGGCGACTGGTTATAAACGAGTGAAGGTTTCGCGCAGTCCGGGGAGTTCAGTGCTGGGGTTAAGTTGTTTAATTCGGAGTTTCTTTTTTATATGTTTGCTGATCAGGTCGGTTAATCATAGATCATGGCCTCATGGGCTCGTGGCAATCGAGGGAATGGATGTGCCAACTGCAGATTAGGTACATCGTCGGTTGATCATTCAGGCCACACCTTTTCTTTTGAAAACAAGAAGAAAAGCGCCGGTAGGTACCGTGCTGCACGCATGGGATCATCAAACAGATGTGCGCGCCTTTTGGAGCTGTCGTGCAACATGCATGTAATAGCATCTAATCAGATGGTTATGACATTTCTACCCATCCTCTGAACAAATTGTGGAGATCCAGATAATATTTTAGTGGCATATGAGTGCTTTCATACAATTAAAAAAAAGAATACAGGAAAAGAGGGTTTGTGTGCAATCAAATTGGACATGCATAAAGCGTACGATCGAGTAGAGTGGGTTTTCTTAATAGGAATTTTGTTGAAACTGGGTTTTCAGGAAGATTGGGTGAATCTAATTATGCAGTGTGTGTCCTCTGTGGAATACCGAGTCCGTTTTAATGATGAAGAAACAGGAAGTTTTAAACCTACAAGAAGACTAAGACAAGGGGACCCTCTATTTCCATACTTATTCTTGTTATGTACAGAGGGACTGACTGCCCTTTTGGCTAACGTGGAGGAGACTGGTAGTATGGCAAGAGTAAAAGTCAGCAGAGACGCCCCGACGATTTTCTAATCTTCTCTTTGCTGATGATTCTTTAATTCTTATAAGAGCTAATGCCATGAACGCGGAGGCGCTGAAAACAGTTTTGGACTCCTACTGTGCCGCCTCAGGACAAATGGTGAGCGTGGAGAAATCAAGTATTTTCTTTAGTCCCAATACGAATGTGGAAGACAAGGTGCAAATATGCACAATCCTGAACATCATGACGGAAGCACTCAATGACACATACCTGGGTTTGCCGGCTAATGTGGGGTTGGACAAGAGTGAATGTTTTCAATTCCTAATTGATCGTATTGTTAGGAAAATTAGTAGATGGAAAGAAAAGTTGTTATCTGCTGGAGGAAAGGAAGTTCTTCTCAAGTCTGTTGTTCAAGCTATTCCCACCTATGCCATGTGAGTCTTTAAAATTCCTAAATTTTTTTTAAAGGAATCATTGACGCGATGTGACAATTTTGGTGGGGTGACGAAGACAACCAGAAGAGAATGCATTGGATGGCGTGGTGGAAAATGTGCGTACCGAAAAATCAGGGAGGTATGGGTTTTCGAGATATACATTGTTTCAATCTCGCTTTGCTAGCAAAACAAGCATGGCGAATCATTGACAAACCTGATTCTTTATGTGCATCTATCTTGAGAGCTAAATATTTCCCTGATGGAGACCTGATGAATGCAAGTTTGAAAAAGGGTTCCTCTTTTACTTGGCAAAGTATTTTGGCGGGAGTTAATTCATTGAAAAATGGGTATATCTGGAGGGTGGGAAATGGACAAAATATCGATATTTGAAAAGATGCTTGGATACCGAATTGTGCCAATAGAAAAATCATCACCCCGAGGGGAGTGAACATCTTGTCTAAGGTGTCTGATCTTATTGACCCAATAACAAACTTATGGGATGAAGATCTGGTGAGACAAACAATGTGTCCGATTGATGCATAACGGGTCCTCGCAATCCCCCTCTCTATGCATAATATGTCGGATTTTATTGCATGGAGCCATACGAAAAATGGATTATTCACTGTTCGATCAGCTTATTTGGCGGAATGGAATGTTCAACATGGGTCGAAACTACTTTTTACTAATGGGATGGGGCGAATTAATGTCAATCCCATTTGGGGTAAGATTTGGAAATTATCGTGTCCAGCTAAAGTAAAAAAAATTGTGTGGCGAACTTTGCATGGAACTCTTCCGTGTCGTGTTACGCTAGCCAATAGACACATGAAAGTTCCACATTTTTGCCCATATTGTTCAAACGGGTCGGAAGATACAAAGCATGTGTTGTTCCTATGCCCAAAAACAAAGGAGGTTTGGAATAAGCTGGGATTGTTTGAGCGGATTATTAGAGCCTGTGTTGTTGATCGTGCGAGAGAGGCAGTACTTGAATTCCTGCTCCTGTTGCCAGATTAGGATCTTGTTGTACCGGGACTCACCAATGCTCGTGAAGTGATTGCCATCACGCATGGTACTTATGGTGGGATAGACGTAAATTAGTCCATGAAGGAAAAGCTCGAGATGCTAACCAGACATCTATGGGGGTTCGTGCTATAGCGGCAAACTTTGTTAATGCTCATGCCCCTAATGCAGCCAGAAAAAAGGGAGGGAGGGTTAGACCACCAACGGGTTTTGTGAAGCTTAATGTGGATGTGTCTTTTGATCATGATTTGCTTAGGGCACAGCTGGAGCAGTTCTTAGAGATGATAAAGGACATTTCATTGTTGGCGGATTATGAAAGATTGATTGGTGCGCGGATGCTCTGACAGCAGAAGCTTTGGCTCTTAGGTTGGGCTTATCTCTCGCACAAAAAGCGGGATGCAATCGGCTGGTTATTAATTCACACAATATGGAAGTAATCGATACAATGAAGAATGAAGGACAGTCTGCTGGAGCGACGGCAGCGGTTTTTGATGATTGTTTTTTCCTGGCTTGTGATTTTCCTCTTACTAGTTTTGAGCATTGTAATAGGGATGCGAATAAGGTAGCCCACGAACTTGCTAGATTAGCAAAATTTGCAGATAGTAGGGACTGGTTTGAGGAGCCTATGGATCAGATTGTACCTCTTATTACACACGATGTAACCGTTATTTCATTTTAATAAAGTGCTATTTTTCAAAAAAAAAAATTGTGGAGATCCGGAGAAATAAAAGCTAGTAGAATATATTTAATTCACAAAGTTTTGATCGGACCTAACAGATACCTTATATTTTATTTAACAGAGTAAAAATAATAATTTTATTTTCATTTAAATATGTTTCTTCTTTCACTTTATTTCATTCTCGCTATGAGAGCAAGACCAAAGAAAACAAAAACAACAATTAGATATTTTAATAGATATCCAACTTTCATAACTGTTCATACTACTTGGATTAATATATTCTCCCTGTCTTTATTGCTGATCTGCGGATTCTCGAGATTGCACATTTTTTTCTTCTTCGATTCTGAATTAGTAGACGTTGCATCCCTTTTAGTCGCTTCTCTAGTCTCATCTCTAACCTCAATTCTAGCAACGAGTGCACAAAGATCTATCAAATTTCTTGCTAACAATAAATTGATGTATTCTTCTTTCCAATACCAGAACTTGCACTCTTCCTACACACAAATTTGAACAACCAATGAGCTACCGAAATTGCACCGAATCCGATGAGCAACCGAATCGAAACAAGCACATACCCCATCTTTTTTTGCACTCGAAGAATGCCCATCCAGGATGTTTCGGTGTGGTCGAAACTCGGCGCACTAGCTGCAACGGGCAGTGGTCGCACTTTATGACCAACAACAGCGAGCCGACGAGCCGCTGGGCCAGCGCTGAGCCCGGGCGATGACGGGGTCCCTTTGCTGGCGAGGATCTGATGGGAGAGATTCGGCTGGCTTGAGGAAGAATTGGTACCTGCATGTGGGCCGGAGGCGTTGCCGGGGCTGTGCGATCGGATTCCTGGCCAATCCATGGCAAGGTGAAGCCGCCGCCGACCGAAAATGCCAAATTTGACCATGGCGGAAGCAACCACAGATCCACCGGTTCTTCGCCGACAATGAGACGAGGAGGCACAAATCAAAGTGGTAGAAGACAGCGATGGAGCCTATGGACGGTCCGCGATGGAGGGCGGGTGCCAACGGGAGGTGAGAAGGGTGGCGCTGGCGCAGATGCGACGCGAGAGGGGAGAGGGGAAGTGGAGGAGAGGCGCCAATTTTACTCAGCCATCGCGCGGTGAAGTGAATATAGGGAGAAATTTAGGATCAGAGTAAAAAAATTACCCCCTTACGATGGAACCGGGACCCGTTAGGTCCCAGTTTTTACTCCTCTAACCGGTTATAAGGGGTCGAATACAAATGCCCTTAGAAGTATAGTGATATCCCAAACTCATTAGGGTTCAAGTTCTAGATGCACCTGCTCCTCTCGGTGCGCAACTCACGGTAGGTTGATACGCGGACGGTGCTGCCTCCGTCGTCAGTAAAATCCTCCACTTCTCTCCACCTCCTCTCCACCGGCAACCTCGTCACTCCTCTCGGACGACAACTCGTCGGATCCCATCGAGGTCCATTTCGTTGGAGGAACATGATGGAGACAACGAGAGTGTCACGCACCTCCTTCGTTCCTCGCCGATGGCGCCGCCGGCCCGCCGCCTCCCACATCGTCCCATCGATGGGGGTGAGGGGGAGATGTGGGAAATGGGAAAGAAAGTGTGAGAGATGTGGCCGAGAGGGGGCGAGGGGGGAGGGGGTGTAGTGTTGGTCGTTCGCTAGCATATCCAATTAAGCGAACGACTCGGAACATGTGACGTTTCCTCAACACGTGCTTTGAGATTGTTGATTTCGATCCAATGTTGGTCGGTTAGTTCATTGAAATATGTCTAATATCTAACAGACGCAAGTTAATATTACCGAAGAACTAAATCAACAGTAGTTCCCTCTCAAAAATAAATTACTATCCCTAATCTTTTAAGCAAAAGTTGGAATAACACGGTGAGGTAAGTTAGACAACAGGTTTAAGATGTTGTATATCATGATTTGCCGAAAGTGCTCATGTGAGTTCGACCTCACATGCACCCTTTGCAACATAAAATTCGAGAAAATACAAAAAAAAACTGAATATTTTTGCCTACAAACAATGATGTGTTTTACCGTGTATAATTTCGTGACGAAATGACATTCATGAAGATCTTGGCAAAGAAAAATAGATGCTCCAAATTTTGTACTTTTTGCCGAAACCTTCACAAATACAATTCCATCATGGGATTGGCATGCATGTGAAATACTCCCCCGTTCCTAAATATAAGTATTTTTAGATATTTTATTAAGGATAAACACAGATGTATATAGACACATTTTAGAGCATAGATTTATTTATTTTGTTCTGTATGTAGTCCCTAGTAAAATCTTTAAATTTTTTATATATTTAGAAACGAAGGAAATAAACATAAATGTTCAGTGCATTCTTCTTATTCTTTTAGTATTTTTTTGGATTCTACTATAGCAAAGATTGCATGTGAGCTCGAACTCACAAACTCCATGTCGCATGCTTTGCCTTTTTTATTGTTAGAGCAACATCCTATAGACTAGAGATAATTTTCAATCCGTAATACGTAATATGCAGACTGATCTAACGTGAAGCCTGTTAGAGCATCTCTAGTAGACCTCGTATATCATCGACCTATAAAACTCGTTTATAATTCGCGGAAAAATGGTTTTGCAGGCTGACACGGGCTGCGGCCGAGCAGACCCCGCGTAGCCAACAAATAAAACAAACTCGGTCCTGCGTAGCCGACCCGTAAAACATCATATTTTGTTTTACTAGTCGACTACGCGGGGTCTGCTCGGCCGTAGCCCGCGTCAGCCCGCAAACCGAAAAGTAAATTTGACACCAATTCCGATGATTGAGTTTAAATTCGAAGAGTAAAACATAGTTCACGCGCAAATAAAAGTATAGTTTTTTACGAAAAATGCAGAAGGACTTGTTCAATTTGACAGCAATTCCGATGATTGAGTTCAAATTCGAAGAGTAAAACATACTTCGCGCGCAAATAAAAGCATAGTTTTCTACGACAAATGCAGAAGGACTTGTTCCAAGCAAGCTGCCCAACGGCTACAAATCGGCTTGATCATGTCCCAACGACTTTGGAGTGGCCGAAAGGTGCGTGGAGTCCCATTGGGATACCTTGTCGTCATGTGTAAGTATTGATCATCAATCCTTTGCCAATACCTCCTGGCTATTTGAGATGTGCCAGTGCACGCATCAAGAGACACCACACTCCAAGCCTTTATCAAGATTTGGTCTTTGAACTTCGTGTAGTTCTTTGATCTCGCGCTTTTTTTGCGTGCGCTTGGTCATACACCCCCTCGTCTATCTCCTCCACCTCATCTTCACCACCATAACCATCCACGCTGCCATCCATTTCATTGTAATCGAATTCAACGATCGGGCTTGATCGATGTTGTTGGTGTTGGTGTCCAACAGGTTGACGAACTCGGTAGTGGCATCGTTAGAACCGGCGCTACAATGAGTATCATCAAGTCATGAGCTACCGCAATGACAAAAGGCAAAGCAAGTAGAAGAAATGGAAGAAGCATACCTTTCGGCCATTTCATTGAATACCTCGCTTGTGGTGGAAGCAACGCCGTTGAAGGGCATCGTCGTGTTACCTCTTGCCGGCGCGGATGAGAGGATGAAGTCGTCGTCCTTTTCATAGGAACCTTCTTGTGCTTCACGCCTGAAACCTTGTCCTTCTTCTTCGGCGGCGGCCGGGCAGATCGTGTAGCGGTGGCTGCGTTGGTCGCGCGTGCCTTCCCGACAGGGGCCCATCGGATTTCCGCCCTGCACAACAACGTTGACCTGCCGCTTGCGAACAGGCGCAGTGGTACCTAGAGAGACGACGTGGGCGACTTGGCCGGCGACGAGATCTGACGGAGGTTGATTGTGCGTGCGCGACATCCACAGTGTCGGGGGACGGCTGGGAGACTTCCATGACGGTGAAGAATGGACGGGGAAGATGGAACGGAGTGGGCGAAGGCGGGGCAATGGCGGCAAAGGGGGTGGGAAGCGGGTACGGTCACGCGGAAATTTTTCTCGCGCCAAATCTCATTGTGGATAGGGACGAGCTCGGGTCTGCCTCTCACCACGTGAATCTAAAGGTTGAGGACGAACTTTTGTCGCGTCCCGCCAAAAAAATTATAAGCCACGGCCCGATACGGGGTCTGATCGTGCAATTTTTTTTATACAGACCCATATTTTAATGGTTATTTTATGGGTCGGGGCATTATACGGGGTTGGTGCCTAGTAAGCATGACGCTTCTTGGCGTAGTCCACTACGACGTGCACGTCGGGCACTACCTCCATCACTGCATCAGTTTCCCCGAACCACTTAGAGCACGCTGCCAAGAGAGCAGTCCTCCCAGTGTCAACGAACACCACATCATACATCCTGCGTAGCACCTCGAGCAAGAGCAGATTGCATCCAACGGACGATGTCGAGGTAGCCGATGGAGTCGCCGGCGAAGAAGGCCTTCATGCTTGAGCACTGGGAAAACGCCTCCTCCAGCTGCCCCATTACTGCAAACATGTTGTTAGTCTATCGCGTCCTCTTTGCAAAGAAAATATTTTACTAACGCAGAAAAGTATAGCTATGGCATGGCGATAATAGCCTTACTTCCGTAGACACCCGATGTCATTAATATAATGACACAATTAAAAAATAGTGGTGACATTGAATCCTACATCAGCAGTATTTCATACACCTATAGCATTGGGTTTATCTTCACGACGACAATATTATACATATCTATGACATGCTAACTTTTTCAACGCCAAACACTGGAGCGATCGTTACACGCGTATCCACTGTTTCACATGCCAGTATTAAATGACCAAATGCAACAAAAAAACGCTGCCACCGTAGCAAAAAGTGCTACCGCGGCATCACAATTTTGTATCAGTATATACATAATGACATTTGCGTCCCACATTGATTTCAATAAGAAATGAAAACACGTACAACATAATTTATATTATGGTACACATCATTTATATATATGCATACATAAACCATCGTCGTAACTATTAGTATGATACTCCTCTCCTTTCGGATCAGTCTTGAAGAAGAGGGAAACCCCCTGGATCTCCATGGTGGACCATCGAGATCCACCGATCTCCAATCTTCAAGTTGCGATCACTCGGTAGTTGCCTCCATTCTTTTATTTTGAGTTGTCCATCTAGTGATCATCCATCACCGGAGGCAGAACACATCTTGAAAGCTTCTGTCCTTGAACAAAATAGTAAAATAGTAAGCAATGTAGTAATTATCTTTCTTCTTGAGGCATATAATTGTCATATAAACCACACTGTTAGCAATAGAATTTGTGTGATCTACCTTATTATAGATTGTACACTTGGAATTGAAACCATCTTTCCTCTTGAGGCATTGTAGCGTGATGGGAAAGAATTTATTGTTGCCAAGGTGAGGACCGTCGCACATACCCCTTTGTCGGAACAGTATGAGCATTCTTCCATTTTGTGATGCATTCATAAAATAAAATCAATGAAAAAATGGACATGAACGTAGGTAAAAATGGACATATTGAGTGCCAGAAATTTTGATGAAACGAAAATGAATCCACGTTTCGCCCAAACATTGGCAACTCTCTCGACATTTCCCTGCAAAAAGAAACATAACGCGAGACAATTCGCAAAAACACACGATGATGCAACATATAACATATTTCATCATTTCGCATTTCATCAAATGGTTAGAGAAAGTTTTTAAGCATCCGGATCGAGTGGGGGTCGGCTTTCAGGAGGGCGCGATGGGGGCGCTCGTGAAGACTGTGTGATGGGGTGGTGGTGCGTGGCGGACGGGGCGGCCGGACACGACGGAGGAGGGACAGAGTGGCCGGACAGGATGACGAAGAGAGAGAGAGAGTGGCCGGACAGGACGACGGAAGACAAGAGTGGTCGGGCAGGACGATGGAGGGAGAGAGTGGCCGGACAGGACAATCGCGGAGGGAGAGAGTGGCCGGAAAGGACGGCAGATGAAGAGGCTCTTGGGTGAGCGGGTGGGCCGGGGGAAGGGTTGGGCAGCGCGGCGGCACATCTGGCGCAGGGTGTGGGCGCAGCTGGGCTGGGGAACATCGGAGAACAGTGTTCGACGGCGAGGGGTAGAAGGGGGAATCTGAGTTGTTCTCACAACAGTAGTGTAGCTAAAAGTGTCGATTAGTCATTAGCGTTGGCGCCAATGACGTGGCCAACGCCAGCAGTAATTGATGTTGTGTTAGCTAGGGCTGTTCTAATACTTAACAAATGACGTGTGAAAATGCATACATGAATGTGAATGAAAGTATATAATGATGCAAATTAGGAGGTACATACAAATTAAGTACACAAATATCATGCGAAGTATTACGCAATGAAAAGTACACAAAAGTGTAGTACACGAATAATGAAGCACACAAATTAATCAAGTAGTACGACGTCGTTTGACAATCCTCTTAACGACGGTTTGGGTCTTTTTAATCTTGCTTTAATACTTCCATCACGCGTTATGCCTCTTTCGTAAGAAGGGACGTCCTGTCTCAGGGAAGGTAGTTCTGCTCCTTCTGGTCGTATAATTTTCATCGTCATCATAGTTCTCCTTTTCTTTTGGGTTGATGCCAAACTGATCATAGTCATCCTCGTTGGCCACTCTGTCCATCTCGACGATGGATCTCTTGGATCTCCTGATGACAACACGACTTGGCTTTGTCGGATCAGTTATGTAGAAGCATTGTGACACGTCCTTAGCGAATATGCAAGGCTCATATTTGGCGGTAATTCCTTTGACACCCTTTGCGCCAGCAGCTTGTGCTTCGAGCAGGGACATGATAATGACACCATGTTCTTCCTTCTCAACATTCTTCGCCCACCTGACCCGGAACAATGGCACCATGTGATCTTCGGCGTACTCAAGTTCCCATATCTATTCGATCCTTTCGTAGTATTTGTTAGTTTCACTACTGTAGGATGCTGCTAACGCGGCATTGCAATCAGAGACCCTTCGACGAAACTATGTGCGATGCATGAATCACATACGATATAGTTCAAGCTCCGTCTCCAATGCCGTGAACTGTGTGCGATTAGGATCCATCAAATACGATTCACAAAATATTTGCGTGTGCGATCTAAGGAAGACAATTGACTTTTAAGAACTATTTGTGATGAGGCGAAATGATACAAACGGTTAACCAAATATAGATATGTGTGATGTATGGCATACATGTCCCTCATATGAACTGATTGCGATGATATGTAAGAACACAAACAGTACGGCATAACAAGGTGTGTGTGATAAGCTGCAAGGAGTTCAATAATTAGAACTATGTGCTAAAATTCTGGACAATGCATACGATTTGTTGTTCTGAATTGTGTGCTCGACATGGCACACAATTCAAGAAACCAAATGTGTGCGATATTGTGAATGATCACTGACGAATCTGCATTGTTAACCATTTGCGATGAGATCGACAAGGTAGACAGAGTTAAGGAATAAATATGAGCAAACGACAACAAGTTTGAGGATTACAGTCTGTTTTACTTCTTCTTCTTGTTGTTAGATGGCCGCGTGCCATCATCTTGACGTGGACGCTTCTTGCTGCTAACCGCTGGATTTTCATCGCCATCGTCGTTGATGTCCTCGTCGTCGTCCTCCTTGTTCAACCATTCCTCCTCCTCCTCATCGTCTTCTTCTTCTTTGTCCTTCGGAGGATCCTTGTCGTCATCATCCTCCTTGTCCGACCATTCCTCCTCCTCCTCCTCATCATTGTTGTCTTCTTCGTCCTTCGGTGGCTCCTCGTCCGTCTGTTCGTCATCTTATGACTCCCACGGCGGCTTCGTTTCCATGATCTAGATAAAATGAAGGTCAGGGCTTGATGTCGGGCTCATGGAAGACGAGCGCGATGATTCTGTGGTTGACCCCAGACTGGCGGACTCATGGGATCTGGTTCGATGTCAAAAATAACACCCAGGGACTAAGTGTTTAAGAACAAATAAGTGTTCTTGGAATTACCTTACTAGGAGTTCCTAAGTGTACGTCATTGCATTGATGGCATGCACGTAGAGAAGAATGTCTGTGAAAGCATCCTTGGTACTCTGCTCAAGATTAAAGGCAAAAGAAAGGATGGTGACGGTGCATGACTCGATATGCTTGGTGATCAATCACAATGAATGGATGAAGTAGAAGACGATGAAAAATTGCTCCACCAACACCAGAGTTACAATTTAATTGCAGTAGAAGTAAAAGAGTTATTCGCATTTTTGTTGTCAATTAAGAAACCCTCTTCCTACTCCGCAAACATCAGAAGTCTTGTGGATGACAGCTTGGGTAAAAAGAAGTTGTCTCACATGAAATCACATGATTGCCACGTATTGTTGACACAAATCCTCCCGGTGGCCATAAGGAATATGATGGACAGAGACATAAGAAATACATTGATTGATCTCTGTGATTTCTTCAACAAACTATGGCAGAAGGTGGTAGATGTTGAAGAGCTGGGTAATATGCAAGCTGATATTGCAGGGATATTGTCAAACTTAGAGATGTTCTTCCCATCGTCATTCTTTGATGTCATGGTCCATCTCACCGTGCACCTTGTGGACGAGATAAAGTATTGTGGTCCTGTGTTCCTTCGCAACATGTATCCCTTCAAGCGATACATGGTAATTTTGAAGTGCTATTGTCAGAACCAATGTCATCTAGAGGCAAGCATCCTAGGGGTTATATCGCGGAGGAGGTGGTTGAATTTTGCACCGAATACATGAAACTTAGACCTATAGGTGTGTCCCTCTCTCACCATGAGGGAAGGCTGGCTGGTAAGCCGGTCCATGCTCGCAATCAGATTTGTGCACCTAGAGATATGTACGATCAAGCCCATTCGATGGTACTGCTTAACAACCCGATACTCGACGCTCATGTTGCAGAACACATGGAGGAGATATGACAAAGCAACTTACCCAATGTGCTGTCACCAGCTACCAAGACAAATGCACACAATAGGGACTATATAATATGGCTGAAGGATCGTTTGGCAAGCGTACCCGAAGAAGACCTTGCAATGTGGTTGGCACAAAAGCCATCAACGACGGTTATGAAGTACCAAGCGTACGACATAAATAGCAATACGTTCTACATCGAGGAACGTGATGCTAAGACCTCGTATCAGAACAGCTCTGTTCGAGTAGAATGCCTAACTGTAAAGGAAGATGATAAACAGGTGTACTATGGAACCATTGAAGAAATTTGGGAGCTTCACTATGTGCAAATGAGGGTGGCTTTATTCATACAGATGGGTCCCTCTTAGGAGCGTAAAGGTTGATGCTTAGAGCAGGAAGACATATGTTGACCGCAGAGTTATGGCATATCACAAGGACTAATTTATTCTTGCCAGCGATGCTACCCAGATTTTGTTTGTGCCACACCTCTTGCATATGCACTACCATGTAGTGATGTATGGGAAGATGAGGGTACTAGGCATAGAGAATGTTGGTGATGAGGAGGAGTACAATCAATATGATGAGTTTCCACCTGAGGGGCCATGCAACATAAAAGAGGAGAAGCATAAAATCACCAGAAATCCTAAGTTCATTAGGGTTCAACCTAACGATCACGATCACCTCATGTACATGAGAATTGATTCAAAAAAGTAGTCATTATGTCTACTGTACTTAATTGTTGCATGTATTGAATTGTGAGGGGTATGTACTAAGTTCGTTCTGTTATAAGTTTTGCATGTACTGTATTGCGAGGTATGCATGACCTTATGTTGATCTAGATTCATATGTTGTCACGTGGAGCAATGAATTTGAAATATTCATGATAATTTACTATATAGCTAGACCGCTCAGTTCATCTCACGCCAGAATGTATGACCTGAACATGTGTAGTTTGGTTTACACATAGCACACAGTTCGTTAACTATAACTGTATGCTTTCTAAGCCGCGGCCTATGAAACCTAGTGTGCGCAACATGAATCCTACTTTCTGATTGGACAAAATCCAAACCATGCGGATCGTGCGTCTGCATCGTAGGATTCACCCAGGTCGAACGGCGGTACTTATACCTCTCGTGAACAATCGTAAAAAATCTGAAAAATATCGAACGATTCCATAATTGTGCCAGAAAATCAAACCCAATGTATGATTATGATTGACTACCGTGGGATAAATTTTGGAGGAGAGGCAATGAAGACAACGTCGATTGAAGTTTGATTTGCCACTTCTTCCCTTGGAACTATGATCCTTCTACTCAGCTGCTATAGTTTCCAATTAGCGATCATTGTAGCTTGTGCCAAAATTTACCAAAAAATTTCCACGGTTTATCGAGATCAGGCCATGATGACACACCGATTTTCATGATTTTCTGAGTCCATCTGCATTTCCAGTAATTAAATTACTGACATTTATTTAGGTGGACACATCTCCCATCCGAAATGATTGACAGTTCCTCTCATTCGTTGCACACTGACGAAAATCACGCAAAGTGACACACGAATGATTTGTAAGAGATTCTTTGCCACCATCCGGACGTAATTCATGTTGGGATATTTTATTTTTAAGAACTAATTAACATGATAACTACAAAAATATGACTTAGATATAGCAAACGAGACATGTAATCCACCAGAAGATCAATATTAGGAGTAGAATGATGTTTGCATACCATGAAAAAAACCAAGGCGAAAGGATGAGGTTGGCATCGCTTGGAGTCTGAAATGTCAACTCTACTTTCCATAAACCATGATCCTTTGTGTGAGATGCATTCATTTTCAAAGGGCAAGCCCACAACTTCTGCTAGACATTACCAATTTTTCCCACGGGGTCTTCACGTCATGCCACGGTGACACACCCATTTATGTAATATTCGTAATACATCTGCATTTCCTCCAATTAAATTACTAACAAGCCCCATGTTGGTGGAAAACAATGTATTCAAATTAGCAAACAAGTCATGAAATGCGGCCAGAAATCAATACACGGGATAATAGTTGATTGTCTGTGGATGAAAATAATTTGAGGCAAAATGATGAAGTCTCAAATTCATTTGAAATGAAAATATGACTGTTTTGCATGGACAAATAGCACACAGTTCGTTAACTAGAACCGTGTGCTTTCTAAACCACGGCCTATGAAACCTAATGCGTGCAACGTGAGTCCTGCTTTCTGATTGGACAAAACCCAAACCACGCGGATCGTGTGTATGCACCGTATGATTCAGCCAGATCGAACGGAGGTCCTTATACCTCCCGTCAACAATCGTTGTTGAAGTTGAGATTTGATTTATATGCAATAAATGACTCGTAAATGATAAAAAAATGTTGAAAATATCAAACGAGCCCATAAATGCGCCAGAAAATCAAACATGGAGTATAATTATGAGTATAATTATGATTGACTACCATGGGATAAAATTTGGTGGAGAGGCGATGAAGACACCGTCGATTGGAGTTCGATTTGCCACTTCTGCCCTTGCAACTATGATCTTTCTACTCAAATGCTATGGTTTCCAATTAGCGATCATTGTAGCTTGTGCCAAATTTTACCAAATTATTTCCACGGTGTCTCGAAATGACGCCACGATGACTGATACGTCCATTTTGCATCATGCTTTTATGTTGATATTTATTGCATTATGAGTTGTTATTACACATTATGGTTGAATACTTAGGCCTTTTCTCTCTTATTTTACAAGGTTTATATGAACAGGGAGAATGTCGACAGCTGAAATTCTAGACAGGAAAAGGAGCAAATCTGAGATACCTATTCTGCACAACTCCAAAAGTCCTAAAAATTTACGGAGAATTACGTTGGAATATATAAAACATATTGGGCGAAACAGATGCCAGAGGTGGGCCACCAGGGGATGACAAGCCTGCCAGGCGCGGCCACCCCCTGGCCGCGCCTAGCAGGGTTGTGGCCCACCTGGCAGGCCCCCAATGCCCATATTGTTCTATATGGAGGTTTTTGACCTGGAAAAAATCAGAAGGGATCTTTTGGGACGAAGCGCTGCCGTCTCAAGGCAGAACTTGGACAAAACCAATCTAGAGCTCTGACAAGGCTGTTCTGCCGGGAAACTTCCCTCCCGGAGAGGGAAATCGAAGCCATCGTCATCACCAATGATCCTCTCATCGAGAGGGGGTCAATAGCCATCAACATCTTCACCAGCACCATCTCCTATCCAAACCCTAGTTCATCTCTTGTATTCGATCTTTGTCTCAAACCGCAGATTGGTACCTATGGGTTGCTAGTAGTGTTGATTACTCCTTGTAGTTGATGCTGGTTGGTTTACTTGGTGGAAGATCATATGTTCAGATCCTTTATGATAATTAATGCTCCTCTGCTTATGAATATGAACATGTTTTTTGAGTAGTTATGTTTGTTCCTGAGGACATGGGATAAGTCTTGTTATAAGTAATCATGTGAATTTGGTATTCGTTCGATATTTTGATGAGATGTATGCTGCCTCTCCTCTAGTGGTGTTACGTGAACGTCGACTACATAAAACTTCACCATTATTTGGGCCTAGGGGAAGGCATTTGGAAGTAATAAGTATATGATGGGTTGATAGAGTGATAGAAGCTTAAAACCTAGTTTATACATTGCTTCGTAAGGGGCCGATTTGGATCCATATGTTTCATGCTATCGTTAGGTTTACGTTAATTCTTCTTTCATAGTTGCAGATGCTTGCGATAGGGGTTAATAATAAGTGGGAGGTTTGTCCAAGTAATGGCAGCACCCAAGCACTGGTCCACCCACATATCAAATTATCAAAATAACGAATGTGAATCAAATGAGCATGATGAAAACTAAATTGACAGAAATTCCCATGTGTCCTTGGGAGCGCTTTGCTTTATATAAGAGTTTGTTTAGGCCTGTCCTTTTGTACAAAAAGGATTGGGCTACCTTGCTGCACCCTTGCTACACTTGTTACTTGTTACTCGTTATAAATTATCTTATCACAAAACTATCTATTACCGATAATTTCAGTGCTTGCAAAAAGAAACAGGTTGTCATTTCCTTCTGCTCCTCGTTGGGTTCGACACTCTTACTTATCGAAAGGACAATGATAGATCCCCTATACTTGTGGGTCTTCAAGAATCATTTCTGGTGCCATTGTCGAGGAGTGAAGTGTCTTTGCTAAGTGGAATCTGGTAAGGAAATATTTATATTGTGTGCTGAAATTTACTGTCACTTGTCACTATGGAAAGTAATCCTTTGAGGGGCTTGTTCGGGATATCTTCACCTCGACAGGAAACACAAGGACTTGTCCCTGAACCTACTGAACCTACTGAAGATATCTATTATGAAATTCCTTCGGGTATGATAGAGAAACTGCTGGCTAATCCTTATGCAGTAGATGGAACACTACATCCTGATGTACATCTAATCTATGTGGATGAAGTTTGTGGATTATTTAAGCTTGCAGGTTTGCTCGAGTATCACATCAATAAGAAGGTATTTCCTTTGTCTTTGAAGGAGAAGGCATTGACATGGTATAGACTATGTGATGATATTGGATCATGGAGCTACAACCGATTGAAAATGGAATTCATCAGAAGGTCTACCCTATGCATCTAGTTCATCATAATCGGAATTATATTTAAATTTTTTGGCCTCGTGAAGGAGAAAGAACCGCTCAAGCTTGGGGGAGGCTTAAGTCAATGTTATATTAATGTCCAATCATGAGCTCTCGAGAGAAATTATTATTCAGAATTTTTATGCTCGGCTTTCTCATAATGATCAATCCATGCTCAATACTTCTTGTGCTGGTTCCTATATGAAGAAGGATAGTGACTTCAAATGGGATTTATTGGAAAGAATTAAACGCAACTCTGAAGATTGGGAACTCGACGAAGGTAAGGAGTCAGGTATGAACCTTAAGTTTGATTGTGCTAAATCCTTCGTAGACACCGATGCTTTTCTTGAATTTAGCACTAAATATGGATTTGACTCTTAGATAGTAGCTTCTTTTCGTGAATCTTTTGCCCCATGTTGATCTCCTTAAGGAGAAGTGGTTTAAATATCATCCTCCCATTGAAGTGAAAGTAGGTGAACCTATTAAAGTTGAAGATAAAACTATTACTTATAATGTTGATCCTATTATTCCTGCTGCTTATATCGAGAAAACTATTACGTACATTGTTGAACCTATCTTTCCCTGTTAGAATAAAGGAACATGCTAAAGCTTCAATTGTGGTTCGTAAGAGCTGTGCTAGGACACCTACACCCCCTGAGCAAATTAGAGTTGAGCCTAGTATTGCTATGGTTATGGATCTCTTGGTTGATAATATAGATGGGCATGTTATTCAATTTTTTGATGAAGCCACTAGAATTGCTAAACCTGATGCTAAAGATAAACATAGACCCATTGCTGGCACGTCTGTTGTTTCTGTTAAAATAGGAGATCATTGTTATCATGGATTATGTGATATGGGAGGTAGTGTGAGTGCAATTACCTTGACCTTATATAAAGATATTATGAATGATATTGCACCAGCTGAGTTAGAGGAAATTGATGTTACAATTAAACTTGCTAATAGAGATACTATATCACCAGTTGAGATTATTAGAGATGTTGAAGTCTTGTGTGGGAAAATACAACATTCTACTGATTTTCTTGTTCTTGATTCCCCACAAGATGATTTTTGTCCCATTATATTTGGTAGATCCTTCTTGAATACCGTTAATGCCACGATAGATTGTGAGAAGGAAACAGTTACCATAATTTTTGGGGATACGTCTCATGAGTTTAATTTCTCTAAATTTCATAGACAACCCCATGACAAAGAATTGCCTAGTAAGGATGAAATTATTGGTCTTGCTTCTATTGTTGTGCCTCCTAGTAATCCTTTAGAAAAATATTTTCTAGACCATGAAAATGACATGCATATGAATGAAATAAATGAAATAGATAAGATTTTCTTTGATCAGCATGCTATTCTGAAACACAACTTGCCTGTTGAAATACTTGGTGATCCTCCTCCACCCAAGAGTGATCCCGTGTTTGAGCTTAAACAATTACCAGATACTCTGAAATATGCTTATCTTGATGAAAAGAAGATATATCTTGTTATTTATTAGTGCTAACCTTTCAGAGCATGAAGAACAAAGATTATTGAAAACTTTGAGGAAGCACCGTGCTGCTATTGGATATACTCTTGATGATCTTAAGGGAATTAACCCCACTCTATGTCAGCACAAAATTAAAATGGAGTCTGATGATAAACCCGTTGTCGATCACCAATGACGGTTGAATCCTAAAATGTAGGAAGTGGTAAGAAATGAAATATTAAAGCTTTTGGAGGCATGTATCCTTTACCCTATTGCTGATAGTAGATGGGTTAGTCCCTTTCATTGTGTCCCTAAGAAAGGAGGTATTACCATAGTTCCTAATGATAAAAATGAATTGATTCCGCAGAGAATTGTTACAGGATATAGAATGGTAATTGATTTTAGGAAATTGAATAAAATTACTAGAATAGATCATTACCCTCTATCTTTTATTGATCAAATTCTAGAAAGGTTATCCAAACACACACATTTCTTCTTTCTAGATGGTTATTCTGGTTTCTCTCAAATACCTGCATCAAAAGAGGACCAAGAGAAGACCACCTTTACCTACCGTTTTGGCACCTTTTCTTATAGAAGTATGCCTTTTGGTTTATGCAATGTACCTGCTACCTGTCAAAGATGCATGACTGCTATATTCTCTGATATTTTTGAAAGGATTGTTGAGATTTTCATGGATGATTTTTTCTGTTTACGGAACTTCTTTTGATGATTGTTTGAGCAACCTTGACCGAGTTTTGCAGAGATGTGAAGAAACTAATCTTGCCTTGAATTGAGAGAAGTGCCACTTTATGGTGAATGAAGACATTGTCTTGGGAGATAAAATTTCTGAAAGTGGTATTGAAGTTTACAAAGCTAAAGTTGATGCTATTGAAAAAATGATGTGTCCTACGAATATCAGAGGTATAAGAAGTTTCGTTGGTCATGCTGGTTTCTATGGGAGATTTATTAAAGACTTCTCTAAGATTTCTAGGCTGCTCACTAGTCTCTTGCAAAAATATGTTCCATTCGTTTTTGATGATGATTGTGTAGAAGCTTTTGAAATTCTTAAGAATGCCTTGATTTCTGCACCTGTTGTTCAACCACCTGATTGGAACCTACCCTTTGAAATTATGTGTGATGCTAGTGGTTATGCCATTGGTGCTGTCCTAGTACAAAGAGTTGATAAGAAATTAAATGTTATTCATTATGCTAGAAAAACTCTAGACAGTGCTCAAATAAACTATGCTACCACTAAAAAGGAATTTTTAGCAACCGTGTTCGCTTGTGACAAATTCAGACCCTATCTTGTTGATTGCAAAGTAACTGTTCACACTGATCATGCTTCTATTAAATATCTTATGGAAAAGAAAGATGCTAAACCTAGACTGGTTAGATGGGTTCTTCTCCTACAAGAATTTGATTTGCATATTGTTGATAGAAAGGGTGCTGATAACCCCGTCATAGGTAACTTGTATACATTAGAGAATGTTCTTGATGACCCACTACCTGTTGATGATAGCTTTCCTGATAAACAATTAGCTATCATAAATGCTTCTCAGAATGCTCCTTGGTATGCTGATTTTGCTAATTACATTGTCGCTAAGTTTTTCTATGATTTAAGAACTTACTTCTGGGATCACCCACACCTTTATAAAGAAGGAGTAGATGGTGTTATTCGACGTTGTGTACCTGAGCATGAACATGAACAGATCCTATGCCGTAACAGCCCAGGACTGATGCTCCAGAAGATTCCCTTGTATTTCCATTCTCGCCTGTGGTTCGTTTGGTTGTCGCATTCATCATTGCATCATACGCATCATCTGCATAGCATCTTCACTCATTTTCAAAAACTTGTATCCGTTCGTAGTTGTCGGTTCTCTCCGTTCGTGTCGTCGACCGTTTCGAGACCAACCACACATGCCCGTGCCCGCGGCATCGTTAAACATTGTTTTTAAAGTGTGCAAAAAATATTCTCGAATTGGGTCGAAACTTGGCATGCGGTCTTGTTATATTGTAGGTGGGCCGCTTGCCAAATTTCATCACAATCAGAGGTCATTTGATACACCAACGGTCAGTCGTAGCAGTGTGGTCATCGGTTTATTTGTCGAACGTTTTCTCGGTGTTTCAAATTCATGTCACGGGCTCACATCTGCCTCTCTCCTTAGTCCACACCCCCTCTACATGTCCCACTACCACCTTGCTAGCCCCCTCCCCTTCTAGGCCGTCCGATCGAGATCGAACGGTTCGAGAACGGATGAAAATCCCCTAACCTAGACCCATTTTTGCTATAAATAAACCCCTAGCCGTCCAAATCGGGAAACCCTAGCCCTCCTCGGGATCCGCACTGCCGCCAGCCTCCCACCTCCTCTCTCCTCCAGCCACCGTAGCGTCCCAGCCACGCAGGGGCCGCAAAGCCCAACTAGAGCCCACCCGGGCCCGAATCCCACATCCGTCGACGCCTCGCCGGAGAAGGCCAGCCTTGCCGACCTGCCACCACGAGGCTTGCTGCCCTTGTCCCCGATCTGGATCCTGAGCCACCGCAGCTTCTCCTGTGCTGGACCCCGCCGGAGCCAGCCGCCGCCGGCGTCCACCTCATCTAGGCGAGCCCCGCTGCTGATTCCCTCCGTCTCCTCTCGATCTCTCTCTCATCGCAGTGCTCTCTCTCCCTGTGACCACCCCTGGAGGACCTCCTCCATGGCCGCCCCGGATCTCCCTTCCGGAGTCGTCCCAGGCCCTCTCGTTGCCAGGGACAGAGCCCCCTGGCTCTGATCCGCCAGTTCCCCTCGCCTCCTTGCCGTTCAGGTCGCTGGAGGCCCGTCATGCCGCTGCCCATGCTCCTTGTGCCGCCATGGCCTCTTGCCTCGTGCGGGCACAGGGGAGGAGACAATGGCGTCGGCCTCGTGGGCCACCGAAGCGACAAGGCCCAGTGCCCTCGGTTGGCCCGAGCCAAGCCGTCGCCGACATCGGCTTGGCCCAATGTGGTGAGCACCTCTAGATCTCGCTCGAGCGTTGTTTCACTATCCGTCACCGGTTGCTGCTGTTGGGCTAGTTAGATTGGGCCCGTGAACATATTTTTTCAATCTCTGCGAATTTATCTATTATCTAGTGTATAATAGAATTGCAGAAAACCCCCTAGACTTCATGCATTAATAACTTTTCAACCATGCATCGGATGAGAATAAAATATATATGAAAAGTGCTTAGAATTTTGTGTATATTTGCAATATCCAATTTTCAACCGTGTTGAAAAATGTTTAACTTGCTGTTTTCATGTACTTTGCGTAAATGCCATGTTAAAATGATTTATTTAATAACTAATAAATCGTAGCTCCAATGCAAGTGTTTTATATCTGTAACTTGACTAAAAAAACGTGTAGAATCTCATGACACACTTTATTTCCATGTTTAATAAATATAAAATTGTGTTGGGACACATCTAGACCAAATTCATAATATGCATGTGGGGTCATTTCAAAAATGCTATATGTTGCTTCCGGCCTCATTTAAAGTGCCTAGGTGATGTAGTTTACTTATGCTTCACCTCTTGCCATGTCTAACAAAATTTAACATTGATGTGTAATTAAACGGGAATGAACTAAGTGATTCAAGCATGGAGTTTCGTCAATATGCAACTCATTGCATATTGAGCTTCACTTTAATGTGCAGTAGTTGTTTGATGTGATTTGCCATGCCTTGCATAACCAAACCGGACATGCATCATACTTGGTTGTGCATCATGTCATGCATATGTGATGGTGTACCGTGTATTGATTGTTGTTTTCGGACTGCTTCTTCTCGATAGAGTTTCGAAAGCATTCGAAGAGTGAGGATTCGTTCGTCTACATCCCGAATCGTCTTCTTCATGCACTCATTCTTCTTCCAGGCAGGATCTCAGGCAAGATGACATATTTCCCTAGATACCACTACTATCATTGCTATGCTAGTTGTCCCTCTTTTATCGTTATGTCACGCTACATACCACTTATTTGACAAGCCTCCCAACATTGCCATGAAAGCCTCTAACCCCTCCACATCCTAGCAAATGTTTGTTTGGCTATGTTAACACTTGCTCAGCCCTTCTTATAGCGTTTCTAGCTGCAGGTGCAATTGCTTCCATGTGACAACATGGACATTCTTTTGTTATCACAATATTATTGCTATCTAATTTAATGCACATATATACTTGGTAAAAGGTGGAAGGCTTGGCATTTTGCTCGGTGTTTTATTCCACTCTTGCCGCCCTAGTTACTTGTGAACCGGTGTTATGTTCCATAATTGAGCGCTACTAACATGCTCAGGGTTGTTATGGGGACCCCCTTGATTTTCGTTTTAGGATAAAGCTTGTCTGGCAAGGCCTAGCATTGGTACTACATTTGCCTAATAACTAATAAATTGCATAGGGACCCACCGACACCCGCGGATCTTTAATCAACCCCTCGGGCCAGTGCTCCTCATGAGTGTTGGTCCAACCCGTCAACCGCCGGTGGCTACCAGGGGCAACTCTGCGACTGGCCTACCGGAAGTTTGGTCAATCCGTCGTGTCCTGAGAACAAGATACGCGGCTCCTATCGGGATCGTTGACACGCCGGACCTCCTTGCTAGATTTGTTTTACCTTTCTCGAACGTCTTGAGTGAGGAATTCCGATTTTCTTCGGGCTATCTCGAGGTGTCAGATTTCCTTTCGAATTGCCTAGGATGATCATGAGATCCGTGGTCAAGGTTATTCCCATGGCGTGTGGTTAATTTGTGATGGATGAGTTGGAGCACCCCTACAGGGTTAAATCTTTCAGAAAGCCGTGCCCGCGGTTATGTGGCAAACTTGGAAACTTTGTTTAACACCCAGCCATAGCAAACTTGAAGTAAACTCAAATAAAATACACCAACTATGTGCGTATCCGTGACTGTCTCTTCTCGTGAGTCCTTATCCAAGAGATAACACGGTGGGGTTATGTTTGACGTAAGTAGGTGTTCAGGATCATTTAGTTATCATTTCTAGTACACGTCTGTTATGCGTAGACCACCATATTTTACTTTTAGTATTTGTTAGTTAGCCACTCAAATATATGCTTAGTCGCTTGCTGCAGCCTCACCACTTAACCATACCTCACCCATTAAGCTTTAATAGTCTTGATACCCATGGAAATGAGATTGTTGAGTCCCTGTGGCTTATAGATTACTACAACAACAGTTGCAGGTACAGGTAATGCGATGATTTGACGTGAGCGCGATGCTTGATTTGATTTGGAGTTATTCTTCTTCTTCTTGTTCATCGATCTTGGATGGGTTGCAGGCGGCAACCTGGGATAGCAAGGATGGATGTCATTTTATCGTTTGATTTCACCCGTTGTCGGACCCTGCTCTTCTGTATGATGTTTGAGTATGTTGTTGTATTGTTGTGATCTTGATATACCTTGTGGCGAGTGTAATACAATTCCATATACTCATCTCTTCTGTAAATGTACTTGTAATGATATCCATTCTTGCAATGCGACGAGATACGCTTCTATCCTTGTCGAGGCCCCCGTGCCAAAATAAGGATAGGATCGCATATTGTGCGTGACAAGTTGGTATCAGAGCTTGTACCGACCTAGGAGCCCCATTGATTGATCAAACTTGGTCGAGTCGAGTCTAGTGAAAAACTATTTTGAGTCTAGTTATATTGGAGAGTAGGATTCTTTTTACTCCTCTTCTATACTCTGGTGAGGTATTTGACTTAGGAATTTTATTCTACTCCTCTTCTCGCTCATTTTTTTTAGGATCATGCAGGTATTTTGGAAACTATATGATGCCAATGTGATGGAGTTCTGTCTTGGTGCCTCCTATCTGACTTGATTTCTTCCGGGGAGTTGAGCTCCACGGGATTCTTGGCACATCGTTATCGTTCAGTTTCCTTAGTATCTCAGGACGAAGGATGTTAGAAATTCCTTCGATACTAGTAGTGGCGAGAGGAGTCCGGCATCCCCAGTACTGGTGGAGAGAGTTCGGATGTACTCCCATTCAAGTAGTTACCTAGGCTATCTTCCAACAGATCATGATGTGAGGTTGGGGTTCAACATCTAGTGGATTCGTTTGTTCACGATTTTTCTTACAGAGGACAGTCTCGACGCATGTCATTAGATATGCTTCGTCAAGCCTTGTAGTTCGCTATGCCTAGGGAGCATATTCGAGCGTCATTTCAATATGACAATCCAATGTACGATCGAGCCCGTGCAAACCTTACCACGAAAATATCGAGCGGAATCTTTGTCATAATTTTGTTCTGGCTTGTTTCGTAAGCCTCATCCTTTGTTTGTTTTTGAATATGGTAATTCGAGTTGCTTCGATGTCAAGTTGTGATTTCATATCTTTTCTAAGTAGTGTTCTCATATTTTACGGGAATGCTATTCCTTTTGGTCAACTGGAGTTGTCATATTAATTCTTTTCACCCGGTGTGCTTCCCTTCAAGACAATTCTATCCTCTTCAATATTTGCAAGATCAATCCGCATGTTTATTTCCGGAGTTCTTTTCATCCATCCTAAGTACCTTTCTCTTCATCAATGCTTCCGCTATCATTTCTTCATATTGTATCCGGTGAGTTCTTGTGGAGATTCTCAGGAGTTTCAGTTTCTAGATCTTTCCTCATATTCTTTGTTCTTGTTGTTATTCTTCTCCAGTGGATTCAATTCAAGCTCTCGATGTTCATCATATCCTTTCTCATTCGTTCAATGATTCCGCATGTCGGAACTTCTGCCCAAGTATCTCTTGTCTTTCATCCCTCTCTATTCTATTCGGAGTGTTGAAGATATCCTACAAGATTCATGTTCTCATTCAATCCTTCCAGATTATTTTGAGGGTTCGCACCTCATCAAGTTTTTATTTGCACCGATACAATCACTCTTTCTAAGCATTCATCTCAACGGTGGTTTCTTTTGAGTGGGCCCATAACCCGTAGGTTTTTCCCCAGGATCTTACCTGGCTCTTCTAATCTTTCCTGAGATGTCCTCAAGTTCTTTTTAAATATGACGTAAGAATGATTTTCATCAGTCATATTCCTTTTCCAAGATCGCCTCTAAATATTTTTTCATCATTGGCTCAACCGTTCTTTATTCGTTGTTCCGGAGTGTCTCGGTAATTCATGGTGTTGTTTATCGTCATCATTCTCAGTATTCAAGACCGAAGGAGAGTTTCTCTTAAATCTTATCCCATTCTTAGGGATTCATGACTTCAGTTTCCTGCCATCCTCTCAAATTGTTTTTGATCATGAGTAATTCCTCCCATATCTATCCGGTGCATTTCATAATTGTTTTCATTTCTCGGTCCTCAGAAGGCCATCATTTTAGAAGATTTCTTCATTCTCAGCTTTTAGCTTTCGTTCTAAAATTCTTCTCAATTGTTGTCCCTTCGTTCATATCTCAATTATTCCGGTGCCTTCTGAAGTTTTCCATTAGGTGGATCGTGTCTCATTGTTCCTATGTATCTTAGTTCAATCATAGTATCCTCATTCATTGTGAATTCATTTCGGTGTTCTCGTGCAAGACTTCTTCAAGTTTGTGATCTCTCTCTCTTTCTCTTCAATTCCTTGCAACAAGAATAAGTGGTGTGTGAAATCCGTTGCTTCTCATCAATTTAACTTGATGAAGGATAAGCATAATATAATTCCTATCTAGTTTCATCAAGATGATTTCAATCCTTCTTCGAGAGTGTTCATGACATCAAATTCTCGATTCTAAGTTGTTCATCTTTTCTTTTCCGGAGTTTCAAGTTTTCTCAAGTATCTCTTCGTGTAGCTTCTTCTAAATCATGGCAAGGGTTCCATCTTATTCTTCCCAACCTTCATTCTTTGATCATCATTTGTTTTTGGAGTTCTTCAAGATGCTTCTTCATGGTTGGTTGCTAAGGATGTAATTCTTCTCGAAGTGTTCTTCAAGATTCTTGTTGGAGGTGCTCAAGTGTTCTTTATCTTGGATTTCTAAGTTCAACTCCTTCTCCATTGTCTTTTGAAATGGTGTTATTAAATTCTTCATTATGAGGAATCTCGAAGGAAAATTCTCAAGGATAAGATAAGTAAACCGATCTTATCTTCTCGGAGTTATCTTGGGTTGGATTTCACCAAAGCATTTCCTAAGGATGTTTCTATCATGGTGTCATAAATGATCCAAGTTTTCTCCTCCTATTCTTGGTGAAAGAAGTTTTTCGTCTCTTTTTGCTATCAAGAAACCAATTGTTTCTGTTGTGGTAGGTTGTCACGTCATAATTTTGAGTTGTTTTCCACAAGCCCATAACAAGCTATTCTTTTCGTTATTGATTCTTCATCAACTCCGTTCACCTATGCTTCTCAAGTTCAATGGTGGTATAAGTTACTATTTCTTCTCCGTTCTTTTCCTTCCATCAATCTATTTTCTATTGTTACGGAGGCCTTGTGATGTTGCTCTCTTCAATCTATCATCTTGCTTTGTCAAGATGATGCTCTTCCCTTCCTTTTCCATTAACCAGAGTGCTGTGAAATCTTTCACGATCCTTCCATATTATGAGGTTTTGATTCTAATCCAACCAAAGTTTGGTGTCTCTCTTTCAATTTCTTTCCATCATATCATTTTTTCCTCTCTATCCTACCGAAGTGCTGCCGAAATTCCTTTTGAATTCTTGCTTGTTCCTCATGTCGTTCTTCATCTCTTTCCAACCTTCATGTTTCATTGGTTTCACTCGTCTGTCAAAGAAGCAACTAAGTTTTTCCTTTTGCTCTTTATCTTCCCTTCTCATTCTTAGATCTCAGGACGAGATCCTCGTGTAGTGGAGGAGAGTTGTAACAGCCCGGGACCGATGCTCCAGAAGATTCCCCTTGTATTTCCATTATCGTCCGTGGTTCGTTTGGTTGTCGCATTCATCATTGCATCATTCGCATCATCTGCATAGCATTGTCACTCATTTTCGAAAACTTGCATCCGTTCGTAGTTGTTGGTTCTCTCTATTCGTGTCGTCGACCGTTTCGAGACCAACCAAACACGCACGCGCCCACGTCATCGTTAAATATTCTTTTTAAAGTGCGCATAAAATATTCTCGGATGGGGTCGAAACTTGGCGTGTGGTCTTGTTATATTGTAGGTGGGCCAGCTGCCAAATTTTGTCACAATCAGAGGTCGTTTAATACCCCAACGGTAAGTCGTAGCAGTGTGATCATCGGTTTATTCGTTGGACGTTTTCTCGATGTTTCAAACTAGTGTCACGGGCTCACATCTCCCTCTCCCCTTAGTCCACACCCCCTCTACACGGCCCACTACCACCTTGCTAGCCCTCTCCGCTTCCGGGCTGTCCGATCGAGATCAAATGGTCTGAAAACGGATGAAAACCCCCTAACCTAGCCCCATTTTTGCTATAAATAGACCCCTAGGCGTCCAAATCGGGCAACCCTAGCCCTCCTCGGGATCCGCGCCACCGCCAGCCTCCCACCTCCTTTCTCCTCCAGCCACCACAGCCTCCTAGCCGCGTAGGGGCTGTCGAGCCCATCTGGAGCCCACCCGGGCCCGGATCCCGCAGTCGTCGCCGCCGCTCGCCTTCCTCCCATAGCCAGGGAGCAGCCCCCCCACCCCCCGCGCGCTGCTGCCTCAAGCCCCTTGGCCGGCCGGCCATCGGAGGTCCGCCAAAGCCTCTCTGGAGAAGGCCAGCCTCGCTGACCCGCCGCCAGGAGCCCCGCTGCCCTTGTCCCCGATCTGGATCCCGAGCCGCCGCAGCTTCTCCCATGCTGGACCCCACCGGAGCCAGCCGCCGCCGGCATGCACCTCATCCAAGCGAGCCCCACTGCCGATTCCCTCCGTCTCCTCTCGATCTCTCTATCCCTGTGACCACCCCTGCAGGAGCTCCTCCATGGCCGCCCCGGATCTCCCTTCCAGAGTCATCCCAGGGCCTCTCGTCGCCGGGAACGAAGCCCCCTGGCCCGGATCCGCCAGTTCCCCTCGCTTCCTCACCGTTCCGGTCGCCGGAGGCCCGTCATGCCGCCGCCCATGATCCTTGTGCCGCCATGGCCTCTTGCCTCGTGCGGGCACAGGGGAGGAGACAATGTTTAAATTTCTGTTTTCATGTAATTTGCGTAAATGCCATGTTAAAATGATTTATTTCATAACTAATAAACCATAGCTCTGATGCAAATGTTTTATATCTATAACTTGACTAGAAAAACGTGTAGAATCTCATGCGACACTTTATTTCCATGTTTATTAAATATAAAATTGTGTTAGGACAGAGCTGGACCAAATTCATAATATGCATGTGGGGTCATTTTGGAAATGCTATATGTTGCTTCCGGTCTCATTTAAAGTGCCTAGGTGATGTAGTTTACTTATGCTTCACCTCTTGCCATGTCTAACAACATTTAACATTGATGTGTACCTAAATGGGAATGAACTAAGTGATTCAAGCGTGGAGTTTCGTCAATATGCAACTCATTGCATATTGAGCTTCACTTTAATGTGTTGTAGTTGTTTGATGTGATTTGCCATGCCTTGCATAATTAAACCGGACATGCATCATATTTGGTTGCGCATCATGTCATGCATATGTGATGGTGTACCGTGTGTTAATTGCTGTTTTCGGATTGCTTCTTCTCGATAGAGTTCCGAAAGCGTTCGGAGAGTGAGGATTCGTTCGTCTACGTCCCGGATCGTCTTCTTCATGGACTCGTTCTTCTTCCAAGCAGGATCTCAGGCAAGATGACACATTTCCCTGGATACCACTACTATCATTGCTATGCTAATTGTCCCTCTGTTATCATTATGTCACGCTATCTACCACTTGTTTGACAAGCCTCCCAACATTGCCATGGAAGCCTATAACCCCTCCACATCCCAGCAAACTTTTGTTTGGCTATGTTACCGCTTGATCAAGCCTTCTTATAGCGTTTCTAGCCGCACGTGCAATTGCTTCCATGTAACAACATGGACATTCTTTTGTTATCACACTATTTTTGCTATTTAATTTAATGCACATATATACTTGGTAAAAGGTGGAAGGCTTGGCCTTTTGCTCGGTGTTTTGTTCCACTCTTGCCGCCCTAGTTACATGTGAACCGGTGTCATGTTCCATAATTGAGCGCTCCTAACATGCTCGGGGTTGTTATGGGGACCCCTTGATTTTCGTTTTAGGATAAAGCTTGTCTGGCTAGGCCCACCATTGGTACTACATTTGCCTAATAACAAATAAATTGCATAGGGACCCGTCGGCACCAGCGGATCTCTAATCAACCCCTCGGGCTAGTGCTGCTCATGAGTGTTGGTACAACCCGTCAACCACCGGTGGCTACCAGGGGCAACTCTGTGACTGGCCTACCGGAAGTTTGGAAAAAATGTCGTGTCCTGAGAACGAGATATGCGGATCCTATCGGGGTCGTCGACACGTCGGGCGGCCTTGCTAGATTTGTTTTACCTTTCTCGAATGTCTTGAGTGAGGAATTCCGATTTTCTTCGGGCTATCTCGAGGTGTCGGATATCCTTTTGAATTTCCTAGGATGATCACGAGATTCGTGGTTGAGGTTATTCCCGTGGCATGTGGTTAATTTGTGATGGATGAGTTGGAGCACCCCTGCAGGGTTAAATCTTTCGGAAAGTCATGCCCACGGTTATGTGACAAACTTGGAAACTTTGTTTAACACCCGGTCATAGGAAACTTGAAGTAAACTCAAATAAAATACACCAACTATGTGCGTGACCGTTACTGTCTCTTCTCGTGAGTCCTTATCCGAGAGAGAACACGGTGGGGTTATGTTTGACGTAAGTAGGTGTTCAGGATCATTTAGTGATCATTTCTAGTTCACATCCGTTATGCGTAGATCACCATACTTTACTTCCAGTATTCGTAAGTTAGCCACTCAAATATATGCTTAGTCGCTTGCTGCAGCCTCACCACTTAACCATACCTCACTCATTAAGCTTTAATAGTCGTGATACCCTTGAAAATGAGATTGTTGAGTCCCTGTGGCTTACATATTACTACAACAACAGTTGCAGGTACATGTAATGCGATGATTTGATGTGAGCGCGATGCTTGATTTGATTTGGAGTTATTCTTCTTATTCTTCATCATCGATCTTGGATGGGTTCCAGGCGGTAGCCTGTGATAGAAAGGATGGATGTCATTTTACCGTTTGATTTCGTCCGTAGTCAGACCCTGATCTTCTGTATAATGTTTGAGTATGTTGTTGTATTGATGTGATCTTGATATAGCTTGTGGCGAGTGTAAGCCAATTCCATATACTCATCTCTTCTGTAAATGTACTTGTAATGATATCCATTCTTGCAATACGACAAGATGCGCTTCTATCCCTGTCGAGGCCCCCGGGCCAAAATAAGGATAGTATCGCATCTTGGGCATGACAGAGGCCTACGAAGGACACCACGCTGGAGATAGAACTGCGCATAAGGTATTACAATCTGGTTTTTATTGACCTACTCTCTTCAAGGATGCTCGTAAGTTTGTCTTGTCATGTGATGAATGTCAAAGAATTCGCAATATTAGTAGACATCAGGAAATGCCTATGAATTACTCTCTTGTTATTGAACCATTTGATGTTTGGGGTTTTGATTATATGGGAACTTTTGCAACCTCCAACGGGTATACTCATATTTTAGTTGATGTTGATTATGTTACTAAGTGGGTAGAATCTATTCCAACTGGTAGTGCTGATCATAACACCTCTATTAAGATGCTGAAAGAAGTTATTTTCCCTAGATTTTGAGTCCCCATATATTTAATGACTGATGGTGGTTCACATTTTATTCATGGTGCTTTCCGTAAATTGCTTGCTAAGTATGATGTTAACCATAGAATTGCATCTCCTTATCATCCTCGGTCCAGTGGTCATGTAGAATTAAGCAATAGAGAAATTAAGTTGATCTTGCAAAAGATAGTTAATAGATCTAGGAAGAATTGGTCTAAAAAACTTGACGATGCATTATGGGCTTATAGAACTGCTTACAAAAATCCTATGGGTATGTCTCCGTATAAAATGATTTATGGTAAAGCATGTCACTTACCTCTAGAGCTAGAGCATAAAGCTTATTGGGCAATCAAAGAGCTCAACTATGATTTTAAACTTGCTGGTGAGAAGAGGTTATTTGATATTAGCTCACTTGATGAATGGAGAACCCAGGCCTATGAGAATGCCAAGTTGTTTAAAGAAAAAGTTAAGATATGGCATGATAAAAGGATACAAAAGCGTGAATTCAATAAAGGAGATCATGACTTGCTATACAATTCCTGGTTAAGATTTTTTGCAGGAAAACTTCTCTCTAAATGGGAATGGCCTTAAATTGTTGAGGAAGTATATCGTTTTGGTGCCATCAAGATCAACAATGCCGAAGGCACAAATCCGAAGGTGGTAAACGGGCAAAGAATCAAACATTATATCTCAGGTACTCCCATTAATGTTGAAACCAATGTAATCAATACCATCACTCCGAAAGAGCATATTAGGGAGACCTGTCGGAACGTTTCAGACTCCGAAAAGGAATAGGTGTGTGGTACGGTAAGTAAACCGACTCCAAAACTTTCCCAATAGTAATTTTACTCAGTTTTGGAATATTTAAAAATTTAGGAAAATTAGAAGTAGTCCGAAATACGCACGAGGAGTCGACAAGCCTGCTAGGTGCGACCACCCCCTGGTCACGCCAAGGGGGCTTGTCACCACCCCGTGCGCCCTCCGGACTCCGTTTTCTTGTGGTACACCCCTTCGGGTCGCCAAAAATTCATTATATAATCTCCCGAAGGTTTGCACTTTCGTATCATGACAATACAACCTGTTTTTATTTGAGATGTTTCTACAATAGATTTAGATCATCATGACGTCCCCCAGTGCCCCGAAGGACAAGTTTATCAACCCTTGCCTTGCAGAGCTGTTGAAACACCCTCAATCCATTGAGATGCGTGAGGGGGTGCTGCACATCCGTGACGTTGAGGGGCCAAAGAAGACCAGAAGCGTGGAAAAAAGGCTCGAAGCAATGTAGCGACAAATCTTCAAGTGCTAAGGGATGGTGGAACATGGACTCAATGCCAATCATATAACGATCTCGGAGTTTACCCATAAACACAAGCTGGAAACCAAGGACATCGGGGAGCACATCTTCAAGCTTTACGAGAAAATTGGGCATCTCCAAGCCCAGATCTATGATCTGCAAAACCAAAACTATGATTATGGATACAGATTTAAGAGAATGAGTTTGGCTGTAGATTTGACGATTCCGGAGACTTGTTCATCTTTATACGATGGTGAGCCTATGCCTTGGAAGACGGAGGACAAGCATCCATCCTCATCAACAACTCCACCACGATCACCTCCGAAGAAGGACATCTAAACACATGGGTATGGGCACTCCCTTTGGTTGTGCCAAGCTTGGGGGAGGCACCCCGGTATCGTATCACCATCACACCTTTTTTCTTTTTCCCTTTTCTTGTTTTTCTTAGTTCGATTCTTTTTTATTTTGTCTTGATCTGGTAGAATAAAGTGTTAGTATGATCTACCTTTTAGTTTTTGCTTTTGCCCCCCTTATGTAAGCAAGTCCGATAGCTATATAATAAAAAGTAGTTTTAATGAGAAGGATTTACTAGATTACTATGATCTTGAGAGTGATGAATAAAGAATAATAGAATGAAAGCAAAGAGTAGACATAATGATCCTATGGGGAGTGATGACTTCACTTATAAAAAGTATGTCGATTGAAATTTGTTGGGAGTTAACAAACATAGTAATTGGTAATTGGTACAATTGAAAAGGAAGTGATAAAGGGAGAGAGATTCACATACAACTATATTATCTTGGACATCTTTTATGATTGTGACCACTCATTAAAATATTACATGCCAAGAAGTTGATGTTGGACAAGGAAGACAACATAATAGGTCATTTTTTCCTGCCTCCGGATAGAAGTTATATGGTTTTAGATCCTCCAACATGTAGTGCTTGCATCCACCTCATATCAGCCAAAACTTCCGCACCAAGTAGAGATACTACTTGTGCATCCAAAAACCTCAACCCAATTTCGCCATGAGAGTCCACCATACATACCTATGGATTGAATAAGATCCTTAAAGTAAGTTTTCATCGGTGCAAAAAGCAATAAAATTGCTCCTAAATGTGTGTGATCTTTTAGTGTAAAGGAAATAAGCATTGTACGAACTTGTGATAGTAAAGAAATAAAAGCGACAGACTGCATTATAAAGGTTGCTATCACAAAGGGCAATACAACGTGGCGTTCCTCTATACTAAGGTTTGTGCATCCCAAAATAAAAAGCGCATGACAACCTATGCTTCCCTCTGCGAAGGGCCTATTTGTTACTTCTACTTTTAAGTACTTACCTTCACACAAGAGTCATGGTGATCCTCACCACTTCTTATATTCCGCCTCTCTCTTGGCAAGCGATATGTGTTGGGGAATGATCTAGATGCATATATCCACTCGGATGTGGGTGATCATGAGTTATTTTTGTTGACATCACCCTTGAGTGAATAGTTGGGAGGCAAAACTATAAGCCCCTATCTTTATCTGTGTCTGGTTGAATCTTTGATCTCATGGGTACCGCGTGAGTGTTAGCAATTGTGGAAGACTAAAAGATGATTGAGTATGCAGGTTTGCTTTACAAGCTCTTATATTGACTCTTTCCTATGTTATGATAAATTGTCAATTGCTTCAATGACTAAGATCATAGTTTGTTGGTTGTCAATAGAGTTCTTGGTTCATACTTTATCTTGTGAATGAATTGTTACTCTAGCATAAGAAATCTTACACAATAAGGCCATGTTTGATAACAAAGTATTTTTGAAGTATTCCTGGAAAACTATAGTCTTTTCAAATACCATAGTTTTAATTACTATAAGCTATTTGGTTATGAGTGAAAGCTGTGATATTAAAACTGCAGTATTTAGAAAACCATAGTATTTTCTCTGTTTTAAAAAGAACCCTTGACCTCATTTTTTAAAACAGAGCACATGAATCTTCTTCGACATTCTAAGCTGCACCCACCATGTCATTTTCTGGATATCGCCTTCATTAGGGACAAACAAAGAGATGGCAAAGAAGAAAGGACCGTGTGTATGATGATCTTTGTCCTCCCTCCTCTTGGCGCTGGACGCAGGCACCTGCCTCTGCGCAGCTGTTTTGTTCCCCTTCATGCCAGCTGAGAGGAATGAGGCACCCTTGAACTTGGAGAGCGAGTTCATATTTATCCGCATGCAGCTCTGCATCGTGTTAAATTGACTTCTTTTCCTTTATGCATGACCGTTTGATGTGTCCGTCTAGCTAGCTAACACCGAGCACTTTGCAGCTGCTTCATATGCTAGCTAGCTAATTTACGTTGGTGTATGATCACTTGCCAAACGGGTCATAGTATTTTCAATACTTCGGTATGTCAGAACTGCGGCATCTTGTACCTACTGACTAAAATACTATGGTTTTCAATACTGCATTTTTTCTAATACTTTACTACCAAACATAGCCTAAGTATTTTTGTTCTAAGGATGTTCATGACACCCTCATGTTCGTATTTTATTTTATCAACACCTGTATCTCCAAACATGTGGACATATTTACCGATCTCGGCTTTCGCTTGAGGGCAAGCACGGTCTAAGCTTGGGGGAGTTGATATGTCCATTTTGCATCATGCTTTTATGTTGATATTTATTGCATTATGGGCTGTTATTACACGTTATGGTACAATACTTATGCCTTTTCTCTCTTATTTTACAAGGTTGACATGGAGAGGGAGAATGCTGGCAGCTGGAATTCTGGAGTGGAAAAGGAGAAAATACGAGATACCTATTCTGCACAACTCCAAAAGTCCCAAAAATTTATGGAGAATAATTTTGGATTATATAAAAAATACTGGGCGAAACAGATGCCAAAGGTGGTCCACCAGGAGGAGACAAGCCTGCCAGGCACGACCACCGCCCTGGCCGCGCCTAGCAGGCTTGTGGCCCACCTGGTAGGCCCCCGATGCCCATCTTCTTCTATATGGAGGGTATTGACCTGGAAAAAATCAGAAGGGAGCTTTCGGGATGAAGCACCACTGTCTCGAGGCGGAACCTGGACAGAACCAATCTAGAGCTTCGGCAGGGTTGTTCTGTCGGGGAAACTTCCATCCCGAAGGGGGAAATCAAAGCCATCGTCATCAACAACGATCCTCTCATCGAGAGGGGGTCAATCTCCATCAACATCTTCACTAGCACCATCTCCTATCCAAACCGTAGTTCATCTCTTGTATTCGATCTTTGTCTCAAACCGCATATTGGTACCTGTGGGTTGCTAGTAGTGTTGATTACTCCTTGTAGTTGATGCTAGTTGGTTTACATGGTGGAAGATCATACGTTCAGATCCTTTATGATAATTAATACTCCGCTGATTAAGAACATGAACATGTTTTGTGAGTAGTTACGTTTGTTCCTAGGGACATGGGATAAGTCTTGTTATAAGTAATCATGTGAATTTGGTATTCGTTCGATATGTTGATGAGATGTATGTTGTCTCTCCTCTAGTGGTGTTATGTGAACGTCTACTACATAACACTTCACCATTATTTGGGCCTAGGGGGAGGCATTGGGAAGTAATAAGTAGATGATGGGTTGCTAGAGTGATAGAAGCTTAAACCCTAGTTTATGCGTTGCTTCGTGAGGGGTTGATTTCGATCCATATGTTTCATGCTATGGTTAGGTTTGCCTTAATTTTTCTTTCGTAGTTGCGGATGATTTCGATAGGGGTTAATCATAAGTGGGAGGTTTGTCCAAATAAGGTCAGCACCCAAGCACCGGTCCACCCACATATCAAATTATCAAAGTAACGAACGCGAATCAAATGAGCATGATGAAAACTAGCTTGACAGAAATTCACATGTGTCCTCGGGAGGGCTTTGGTTTATATAAGAGTTTGTTTAGGCATGTCCTTTGCAACAAAAAGGATTGGGCTACCTTTCTGCACCATTGCTACAGTTGTTACTTGTTACTCGTTACGAATTATCTTATCACAAAAGTATTTGTTACTGATAATTTTAGTGCTTGCAGAGAATACCTTACAGGAAACCGCTTGTCATTTCCTTCTGCTCCTCGTTGGGTTCGACACTCTTACTTATCGAAAGGACTATGATAGATCCCCTATACTTGTGGGTCATCAATGACACACCAATTTATGTGATTTTCTAAGTCCATCTGCATTTCCTGTAGTTAAATTACTGACATTTATTTAGGTGGACACATCTCCCTTCCGAAATGCTTGAAAATTCTTCTCATTCATTGCACAATGACAAAAATCACGCAAAGTGACACAAAAATTATTTGTAAGAGATTATTTGCCACCATCCGCACGTAATTCAGGTTGGGATATTTTACTTATAAGAACTAATTAACATTGTAACTGCAAAAATATGACTTAGATATAGCAAACGAGACATGTAATCCACCTTAAGATGATTATTAGGAGTACAATGATCTTTGCATACCATGGGAAAAAACCAAGGTGAAAGGGTGAGGTTGACATGGATTGAAGTCTGAAATCCTGCTACCTATTGAGCTTGCGTTGGTTTTCCCTTGAATAGGAAAGGGTGATGCAGCGAAGTAGATAAGTATTTCCCTCAGTTGTTGAGATCCAAGGCATCAATCCAGTAGGAGGAACAAGCAAGTCATGAATGGATGCACCTACACAAACAATCAAACACTTGCACCCAATGCTATAAAGGGGTTGTCAATCCATTCAAGATTATTTGCAAGGATTAGATCTGATAGAGATAGATGTAAAAGAGTGCGGAAAGTAAAAAAGGTAAATAAGTTGTAGCAAGGTATTTTTCATATTTTTGGTATATAGATCTGAAAATATAATATGGAAAATAGTCCCGGGGCCATAGGTTTCTCTAGAGGTTTTTCTCTTGAAGGAAAATAAGACGGTGGGTGAACAAATTACCGTCGAGCAATTGATAGAAAAGCGCATAGTTGTGACGATATCCAAGGCAATAATTATGCATATATGCATCACGTATGTGTCAACTAGAGTGAAATGATTCTGCATCTACTACTATCACTCCACGCATCGACCGACTCGTGCCTGCATCTAGAGTATTAAGTTCATGAAGAACAGAGTAACGCATTAAGTAAGATGAAATGATGTAGAGGGATAAACTCAAGTAATATGATGAAAACCCCATATTTTTCCCTTGATGGAAACAATGTAATACGTGCCTCACTACCCCTACTTTGTCCCTAGGTGAGGACACCGCAAGATTGAACCCAAAACTAAGCACTTCTCCCATTGCAAGAATTACCAAACTAGTTGGCCAAACCAAACAAATAACTCGAAGAGACTTGCAAAGATATGAAATCATGCATATAAGAATTCAAATAAGAACCAAATAATATTCACAGATAAGCTGATCATAAACCCACAATTCATCGGATCTCGACAAACACACCGCAAAAGAGTATTACATCGGATAGATCCCCATGAAGATCATGGAGAACATTGATAATCCCCAAGTGCAAGGAATCATCGTTGCAATTTCCAAAGGTGGAAGTGATAAGTATGGAGTGTCGAACCCACAAGGAGCAAAAGGTAAGATCAATATTCTCTCAAGTCCTATCTGCCACTGATATGACTCTACGTACACCGTACGTTTTCTTCCATGTAGGAACGAGAAATAAAACTATGTTGTGGGTATGAAAAGGATAGATTTGCATGATAACGGAGAACTAAAATATAAATATAGGTGTTGTTATCATAATATTACAATATATTACAAATAGCGTGTGTGGAATAATGATGGGTCGGTGTGCGGAATTATCCTAGGCCATTGTTAACAAGATCGGAAATCATTATTGCAATTTTATATGAGGGAGAGGCATAAGCTAACATAGTTTCTCTACTTGTATCATATGCACTTATGATTGGAACTCCAGCAAGCATCTACAAGTACTAAAGATCATTAAGGTAAAACCCAACCATAGCATTAAAGCATCAAGTCCCCTTTATCCCATATGCAACAACCCCCTTACTTGGGTTTATGCTTCTATCACTCAAGCAACCCACTATAAGCGAATCATGAACGTATTGCAACACCCTACAACGGGAATCCTTCATGTGTGCGTGGCACGGAGGGTACCATAGGACAGCACCAAAATAAACATACAACTCAAACCAATCCAGATCATCAATCAACCCAAAGGACAAAAGTAATCTACTCAAAACATCATAGGATGACAACACATCATTGGATCGTAATGTGTAGCATAAAGCACCATGTTCAAGTAGGTGATTTATAGCGGGGTGCGGGAGAGTGGACCGCTAAAAGGAGATGAGGATGGTGATGAAGGTGATGTTGATGAAGACGATCACCGCAGCGATGGTTCCCCCGATGGCACTGCAGCACTACCGGGAGAGAGAGGAGAGGTTCTCCCCCTTATGCTTCCTCCTCCATGGCCTCCCGCCTCTGTGGGGAGAGGTTCACCCTCTGGCCCTTGTCCTCCATGGTGTTCATGGCCCCTCCAGGACGATGAAGATGGCCTCTGATGATGGTGACCCCCTCCGGCAGGGTGTCAGAGAGGGCCAAGATTGGTTTTTCGTGGCTCTAGACGTGTGCAGTGGCGGATCTCCCGATCTAGGTTTCTTTTCGGCGGTTTCTGGATTTATAGTAATTTTTGGCATCAATCTCACGTCAAGGAGGGCCACGAGGGAGTCACAAGCTTGCTAGGCGCGACCACCCCCCTGGCCGCGGCTGGCAGACTTGTTGCTTCCTCGTGGCTTGATACGTCTCCGACATACCTATAATTTTTTATGATGTTATATTATTTGTTTTCGATGTTTTATATGCATTAATATACTATTTTTGGGACTAACCTATTAATCTAGAGCCAAGTGCCAGTTTCTGTTTTTTTTTCTTGTTTTTGAGTTGTGCAGATATGGAATATTAAACTAGGTCCAAACGGAATAAAAACCTGCAGAAGGAATTTTTCTGGAAGGAAACAAGTCATCCAAGCTTGGAGTGCATGTCAGGGGAGGTGCCAGGGTGCCACAAGCCAACTAGGCGCAAGCCCCCCTGGCTGGGCCTAGCAGGCTTGTCGCCTCCTGGCAGGTCTCCTAACCCTATTCTTTGGCCTATAAATACCCAAATATTACCACAACATCAAAAGGAGCCATGAAAATACTTTTCCACCACTGGAAGCCTTCGTTCCCGAGAGATCCAATTGTGCAGCCTTTTCCGGTAATCTGCCGAAGGGGGTTTCGATCACGGAGGGCATCTACATCAAGTCCATTGCCCCTCCATGATGCGTGAGTAGTCCACCACAGACCTATGGGTCCGTAGCGAGTATCTAGATGGCTTCTTCTCTCTCTTTTATCTTCAATACTATGTTCTTCATGATCTTCATGGAGATCTATCCGATGTAATCCTCTTTTGTGTTGTGTTTGTCAAGATCCGACGAATTGTGAGTTTATGTTCGGATTATGCATGAATCTTATTTGAATCTCCTCTGATTTCTTATATGCATGATTTCATATCCTTGCAAGTCTCTTTGAGTTATTGGTTTGGTTTGGCCAACTATATTGGTAATTCTTGCAATGGGAGAAGTGCTTGGTTTTGGGTCCAATCTTGCGGTGTCCTCTCCTAGTGGCATAGTAGGGGTAGCGAGGCACGCATTGTATTGTTGCTATCAAGGGTACCAAGATGGGGTTTTCATCATATTGCTTGAGTTTATCCCTCTACATCATGTCATCTTTCTTAATGTGTTACTCTGTTCTTCATGAACTTAATACTCTAAGTGCAGGCAGAAATCGATCGATGTGTGGAGTAATAGTAGTAGATGCAGAATCATTTTGGTCTACTTGATACGGACGTGCTGCCTATATGCATGATCATTTCCTTGGATAACTACATGATTATTCGCTATTCTATCAATTGCTTGACAGTAATTTGTTTACACACCATGATATTTGCCTTTAACAGAGAAGCCTCTAGTGAAACCTATGGCCACAGGGTCTATTTTCCATCATATATTTTCATATCTATACTTGCTGCAATTTATTTATCTTTTACTTTCCGCACTCATTACATCTATCTCTATCGGATCTAATCCTTGCAAATAACCGTGAAGGGATTGACAACCCCTTTATAGCATTGGGTGCAAGAGTTTGATTATTTGTGTAGGTGCATCCATTGGTGACTTGCTTGTTCCTCCTACTGGATTGATACCTTGGTTCTCAAAAACTGAGGGAAATACTTATCTACTTCGCTGCATGCTCAAGAGGTAGCAAGAAGGATTGTTGTCGCCGTTGCCAGGTAGGATACACATCAATACTACCAAGTACCCATCACAAACTCATCTCTTGCATTTAATTTATTTTCCATTTGCCTCTCGTTTTCAGAAAATACCAAAAATATTTGCCTTTTTATTCGCCCTTCTTCCGTTCGTCTCTTGTTTGCTATGTTTGCTTGTGTTGCCATGTGCCTTCTATTTTCTTGCTAAAAAATTATTGATATGGATCCTCATCCACTTGCTAATCTTTTCAAAATACCAAATTATGATGAACCAATTGCTAGTGAGTTGAGTGCACTTGATTATCTTTATGAAGTTTTGTTTGAAAATCATGAATCTAAATTTTTTGATGAGGTGTTGAAAGAAAAAATTATAAGGTGATTCATGATATCTCCTTGAATGAAAAGCATGATTGCCATGTTGTTAGTATTAATCCTCTAAATATCCATGATACTAATGATATCCAAAACCACAAGCTTGGGGATGCTACGCTTGATATAGATGATATTTTTTGTTTCCCAAGTTTTGGTGATGACACATATGCTATAGTTATATTGTGAGATTCCTTCATGATGCTACTCACAATTATTATGAGGGAGGAACATATGCTTGTAGGAATTACAATAATATCAAGTTTCCTCTCTATGTGTTCAAAGTTTTGAAGTTATGCTTGTTTTTCCTTCCTATGCTAGTTGATTATTATTCCCATAAATTGTTTGCTCACAAAATCCCTATGCATAGGAAGTGGGTTAGACTTAAAAGTGCTTGTCATGATTTTCATGATGCTTTATTGCATATTTCAACTTTTTATGTGAGCATCATTGTAATCATTATGCCTAGCTAGGGGCATTAAACAATAGCGCTTGTTGGGAGACAACCCAATTTTATATTTTGTGTTCTGTTTTTTCTTCTGTTTTTGAGTGTTTCCCACATTATTACTTCTGTATTAATTATGTTTTGGTGTTTTAATTAGTGTTTGAGCCAAGTAAAACCTTTGGGGTGATCTATGGTAGTTGTTGATTTGATCTTGCTGAAAAACAGAAAACTTTTGTGCTCAGTCCAGGAATTTTGTAATTTTTTCAGGGAGTCTAATTGCTCTGAAAGTTTTGCACATGATTGATACATAAATTTACCAGGTTTTTCGAATTTTTCAGTATTGTTTGAGATACAGAACTATACGAAGTTCCAGATTGCTACAGACTGTTCTGCTTTTGACAGATTCTGTTTTCTTTGAGTTGTTTGCCTACTTTGATGAATCTTTCGGTTGTATCATGTGGTATGAGCCATGGAGAAGTTAGATTACAGTAGGTATAACACCAATATAAATAAATAATGAGTTCACAACAGTAAATAAAGTGGTGATTTATTTTCTTATACTAACGGATCTCACGAGTTTTCTGTTAAGTTTTGTGTTGTGAAATTTTCAAGTTTTGGGTAAATATTGGATGGACTATGGAATAAGGAGTGGCAAGAGCCTAAGCTTGGGGATGCCCAAGGCACCCCAAGTCATACTCAAGGATGCCAAAGAGCCTAAGCTTGGGGATGCCCCAGAAGGTATCCCCTCTTTCATCTTCAATCCATTGGTAAATTTACTTGAGGCTATATTTTTATTCACCACATGTGTTTTGCTTGGAGCATATTGTATGATATGAGGCTTTTCTTGATAATTTGACACAATAATCCTTGCTGCACACATATTTTGAGAGAGACACACTGAATCATGTCTTTATTAGAATACTCTTTGTGCTTCACTTATATCTTTTGAGTTGGATAATTTTGCTCTTTATGCTTCACTTATATCTTTTAGAGCACGGTGGTGTTTTCGTTTTATCAAAATACTTGAACTCTTGTACCTCACTTATATTATTTTGAGAGTTTCTAAAAATAGCATGGTAATTGGTCTAGGTTATGAATTTAGTCCTAATATGATAGGCATCCAAAAGGGATATAATAAAAACTTCCATATTACGTGCATTGAGTATTTATGAGAAGTTTAATTCCTTGCATAAAGTTTTGAGATATAAAGATGGTAATGTTAAGAGACATGTTAGGAAGTAAATTGTGATTTGGTAAAAATACTTGTGTAAAGGTTTGTGATTCCCGTAGCATGCACGTATGGTGAACCTCTATGTAAGGAAGTCGGAGCATGACTTGTTTATAGATTGTCGACCATTGTGTGAGGGTCGGGGGCACGCGATGGTTAACTCCTAGCAACCGCCCCCTACGAGCATGCGTTTAATGCTTTGCTTCAATGACTAATAGACTGTTGCAATAAGTATGTGAGTTATTTATGAATAATGTTGAGTCCATGGATTATAGGCACTCTCACCCTTCCACTTTTGCTAGCCTTTCTAGTACCGCGCAACTTTCGCCGGTGCAACACACACCTTCCTCAAAACAGCCACCATATACCTTCCTCAAAACAGCCACCATATATCTTTCCTCAAAACAACCACCATACCTACCTATTATGGCATTTCCATAGACATTCCGAGATATATTTCCATCCAACTTCCAGAGTTTCCTTTTATGACATGCACCATCACTTCCATATTGCATATAGAGTCATATTTTGTCATAGGTATCGAGTTGTAATTTTCCTTTTTGAGTTGTAAGTAAATAAAAGTGTGATGATTTTCATTATAGAGCATGTCCCATGTGAGGAAAGGATGATAGAAGCTATGATTCCCTTATTAGTAGGGATGAGAGTCCGAACTTTATGAAAAATAAAAGAGACCAGCGAAGCCCAATAAAAATGTATAAAAGAGGCCTTAGATGCCCAACAAAAAATGAGAGAAAAGAGAGAAGGGACATTGCTACTACCTTTTGCCACACTTGTGCTTCAAAGTAGCACCATGATCTTCAGGATAGAGAGTTTCCTATTTTGTCACTTTCATATAGCTAGTGGAATTTTTTCTTCTTGATGCACGTCAACTTAGTTTATTTTTGAGCTTTCATACACTTATAGCTCTAGTGCATCCGTTGCATGGAAATCCCTACTCACTCACATTGATATCTATTGATGGGCATCTCCATAGCCTGTTGATACGCCTAGCTGATGTGAGACTATCTTATCCCTTTCCTTGACAACCTCCACCACATTCTATTCCACCTATAGTGCTATATCCATGGCTCGCGCTCATGTATTGCATGAGAGTGGAAAAAGTTTGAGAAAATAAAGGTGTGAAAACAATTGCTTGACATTTCATCGGGGTTGTGCATGATGTAAATACTTTGCGTGGGGAAGATGGAGCATAGCCAGGCCATATGATATTGTAGGGATAAGTTTCTTTTGCCATTATATTTTGAAGAGATACAATTGCTTCGCTAGTATGCTTGAAATGTTATTGTTTCTATATCAATATTAAGCTTTTGTTTTGAGTCTTACGGATCTGAATATTCATGCCACAATAAATAATATTACTTGGATAAATATGTTAGGTAGCACTCCACATCAAAAATTCTATTTTTATCATTTACCTAGTCGAGGACGAGCAGGAATTAAGCTTGGGGATGCTGGTACGTCTCCAACATATCTATAATTTTTTATGATGGCATGCTATTATATTATCTGTTTTGGATGTTTTATATGCATTATTATGCTATTTTATACTATTTTAGGGACTAACCTATTAATCTAGAGCCAAGTGCTAGTTTCTATTTTTTCCTTCTTTTTGAGTTTTGCAGATATGGAATATTAAACGGAGTCCAAACGGAATAAAACCTACGGTAGGAATTTTTCTGAAAGGAAACAAGTCATCCAAGCTTGGAGTGCACGCCAGGGGAGGTGCCAGGGCGCCACAAGCTTGCTAGGCGCGCCCCTTGGCCGCGCCTAGAAGGCTTGTCACCTCCTGGAAGGTCCCTAACCCTATTCTTTGGCCTATACATACCCAAATATTCCTGCAACATCAAAAGGAGCCATCAAAATACTTTTCCGCCTCCAGAAGCCTTCGTTCCCGAGAGATCCAATCGTGGAGCCTTTTCCGGTAATCTGTCGGAGGGGGTTTCGATCACGGAGGGCATCTACATCAACTCCATTTCCCCTCCGAAGATGCGTGAGTAGTCCACCATAGGCCTACGGGTCCATAGCTAGTAGCTAGATGGCTTCTTCTCTCTCTTTGATCTTCATTACCATGTTCTTCATGATCTTCATGGAGATCTATTCGATGTAATACTCTTTTGTGGTGTGTTTGTCAAGATCCGATGAATTTTGAGTTTATGTTCACATTATCCATGAATCTTATTTGAATCTTCTCTGAATTCTTATATGCATGATTTCATATCCTTGCAAGTCTCTTCGAGTTATTGGTTTGGTTTGGCCAACTAGATTGGTAATTCTTGCAATGGGAGAAGTGCTTGGTTCTGGGTTCAATCTTGCGGTGTCCTCACCCACTGACATAGTAGGGGTAGCGAGGCATGTATTGTATTGTTGCCATCAAGGGTAACAAGATGGGGTTTTAATCATATTGCTTGAGTTTATCGATCTACATCATGTCATCTTACTTAATGTGTTACTCTGTTCTTCATGAACTTAATACTCTAGATGCAGGCAGGAGTCGGTCGATGTGTGGAGTAATAGTAGTAGATGCAGAATCATTTCGGTCTACCTGACACGGACGTGATGCATATATGCATGACCATTGCCTTGGATATCTACATAATTATTCGCTTTTCTATCAATTGCTTGACAGTAATTTGTTTACTCACCATGATATTTTCCTTCAAGAGAGAAGCCTCTAGTGAAATCTATGCCCCCTGGGTCTACTTTCCATAATATATTTTCAGATCTGTAAACCAAAAATACCAAAAATACCTTGCTGCAATTTACTTATCTTTTACTTTCTGTTTTTTTTACATTTATCTCTATCAGATCCAATCCTTGCAAATAACCATGAAGGGATTGACAACACCTTTATAGTGTTAGGTGCAAGAGTTTGATTGTTCGTGTAGGTGCATCCATTGGTGACTTGCTTGTTCCTCCTGCTGGATTGATACCTTGGTTCTCATCAACTGAGGGAAATACTTATCTACTTCACTACATCACCCTTTCCTCTTCAAGGGAAGACCAACGCAAGCTCAAGAGGTAGTAGTGTGCGTAGGAGCCAATAGGAAACCGTGCCCGATGCAAAGACGATGCCACGTGTACTTTTTTCGGGAAACATGTCTGATGATGTTATATATGGTACACGTTTCCCAAATAAATCTCGTGTGCGATGATGAAGATATCACATACACAGTGTCTACAATGGCCCATGTGGATTAGTTATCGTTTTGCAAACGGTCAAAGGTCAAACTTTATTTGTTTTCCATGAGAAATTAGACATGTTTCACTCGTCTTGGATGTGTTTGATTGATCCCAAATCCCATACGTACGCCCAAACGATTATGTGTGTGATCTGCTCCTCCATCGCACACGATTATATTTGTAGATCGATTGCATTTGTTGGCCACCATCACCGACGGTTGTGCAGTGTCGTGTGGGATGGACGTGGGATGGACCCCCCTATGGCCCTCACATGCAAGGCGACAGTTTGGAACTACGTTGTGAAAAGGGGTTAAAAACCGTTTGTATAGCACATCGATGCACCAGTGTTTCATTCTTGGTGGAGGCAATTATCGTGATGCTTGAGTTCTGGTAATAAGAGTTTTTGTGTTTATCTCAATATAGAATGTGTATCCATTGATATCATATGATTGGTAGGTGGCGATGATGCATGAGGTTCCTACTGCTACATTGATGAGATTTGCATTGGCAATACCCGTTGATAGTGGTTTCTCCCAATTCACTCTTTTGACCAGACTGCAAATTTGGTGTTGTGATCTCTAATGATCTAGGCTTCGGTCCTCTGCCTCCCTGCCATTGCATGCTCTCTCTTTAAGGTGTCCCTGTGAGTCTACTACCAAGGAGTGATTATATCAGCTTGTTGTAACACAAATTTGTGCGCTCTGTCGAAGCCATCTTGGCGTTTCTGTATATCCACATGTAAATCATGCTTCAACTGTGAGTGACTTACTCCATCAAGCCTATCAGCATGCTTCCTCGTGGGTGAACCAAGAGATTGATCATCATCTATATAATTATTGCAGAATGATGTGCACTCTTCAGTTAGATTGGCATGGACGATGCTTCCATCCGGACGGGCCCTGTTATGAACGTAACCCTTCATAGTTTCATTCATCCTTTCAAACGGGAACATGGTATGCAAGAGTGTCGGTCCAATGTTTTTAACCTCAGAAACAACATGTATGAGATGCACCATCACATCAAAGAATGACGGGGGGTATATCTCAAGCTCACATAGTATTGTGATGATCTCCTCTTATAGTCGAGTGAGATGTCACACACTGATTGACTTTCGAAAGAGAACGTCGAAAATGTTGCAGAATTCAGGAAGTGTGTTGTGAACATGATCATCCATTATCCCTCTGAGGGCCACCGAAAGTAATTGCGTCATCATCACATGACAATCATGGGACTTCATGTTGGTAAAGCTTTGCTTTTTTGTGTCAAGATTTCTGCGTATAAGCCCCGAGTAACCAGAAGGAATTTGATGCTGTCAAGGAAATTGAAAAGTTCATGAAGCTCATCCTCGTCGAGTGTGAAGCAAGTTGTGGGCAATAGTCTTCTTTGTTTTTTGACACGATTTTGCACTTCATTGTCTCGTCGGCTATGGCGATGTTTTTGCCCTTGGCCGTATCCTTGGTTCTTGTAAGGGATGCGGGTTGGAGCTCTTCCCTAATACCTATATCTTTCAAGTCTTGTCTTGCCCTCGTACCGTCTTTACTTTTTTGGGCATGTCAAACAGTGTGCCAAGCAAACTCTCACAGATATTTTTTGTGGTATGCATCATATCAAGAGAATGCAGCAAACTGAGTAGTTCCTAATACTTCAAGCCCCGGAAAACAGAATTTCTTTTCCATACTTTTAGCAGCATTTTCTCAGCTTTCTTTTTCTTCCTTCCTGGCTTCGGGCAATCTGTCCAATTCTCTAACATCTCATGGATTTCTTCTCCACTCCTCTTACATGGTGGCCCTCGGGCCTCATTTGTGTTGTCGAGCAGGTCGCCATGACTTCTCCACTCATCATCTTTGTCAAGCCACCTTCAATGACCGATGAACACTGTTTTGCAACAACCCTTTTTTAATAGCTGGAGAAAAGATGTGTCATCCATACATTTAGCACATCCGCAATGTCCATGACACGCTTGTCCGAAAATATATCCGTAACCTAGATAGTCATGAACGGTCATGAGAAATGTTGCTCTCATTGGAAAATAGTTTCCAGTGCTGGCGTCCCACGTTTTGACCCCTTCATCATTCCATAATATGTCTAACTCCTCCTTCAATAGCTCCAGATATGTGTTGATATCGGTGCCTGGTTGGAGCAGTACTTGAATGACCATTACCATGTGTATGTACTTTTATTTCTTGCAGAGCCAAAGTGGGAGGTTGTACATCCAAACAAACATGGTCCATGTATTATGTGTGCTACTCTGCTTGCCAAATGGATTTAGTCCATCGCTATTGACACCCAACCTGGGGTTTCTTGGTTCTGTTTCGAATTCTGGTTCAATGCAGTTGAGTGCTTTCCATTGACAACCATATGCAATATATCTCAGAATGCCATCATTTTTTGATTTCCTAGTCTTATGCCAAGTCATGTTCTTTCCTTCCTTCGCGTCAGCAAAATAACATTGTAGGCGTGGAATCAACGGAAGGTACCATACAACATTTCAAGGATCCTTCTTTCCAGGCTTGTATCGGGGTTCCTTGGAAGTTGGACACTCTGTTTTCTACTCATGCTCGTTACGATATAAGATGCAATCATTTATGCATGCATGATTGTTATATGTGGCAAATCAAGAGGGCACACGATCTTTTTCGCCTCATCAACACTCATAGGAAACAAATTCCCCTTGGGCAAAACTGTGTGTAAATATTCCAATGTAACGTCCACACTTGTGTTCGTGCTCCTGAATCTTGCCTTGATGTCTAGAAGTTTGAGCATGACATGCAAGCGGGTGTGCTCACAGTCGCAACCTTCATACAGTGGAGCATTCATGTCTAACTCCTAGCCAACTTTAGAGCCTTCATAATAGCAGCTCTCTGATTTGTTGTCTTCTTCTCAAGCAGTTCTTTAACATGGGGATCCTGTAGCATTTCAGCTAACGACATATCCTGGATGACATGGTCCTCTTCATGTTCGGGTGGTGTTTCATCATTTCCTCCTCGAGGCGCATGTTCATTATTATTTTCTCCTTCTAGCGGCCCTGCTAATTGACATTCGAAAGAGTTCTCTGCTTCCATATCTTCCACTCCGTCGTCGTCATGTACATCATCATTCTGCTCACCATATGTTGTCCAGCATGCATAACCTTCAACGAAACCAAGACAAAGCAAGTGCGCGAGGATGCTATCATCGAACAGGTTATGGAAAATTCCATTTTTGCAGGCCTTGCATGGACATAATATATGTGTTTCACACTTTTGTATCATATTCGTCATCGCAAAATTGAGAAGGCCTTCACACTTCATGTTGGAAATATGCCCTAGAGGCAATAATAAATTAGTTATTATCATATTTCCTTGTTCATGATAATCGTTTATTATCCATGCTATAATTGTATTGATCGGAGACTTAGATGCATGTGTGGATACATAGACAAAACCATGTCCCTAGTATGCCTCTAATAGACTAGCTCGTTGATCAAAGATGGTTAAGGTTTCCTAGCCATGGACATGAGATGTCATTTGATAAACGGGATCACATCATTAAGAGAATGGTGTGATGGACAAGACCCAAACTACAAATGTAGCATATGATCGTGTCAGTTTATTGCTACTGTTTTCTGCATATCAAGTATATGTTCCTATGACCATGAGATCATGCAACTCACGGATACCGGAGGAGTGCCTTGTGTGTATCAAACGTCGCAACGTAACTGGGTGACTATAAAGGTGCTCTACAGGTATCTCCGAGGGTGTCTGTTGAGTTGGAATGGATCAAGACTGGAATTTGTTACTCCGTGTGACGGAGAGGTATCTCGGGGCCCACTCGGTAATACAACATCACAATAAGCCTTGCAAGCAATGTGACTAAGTGTTAGACATGGGATCTTGTATTACGGAATGAGTAAACAGACTTGCCGGTAATGAGGTTGAACTAGGTATGGATATACCGACGATCGAATCTCGGGCAAGTAACATACCGAAGAACAAAGGGAACATCATACGGGATTAACTGAATCCTTGACATAGAGGTTCGATCGATAAAGATCTTCGTAGAATATGTAGGAACCAATATGGGCATCTAGCTCCCGCTATTGGTTATTGACCGTAGTGGTGTCTCGGTCATGTCTACATAGTTCTCGAACCCGCAGGGTCTTCACACTTAAGGTTCGGTGAAGTTTCGGTAGTATAGAGTTATGCATGGTGGTGACCGAAGGTTGTTCGGAGTCCCGGATGAGATCCCAGACATCACGAGGAGCTCCGGAATGATCCGGAGGTAAATATTGATATGTAGGATGTCCTATTTTGGTCGCCGGAAAAGTTTCGGGCTCATCGGTAGTGTACCGGGAGTGCTGGTAGTGTATCGGGAGACCATCGGGAGGGGTATTTATACCCAAGAGGTTACATGGGCTGCGGGAGAGTAAATACCAGCCCTTTGTGGGCTGGTGGAAGTCCCACACAAGGCCCATGCAACTGGGAAGAAAAGCCCAAAGAGAAAAAGGTGGAAAAAGGCAAAAAAGGCAAAAATAAGGAGGAGTCCTAGTCCTACTAGGATTGGAAGAAGAATCCTCCAATCCCACTAGGTTCGGCCGACCCAAGGGCTGCCTATTTGTTAGCCAAGCCTCCTCCTCCTCTCTTCCTATATATACTAGAGGATTTTAGGGTTTTGGCACAGAATTTTCAGCCACGTGCTACCTGTTCCTCTAGTGCATAGTTTCTTCTCTAGGTCGGATTTCTGCAGTGCTTAGGCGAAGCCCTGCCGGAATTGCTCCACCACCATCACCGCGGCACCGTCACACTATCGGTGAACTTGTCTACCTATCCGCTCCCTCTTGCTGGATCAAGTAGGCAGAGATCGTCATCGAGCTGTACGTGTGTTGAACGCGGAGGTGCTGTCCGTTCGGCGCTAGATCGGAAGGACCGTGATCAAGATCGCGAGACGGATCGTGATGAGTTGGCGGGACGGATCGTGATGAGTTCGCGAGACGGATCATGATTGGATCGCGGGACGCTCGGCGATTTGGATCGCGAAGACATTCGACTACACCTACCGCGTTTCTTAACGCTTCCCACTTAGCGATCTACAAGGGTATGTAGATCCACTCTCTCTCTCGTAGATGCTCATCACCATGGATAGATGTTGCGTGTGCGTAGGAAATTTTTTGTTTCCCATGCAACGTTCCCCAACACTTCGATCCATATTGAATCTTTCAATTGATCAAAGTAGCATGTAAAGGGAAATACAAAAACAATTACATATATATTAACAATGAGCAAGGGCATACAAAATTTTGGCAAGGCCTTTGCTAAAAAAATGGTACATATTGAGCACCAGAAATATGACGAAACAGAAATGAAACAAAGTTTTGCCAATACATTGGCAACTCTCTCTACAAATTCGCCATCCATGCATGTTTCGCCATACAACAATCACACACGTACATAACATGCATAATTAAATGACAAGGAAGTGTTTTGTATTAATTACCTCAAGCAGAAGAGACACGAGTCGAGCTAGTCCTTGATCGATCCGGCGATAATCCGGTCGACCGTACGTAGGTTGGAGGACGCCATTAATGGAGGGTGCAGGAAAATTTAGTGCAAGTGGATGGAGGAGAGATCCAGATATGGCTAGCTTAGAGAGTGGGTGTGTGAAGGCTAGCAAACATAACTAATGCATCACCTATCTAGATCCAACTACCTAATTGAGAATCATGATAAAATAATTGGGTTTCTCAAGATGAGGAGGGAAGAGAGAGGAGGAAGAGGAAAAGGCAAGACAAAGAAGAAGGGGAATCTAATGTATAGACAAGGGTTATCTCGTGATAATAGTGTTGCGACTTTATTACTGACGTTTCAAGACAACAGTTCGCCAGCACTAACATGTATACTCCTGGCATGCCATTATATGCTACGCCAGTGTTATGTGGGTCTCAATGTTGACCTAAAAAAATGGACCCACAAAATAAACTGTTGGCGTCCGAACGAAAGCAACGTCATAGATATAGGAAATATTGTCGGCGTAGTACCAACCTGGTACGCCAACAATAAGTTACGTCTGCACAAGTAGCGTTTCGCGTACGTCCAACACCAACACTAAGTAAGTAGCTATGTCGTGCCAAAGTGGATGACCCCAACGATATTTGAAAAATATAGTGCTAGCGTTGGCTGAAAATGGTGTGCCACCAATAAGAGTTGTGGCTAGCCATTCCTCTACTAGTGTTTGGTGCAAGACAATTGTACTCATCTTATGGGTGTCTATATATATATATATAGATATTTTTGAAAAGAGGAATATATTAATATCAAAAGATACCAATTACACCCAGCCTTTGCATCAACAAGATGTGTAAAAGCATCCAGGATGCACGCAACCAAAAAAGCAAAGAGAAAGGAAAAAGAAAAAAATGACCATGTCACAATGATCAATCACCGGTAGTAGCATCACTCTAACCAGCACCAAAGACAACACCCATACTAGATAGAAGGTTCTCCAAAAGTAACGCCTCTAGGAAGAAACAATGCACACACGTTGTTGTTGCCCGATCAAGATAGTAGGTTTTCACCCTGAAGAAAGATCACGTTTCTAAAACAATGCTTTCAAGAAGTCATTGCCAGACACAATCAATAAAGGCCAAACCTTGGGGTTTCAGCCTGAAAATTACGCCTCGGTACTCAAAGGATTACCACCAACAAAGAACTCCTCCAATGTTGTCGCCCCCACTTGCGAAGGCTGCTAATGCAAGTCACATACCACCATGCTCACAGGAACTCGTGTCCGGTCTGGACGGAAACATATCCCGCAAGCTAAATCTGAACAACTGACTGTGAAGTAAAGTCTTCATCGCATCCAAGACCCCGCCTTCGCCATTTGCAGGTCCTCCAATTATGCCACGACATTCTCCACATGTGTTTCAATACTTAAAAATCTTGGTGCATACATGTCCCAAGGTGTCAATAAAAACAGAGCTTCACGATACCCGATGAAGCTAGTTATGTTGATGAAGCGGGTGGACACGATCGATCCCTATCCAATCAAGGTGTCCAAGGAGCGCCATATATGCTAGTCCTTATTTTACATCGAAGGAGAAGTTTGAAACCCGCCGATGGCTAGATCAAAGAGCCATGCTTTCACGCCGAGCCTGTCAAACCTCGTGCATAATAGCTCACCGAAGACAAAACCCAGATCTATGTTGTCGGGCGTCAAAATAATTGAGCACCGCAAGATCGAACCCATCACAACGTACAACTTTCACTGAAGATAAATCAATCTAGTTGGTCAAACCAAGCCGATAGATCAGAGAGATACATGAAGCTATAACAATCATGCATAAAAGAATTCAGAGAAGACTCGATTAATAATCATGAATAATCTGATCATAAACTCACAACTCCTCGGCTTCCAAAAAACACACCGCAAAAGAGGATTACATCAGATAGATCAACGCGAAAATCACGGTGAACTTTGTATTGAAGATTAGAGAGAGAGAGAAAGAGAGAAAGAGAGAGAGAGAGAGAGAGAGAGAGTCATCTAGGTACTAACTATGGACCCGTAGGTCTGTGGTAAACTACTCAGACGACATCATGGAGGTAGCAAGGTTGATGTAGATGCCCTTCGTGATTGCTCCCCCCTCCAACAAGGCACTGGAACAACTCTCCAGAAGGGCTCGCGGTGGAACAGAGAATTGCGGCAATGGAAAAAGTATTTCGTGTGGCTCTCTGTTGGTTTCCCGATTTTAGAGAATTTATAGAGATGTAATTAGGTTAGACGGAGCCACGAGGGGCCCATAAGGTAACAGGGCGCGTCCTGTTGCCTTGCTGTCTCCTCGTGCATCGTCTGGTCTCCCTTCGAAGCATCCAATTCTTATTTTGGTCTAGAAAAAATCATGAAAATGTTTCGTAGCATTTGGACTCTGTTTGTTACTAGTTTCCCGGAAAGCCAAAAACACGCAGAAAATAATAACTAACACTAGGCACTGGGTAAATAGGTTAGTTCCCCAAAATGGTATAAAATAGCATATAAAATATCCTAAAATTATAATATAATAATATGGAACAATCAAAAATTATAAATACATTGGAGGCATATCATGCATCGAGTCCTTGTTGCTTCTAGAATTGTGCATATGTCCTGATTCAAATTTTGTACACAAACAAATTCCCTTAAGTAGCAATTATAAATCAACTACTACCTAAACATAACAAGATTGAGACATATGAAACTTGTCTGTAAATCATTTTAGCAAAATTTCAATTTCATCTTACAAAAAGGCTTTAAAGGATAAATGTTGTAGGTAGTTGGCAAACTAGTTGTATTGAGGGGTCAAAACCTTATAAAGTGGTCATGCTTTCACATTGCTCCTTCTTATTTTAACTTGTTGCCTTTTCTATTAACCAATATCTTAGTTCGGAAGATGTCGAAACATTTCCACTTCGCGACTGTTATCATAAACCACAAAAATGATATCTAAAGATAATATGATACCAATTTATAAATAAGATTTATTCAGATGTTTAGTTTAGCGTTTAACAAATTTAGCTATTCCCATCATAATAACATGAATGAACATATTGAACATTTTGCCTCTTAGAACATACACATTACGATGGACCCCTAAAAAATTACATTATGATGGATACATAGGAATACCTAACAACAAAATATGGACACAATTTTCGGATACTATTATGTTATCAGAGAAAGGTCTATTGAACCCCTAAAATATGGACACAATTTTAAGATACTATTACAATACGATGGACCCCTAAAAATATGAAGCTATTATTTGCACAAGCAAATAATAGAAATATATTGGTGGGGGGGGGAGGGGGGCGTTCAGGTACCTCGAGTTCGTAGGCGCGGAGGGCGGTGACGGGGACAGGGGCGTGCGACCGGAGCGCCATCTCGTCGTCCCACTCTAGACCCCGCACGCTTCAAGGGAACACGAAGGGCAGCATCAGGCGGCATGGGGGATCGAGAGGAGGAATTGGAAGGAGTGGGGAACGAGCGGCGCGGCGAAGGAGGAAGATGAGGGTGGGACAAGTGAAACGTATAAGATTGTTTTTTTACTGGGTAGGGCAGCTAAAACGGACAAGTTATGGACCACGCCAGTACTATTTGTATCAAACAAAAAAAAACCTGCAATTACCTATGACGTTGGACAAAATTGTAACGCCAGCAATAAGTCAGTAGCTATGACATGCATAAATGGGCTACGCCAACGTTATTTAAAAAATATCGTGCTGATGTCTCTTGAAAAGATCGCACCAACAACATAAGTTATGCCTAGCCATTTCTCCACTAATGTCATAGTAGTAACACTCGTCCAGCTCACCCGCGCTATTTCTGGTGCCCACCTGCAGTGCGTGTACCAAGCCCGTGCTACTCCAGGGTGGGACAAGTGAAACGTATAAGATTGTTTTTTTACTGGGTAGGGCAGCTAAAACGGACAAGTTATGGACCACGCCAGTACTATTTGTATCAAACAAAAAAAAACCTGCAATTACCTATGACGTTGGACAAAATTGTAACGCCAGCAATAAGTCAGTAGCTATGACATGCATAAATGGGCTACGCCAACGTTATTTAAAAAATATCGTGCTGATGTCTCTTGAAAAGATCGCACCAACAACATAAGTTATGCCTAGCCATTTCTCCACTAATGTCATAGTAGTAACACTCGTCCAGCTCACCCGCGCTATTTCTGGTGCCCACCTGCAGTGCGTGTACCAAGCCCGTGCTACTCCTAAATAAAAGTAGCGCGACCCTCTACCTAAAAAGTTTTTCCTAATAGTGCATGTTGTTGGGCTGGGCCAGAATTACAAGAACGTGGGTGTTGGTTCTCCTAGCTAGCGCTTAAGATGCCGACTAGGTTGTCTCGAAGGATCATGCGATGGGTATCAAACATGGAAGAAGGGCCCGTTAACTTTCTTGTTTAAGAAAAATGTATAGGCAACAATCTGCTGGAACACTGCATGCTCCTCTGATATTGTAGTCTTCCCTTTATCGCGGGAAAGAACATAAAAGAATCTAGCACCATAACTAGGATCCATGGTTTTCTGCACCTCCAAGTTCCAAAGAGGCTACTGAAGTCGAGGGGGGACTAGGTTGAGAGAAACAGAGCTTTTTCTCTGCCATTTTTTTTCATTTTTTGAGACAAACTCGTCAACCTTTATTTATATCAAAATGTTCTAGGTACAAAAAGAAGATCACAAGGATGGCCTAATCAAACATGACAGCCAAATCCTAAAGATAAAGCATGCTTAGTGAGGTTGTAAGCCTCTCGAGCTCCTAAACTCGTAGACTATATTACATGAAGAAACAACGTTGAATGTCCATTATTTCATGTGTTATTGCTCCATACTGTGCCGAAGAACCTTGCCAAGTTCCATCCACCACTGCCTTGCAATCGGTATTATGTTATTTACCATTATCTTTTCATAGAAATCAATTTGGGGCCATCTTATTAAATCCACTTTTCTTGGGCCTGAAATATGCGATGGCCGTACAACTTCACAGGAAAAGAAACAAATTTTGCTCAAGATAAAAAAGGAAAAGAAACAAATCGAAAATCCAAATTCTCTTGAAATGTAATAATCGAAAGTCCAAACCGCTGACAGCCCTTCAACGCAACCACGCTCCTAATCAGAGGAACGTCTGCAAAAACTCAAGCACCTTATCGACATCTTCAGGCAAGACACCCTTCACTGGATCCGCCATCCTGAACCGCTCAGCCCATGCGGCCAGGGCCGGCGTCCTCGCCGAGTCCATGAGCTTGACGCCGATCATCTTCCCGATCACCACGAACCAGCCCAGGTAGCTTCCAAGCACAACGTCGACGAACCCGATGCCGTCGCCGCCGAAGAACGGCTTGCCCCCGGAGCATTCCCCCAACGCGCCTTCCAGCATCTCCATCGCCGAGATGGCTTGCACTGCCGCCTCCATCTTCTCCTCGGTCTTGGGGGCGTACAGGATCGTGAACCACGGCGACCCAACCTGCAACACATCCGTCGCTCGAGCTTACTTCCACACAATAATTGAGCTAAGAGCGCGCGGTGAAGAGTTGGCGATCGATGCATCGTGTACTTACCTTGTCGTCGACGTAGGTGGCCCAGAACCGGGCTATGGCGCGCTCGTGCGGGTCGGCGGGGAGGAGGCTCGGGCCGGTGCCGTGCCAGGCCTCGTCGATGTACTGCACGATGGCCTGCGACTCCGGGATAGGCTTGCCGTTGTGGATGAGGACGGGAACCTTTTTCTGGACCGGGTTGGAGGCGAGGAGGAGCTGGCCCTTGTTGTGGAGGTCTTCCTCCACGTACTCGTAGCTGATCCCCTTGAGGTTGAGCGCGATCTGCACCCTGTTCACGAACGGGCTGTCCCACACGCCTAGCAGCCTCACCTCGTCTCCTCCTGCTGCGGCTGCCATTGACAAGACTTGGCTCAGCGCTTGGATCTTTGAGTTCTTGGGATATGCTGATGATGGGACCTTGGATGCTGAAGCCGGTTATAAAGGAGTGAAGGTTTCGGAGTTCGGGGAGTTCAGTGCTGCGGCTAGCTAGGTTGTTTAATTCGGAGTTTTTTTATATGTTTGCTGATCAGGTCGGTTAACCGTTTAGATCATGGGCTCGTGGCCATCGAGTGAATGGACATGTGCATCACCGGTGACGTATATCGTCGGTTAATCATTTAGGTCAGACTTTTCTTTTGAAAAGAAGAAGAAAAGCGCCGGTAGGTACCGTGCTGGCTGCTGCACGCATTGCACCAAGGGCCATATGTGCATCACCTGTGACGTATCACTCGATCAAATCGCAGCCATTGGTCGCGTGAGTGAAGTTGGTGATTGGTGTTTAGTGTCACTTCAACGACTTCAAGAGTCAGTCTCATTGTCTATTCATGCATTGTTTACTCATCGGAGGAGAAGAAGCTCAATTCTCTTCATACCTGTAGACAATTTGACGTATTGGAGTCCACATAAATTGAAGACCGTTCAATCCTATTCCTGCCCACCTAGGAGAATAGCGTTTTGTCTAACGGTAGCGCTGGCTTCCGCGTGAATAGTAAATAAAAAATATAGTAATTGTTTTAACAAAATCTTTTTATAGATGTTCGTGTTAGTGTCGCAAACATTCTCAAAATTTTCATGCGAAACGAAGCATCGATGTTTCGACGGTGATTTTTTTTAAGGTGATATGTTGAGATAACATTTGTTTTTTATTCTGTTTGCGAAAGCTAAAATATTTAAACCTTTGACTATAAAATTTGTATGCAGCCTTCGGATATGACAAAAACCAATGTTGAGGATATCGTTTATCGTTAGTGTCTCGTTCAGCTGGTGATTAGAGACTAATCAGAAATCGGCCGATTAATCGATATTATTGGTCGACTATTAATCGATCATTTCTTTTCCAAATCCCAGGTTGCCAACACTAAAGCATGCTATATTCAACATCAAAACAATATTGGATAGAGGTGTTATCATGATTCCTAGCCTTTGAATACTCGTATAATGACAAGCAAAACAAGACAAAATTACACATATATACAATAGTACTAATCATTCTAGAATTGAACGCCTCTCATTCGATTGAGGCCATCAATTTAGAATAGGGTCATCGATTTTGACAGGGTCAATAATTTTTCACTCAATCATTTTAATCCTCTATAGCACTAAGCTCCTTATTTTTTTAAGGCCTTACAATCAATTAAGGTCTCAATTTGAAGTTGGGTCATTCAATTTTGACTGAGTAACCAATTTTTTCATTTTTAATACACTATGTTCCATAACTTTAAAACTTATCCCGTCAATCCTTGATTTTAACTCCGTCAATCCTTTGTTGTGGCAATGAAATCTCTAGATTTGTTAAGCTATAGTATAAACCCCCTAGAATCCGAGGCATCTCGTTCAATTGAGGTCACCAGTTTAGAATTGGGTCACCGATTTTGACCGGGTCAACAAATTTTCACTCAATTAATTTAATCCTTGTAATACTAAGCTCCCTATATTTTGAAGGCCTTACAATCAATTAAAGTCTCAATTTGGAGTTGGGTCATTCAATTTTGAGCGGGTCAACAATTTCACAATGAGCTCTCTTATTCATTTTCTAATACACTATGCTCCATAACTTTAAAGCTTTTCCCGTCCATCCCTGATTTTGACTCCGTCAATCCTTTGTTGTGGCAATGAAATTTCTAAATTTGTTAAGCTATTTCGTTTTAAAGCCTCTCATTCAACTCAACAGTTTCACATTGAGCACTTTCATTCTTTTTAAATACACTATGCTCCTTGATTTTAAAGCTTCTCCCATCAATCCTTGATTTTGACTCCGTCAATCCTTTGTTATCATGCACTTTGCTTCCACACATGATTTTTATATACATCACACATAGTTGTCTCACAATTGATGGACTGGTTATGTCCATGATGATGTTGTGCAGTGTTTGGATTGATTTGCCACTTTATTTAAAGATGTGTCGATGGAGCATGAAACTAGATATGCCGGTGATGATTCTGGTAGCGAGAATGGATAATCATCACCAAATGCGAACCTACCTCCCCCAAACAACTGTATTAGTCAGGATGAATCGTACAATGATAACGTAAGTGATGTGAATGTTGACAAAAAGAATCTAAGACAAACAACTTCATTGGCACTTACATGTCTTTCTTTGAATCTGTACATGTACATGTTGATGATGACAATAAGTGCATGATATAGATAAATCTTATGCTGAAATCACGAGCTAGGTACGTTGGAAAATAGGTAGAGGAAGGAATGATATAGCAACTACATTACTACTTACATGTCTTACTTTAAAATATGCACATGTCGATGTTTGTCGTGACGAGCAGAATAATATCGATGATGACAATGAGCTGAATGCCGTCGATGCATCTTATGATGAGAGCGCGAGCCAAATACATATAAAAAATTATGTACGGTAAGTAAAAATCTAACGACTAAGGGACTTACATGGTTCTTTGCCTAATTTTCTAGGGGGGTGTCGGTGGTCATAGCATGCCAATGCTGTTGAGTTTGAACTGGACATTGGCTATGATGAATACAATAAGAGTCCCTAGACATACATTGAAAAGTGATGGAAAAGACATTCACTCACATGGGAAGGATTACATGTGCTACAACCAGTATGCGAATGAATGTGGGTTAAATATTACGAGGGACTTTATTAAACGAGGAAAAGGTGATATGAAAAGTATCCACTGAGGTATCTTAGTTTTAGGGCTGAAAAACGAGAGAGCAAGTTTCGTACTATTGCAGGTCGTCTCCGTAGGTTCAGACCAGAGAGTCGGTGCTACTACGAAGCCCATCTAATAAAGAAGCTTGATACAAATCGGGGAATTGGTATGTTATCAGTTTCATTGATGGTCACGTCCATGTTCTTGCTTAACCGGGTGCAATCCCATTTATTCATTCTCATAATAAAATCAAGTAATTCCAGAGAGCTGAGATCTTAGCTATGGTAGAAGCTGGTATCAAAAAACACATAATTATAAACAACTCCATGAGCAGACAATAAGTATGGATCATATGCTAAGTCAGGATTTGGGAGGAAGAATATGTATAAATCCGTGAGGCATGGAGAAGATGAATCATGACAACCAGGAAGGACAATGATCTATTTTTTTCTTTGAGTACACTGTTGATGTTGAAGGAATATTGAAAACCATGTTTTGCTGTGATTCACAGTCACGTCGGGACTATCTGGACTACAGTGACCTGACCGTCTTTGATAGTATGTACAAGATGAATAGGTATGAAATGCGATTCATCCCTTCGTCAATCTGAACAACAAATCATTGCACAACGGTATTCACAGTCAGACGAGATGGAAGGTATGTGTCTTGGCTGCTTGAGACTTCATGAGAGCTACGCGTAAGTAAAATCCCAAGACCATAATTACAGATGGATATGCAGAAATGATAAAGGCCATTCAGAAGCTCATTCCTGACATATTGCACCATCTTTGTGCATGGCATATTGAAAAGAATATGTAGAGACTCCTTTACCATAAGTCTTTGAAGGAGTTAAGGTCACTACTATACTATGCCCCTCCACTTGTTGACTTTGAGGAGAGATGGGACACATTTGTCAGTAAAAGGAAGATGGAGAAAACCCAACAATGGTTGTGCATGATGTACATGAAGAGGCTTCATTCCGCATCATATTTGTGTGGTGGTTATTTTCTTGGTATGCGAAGCAACCAGAGGAGAAAGAGTCTAAACTCACGCCTTCACCTTTATCTCGACTTCGTTACGATCATTGTTTACATTGTTGTGCACTATGAGAACTGGATCGTTCGCCTCCCTGAAAACAAGGTGCAAGTCGATTGCACGACCTCACGGACTATACCGGTGCCAGTTACTGATTGTAAGGAGATTGAGTTGACCGCTTCCCATGCATTCACTCCGGTGAACTTTTATATTTTGCAGCATGATCCGAAGAAGGTTGGAGAGCTTGAGGTCCTTTAAAGATTGACAGGAACATACTCTCAAAGATTTATAGTGGCATGGAAGAAAAATAGTGAACGCAGATTTACTTTGGTCTATATCTCAGGTAACTCTGAAGAAACTATAAAGTGTAGTTGTCCAAGTATAAATCACAAAGGTTTACCTTGCAAACATATTTTCCATGTTTTGAATCGGCTCAACTTACCTGAAATACCTAAGCTTTGTGTCCTTTGAAGGTTCTTCAAAAATAAGATGATGGTCACCGAAGCTTTGTGAATCACACTGCATTTCAGCCTAACCGAGATCATTCAAATTTCAGAATATATTCAAACAATAATTTTTATTCAAACATCTGATAAATCATTCAAATAATTCATAATCCACCCAAAAACTTAAATTTCATTCAAACTTAGGGATATTTTACATAGATCTGAAATGATTTTTTTAAACAAAAACTAATCTAGGTCTTCTTCGATGCTGGCGAGGTCCACTATGTCCGTCTCCATGCATCCACCGGCACAGTCGTCATCATAATCATCAGTGTTGTCGGGGAGGAAGACCAACGTACAGATCGTTGGTCCTCGTGTCGTGGAGGGTCTTATGCAAACCCGTCTCGTCCACCGGGTCGGATGAGTCAACGAACTCTGGTGGGGGAATCCATCCAGGTGCCGACGACAAGTCACGGATAGCCCACGACAACCCCAACAAGTCGTCAGGATTGCTAGCCTCCTAGAGTGCTGCCAACTCCTCTAAATGCTCGACAGCCGGCATGGTAGGTGGGGCGACCGGAGTTGCTTCAGGGCATGATGTACAGCACAAGTGGCGGAGCTACGCCAAAAATCCTGGGGGGGAGGGGGCAGAACACAAAATGTTAGCATTTGAAAGGGCAAAATACTTATTTTCCTCTCACCTAAGCACCCTATTAATTTTTTACCTTCATAGAATCATGCATGGCTTGGGGGCCATAGCCCCCCAACACTACACTAAGCTCCGCCAGTGTCCAGCACATGCGCTCATTGCTTATGGCACAAGTCGTATCACGCGTGCCGCCAGAGGCACGGGTGCGTCGACGTGAATGTTGGTCAGTGGTGCTCGTTGAGCACCTCATCCTAGTGATGTCATCCCCAAAAAGCCCGAGAGATTTATTTGTTCCATTGGTCACCGGGATGACACCGAAGGTCGTTGTGGGGGCGGCATGTCCCTCGACCACATACCTGCCATGGATAATGTGCCACATCCCCTGCAAGTGGGTGGCTGACGACACAAGGATGTTCTCATGGGAACGAGCCTGACAGTAGATGGTAGGGGTACGAATGGAGAGGGTAGAGTCCTAGCTACGGTGAGGGTGTACACACAGTTGTATGAGTTCAGGCCCCTCTCGTGGAGGTAACAGCCCTACGTCTCAGTGCTCGGGAGCTTTATGTCGAGTGGAATGTAGAGATTACAATAGTTTTCTTAACCCTTGTGCAGGAGGGGAGGGGCGGCTTATATAGAGTTCGCTGCCCCTCATAATGGCCCCGCATAAATGGGTTTGGTCGTGGGATGTAAAGTCTGCCGTTACAGGTAACGTACGTAGTAAAAGCTATTAAGGGTCATTAAGCCAGTGTCTGCCCGTTGGGCTCTTGATGATGGCTCCTGGTCTTCTGGCATCAAGTGAAGCAAGGTCCGTCGAGTGACACGCAACTGCCGAGTGAGAGCCGGAGTCTCCGAGTGGATTACTGTCGAGTGACTTTGAACGTCTCCAGGGATCCACTCGGAAGTTCATGCTTGATCTTCAAGTCCTCCCATGTGGTGTCCTTAGGTAGGGTATGTAGGCCTTGCCTAGGACCCTACCCCGGGCACATATCCTCATCATTAGCCCCCGAATGGATCGGGGTTTGAGTGGTGGAAGGAGGTATCAACGTAGAATTTGAGTTAGTGTATCAAATCCTCCGAATGATATTTGGGATTTCCATGGAACTTGCGTCGATTGAACTCTGAGCATTAGCGTTCATTCAGGACCACCGGTCATCTCGCGTGCCGGTCATCTCGCCACGCTCTGGGCGCCGTCAGCGGTTGGCGTGTGCGGTTATCTCGCAGGCCCACCGGTCAGTGAGACACTCGGCAGCATATAAAGCATTCTGAGCCGTGGATTGCACAGTACCTTCCGCCGATTCTCCCTCTCTTCCTCCGCCTCCTCTGCTCCCCAACATAGCACACCGCTCTCATCCAACCAGAGTCGCCGCTCCAATGACGAAGAACGTGACGGAGAAGCTAGAGCACGCAAAGAAGGGGACGTCGAAGCTCAAGGGTAAGAAGCCCTCGACCGCTCGGTTCACCGCGCCCGTGGGGTGGATGCAGGGGGATTTTCTCCCCTCTGTTGTCACTCGCACCGACCTCGAGGGCCTTGTCTCCGACGGGCTGGTGGCGGACGGCGCTTGGAGGTTGGCGAGGGAGGAGCGCGAGCCGGAGCCGCGCGACAGAGAGCGGGTTCTTCTCCTCTCCCATGTAGAAAGAGGTTTCTCCATGCCACCCACCCATTCTTCCGGGGATTTCTGATTTTGTTTGGTGCGCAGCTGCATCACTTTCTGTCGAACACCATGGCATACTTGTCTGCATTCCTCACCTTGTGTGAGTGATTCCTGGGGTGCTCTCCCCATTGGGGGTTGTTTAAGCATCTCTTCACGGTCAGATCGCAGACTGTGAAGAGAATCCTTGCCGCCGACGGGAAGACCCACGTGCTCCAGTTGTGTGGAGGCTTAGGGGTCCAGAAAAGGCAACGTAGTTCCTTTCCTGCCATTACTCTTCCTGAGTCTGTCCGAGGCTGGCAATCGACCTGGTTCTACTGCAAAGATTTAGTGCCGCCCAACATGTCGACTGATCTTCCTCCGTCTTCACCTTACCGACCCGCTGCCCCCAAGTCCCTGAAGGTGACCGGCGAGGAGCATGTCCAAGTAGGTATCCTAGTCGAGGCCATGGTTCAACTGATCCGGGGCGGGGTGACAGGCATGGACCTTCTTGAAACGTTCCTCGGTCGACGTATACAGCCACTCCAGGCGAGAGACCACACCATTTGGCACTACTCAGGTCCGGGGGAGTCGACCAAGACGCATCCATAAGAAGTTACATAGGAGACTATCGAGCAGTGGCTTCGGAGCATCACCAGGGCTTGTGACAACCCCTCGGGAGCCAAGAGGATCCGGCCTTACTCGGCTAAAAACCCACCGAAGAACCTGGTGAGATGTGTAATGTCGACTGATACATTTATACTATCGAGTGATGTATTGACTTGTGGTATGACTCTCTTTTTTGAATTATGCAGGAATGGACGAACATGCACTCGCCCGTTCCCAACGGGAACCATGTGCATGACAGCATGGTGAGCGAGGGCGGCAGCATGGACGGCGACGGACTTTCCAACTCTGAGGATGAATACGAAGATTCTGGCGAAGAGGAAGGAGTCGAGTCGCCCCCTCATTGCGAAGGACGCACTAAGGCCCTCCATGACCCGGCAGCTGCTGAGGACAAGGCCCCGGGCCCAAGCGAGAAGAACCCAAAACGAAGCCGCCCCTCAACTGCCGAGTCGAACGGAAGACTGGCCAAGCAGCCTAAGCAAGCCACCTCCAAGCCTCACAAAGCACTACCCTGTATGAGGGTGGCCGTACCTGTCGTCTCCATGTAAGTGTTCATTTTCGAATTGTTCTGTCGACTGAAGTCTTGAGTTATATCTAAGTGAAAGTTGTCTAATCCATCAGAGCTGCAACATCTATGACCTCACCTCGTCGAGATGAAGAGGACGTAATGGATGTTGATACCGCTGACGCTGCCACTTCTCATAGAGGTAAGAAAGTTGTTAGTTTTTCCGAATAGGACTCGACACATGTAGATGTTGATGTTGTCGATTGTTCCAGAGGTCATTCAAGTGGAGGACGATGAGTGGCTGCTGGACACTTCGCGCGCTCGCACCCGAAGGGCGTCATCATTGCAAGCACCTCAGCGCTCAACTGCGGAGTCTTCCCAGAGGAGAGGTGACTCGACGCGACCCAAGGTTGAGTCTGCAATGCCTCCATCGCATGCTCCTCCAACTGTCTCGACCGTCGTGACGTTGGCCTCGATCGAACCTCTTCAGGCTACTCCAGCTGCTCCAGCGACTGCGCCGACCCCTCCTGCGCCGACCTTCCCTCTGCATCACACCCCGGAAGACCAAACTGGAGCTGCAAAGGAAACCATGATCCAGGCGGAGCAGCTCATGCTAAGGACCAAGGAGGCGTACGAGGCCAGCAAACTGGCTTTTGACGTCAGCGCAGCCCTCCACACCAATGTCCGAGTAAGTTCGATTGTAAGTCCATTGTCGATTGAATTATTGTCTTTTCTTGGCTGCCGAACACCCACTGGGTGATTGCCGTAGAATGTTTGAACTTCCTCCAGTCGAATAGATCGGTTCGTAGTCGAGTAGGACTAGGATTGGTAGTACACGCAGTACTGTTGTCGCTCAACATGTCGAGTGTGTTTTCTGACGAGTTACCCGACGGATCGAGAGTTAACCATCTCAGTGGGAGTGCTCTTAGCGCACCCACTGGGTGTAGTCCCCGAGACCTCTATCGAGTGCTTGCGTCGGCAGGGGTCTTAATAGAGATAGCTTTGTGTTTGAATTTGTTTACGGCGTGCGGAATGCCAGAGCCACCAGATGTGTCGAGTGGACTTTCTATTTGAATTCTTCCAACATGGGCATTCGCCATTCTTAATAACTCAGTCGACTGTCCAAGAAATCCTTGCTGATTGAACTCCTGTCTTTTGTTGGTTCCAGACGGCTTGCGAACTTGGGACGCAGTACAAGGAGATGGAGGAGGAGAAGAACCAATTGCAGGTGGACTTGGCGGTTGCCAACAACGCCCTGGAACGAGCATGTGCTGAGCTGAAGTCTCTGGGAGGTAATAAGTGCCGACTGTCAGCATTCCCATCTTCCCATTTTCATGTTTTGAACCGAGTGCTCTCGCTCAAACAGACGTGCGCAATGAAAACCGTCGACTCCCAGCGCGACTCAACAATGTTGTTTCTTTAGATTCCATGAAGAGGGCACTGGAGGAGAAGGACAAAGCCCTTGCTGACGCCCAACAAGTCGCCAAGGACAAAACTGAAGCTGCAGAGCAGAAGTTGACTGACGTCCAGAAGCTGGAAGAAGAGAACGCCAAGATGAAGCAGGAGCGTGCGGATCTTGTCAAGAAGGCCGAACAACTAACCAAGAGGAGCAATGGCCTGGAGAGGCATCTGGGCGAATTCTCGAGGAAGATGTATCTTCTACTCAACGGTGAGTATTTCTTGTCAACTGACATTTGCAATAAATTTTTGAGGGTTGCAGCTCATCGATTCCCCTTCTTCCATCAGAATTCTGCCAGGACTTTGAAAAGGAAACAGAGGAGATTGAGCCCATGCTTGACCCCACCAAGTCGCCAGTTGCTGATGCGGTGGCGATGAACATGTTGTGGCTTAACTTTCGGCTCCAGGGTGCCCAGGCCTATATCGCTCGACTGAAATCTGTCATGGAAAGGATCGACAAGGAGTTATGGCCTGAGGACACTCTTTAGCTCGACCTCAACTCCATGATGGCACGCCTGAACGAACTTCCCAGTCGAGTGCAAGCTTGGAAAAATATCTGTTGCTCGTTGCGGGGCCAACGTGGCGTTGTCTCTGGTCAGGGTCCATTGTAGGGACGTGAGGGAGGAGAAGCTGAAGGAGCTCCAAGTGGTAAACACGAAGAAACTCCAGTTCGAGGACTTCATGGAAACCTTCATCGAGGCGGCCACCAGAATCGTCGACGGCATCGACCTGGATACATTTGTCGAGCCCGCCAGTCCGTCGCCTGCCTAGAAACTTGAGTCTTTGGAAAAAACAATTAAATTTTCCTTGGTATGCCGAATGAAACTGTATCCCTTAAAACTTTATTCAGGCCTTAGGCCTGAGCTCATTTGCTTCTGCATACGACGTTTATCCGTAGTTTTATCCTTTGGATTTTGCTTGCGCTTTGGCTCTCAATCGTCTGTTCGACTGCTTTTGTTTTTTACTTAGACGAAATGTATTCGCAGCTAAGCCCCCGAGCATGAGGATCGCTCATCACTCGGAGTATTTTGAACTTACGCGAGTGTCGATTCGCATCTAAGCTGTCGAGTGGATGGATTACCATCGCCTCGACGAATTTTTTAACTTAGGCAAAATGTATTCGCAGCTAAGCCCCCGAGCGTGAGGATCGCTCATCACTCGAAATATTTTGAACTTAGGCGAATGTCGATTCACATCTAAGCTATCAAGTGAATGGATTACCATCGTCTCGAGGAACTTTTTAACTTAGGCGAAATGTATTCGCAGCTAAGCCCCCTGAGCGTGAGGATCGCTCATCACTCGTAATATTTTTAACTTAGGAGAATGTCGATTCGCATCTAAGCTGTCGAGTGAATGGATTTTTTTAACTTAGCGAAATGTATTCGTAGCTAAGCCCCCGAGCGTGAGGATCGCTCATCACTCGGAATATTTTGAACTTAGGCGAATGTCGATTCGCATCTAAGCTGTCGAGTGAATGGATTACCATCGTCTCGATGAATTTTGTTTGAACCTAAGAGAAGACAGATTCACGAATAGACCGTCGAGTGAATGGACTGCTATCCACCCGATAGGGTTTTTAACTTAGGTGAAACATGTTTCGTAGCTAAGTCCCCGAGTGTGAGGATTGCTCTTCACTCGGAGTATCCCCAAGTAAATAACTGCACGGTCGGAATTGACGAGGTATTAATTGCAGAGACACAAATTGCATTCATGAAGAACTCTTATTACATCAGAAAACTAATGTCTCAAGTGTAAAAACGTCGAAGCAGGTCTGCATTCGAAGCTCGTGGCTCATCTATCTGCTTCATAAAATTATATAAGTGATAGGCTCCAATGTTTAGCACCTTGGTGACTACAAAAGGGCCTTCCCATGTAGGGGCTAGCTTGTGAGGTCGGTGCTGATTCACTTGGAGCACCAAATCTCCTTCATGGAATGCTCGGCTTCTGACATCCCTTGTGTGGAAGCGCCGCAAGTCTTGCTGATAGGCTGTGGTCCGGATAAGAGCCATCACGCTCTTCTTCCAGAAGATCTACCCCATCTTGCCTGGCCTGCTCGGCTTCAGCCTCAAAATACAGCTCCACTCGAGGAGAATTGTGGGCCAAGTCATTCGGTAGTATAGCTTCAGCGACATAGACAAACAAGAAAGGAGTTCGTCCAGTCGACCGATTAGGTGTTGTCCTCAACCCCCACAAAACAGACGGTAGCTCAGTTCCCACACACCAGCGGCATGATCCAAATCGCGCATGAGACGAGGCTTCAGACCTTGCAGAATGAGACCATTAGTCCACTCAACTTGCCCGTTGGTTTGAGGATGTGCAACGAAAGTATAATCCACTCGGGTGCCTTGGGAGTTACAGAATCTCCTAAATTCTTCCGAGTCAAAATTAGTGCCATTGTCCGTGATGATACTGTGGGGAATGCCGAACCGGATAATGATCTCTCTCATGAACGTGACCGCCGTGCGGGAATTCAGCTTCTTGATGGGCTTGGCTTCGATCCACTTGGTGAACTTGTCAACTACTACCAACAGGTGGGTGAATCCTCCTTTTCCGGGTCGGAAAGGACCAACTATGTCAAGCCCCCAAACCGCAAACGGCCAGGTGAGTGGAATTGTCTTCAGAGCAGACACTGACTTGTGTGACAGGTTTGCATAGAACTGACAGCCTTCACAATGATCAACAATGTCCTTAGCCATTTCATTAGCATGTGGCCAATAAAAACCCACTCGGTATGCTTTAGCGACGATCGCCCTTGAAGATGCATGTTGTCTGCAAGTTCCCGAGTGGATTTCATCTAGAATCATCCGACCTTCCTCTGGCGAAATGCAGCGCTGGGTGACACCCGACACACTTTCTCTGAAAAGCTGATCACCCATCACAGTGAAAGCTTTGGACCTGCGCACAATCTGTTGAGCCTCTGCTTCATCTTCAGGAAGCTCCTGTCTGAGGATATAGTCTATGTACAGTACAGTCCAGTCGGGAATGATAACTAGCGCCTCCATGACCAGGTCAATCACAGCAGGAACATCGACTTCAGTCGAGTCAGAGGAGCTTAAGGTTTGCGGGGGCTCTTCAGTGAAAGGATCCTCTTGAATCGAAGGAGTGTGCAAATGCTCCAGGAACACTCCGCTGGGGACATGCCGTCGAGTGGAACCAATCTTGGATAGCTCATCAGCTGCCTGATTTTTCAGTCGAGGAACATGGTGAAGTTCCAGACCTTCAAATTTCTTCTCCAGCTTTCGGACTGCATTGCAGTATCCAGTCATAGTAGGGTTTCTAACATCCCACTCTTTCATTACTTGATTCACCACCAAATCTGAGTCGCCATAAACCATCAAGCACTTGACGCCGAGTGAAATAGCCATGCGCAACCCGTACAAAAGTGCTTCATACTCTGCTTCATTGTTGGAGGAATCAAAGTGAATTTGCAAGACATAGCTGAGCTTGTCACCTCTGGGGGATACCAGAACAACGCCAGCACCAGATCCATTCAAAATTTTGGAGCCGCCGAAGAACATTGTCCAATGCGCCGAGTGAACTTGGATAGGCTATTGTTGTTCGATCCACTCGGCCATGAAATCTGCCAATGCTTGGGACTTGATTGCCTTCTTGGCTTCTAATCTGATGTCGAAGTGCCCCAGCTCAATTGCCCATTTAGCCACTCGACCTGATCCATCGCGATTATTGAAAATCTCTAATAAAGGTGCATCACTGACGACTGAGATCGAATGGTCTTGGAAATAATGTGCCACCTTCTTCGCTGATAAGTAAATACCATACACCAGCTTCTGATAATGAGGATATCTCTGCTTTGAGGGGGACAAAACTTCCGAGACATAATAGACTGGCCGCTGAACCTTGTAGGCTTTGGCTTCCTCTTCTCGCTCGACAGTCAGCACTGTACTGACGACCTGATTTGTGGCTGCGATGTACAGGAGCAAGGGCTCTTTGCTGGCAGGAGCGGCAAGCACCGGCTGGGTGGATAGCAGGGCTTTGAGCTCAACAAACGCTGCTTCGGCTTCAGGAGTCCAGTCGAATGTGTCTGATTTCTTCATCAACTGATACAAGGGCAGAGCCTTCTGACCAAGACGAGAAATGAATCGACTCAATGCCGCCAAGCAACCTGTGAGCTACTGAAAATCGTGCACTCGCACGGGAGTCTTCATACGGCTAATGGCGCTGATCTTCTCGGGATTGACATCAATTCCTCGTTCGGAAACAAGAAAACCGAGTAACTTGCCGCCAGGGACACCGAAGGTACATTTGGCCGGATTCAGCTTTATGTCGAATCACCTCAGATTGGCGAATGTCTCAGCCAAGTCAGCCAGCAGGTCGGAACCTTTGCGGGACTTGACCACTATATCGTCCATGTACTCCTCGACATTCCGAGGGATCTGGTCGAGTAAACATTTATGAATCATGCGCATAAAACTAGCGTCGGCATTCTTGAGACCAAAAGGCATGGTGATGTAGCAGAAACACCCAAACGGGGTGATGGAGGTTGTTTTTATTTCATCTGGGCCAAACAGACGGATCTGATGGTACCTAGAATAGGCATCCAAAAACGATAATCGCTCGCACCCCGCCGTCGAGTCAACAATTTGATCTATGCGGGGGAGCGGAAAATGGTCTTTCGGACACACCTTATTAAGATGTTTGAAGTCAATGCACATGTGCAACAACTTATCCTTCTTGGGCACCATCACAACATTCGAGAGCCACTCGGAGTGGTAAATCTCCCGAATGAACTTGGCTTGCAAGAGACGGGCCACTTCTTCTCCGATTGCCTTGCGCTTCTCAGTTGCGGATCGACGCAAATGCTCCCTGACGGGCTAGGCCTTCGAATCCACTCGCAGACGGTGCTCAGCCAGCTCCCTGCGAATTCCCGGCATGTCAGCAGGCTTCCATGCAAACATATCCTAGTTGTCGAGTGTTGTCGAGATATTCGTTGGGGCAGCTGTTGGATCCGTCGGGTGGATGTGCACCTTCTTCACTTCACCTGCCGACTCGGAAGCCGGCTTTTTTGCGCAAAGCAAATCAGCAGGATCAGTGGTTTTCTTGTACTCCTCCAGCTCGACCATGGCCATCTGTTGATCGGCGATCTTGGACCCTTGCTGGAGACACTCTTCGGCCCGCTGTCGATTGCCAGTGATCGTGATCACGCCCTTGGGGCCCGGCATTTTCAGCTTGAGATACACGTAACATGGTCGGGCCATGAAACATGCATAAGCGGGTTGACCCAAAATGGCATGGTAAGCGCTCTTGAAATCCACGACTTCAAACGTCAACTTTTCTTTTCGGAAATTTTTGCTATCTCCGAATGCCACATCCAATGCTATCTGGCTGAGTGACTTGGCCCTCTTTCCTGGGATGACCCCATGGAAATGCATGCTGCTTTCGCTGAGACGGGACATAGGAATGCCCATTCCCTTTAGGGTATCTGCATATAGAATGTTCAGGCCGCTGCCGTCGTCCATGAGGACCTTTCTTAGCCGAGTCCCCTGCACCACCGGATCAACTACGAGAGCCTGTCGACCGGGTGTGGCCACACGTGCAGGATGGTCAGTCTGGTTCGAATGTGACAGCGTACTGAGACCATTTGAGGTAGGTGGGGGTGTTTGGCACAACCATATTGATCTATCTATTTATGACTTTCAGACGGCTCTTGCTCTCGACGTCAGCAAAGATCACCAGGGTAGCAGTGACATCCGGGAATGTTTCCTTCTCTTCGTCTTCATCTTCTTTTTCAGGAGATTTCCCACTCAACTGGTCTCCCTTGAATTGTTGGATGAGGGTCCGACACTGTCGAGTGGTGTGCTTGGGCAAAATCAGGTTGCCTTCTGCATCTTTCTTCGTGTGAATCACACACGGCTGATCCAAGATATCGGTTCCTGTCTGACCATTCCCCTTCTTGGGGGCATACTGAGCTTTGTCATTGCCCTTGTTTTTCGATTGAGTCGCCAGTGCTGCGGCCTCTGCCGGAACTGGGTCTTCAGCCTTCCGCTTTTGTTTCCTATTGTTATCGCCGCCAGACTCGTTGGCAACCGCTTTTCCTTTGTCGCTATGGAGGCGGTCTTCTTCCTCGCCATTGGCATAGCGAGTGGCAATTTCCATCATCTTGCCAAGTGAAATGTCACCAGTGCGCCTGAACTTCCAATACAGCTCTCTGTATCTCACACCGGCCTTGAAGGCACAAACAGCCTGGTGTTCCGACACATTTTCCACCGTATGATGCAGGATGGACCATCGCTGAATATAGTCTCTTAAGGTTTCGCTGGGCTTCTGGACGCAATGCTGTAAGTCGACCAGACCTACGGGGCGCTTGCAAGTGCCCTCGAAGGTCCGGACAAACATTCGGGCAAGATCTTCCCAACAATGAATGCTGGAAGGAGCCAAACGATTCAACCAAGCTCGACCTGGTCCATCCAACATAAGAGGCAGGTGCTTCATTGCGACATTGTCATTCCCGCCGCCAATCTGCACAGCCACTCGGTAATCATCAAGCCAAGTCTCTGGTTTTGTTTCACTAGAAAACTTTCCAATCCCCGCCGCCATTCTAAAGTTGGGGGGAATCTCCACAGAGCGTATAGTGACGGGGGGATGACCCCCAGGTAGCCTCAAGAGCCCCCTTTCCCCAGCCTCCTAAACGCAATCAAAGGATGGGCCGCCTCCCCCCGCGGTCCGGCTACACCCTGCCAAAAGCGGACCGCCGACTACGCCCCACCGGTTACGGCGTATCGGCCGGCTGGGGGCGCTGCCGCCTGCCCCCCCAGCCGACCGCACATCGGATACCGTCGTCAGTGCGTGCGAGGCAACAGTGGCCCCCATCCCATCAGGGGTCAGCGCCGATATGGCCACAACGAAGGTGTCAGGGCCTCTCACCCTGGCAGATGGTGATCGGGCTTCCAACAGTGCCGGCACGCCCCCCAACCACTCCGTTACCTGCCCCGACATGGCTACAGGGTGGCCGGCCGTTCCGCTGACCCCGGCCGGCCACCGCAAGACGACGCCACGAGGGGCAGCCCGTGCCGTGATGTGACCGGTGTCGAGGCCCGCCACGCGGGCCCTGCCGGTTCTTGACGGGACCCTTCAGCCGGCGGGACCTACCGGCGATAAGACCCCACGGCCGGCGGGCCCCGTAGCCGGCCAGAGAGGCTGCCAGCTGGGGGCCCCTTTGACCTTCTATTTGTATTGTAACTCGGGGGGTTGGCCTATAAAACCCCCCGGGCCACCCCCATGCACGGAAAGGATCAATCGGCTACTCTCTGAGTTCCCTCCACATCCACTCCACACACACGCACGTAGAGAGGCATAAGAGCAAGCTAGCTCCTTCTTCCTCCACGATCCATACAGCTCAAGGAGCGCCATTGTAACCCGACCATTGTCTCAACTAGACCGAGCAGGACTAGAGGTATTACCTCCCACGAAGGGCCCCAAACCTGGGTACATCGTGTGTCCGCCACCGCTTGTGCCTAATTCCGCTCCCGGAGCCCGCCGGCGTCCTTTGACCCATCTCGATAAGCCTACCTATGGCATCTGCCGTGACGAAACCACGACAAATGGCGCCCACCGTGGGACCGTCCACGACGCCGGCCGGAGTCACGCTCCGCGCGGGACCCTTCACCACCTCCCCCGATCGCCTCGCATCCGGGCGGAACCGTGTGCTCGTGGGGCTTGCTCCGATGGGCCTTGCGGGCAACGCGGTCGGCATCTCTGACGAGTGCCCCGGCCGTGACCTCGCGCTCGACGTCGCCGCGCTCGCCGGGTGGTTCAGCAAGCTGAGCCTCGCCAAAGAACCGGAGGCCGACGAGTACCCTACTTGGGTGTTCGACTGCACCGACCCTTCCTCGTTCGTTGGCACGCTCGCCACGGGCGAGGCCATCAGCCCCCACACCCGTGTGGGAGTGATGGTCATCATCTCCTCCACCACTTCGGGCCGTGTGCGGGCGGCCGAGGCCGACGCAGCCGCCGCCCGCGCCGGCACCTCCAACCCACTCGCCACCACCCTCTGGGGTCTGGGCACTCCTATCGCTATGACGGCGGACCCGACCACCGCTAGAGCCGAGCTGGAGGCGGCCCGTCGCCTGCTATTCGAAGACGTCAGCGCCCTCGTTGCCGAGCGGCGTCGGATGGAGGCCGCGTAGCGGGAATACAACTCCGCGTACGGTCTCACCCCGGCTGGCCCCGAGCCCATCCGGCGTGGTGCCGTGAGAGAACGCGGCCACGTGGTCGCAGAAATCCTCGGCGGCCACTTCCCCGTCCATGACACCCCCGCGGCCAACCTGCGTGCCGCCAAGGTTGCCTACGAGGATTTGGCAACCTTGGCGGGCAAGGAGCGGGCCGCACGCGAGAGGCGCATCAAGGACCTCATCGACACCGCCAACGCGCAACAGGTCGTCCTCACCCCCGGTGGGGCCGTCTCCGAGTTTCCCCGTCCCGAGGGAAAGGACACTGGGGCCGCTGACCTCTGGCTGGCTCAGCACTCCAGCACCCCTCGTCCCTCCGGCCAGAACGCCCGGGGGAGCAACGCTCAGCACCCCCCATCACGTGGAAACGAGCAGACGGTTGTGAACAGCCGGTGCAGCAACAATCCGGCTAGCAGCCACTGCCGCGACGAGGCGCTGGCTGGTGGCAGCCGGCGCACCCGCGGGCATACTCCGCCTCCACGGCAAGAACCCGCGCGGTCCATCCAGCTGGCCGTCCGCCCCGAGCTTGCCGCCCGGCTCGGGCCCCGCGTCCCCCACAGCGACAACGACGCTCAGCTCCGTCTTGACCGGCTGCCGCAGTCGGCTCTCCTCGAGGAGGAGGGCTCGATTGGCCCATCCTGTTTCGGTCCGCGGATCCGCAACGAGCCTTTTCCGCCCGGCTTAACGCTCCCCCGTGACACCCCAAAGTATACCGGGGTTGCCAAGCCGGAGGACTGGCTGATCGACTACACCACTGTCGTCGGCATCGCCAGGGGGAACAAGCGCGTAGCCGTCCGCTACGCCCCCTCATGTTGATCGGCTCGGCCCGAACCTGGCTGAACAGCCTGGCTGCCGGCAGCATCAACACCTGGGTGGACTTCGAGGAGGTTTTTGTCCGCAACTTCCGGCACCTACAAACGGCCTAGCTGGCCTCGCGAGCTGGCCATGTGCGTCCAAGGGCCGGAAGAGCCCCTCCGCGACTACCTCACACGCTGGACCGAGCTCCGCAACTCCTGCGAAGTAGTACACGAGGTACAGACCATCGACTACTTCATCGAAGGCTGCTGCGACGGCACCCCCCTCAAGCACAAGCTTTTGTGCTCCGAGCCAACCTCCCTGGCGGACCTGATGTCCAAAGCGGACAAATACGCCATGGCCGATTCCTCGATGAGGATGAAGGCTAAGGCACCGGCCAAGCCGGTTACGCCCCCGCCGCGCCGCGGGTGGCGGCCGACAACCGGCAGCAGCAGAACGGTAAGCGCAAGAACGACCAGCCCGACTCCCGCTACGGGAGCCGGCAGGTCGCCTTCATGGAGGAGGAGCAACCGGCTGGCCAGGCCTCCGGTCAGCGCCAGCGCACCGGCAAGGCCGCGTGGCAGCCCAAGCTAACTTTCGAGCAAATGTTTGACCTCCCCTGCAAAAACCACTCTGATGCCAAGCCGGCCACACACACGCTCCGGCAGTGCAGCTTCTCACAGCGATTGGCCCGGGGGGACGGCCTCCTGGCTCCCCCCGCGTAGCCAGCCCCGGCTCGGGCTCCGGCTCCCGGTCCGGGTCAGGCGGACCCAGCCCCGGCCCGGGGCGATGGCCGGCTGCATGACCGGTTCCCCGAACATGACGACTGCTATGTCGTCTTCACCAGCGAAGAGACGGACAAGCACGCCCAGCGCCGGCTCCACCGCGAGGTGAATGCCACCATGCCCGCGACTCCCCCGTTCATGCATTGGTCCGAGAAGCCGATCACCCGGAGCCGGGAGAACCACCCGGTCGTGATGCCGAACCCCGGCAGCTATGCCCTCGTCCTCAATCCTACCATCGCCTCTGAGAAACGCTCGTGCCGCTTCTCGCGCGTGTTGATCGATGGAGGCAGCAGCATCAACATCCTCTACCTCGACACCCTACTCAGGCTGGGGCTCAAGGTGAAGGACCTGAAAACGAGTTGGACCGTCTTCCACGGCATCGTGCCGGGAAATTCCTGCACCCCTGTCGGAAAGATCAAGCTCGACGTCCTCTTCGGCGATGCCAGTCATTTCCGCCGCAAGCCGGTTTTGTTCGAGGTAGTGGACCTCGACAGTCCCTACCACGCATTGCTGGGTCGGCCCGCTCTCGTCAAGTTCATGGCAATCCCCCACTACGCCTACCTCAAGCTCAAGATGCCGGGTCCCAAGGGCATCATCGCCGTCGCCGGCAAATACCAGATGTCAATGGCGTGCGCGTGAGATGGCAGCCGGTTGGCCGAGGCCCTAGAATTAGCGGAGGAGAAGCGGCAGCTCGACCGGCTGGTGGCCCTCGCCTCTGCCTAGCCGGCCGAGCCGGCACCTCCATCCCAGTCAGTCGGCGAAGGCTCGTTCCAGCCGTCCAAGGACACTAGACAGGTGCTACTCGATCCGGCCAACCCCACCCAGTGCGTGACTATCGGCTCCCGCCTCGACAGCAAATAGGAAAGCGAGCTCGTCGACTTCCTCCGTGAGAATCGGGACATTTTTGCATGGTCCCCCAAGGACATGTCAGGTGTTCCGAGGAAGTTCGCCGAGCACAAGCTACACGTACGGCCGGATGCGAAGCCGGTCAAGCAACCCCTGTGCCGTTTCTCCGAGGAGAAGCGGCGTACCATAGGAGAAGAGATCGCCCGACTGCTCGCAGCAGGCTTCATCATGGAGGTATTCCACCCGGACTGGCTAGCCAACCCAGTCCTGGTGCTGAAGAAAAACAAGACCTAGCGCATATGTATCGACTACACAAGCCTGAACAAGGCATGCCCCAAGGACCCGTTCGCCCTGCCCCGGATCGATCAAGTCATCGACTCCACGGCCGGCTGCGATCTGCTGTCTTTCCTAGATGCCTACTCCGGCTACCACCAGATAAAACTGGACCCGGCCGACCGGCTCAAGACCTCCTTCATCACCCCTTTCGGGGCCTACTGCTACATCACCATGCCCTTCAGCCTAAAGAATGCAGGCGCTACCTTCCAGCGTATCATGCAGAAGTGCCTCCTGCCTCAGATAGGCAGGAATGTCCACGTCTACGTGGACGACATCATCGTCAAATCTAAGAAGCACTTTAGCCTCCTCGACGACCTCTGGGAGACGTTCGCCAACTTGCGCGAATACAAGATCAAGCTCAACCCAGAGAAGTGTGTCTTCGGCGTCCCAGCCGGCCAGCTCGTGGGTTTCTTTGTGTTGGCCCGCGGCATTGAAGCTAACCCCGGGAAGATCCGGGCGATTGAGCGCATGCCCAAGTCGGTCCGGCTCTGCGACGTCCAGAAGTTCACCGGCTGCCTCGCCTTCCTCAGCCAGTTCATTAGCCGGCTGGGCGAGAAGGCTTTGCCCCTGTACGGGCTCCTACGCAAGTCGGCCCTGGTCGAGCCGGGTCGAGACCTCTCGAAGAAGCCGGCCCTGTTCGGCTGGTCTGACGAGGCGGATGCAGCGTTCCGCGGCCTCAAGCGGGATCTCACCTGCGCGCCCATCTTGGCCGCGCCGGTCGACAAGGAGCCTTTGCTCGCCTACACTACGACGACCACACGCGTCGTCAGCGTTGTCCTGGTGGTGGAGCGGCCGGAGGAAGGCAAGGCGCTGCCGACGCAGCGTCCCATCTACTACCTCAGCGAGGTCCTCTCCGCCCCCAAGCAAAACTACCCCCACTACCAGAAGATGTGCTACGGCGTATACTTCGCCACCCAGAAGCTCAAGCAGTACTTCAAGGAGCACGTCATCACTATCGTGAGCACAACGCCGCTGGGCGAAATCATGCCCGGCCGGGACGCCACCGGCCGGATTGCCAAATGGGCCATCGCCCTGGCCGAGTACGAAATACGATACGAGCCACGCACCGCCATCAAGTCCTAGGCAATGGCCGACTTCCTCGTCGACTGGGCCGAAACCCAGTTCGTGCCGCCTCCGCCAGACTCCACGCACTGGCGCATGCACTTCGACGGCTCGAAGATGCGAGCCGGCCTGGGAGCCGGCGTCGTCTTGTCATCCCCCAAAGGAGACCAGCTCCGCTACGCCCTCCAAATCCACTTCGCCACCTTCAACAACATGGCCGAATACGAGGCCCTCGTCCATGGCCTCCAGCTCACCAAGGAGATCGGCATCCAGCGCATCATTAGCTTCGGCGACTCCGACCTCGTGGTGCAACAGGTCTCTGGCGAATGGGGCGCCAGGGACGCCAACATGGCCAGCTAACGCTTCCTCGTCCAGCAGCTCACCGGATCCTTCGAGGGCTGCGAGTTCCACCACATCCCTCGTGCGGACAACGAGGCGGCCAACACGTTGGCCAAGATCGGCTCCACCCGGCAGGCCATCCCAGCCGGCGTCTCCCTCGAGCGGCTGCTGAAGCCTTCGATCAAGCCTTCTCTCGGGTCAGAGTCCATCTTCGTATCGGCAAACACGACCGGCACCTCGACGGAACCGACTGCCCAACCGACCCCGCCGGCTGTAGTAGCTCTGCCGGCACTATCACCACCAGCCGTCGGTCCGGCGCCGTCCGCCACGGCAATTGAGTCGGCCACGTCTACACACGCCGGCACCAGTCTCGTCGCCGTCATGATGACGGCCAACGCTCCCACCGCCGTCTCGCTCCCGGGGGCTGGCGAGCCGGTCCCGGGGGCTGGGCCGGCCCCTGTCTCGGCTCCCTCGTGGGCCCAGCCCATTCTGGCGTTCCTCCAGCGTGGCGAGCTCCCCTCCGTCGAGGCCACTGCAAGGCAAATTCAGCGCCGGGCCCCGGCCTACAGCATCATCAACCACGAGTTGGTTCATCGCAGCACCACCGACGTCTTCCAACGTTGCGTCGAGCCGAAGAAAGGACAAGAAATCCTCCTCGACATCCACCAGGGCGAGTGCGGGCATCATGTCGCCTCCAGGTCCCTGGTGGCCAAAGCATTCCGTCACGGTCCCTGGCGGCCAAGGAACTGGTTAACAAGTGCGAGGGCTGCCAACGCTTTAGCATGCAGAGCCATCTTCCGGCTAGCGCTCTCCAGACCATCCCCCTTTCGTGGCCATTCGCCGTCTGGGGTCTGGACATGGTGGGACCTTTCAAGACCGCACGAGGCGGCATGACACATTTGCTGGTAGCCGTCGACAAGTTCACCAAGTGGATCGAGGCCCGGCCAGTCAAGAAACTGGACGGCCCCACAACCGTCCGGTTCATCGAAGACATCACGGTAAACTACGGCGTCCCCCACATCATCATCACCGACAATGGCACGAACTTCACCAAGGGCACGCTAGCACGTTTCTGCTCGAGGCGGGGCATCCGGCTTGACCTGGCGTCCGTCGCCCACCCGCAGTCAAACGGCCAGGTTGAGAGGGCGAACGGCCTGCTCCTGTCCGGCATCAAGCCCCGGCTCGTGAAACCACTGGTCCGGTTGGCCGGCTGTTGGGTCAAGGAGCTGTCGGCTGTTCTTTGGAGCCTCTGGACCATGCCCAACCGGTCGACCGGCTACACTCTGTTATTTCTCGTTTACGGGTCCGAGGCGATCATCCCCACCGACATCGAGTTCGATTCGCCTCGGGTCACCCTGTACACCGAGAAGGATGCGAGGGAGGCAAGGGAAGACGGCGTCGACCTCCTCGAGGAGGCCCGCGAGCTGGCCTTGAGGCGGACGGCCATCTACCAGCAGAAGCTCCGGCATTACCACAACAAGCAGATCCGGCCACTCTCCTTCCACGAAGGAGACTTGGTGCTCAGGCGGATCCAGCGAACCGCCGGCTAGAACAAGCTGTCCTCCCCATGGGAGGGCCCGTTCATCGTCAGCCGGGCGCTGCACAACAATGCGTACTATCTAATAGACGCCCAGAAGCCGCAGAAGCGCAAGAGAGACGCCTTCGGTGAGGAGACGGAGCGCCCGTGGAACGCGGCGCTCCTCCGTTCATTCTATTGCTGAAAACCATTGTATGTATCCTTCCCCTTTTGGGCTTATGAATGCAACGGGGGCCCCAAGCCGGCACTGGGGGCACGCCCCTTTTCTGATTCCTCCAAAGTTCTGTTATTTAAGGCACGTCAACCGGGTCCAACTCCCGGGCCCTGGGGCTCACTCGACTCCCCGCCGAGGCGGACAAATAATGTGAGAAAGCAACCCTTCGCCTCCCCTCCCCTAACTAGCTACAGACCGGCTCCCGGCTGTCCGGCTGAAGGGATCACGGGGTACGAAGAAACTTCTCACACGAAGGTCAGCCGACGTGCGCGGCAGCCGGACCGGCCTGGCTGAGCTATGTTAATCCTAGTAACCGGCCTCTGTCGGATCAACCTAGCCCTAGCCGGTTGACTTTAAGAGCCCACTATTTTTTCCCAAGGGTGAAGCCTCGTCCCTGTCCTAGACCGGCCCCCGGCTGGCTGGCAGGCGGGGCAGAAGCCGGAGGGAATCCCAGCGCGCGAACACAAGTCAAAAGGAAAAAGGCGAAACAAGAACCGGCACGCACATTCTTTTTAAGATAAATGGCATAAGTCATAAAAATAAAAGGCCCGCAGCCACGAGTTCATTACATATACACCCCCGGTGGGTGGAATTCTAGTCTAAAACAAAAATGCAGGAAAGAAAGTCCTCAGTGATGGCAGCTTCGGGCCGGCCCTCGTCCGGTGTTGACGCCTCTGGAGCCTGCGGTGCTCACGCCTCGGGAGCCGGCAGCGCTGGCGCCTCCGAGGCCGGCACCTCCGGGGCGGCCGAGGTAGAAGCCCCCGCCCCCGCATCCGGAGCCAGATCGGACTCGGCATACTCGTCGGTGTCGGACTCTTCATCGACCGTCTCAGCGGTGCTCTCCTTCGGGTCGTCTAGGGCGAGCCTGTACCGGTCCTCCGGGACCACCATGCCGTTCGCCCCATGCTCCAGGACGTACTCGTCCCACGTGGCAAAGGACGCAAGGTCGCTCGCCCTCGCCAGCATCTCGTCGGCCACCGCCTCCAACTCCACGTCGGCGCCGACACGTTGGGCCGTGAGCAAACCCAAGTCCAGCTCGGGGTACCACGACTTGGCAATGCGGAGCGCCATGCCCGCGCGGGCTCGTGCCGCGGAGGCCCTCCAGGTGTTCACCCGCACGGTCCCGAACTCCAGCCACCTCGAAAGCCGATTCATGGAGCCCGGCTATGCCGCGCCGAGCCAAAGCGTGCGGACCAGCGTCATGCCAGCCGCTTGGAGCCGCCTCAGGGCGCGGACCACCTCCGACAGGCGCGCCTCGGCGGCGATCCCCACCTCGTCCAGGGTCCAACGGGCCAGCGGCCCGACAGCCTCTCCTCGTGCCCGCCGGGTCTCACGGTCGGCCTCCACGGCCGCCTCCGCGACCTCCCGCGTGTCGGGGAAAAGCCCTAAGAAGAGGATGGGGGATGAGCGGGGAGGCAAGCCAGAAAACCCAGAAGGAAGGCACGAGAATAAAAGGGTAACGGAAACTTACTATGCAGCATCTGGTCCACCTCATGCCCTTGCTCCTGCAGCTGCACCTCCCTGGTTGACCACTCCTCGCGCCGGCGCTCGTGCTCATCCCGGGACACCTGCATGTCCTTGGCCGCCTTGGCTAGGGCGGCGTCCTTGGCCTCCAGCTTCTCACGGAGCACCTTCTCCCGCTCCTCCGCCTCCCGACGAAGGGCCGCCCCTTGGTGCGCCAACGCTTGACAATGGGCCGCCTTGCGGCCCTCCCGCTCCGCCTTCACCTGGTCCGCCTCCTCACGGAGCCAGTCACGCTCTGTCGTCAGGAGATCCCGCTCCTCATAAAGGCGCACCACCTGGCGCCGGAGGCAGACCGTCTCGGCATGGGTAGCTGCATGAGAAGCCACTGTTGTCAGAAAGGATTCAGCCCGCCTCCGGGGCAGCCGGTCTGGTTCCCGGGGCTACACCCAGTGGGTGCGCTTGCGCGCTCCCACTGGAAGATCGCAAGACGTTAAGATCACAAGAGCACATACCTCGCAAGTCCGCAGACACGACGGCGAGCCGGTTCTCAGCTCCTCGGTACAACCCTAGTAGGGTGTTGTACGCGGCCACTCGGCGGTAATGCACTGCCTGCAAAACAATAAGAGCTTTAGGCTCGACCCGCCTGCGCCCCAGCCGGCTCGAGCCTCGGGGGCTACACCCAGTGGATGCGCTGTCGCGTCCCCACTGGGAAAGACGAAAAAACGCAAATCAAGAGAAGAAGGAAAGAAGAAACTCACCGCGACCGCCTGCTCCAAGCTCACCAGCCGGTCCTTGGCGTCTCGAGCGTCTTGCGTCGCCTGGGCGCGGCACGTGGCAAACGCTTCGACAACGGCGGCCACCGCCGCCCCGAGGGCGCTCGATGGTCCGCCAGGGGCCGGACTCCCGGCCGCCGCCCAGGTCTGCTACGGCCGGCCTCCATCTGTGGGTCCTCCCTTGTTGGAGACCTCGATGGGCCCGGCCCCTCCTGTCGCCGCCGTGTCGGGGCCCGCCGTTGATGTGCTTGCGACGACCGTTTCCCCAGCCGTCGCGGCTCCCACCTCTGGCACTCTGCCTCCGGCAGCTCCGGGCTGACTCACCTTCGGTGCCGGCGTCTCCGGAACCGGCACCTCCAAAGCTGGCACGTCCGGTGCTGGCACGTCCGGTGCTGGCAACTCCGGGGCCGGTACCTCCACCCCCGGCGGCTCGTCGCCCGCCACCGGCTGGGCGACGTCGCGGCCCATTTCCACCTCGTCCTCCGTGGCCTTCGTGCTCGCCTCCACCCTTTGCCCGGAGCTGTGGTGGCCCTTTGACCTCTTCTCCCGACCGCGGGGGAAAGGCTCCCATGCTCCGCCCGCGGCCTCCCCGCCGGTTCCTCGGAGGAGGGGGAACGGCTCCCATGCTCCACCAGCGGCCTCGCTGCTGGCTCCCTCTTGCCTCTTCGCTGCTTCCTCCCAGGGGCGGAGCTCCTGGAAGCGTCGCTCCCGCTTGGCCACCTCGAAGTCGAGCCATGCTTGGCGCTCCCTCTCCTCGGCAGCCGTCGACGGAGATGCCCTCTCCGTCCCGCCACCCGAGGTCCTCCCCAGGGCGTGCGCCTCCCTGGTCACGATGAAGTAAGAGACTGGGGGGAAGGCAGGACGGACCAAGGTGGAGGAGAAGACGGACTTACCCGGCGACGACGGGGACCGCCCTCCTCATGGGTCCCGCCTGGGCGACCTTCTGCTTCTTGCCTCCGCCTCCGCGGCTGCCGCCCGGCTGCACGGTCGTCGCACGCTTGGGCATCGGCTTGGTGGCAGCCGGCCTCTTCCCCTTGTCGTCCGCGACCGGGCCTCCCTGGCTGGAGCCTCCGCCGGCTCGAGGTTGACGCCTCCGCGGCGCCGTGCCCTCGTCCTCCGAAGCCTCGGGCTTCTCCAGAGCCTCAGCAACACGCGTCTGGGGAGGAGACTCTCCCATCGATTCGGCCTCATCGGCCCCCTCCGTCTCCGTCTCTGCGTCGCCGGCTCCAGACCCTCCGGCTCGCTCGGAGTCAGCCGGCTCCACGTCGTCGGCATCCTCGACCTCCTCAGGGTTCGACTCCTCCGTGTCGAGGGTCGGCTCCCCGTAGTTCTGCAGCAACGGGAAAAGCTGCGGGCGGGCCGGGCAACGCGCTGTCAGACTAAAGGGGGAGGGGTACTGCCTCTAAAAAAATATGGAGGGGAGGAGCCGGCTTGACACTTACCCGCGGTGCCGGGCGGCTCCGGCTGTACGGGGTTTTCCCCCATTGCCATTCGCCCTCCGCCATCTTCGCCGTCGAGATGGCGTTCACCCTCCTCGCCACATAGGCCGGCTTAATCTCCTTGGTGGAGAGCCGATGGCGTCCCCCATCTGGCAGATGAGGTGCGGCCGGCGCTACAGCGGCTGCACCCGGTGCGCCACCATCGTGGCCAGCAGATCTGTGGTCTTCAGCCCCTCCGACCCGGTCATCATGAGCAGGCGCTCGCAGAGCCGGTCTGCCGTCTTGGGCGCCAGGGACGCGGCCGCTCGCCAGTTCAGCATCGCGGTCGGCGGATGGTTGGCAAAGTCGGGGAGGTTGATGTAGTCCTCCTCCAGCTTCGCGTTCTTCATGCAGAAGGATCCCCGCTGCCAGCGCTTCACCGACTCGTGCAGCGGGAGTTTCGGGAAGCCGGTCCCCTTGAGGATATGGATCAGGGCGCCTCCGCAGGCGGTCATCACCATCTGCTTCATCGCTGGATCCTTCGTCGTCTGCCGCTTAAGGAAGAAGAGCTGGCACCAGAGGTCAAGCCTCGGCGCGACCCCCAAGTACCCCTCGCAAAGGATGACGAACGCCGCCAGCTACAGGACAGCGTTGGGGGCGAGGTGGTGTGGCTACAGGCCGAACCGCGTCAGGAAGCGGTGGAAGAAGGCGCTCGCGGGCAGCCCGAGCCCACGGAGGAAGTGGTCGGCGAACACGACCACCTCGCCTTCCCGCGGGGCCGGGGAGTTCTCCGGCCCGACCGGGCGTGCCTCTAGGTACTCCTCTGCCGGGAGCTTGCGGTGGTGGCGGAGGTGCTCGATGAAGGTCTTGTCCACGTCGCTGCCGTCCCAGGCGCCCTTTCCCGCCATGGTCACCGAGGGGGCGTGCGGTCGCGATGATGGGCGCGGGTGCTCGGCGGCGGCCCGGGCTCTCTTCGGCGGCGGACGGCGGCACGGCCTGCCCTCGTGCTCTGGTCTCTCTCTCTCTCTCTCTCTCTTTCTCGTGGCGGGGGGAGGCAACAAAGGCGATGCGACGGTAGGGGGAGCAAACGGGCCATTCTGCATCCCCCCTCTCAACATTTAAACCCTGTGCGGGTGATCGTGGGGGCCGGATTCATTGCGCGCGACTCCCGCGATTCCCGCGGCATGCGGGGCGGATATCGTGGCGGTCGGGAACGCCAACCGTCCACCCCGCGCCACAAAGGATCCCCGCGCGCGGGCCGAGGCTGCGGTCGCGGAGGGCCCCGCCCCGCTGCCCGGTCTTTTCTACCGCATGGCACGTCTCCTCTACCCGGTGGGGAACCCGAGGCGGCGCGCGAAGCGTCGGCCAGCTATGGAGCCGGCTGTCACTTGCCGTCTTCGCTCGACTCTCAAGGCGGCCCGCGGCGCAAGAACGATCTTCAAGCCGGCAAGGACCGCCACGGCCCGTCGGCGGGTCCTCCCCAGCTTCGGGGACTACTGACGGGGGGATGACCCCAGGGTAGTCTCAAGCGCCCCCTTTCCCCAGCCTCCTAAACGCAATCAAAGGGTGGGCCGCCTCCTCCCGCGGTCTGGCTACGCCCTGCCAGAAGCGGCCCGCCGGCTACACCCCGCTGGTTACGGCGTATCGGCCAGCTAGGGGTGCTGCGGCGTGCCCCCCCCCCAGCCGGCCACACATCGGATATCGTCGTCAGGGCATGCGAGGCAACAGTGGCCCCCATCCCATCGGGGGTCAGCGCCGATATGGCCACAGCGAAGGCGTCAGGGCCTCTGACCTTGGCGGATGGTGACCGGGCTTCCAACAGTGTCGGCACGCCCCCAACCACTCCGTTACCTGCCCCGGCATGGCTACAGGGTGGCCGGCCATACCGCTGACCCCGGCCGGCCGCCGCAAGACGAAGCCACGAGGGGCGGCCCGTGCCGTGATGTGACCGGCGTCGAGGCCCGCCATGCGGGCCCCGCCGGTTCCTGACGGGACCCTTTAGCCGGCGGGACCTACCGGTGACAAGACCCCATGGCCGGCGGGCCCCGCAGCCGGCGAGAGAGGCTGCCGACAGGGTCCCCTTTGACCTTCTATTTGTATTGTAACCCGGGGGGTTGGCCTATAAAACCCCCCGTGCCACCCCCATGCAGGGAGAGGATCAATCGGCTGCTCTCTGAGTTCCCTCCACATCCACTCCACACACAGGCACGTAGAGAGGCAGAAGAGCAGGCTAGATCCTTCTTCCTCCATGATCCATACAACTCAAGGAGCGCCATTGTAACCCGACCATTGTCTCAACTAGACCGAGCAGGACTAGGGGTATTACCTCCCACGAAGGGCCCCGAACCTGGGTACATCGTGTGTCCGCCACCGCTTGTGCCTAATCCCGCTCCCAGAGCCCGCCGACGTCCTTCGACCCCTCTCGATAAGCCTACCTATGGCATCTGCCGTGACGAAACCACAATATATAGCTCTGCTAAAACACTCTGGACCAGACACTGCAGCTGAGCTACCACTCGGGACATCTCTATCGTGCCCTTCTCTGTAGGCTTTGCTCTTGTCGATCTGCTTCTGAAGACGGTACGTGCGGGCATCAAATTCCGCGTCCCGCTCGTCACCGAAGGAGTGCCTGTCGTCCTGGAACCGGGGCACGTACGGACCACTCCGCGAAGGAGCGGGCACTCGACGGTGGTCTTCGCGGTGGTGCTGATATCTGTCTTGCCCTTCATGATAACCGCCGCCTCGACGACGCAAGGGCGATCCAGGACTATGTGCCGACTGAACGGTCTCTGCCTTGGGTGAATTGTTATGTATCTTGTGACGAGACTGAGAAACTGCTGAATTATGGTGTTGTGCTGCATCTAACAGTGCTCTGATCTGCAACAGCCGTCGACCAGCCTCTGACCGGGAAGGCTGAATGGAATCTGCTATCCTAGCAGCAACAACAACATTAAGCACGGGAGTTCGGTATACTCGACACCATCGTGAGACGTAGTCGGGAACAGCTGTCGCTGACATCGACTGGGGCGCGGCGGGCGAGGACGGGTGCGCTCGTCGATCTCTGCCTGGAGCTCTTCCAGACGAACGCGCGCGGCCTCCAAAGCCCGGGCCTAGGCGGTCGTGCCGACGATGGGGGTATGAAGGACCTTCTCATCGTGATGTGATTGCACGTTAGACGGGCCACCAGCCTCGTGCTCGGCACAAATAAAACCAGGCGATGAGCTCTGATGCGAGCCCGCCATCAAGACCTCCGCTGCAGGATCACAGCTCTCGCACTCGGAAGGCACGTCGGACGGATCGGAATCCGACTCGAACACGCCATGAAGGGACTCGGCAGGTTTGAGTGCTGCAACCTGCGAAGAAGCTTGACGCGCCGCTGCGTGTTCGACCCACCGCTGGAGTCGTGAACGGCCGGACCGCTTGCGACCGCGAACGGCGAGAGGAGCCGATGCGTAAGGGGTCGACGGCTGACATAGCAACATGCCACATGGACTCACGCGGAAATGCGCGGCCCCGCGAACCGGGAGCACCTCGACATCTAGAGGCGCCTCCTAGAGCCATGCCGAATCGTCGGCGATGAAAGTGAATGCTCCGAAACGAATCTCGCGGCCCAGAGCAAAAACACCGCCGGAAGACATGTTGAAACATGAAAAATGCAACCTCGCCGGAAGTCACTGAGATGCCTGCCCCATGGTGGGTGCCAACTATCGTGGGAACGAGCCTGACAGTAGATGGTAGGGGTACGAATGGAGAGGGCAGAGTCCTAGCTACGGCGAGGGTGTAAACACAGTTGTATGAGTTCAGGCCCCTCTCGTGGAGGTAACATCCCTACGTCTCAGTGCTCGGGAGCTTTATGTCGAGTGGAATGTAGAGATTACAATAGTTTTCTTAACCCTTGTGCAGGAGGGGAGGGGCGGCTTATATAGAGTTCGCTGCCCCTCATAATGGCCCCGCATCAATGGGTCTGGTCGTGGGATGTAAAGTCTGCCATTACCGGTAACGTACGTAGTAAAAGCTATTAAGGGTCATTAAGCCAGCGTCTGCCCGTTGGGCTCTTGATGATGGCTCCTGGTCTTTTGGCGTCGAGTGAAGCAAGGTCCGTCGAGTGACACGCGACTGCCGAGTGAGAGCGGGAGTCTCCGAGTGGATCACTGTCGAGTGGCTTTGAACGTCTCCAGGGATCCACTCGAAAGTTCATGCTTGATCTTCAAGTCCTCCCATGTGGTGTCCTTAGGTAGGGTATGTAGGCCTTGCCTAGGACCCTAACCCAGGCACATATCCTCGTCAGATGTCATGGCAGCTAAGTTCCATCACCTCCGACACGCCAATGTTCGACGGCCACCATCTGGTCAAGGCAGTGCAGCGTCCACGATTGCTTATGATGCCAATGGACATCGTCGGGTGCGTCGGGGTGGCTATGGAGAAGTGTGTCTGGGAGGGGGGAAGTGATGCGCCAGGGGAGAGGGAGAAGTGGTGCGGTGGGAAAGGGCTGTTGGGGTGGACTTTTATAGCAGGTTGGGCGAGGCTTAGGTCGTTGGCCGACGTAATGTCGGTATCAAAAGACGCCCTACAAGCTCTGCACATCGTCGTCCTTATGCATGTCACGCATGCGAATCCACGTTGGCTTATAGTGGCGTAGCGACGCATGATTTCACTTCGGCAGCCGTCCGCACGCCACATCGGGAGCGACGGGTCAAACAGACCACACCCGATGCGACGTGCCTGTCCACCGCCTCTCCACTCGCCATATAGTGTGGCATGATGCATTGCTCAGGGGTCAGGCAACCATACGTATTTGTACATACACAACGCGAACACACGTATCGCCACGGAAGGGCGGGCAGCGCCTTGTTTGGAAAAGGATTGTCCTACCTTTTTTATGAAGAGGTATGATGTAATATTAGCCATCGATATGTTTAGGGGTAGCGCACCCTTCGTAGCCTCGAGAGCTACATCGCACAAAGATCACGCAAGTCCCAGCACGGCGCCCCAGTACAGATAGGCGGACTCCTCTCCTCACGTCGTCCCCGTGGGCGACCGGGGGGATCCCATATCTTCTGCCCCTCGCCCCTTCTTCCTCCTCCGCCACTCCTTGTCGCTGCCGGCGCAGGCTGCCGGGCAAAGCCTGCCTGGCCTAGACGGTGACGGGGCCTTCTACTGCTCCTGTTTGAGGGTGGGGGCGCGGGACGCTTTCTTCTAGTGACGGTGAGGCACGGCCGTGGGGCACGGCAGCTCAATGGCATGGGCTGGTGGTGGTCGTTGCTGGGCATACATGGTGTCAACCTTTTCTGGGTCGGGGGTGGGTTTTGGTGTAGGATTCTATGGTGGCGCGGCTGGGGTTTGCGGGCGGCCCTGCTGTTCGCGTGGCACGACTGCTGGCTGGTCAGGCGACAGTGGTGGTGTGGAGCCTACTTTCAGTCCCCGATGGAGATGGTGGCGATCCATACACAAGACTTGATGGAGGTTCTTCAAATAGATCTATGTGAAAACCTTGCGCTCGGCTAGATGCCAAGGCTGGCGATGGCGGCGCTCTTCTGAGTCGTTCTCTTCTAGAAGACTTACGGGGGAAACCCTTGATAGGTAGATCGCATGACGGCGGCGCTCTTGCGTCGTTTCCTCATTGCGGGTGTCAGTCTTGGATGTGTGCATGGGCTCGAGGGACCAGCAGACAACATCTTTAGTGGAGCGGTATTTCATCTTATGTATCGACGACTATGGATCTCAGCGGCGGGGTGCAATGGAGTCTCGGAATCCGATGTGTGTAGACGGACTCGCATAGGAGGATGGCGTTGTCTAACGTCGTGGTGGCGTCGATGGAAGACCTAGCAAGTTTTGGGGAACGTTGCATGGGAAACAAAAAAATTCCTACGCACACGCAAGATCTATCCATGGTGATGAGCATCTACGACGGGGAGAGTGGATCTACATACCCTTGTAGATCGCTAAGCGGGAAGCGTTAAGAAACGAGGTTGGTGTAGTTGAACGTCTTCGCGATCAAAATCACCGAGCGTCCCACGATCTCATCATGATCTGTCCCACGATCCAATCACGATCTGTCCCGCGAACACATCACGATCCGTCCCGCAAACTCATCACGATCCATCTCGCGATCTTGATCACGGTCCTTCCGATCTAGCGCCGAACGGACGACACCTTCGCATTCAGCACACGTACAGCTCGATGACGATCTCCGCCTTCTTGATCCAGCAAGAGGGAGCAGAGAGATAGACGAGTTCTCCGGCAGCGCGATGGCATTGCGGCGATGGTGGTGGAGCTATTCCGACAGGGCTTTGCCTAAGCACTGCAGAAAACCGATCTAGAGGAGAAACTATGATCTAGAGGAGAGGTAGCACGTGGCTATTAGGGTTAGCTTTTTCCTCTAAATCTTCTAGTATATATAGGAGGGAGGGAGGGGAGGAGGCAGCCTCAAACCCTCAAGGTTTGGTCGAATTAGAGGTGGAGGAGTCCTACTCCAATCGTATTAGGAGTAGGATTCCTCCTTTGCACTTGGAAACTCTTTCCACCTCTCCACCTTTGGATTTTTTCCTTCTCAAACCACTCCAACCGCATGGGCCCTTAGAGGAGGCTTCAGCCATCCCACCAAGGTCTGGTTTACCTCCTCCCACAGCCATGTAGCCTCTTGGGTCAAAATACCTCTCCCGATGGTTCCCCGGTACACTACCGGCACTCCCAGTACACTATCGATGAGCCCTAAATTTTTCCGGCCACCAAAACAGGACTTCCTATATATCAATCTTTACCTCCGGACCATTTCGGAGCTCCTCATGACATCCGGGATCTCATCTGGGACTCCGAACAACCTTCAGTAACCACCATACATAACTCTATACTATCGAAACGTCACCGAACCTAAAGTGTGCAGACCCTGCAGGTTCGAGAACTATGCAGACATGACCGAGACACCTCTACGGTCAATAACCAATAGCGGGACCTGGATGTCCATATTGGTTCCTACATATTCTACAAAGATCTTTATCGGTCGAACCTCTATGTCAAGGATTCAGTTAATCCCGTATGGTGTTCCCTTTGTTCTTCGGTATGCTACTTGCCCGAGATTCGATCGTGGGTATCTCCATACCTAGTTCAACCTCGTTACCGGCAAGTCTCATTACTCGTTCCGTAATACAAGATCCCGTGACTAACTCTTAGTCACATTGCTTGCAAGGCTTATTGTGATGTTGTATTACCGAGTGGGCCCTGAGATACCTCTCCGTCACACAGAGTAACAAATCCCAGTCTTGATCCATGCCAACCCAACAAACAGCCTCAGAGATACCTGTAGAGGACCTTTATAGTCACCCAGTTATGTTGTGACGTTTGATACACACAAGGCACTCCTCTGGTGTCAGTGAGTTGCATGATCTCATGGTCATAGGAACAAATACTTGACATGCAGAAAACAATAGCAATAAACTGACACGATCATATGCTACGTTTGTAGTTTGGGTCTTGTCCATCACATCATTCTCCTAATGACGTGATCCCATTATCAAATGACATCTCATGTCCATGACTAGGAAACCATATCCATCTTTGATCAACGAGCTAATCTATTAGATGCATACTAGGGACATGGTGTTGTCTATGTATCCACACATGTATCTGAGTTTCCGATCAACACAATTATAGCATGGATAATAAACGATTATCATGAACAAGGAAATATGATAATAACCAATTTATTATTGCCTCTAGGGCATATTTCCAACAGTCTCCCACTTGCACTAGAGTCAATAATCTAGTTCACATCACCATGTGATTCGCATTGTTATGAATCTAACACCCAATTAGTTCTGGGGCTCGATCATGCTTCGCATGTGAGAGAGGTCTTATAGTCAACGGGCCTACGACATTTACATCCGTGTGTAATTTGCAAATCTCTATGTCAAACTGTAAACATTGCTACCACACTCCACTTGGAGCTATTCCAAATGGCTGCTCTACTATACGTATCCGGATTGCTACTAGGAGTCATCCAGATTGGTGTCAAAACTTGCATCGACGTAACTCTTTACGACGAACTCTTTGTCACCTCCATAATCGAGAAACATCTCCTTAGTCCTCCGGTTACTAAGGATAATTTTGACCGTTGTCCAGTGATCCACTCCTGGATCACTTTTGTACCCCTTGACAGACTCATGGCAAGGCACAGACTAGGTGCGGTACACAGCATGTCATAATATAGAGCCTATGGCTAAGGTATAGGGGACGACATTCGTCATTTCTCTTTCTTTTGCCGTGGTCGAGCTTTGAGTCTCACTCAACTTCACACCTTACAAATCAGGCGAGAACACTTCTCTCTGACTAATCCATTTTGAACTCTTTCAAATCTTGTCAAGGCATGTACTTATTCAAAGTCTCATCAAGCATCTTGATCTATCTCTACAGATCTTGATGCTCAACAATTAGGTAGCTTTATCCAAGTCTTCCTTTGAAAAACTACTTTCAGACAACCATTTATGCTTTTCAGAAATTCTACATCATTTCCGATCAACAATATGTCAACCATATATGCTTATCAGAAACTCTATAGTGCTCCCACTCACTTTATTATAAATACAAGTTTCTCATAAACTTTGTATAGACTCAAAAACTTTGATCACCTCATCAAAGTGTATATTCCAACTCCGAGATGCTTGCTTTAGTCCATAGAAGGATCACTGAAGCTTGCTCACCTTTTAGCATCCTTTGGACTGACAAAACCTTCCGGTTGTATCACATACAACTTTTCCTCAAGTAAACTGTTAAGGAAATGATGTTTTGTCATCCATCTGCCAGATTTCATAATTGAAAAATGCAGCAACTACTAACATAATTCCAACATACTTTAGCATCGCTATGAGTGAGAAAGTCTCATCGCAGTCAACTCTTTGAACTTGTCAGAAACTTATTTGTGACAAGTCGAGCTTTATAAATGGTGACATTTACCATCAGCGTCTGTATTCATCTCAAAGGTCCATTTGTACTCGACGACCTGCCGTCCAACGAGCAAGTCTACCAAAGTCTATACTTGGTTTTCATACAAGGATCGTTTCTCGAATTTCATGGCCTCTAACCATTTGTCGGAATCCAGGCCCATCATCGCTTCTTCATATCTCGTAGGTTCATCGTTGTCCAACAACATGACCTCCAAGACAGGGTTGTCGTACCACTCAGGAGCAGTACGCATCCTTGTCGACCTACGAGGTTCGATAGTAACTTGATCCGAAGCTTCATGATCATCATCATTTACTTCCTCTTCAACTGAGGTAGGTTCCACAGAAACATCTTTCTGCGTTGCGCTACTCTCTAGTTGAAACAAAGGTTCAACAACCTCATTAAGTTTTATCTTCCTCCCACTCAAATCTTTCGAGAGAAACATTTTCTCAGGAAAGGGCCCGTTTTAGCAACAAACACTTTATGCTTGGATCTGAGATAGAAGGTTCACCCAACTATTCTTAGGGTAATCTATGAAGATGCATTTGTCCGCTTTGGGTTCGAGCTCATTAGGTGAAAACATTTTTCCACACAAGCATCGCAGACCCAAACATTAAGAAATGACAGCGTAGGTTTCTATCAAACCATAATTCACACGGTGTCATCTCAAAGGATTTAGATGGTGACCTATTTAAAGTGAATGTAGTTGTCTCTAATGCATAACCCCAAAACTATAGTAGCAAAACGATAAGAGACATCATAGCCCGCACCATATCCAATAGAGCACGACTATGACGTTCGGACACACCATCACACTATGGTGTTCCAGGTGGCGTGAGTTGTGAAACGACTTTCACATTGTCTAAAGTTGTATGCCAAACTCGTCACTCAGATATTCACCTCCACGATCATATCACAGACATTTTTATCTCATTGTCGCGAGGATCTTAAACTTCACTCTGAATTTTCTTGAACTATTCAAACGATTCAGACTTGTGTTTCATTAAATAAACATACACTATATCTACTCAAATCATCAGTGAAGGTAAGAAAATAACGATATCCACCGCACGCTACAAGACTCGTTGGATTGCATACATCAACATGTATCATTTCCAATAAATCACTTGCCCGCTCCATCAATCCGGAAAACGGGGTCCTTAGTCATCTTGCCCAAGAGGCATGGTTCGCATGTCTCAACCGATTCGAAATCGAATGAGTCCAAAGATCCATCAACATGGAGTTTCTTCATGCGCTTTATACCAATATGACATTTAGCGGTAGTGCCACAAGTATGTTGTACTATCATTATTAACTTTGTATCTTTTGGCATCAATGTTATGAACATGTGTATTGCAATGATCAAGATTCAACAAACCATTCTCACTGGGTGCATGACCATTGAAGGTATTATTCATGTAAACAGAATAACAATTATTCTCTAACTTAAATGAATAACCGTGTTGCAATAAACACGATCTAATCACATTCATGCTCAACACAAAACACCAAATAACATTTATTTAGGTTCGTCACTAATCTCGAAGGTAGAGAGAGCGTGCGATGTCGATCACATAAACCTTGGAAACATTTCCAACACACATTGTCACCTCACCCTTAGCTAGTCTGCGTTTATTCCGTAGCTTTTACTTCGAGTTACTAACATTTAGCAACCGAACCGGTATCCAATACCCAGATGCTATTAGGAGTACTAGCAAGGTACACATCAATAACACGTATATCAAATACACTTGTGTCGACGTTGCCAGCCTTCTTATTTACCAAGTATCTAGGGTTGTTCCGCTTCAGCGACCGCTCACCTCATAATAGAAGCACTTAGTCTCGGGTTTGGGTTCAACTTTGGGTTGCTTCACTGGAGCAGCAACTGACTTGCCATCCATGAAGTTTCCCTCCTTGCCCTTGCCCTTCTCAAAACTAGTGATTTTACTAACCATCAACACTTGATGCTCCTTCTTGATTTCTACCTTCGCAGTGTCAAACGTCGCAAACAGCTCAAGGATCATTATTTCTATCCCTGGCATTTTATACTTCATCACCAAGTTCTAGTAGCTTAGTGACAGTGACTTGGAGAACTATATCAATCACTATCTTATCTGGAAGATCAACTCCCACTCGATTCAAGCGATTGTAGCACCCAGACAATCTGAGAACATGCTTAACTATTGAGCTATTCTCCTTTATCTTGCAGGCAAAGAATCTTGTTGGAGATCTCATATCTCACAACATGGGCACGAGCCTGAGATCCCAATTTCAGCTCTTAGAACATCTCATATGTTTCGTGACGTTCAAAACATTTTCGAGCCTCAATTCTAAGCCGTAATGCATGACGGACTAAACTATCAAGTAGTCATCGGAACGTGCCTGTCAGATGTTTACAACATCTATAGATGACGCTAGAGGGGGTGGCGCACCGAGCGGTGCATTAAGGACATAAGCCTTCTGTGCAGCAATGAGGACAATCCTCAGATCACGGACCCATTCCGCAATATTGCTACCATCATCTTTCAACTCTATTTATCTAGGAACATATAGAAATTCAAGGGAGCTACAACGCGAGCAAGTAATCTACAACATGATTTGCAAAGACACTACTGACTATGTTCATGATAATGAGTTCAATTAATCATATTACTAAAGAACTCCCACTCAAATTGACATCCCTCCGGTCATTCGAGTGATACATGATCCAAATTCACCAACTCAAGTCCGATCATCACATGATTTGAGGTGGTTTCAATGGTGAACATCATCATGTTGATCATATCTACTATATGACTCATGTTCGACCTTTCGGTATCTTGTGTTCCGAGGCCATGTCTGTACATGCTAGGCACGTCAAGTTTAACCCGAGTGTTCAACATGTGCAACACTGGCTTGCACCCGTTGTATGTGAACGTAGAGTCTATCACACCCGATCATCACTTGGTGTCTCGACACGACGAACTTTCGCAACGATGCACACTCGAGGAGAACACAATTTGTCTTGAAATTAAGTGAGGGATCACCTTATAATGCTACCGTCGTCCTAAGCAAAACAAGGTGCATAAAAGGATTAATATCACATGCAAATCATAAGTGACATGATATGGCCATGAAGTTGTGCTTTTGATCTCCATCTTGAAAGCACCTGCATGATCTCCATCGTTACCGACATGACACCATGATCTCCATCATCTTGATCTCTATCAACGTGTCGTCATCGGGGTTGTCGCACCCACCATGCTTCTACTACTATTGCTACCGTTTAGCGATAAAGTAAAGCATTACATAGCGCTTAATGATTGACACGCAGGTCATACAATAATTAAAGACAATCCTATGGCTCCTGCCAGTTGCCGTACTCATCGACATGCAAGTCGTGATATTCTATACAACACATGATCATCTCATACATCACATATATCTCATCATGTAATTGGCCATATCATATCACAACATACCCTGCAAAAACAAGTTAAAAGTCCTCTAATTGTTGTTGCATGTTTTACGTGGCTGGTACGGGTATCTAGCAAGAACAATTCTCACCTACGCATAAACCAAAACGGTGATACATAAGTTGCTTTTCAACCTTCTCAAGGACCGCCTTAGTCGAATCCGATCCAACTAAACTAGGAGAAACAGACACCCGCCAGCCATCTTTGTGCAACGAGATTACACGTCAGTCGATGGAACCGGTCTCTCGTAAGCGTACGAGTAAGGTTGGTCCAGGCCGGTTCATCCCACAATACCGCTGAACCAAAACACGACCAAGGGAGGAAGCAATCTAAGCATCAACGCCCACAAACTCTTTATGTTCTACTCGAAATCTCATCTACACATAGACCTAGCTCATGATGCCACTGTTGACGAACGTTGCATGGGAAACAAAAAAATTCCTACGCACATGCAAGATCTATCCATGGTGATGAGCATCTATGAAAGGAAGAGTGGATCTACATACCCTTGTAGATCGCTAAGCGGGAAGCGTTAAGAAACGCGGTTGGTGTAGTCGAACGTCTTCGCGATCCAAATCGCCGAGCGTCCCGCGATCTCATCACGATCCGTCCCGCGATCCAATCATGATCCATCTCGCGAACTCATCATGATCCGTCCCGCAAACTCATCACGATCCATCTCGCGATCTTGATCACGGTCCTTCCGATCTAGCGTCGAACGGACGGCACCTCCGTGTTCAGCACACGTCAGCTCGATGATGATCTCTGCCTTGTTGATCAGCAAGAGGGAGCGGAGAGGTAGACGAGTTCTCCGGCAGTGCGACGGCGTTGCGGCGATGGTGGTGGAGCTATTCTGGCAGGGCTTCGCCTAAGCACTGCAGAAAACCGATCTAGAGGAGAAACTGTGATCTAGAGGAGAGGTAGCACGTGGCTATTAGGGTTAGCTTTTTCCTCTAAATCTTCTAGTATATATAGGAGGGAGGGAGGGGAGGAGGCAGCCTCAAACCCTCAAGGTTTGGTCGAAATTGGAGGTGGAGGAGTCCTACTCCAATCCTATTAGGAGTAGGATTGCTCCTTTGCACTTGGAAACTCTTTCCACCTCTCCACCTTTGGATTTTTTCCTTCTCAAACCACTCCAGCCGCATGGGCCCTTAGAGGAGGCTTAAGCCAGCCCACTAGGGGCTGGTTTACCTCCTCCCACAGCCCATGTAGCCTCTTGGGTCAAAATACCTCTCCCGATGGTCCCCCGATACACTACCGGCACTCCCGGTACACTACCGATGAGCTCGAAAATTTTCCGGCGACCAAAACAGGACTTCCTATATATCAATCTTTACCTCCGGACCATTCCGGAGCTCCTCGTGACGTCCGGCATCTCATCTGGGACTCTGAACAACCTTCGGTAACCACCATACATAACTCTATACTACCGAAACGTCACCGAACCTTAAGTGTGCAGACCCTGCGGGTTCGAGAACTATGCAGACATGACCGAGACACCTCTACGGTCAATAACCAATAGCGGAACCTGGATGCCCATATTGGTTCCTACATATTCTACGAAGATCTTTATCGGTCGAACCTCTATGTCAAGGATTCAGTTAATCCCGTATGATGTTCCCTTTGTTCTTCGGTATGTTACTTTACCGAGATTCGATCGTCGGTATCTCCATACCTAGTTCAACCTCGTTACCGGCAAGTCTCTTTACTCGTTTCGTAATACAGGATCCCGTGACTAACACTTAGTCACATTGCTTGCAAGGCTTATTGTGATGTTGTATTACTGAGTGGGCCCTGAGATACCTCTCCGTCACACGGAGTAACAAATCCCAGTCTTGATCCATGCCAACCCAACAGACAGCCTCGAAGATACCTGTAGAGCACCTTTATAGTGACCCAGTTACGTTGCGACGTTTGATACACATAAGGCACTCCTCCGGTGTCAGTGAGTTGCATGATCTCATGGTCATAGGAACAAATACTTGACATGCAGAAAACAATAGCAATAAACTGACACGATCATATGCTACCTTTGTAGTTTGGGTCTTGTTCATCACATCATTCTCCTAATGACGTAATCCCATTATCAAATGGCATCTCATGTCCATGACTAGGAAACCATAGCCATTTTTGATCAACGAGCTAATCTATTAGATGCATACTAGGGACATGGTGTTGTCTATGTATCCACACATGTATCTGAGTTTCCGATCAACACAATTATAGCATGGATAATAAACGATTATCATGAATAAGGAAATAAGGTAATAACCATTTTATTATTGCCTCTAGGGCATATTTCCAACAACAAGGTCCTGGCGTCAGTATCTGCTTTGAAATGGATCGATGGAAGATGGCGGCGGCGGCCTCTGATAGTACGCCAGACTGGCGTGTGCCTACAGCAGGTATATGGCTTGGTTAGGGCCTCTGGGTTTAAATGTTAGGCTGAGGTGTGGGGTCTGTTTGGTATTAGACTCGGACTATCGACACCCCTTCATCAAGTAGATAGAACTAGCGACAGATGTCGCCAAGATGTTTGTTTCAGACTTACTGATGTATTATTTTGTAAGGTATTTATAAATAATTAATAAAGTGACTGCATGCATCGTCCAGATGCAAAGGTCGGGGGGTCTTCCTCCTTTTCAAAAAAAAAAGTATCAGAGTAGAAATGTTATTACAAAAGAGTTTTTTTCGGTAATGAGGTTGTATTTCTGTTGCAGATCATTTGATAATAAGACACTAGCCAAGTCGAACCAAAGGAAGGTTGTTATTTTTGGGGGTGTGACTGAGATTAGAAATAATTATCTCTCGGTCAACGTCGACAGGGGTATGATTGAGATTGTTTCTCATGATAGATAGCAAACCATACTTGTGATTTCTTACAAACGACTTGCCATCCTCTTTGGTGTCAGGATGGAAACCTGCTCATTCTTTGCATCCTTGCAAGACATGACTAGAGCTGGCCAAAACAGAAATTCGCTGTAAACTTGCTAACGGGGTTAACAAATTGTACATGGACTTTTGTCACGACAGCAACTGGGCAACCGTTGCACCAGCCCGATGAGACTGAAGCTTCTTCAGGTACTCCACCGCCGTGTGAACGTCCGGCACCACCTCCTTCGCCGTATCAGTCTCCCCAAACCGCTCCACCCACGCGACCAAGAGCGGAGCCCTGCCGGCCTCAATGACCACGACGCCGAACATCTTCTGCAGCACCTCGAACCAGAGCAACTGCGAGCCGACGACGAGATCGATGTACCCGACGGAATCGCCGGCAAAGAAGGCCTTTCCGTCCGAGCACTTGCCGAACGCCTCCTCCAGCTGGCCGATAGCCGCGAGCGTGTCGCCGACCTTCTCCGCTCTCTCCTCCTCCGTCGCCGCCCACATGATGCCCACCCAGGCAGGCAAGAGCTGCAAGACACCACGACCATGAAACCCGGCTCAAGCTCGGGTACCACAATAGAAAAAGTAGGGGCAACACACACACACACACACACACACACACACACACACACGCACGCACAAGCACCTTGCTGTCGGCGTAGGCGGCCCAGAAGCGAGCGGCGGCGCGGTCGTAGGGGTCGGCGGGGAGGATGGTGGGCCCCGTGGCCGCCCAGACCTCGTGGACGTACTGCACGATGGCCAGCGACTCGCAGATGGGTCTGCCGTCGTGGATGAGCACCGGGACCTTCATGTGCACCGGGTTGGACTTGCGGAGGAGCACGCCCTTGGTGAACAGGTTCTGCTCCACGTACTCGTAGCCGATGCCTTTCATCTGCAGCGCAATGCGTACACGGATGACGAACGGGCTCACCGTCAAGCCGAGCAGCTTCAGGCCTCCTTCGGCTGCCATTGTTTCGTGCTCCATCTGTTTTCCTCCCTTGCTCTGTCTGTGCAACACTGACAGACACGTTTGTATCTCTACGTGCGTCACCAGTGACGCAGTTGGCAGTCAAAGTAGAGTAGTTGTCCACCTGTTTTCCATGAGATGACGGTGGCGTACACACGTGGATGGCTTGGCTCTGCAGCTTGTTGTCGGCCCAATCGGATTGTAAAAAACTCCACATGAGTACTGAGACCCCGTGCACAATACATAAACGAATAGACCATGCACGATAACTTTTGCCGAGAAGCAATGCTAGTACACGCACGGACGGTGGGTTTATGAGATCGGCTTAGGTGGCATCTTATTATTGCATAGAAATAACGTGAGGGGCCCACCCCCTTGAAAATCAAGGGGAGAAGATTGGTTAGAGCGTCTCCAACTGCCGCGCGAAAAGACGCACGCGCTGTAAACTGTCACTCTAGCGCGGGACGTTTTCGCGCGCTTCAGCGACGGCGGGAAAGTAGCACGCGAAAAACGATTGTGCGCGCGCGGGAAAAGACGGCAGATCGCGCGCTAGATTTGGCGCGCCGCTTCCGGCACGCCTATAAATTGTGGCGCTCGCCACACGGCCTCCATACTGCCACGCGCGCCAGCTTCCTCTACCGCTTGCTTGCCGCTTCCTCGACCCTCCCCGCCACCATGCCGCCGCGCCGCCGGAGATCGTCTGCTACTGCGGCGTCCGCGCGTGCCCCGACGGCACCTACTACACCGAGATCCGGTCTGGCGACGTCCGGCTCGGCCTCGGCACGTTCGGGACCGCGCACGGGGCCGCCCATGCGTACGACGCGGTGGCGTGGCGCCTAGAAAGGCCATGACGTCTACACGCGCGAGCAGGCGCAGGCCGTTGCCCCTCCGCCTCGTCTTATCATGGACCAGGACCGTGCGGAGCACCTTCGGCGACAGCGCCACCTCCTCGTCGCCGAGGAGGACGAGCGAGCCATGGCGGATTGGCGCCGACGCCACCCGGAGGACGTCGCCAACGAGCGCGTCTACTGGGCGGAAAGGACGGCAAGGTGCCGCACGGAGCGGGCGGACAGGCGTCGGCGGAAAGCACTGACGGTATCGCAGTGTGGTGCCGTTGAAGCAGGTGGGACGTCGATCTTCACGCCAGACGATGATCGTTGGCATGACGTATGGATCGATACCTCGGACGACACCACCACCGAGGATGATGATGAGGACGACTCGGAGTAGTTCTAGCTGCACCGTAGTTTATCTAGTTTGCACCGTAATTTAAATTTATCTATCGAACTATGTAAAATATCTATTTATCGTTTTATCTATGATGAATGTATCGTTTTTTATCTAGTACACAGTGTTCATGTGAGAGCGCGCGCTACATTTTAACGCGCCTGCTGGAGCTACGCACACGCTAAATTTTAGCGCGGCTGCTGGAGGCAGCGTTACCTACCGCGCTTTTCCAGACGATGAGCACGCTGTAAAGTAATTTTTTACGCGCTGCAAAATTATATACGGATGTATTTTTTATGGTGTAATTTTTTTTACTTCGTATGTAGTTTATACTCAGATTTAGGACCGGGGGAGGATAACATAAGAGCGGGTGATGAGAACAATAACTAGTAGCAGATGTGAGCTCTTAAGCGTGGGTGGGATGCAATCACCAACTTCTCTCACACCATTCCGTGAAGAAGTGTTGACCAATTGGTAGTACGATTTAATTGCATGATACGTTACTCGTGATGCACGTAGACACATACTAGTAGAAAACAGGGCATTGGTTTGGACCGGGCCAACCCATTAGTCCCGGTTCAGTCACGAATCGGGACCAATGAGGACAACGGTCCCGGTTCGTGAGGCCAGGGGGCCGGACCGGACACGTGGGGCATTGTCCTGATTCGTCTGCAACCTTTGGTCCCGGTTCCAGACACGAACCAGGACCAATGTGCCTCGCTCTTGGCCCACAACCATTGGTTTCGCTTCGTGGCTGGATCCAGGACCAAAGGGGGTCCTTTAGTCCCGGCTCCAGCCACGAACCGGGACCAATGAGATGCCTATATATACCCTCTCGCCAGCGAGCAGAGCACTCAACATTGCTCTGTTTTTTGGCCGGCGAGGGGAGAGCTTTGTGGTGCTCTAGATCACCTCCTATACACATAAGGTGTTTGATGAAATGCCCAAACCAAACTTAAGCTTTCTCCTCTCGAAGCTCCTTGTCCAAACTTCATTTTCGTCAAGATTTGTCTAGGTTTGGCGGTTCGTCCTGTTCTGTCCCCGTCCTAAAACCGTCGTCGATCGCCCGCGCGTGGTGAGCATCTTGATCTTATCTTCTTGCTAAAAGAAAATATACTTACTCGTATGATTTTCTTACTTTTATTATTGTTTGTTATTATATAGTGTCATGATGATGGGTATCCGCCCACGTCGACCCTCGTCCAGTCTATGATTCAGATGTGGTATATTATCTTTTATATAACTATTTCACACATCTAATGTCTATGACAATTAATTATGCCACCAACTTGACGTAGATGTCTTTATCTATAAAAATTAGTTAAACCAAAAATGGATACCAACTATGCAATTCTGCTCGACAAGTTAACTAAAGATGAAAAAGAAATCGATTATTTGAAAGAAAAATTGAAAAGAACTGATGATGACAAGATGGGATTGGAGTTGCATGTTGTCAATATCGTCGACGATCACAAGACCAAGATGAATGCAATACGCGTGAAGCTTAGAAAGATTAGAAAATATGTCATTCATACTGAGGCTTGGTATCATTATGTCGTTGGATCAATTGATACCTTAATAGCGGTTATGATGGCATTTGTTGTTGCATTTAATTTTTTTACATAGTTTCGTTGTATGTTTTAATTAGATGCTCTAAAGAGCTATATGTTGTTCAATAATGACAACTATGTATGAACTGTACGTATTTATTTTGGTCATTATTGTACTTTGGCTTTAATGTGATGATAAATTTCTATTAATTTGGTCACTTCTCTATTCATGATATGTTGTAATGGTTTTTAATACACTTTATTATATAACACACGCAGATGAACCGGCAATGGATGTATGGTGACCGACGCATATCCGAGTATATTAAGGGCCTGCATAATTTTCTCGAAGCGGCTGAGGCAAACAAGCAGAATTGTTTTATGCCTTGTCCATGTACTGTCTGTGAGAATACAAAGTCTTTCTCTGACTTTAAAACCCTTCACTTCCACCTGCTTCAGAAGGTTTTTATGCCACGCTATAATGTTTGGATCAAGCACGGACAAAGAGAGGTTATGATGGAAGACAACGAAGAAGAAGAGGATGACGACAACTACCCTCTCCCTCAATACGGTGATGCTGCAATGGGGGAAGCTGAAGATCAAGAGGAACCAGACGATGTGCCCGATGATGATCTTCGTCGGGTCATTGTTGATGCACAGAGAGAATGCGAAAGTGAAAGGGAGAAGTTGAAGTTCGGTCGCATGTTAGAGGATCACAAAAAAGGGCTATACCCAAATTGCGAAGATGACAACAAAAAGCTCGGTACCACACTGGAATTGCTGCAATGGAAGGCAAACAATGGTGTATCTGACAAGGGATTTAGTTCGCTACTGAAAATAATGAAGAAGAAGCTTCCAAAGGATAACGAATTGCATGACAGTACGTACGCAGCAAAGAAGGTTGTATGCCCTCTAGGATTGGAGGTGCAGAAGATACATGCATGCCCTAATGACTGCATCCTCTACCGCGGTGAGTACGAGGAACGGAACACATGCCCTGTATGTGCCCGGTATGCGGTGCATTGCGGTATAAGATCAAAAGAGATGACCTCGGTGATGTTGAGGGCCAGCGCACCAGGAAGAGGGTTCCTGCCAAGGTGATGTGGTATGCTCCTATAATACCACATCTGAAACGTTTGTTCAGAAACAAAAGGCATGCCGAGTTGATGCAATGGCACAAAAAAGACCGTAAGAAATACGGGAAGTTGAGAGCACCCGCTGACGGGTCGTAGTGAAGAAAGATCGAGAGAAAGTGAAGCAACTTTACAGGTGACCCGAGGAACGTATGGTTTGGTTTAAGTGCAGATGGTGTTAATCCTTTTGGGGAGCAAAGCAGCCAGCATAGCACATGGCCTGTGACTATATGTATGTATAACCTTCCTCCTTGGTTGTGCATGAAGCGGAAGTTCATTATGATGCCAGTGCTCATCCAAGGCCCTAAGCAACCCGACAATGACATTGATGTTGGAAACATGCCCTAGAGGCAATAAATAAAGTGTTTATTATTATATTTCCTTGTTCGTGATAATCGTTTACTATCCATGCTATAATTGTATTAATTGGAAACACATTACATGTGTGGGTAAATAGACAACACTTTGTCCCTAGTATGCCTCTAGTGAACTAGCTCGTTGATCAAAGATGGTCAAGGTTTCCTAGCCATTGACATGAGATGTCATTTGATAATGGGATCACATCATTAGGAGAATGATGTGATGGACAAGACCCAAACTACAAACATAGCATATGATCTTGTCAGTTTATTGCTACTGTTTTCTGCATGTCAAGTATATGTTCCTATGACCATGAGATCATCCAACTCACGGACATCAGAGGAGTGCCTTGTGTGTATCAAACGTCGCAATGTAACTGGGTGACTATAAATGTGCTCTACAGGTATCTCCGAGGGTGTCTGTTGAGTTGCCATGGATCAAGACTGGGATTTGTTACTCTGTGTGACGGAGAGGTATCTCAGGGCCCACTCGGTAATACAACATCACAACAAGCCTTGCAAGCAATGTGACTAAGTGTTAGTCACGGGATCTTGTATTACAGAACTAGTAAAGAGACTTGCCGGTAATGAGGTTGAACTAGGTATGGACATACCGATGATCGAATCTCGGGCAAGTAACATACCGAAGAACAAAGGGAACATCATACGGGATTAACTGAATCCTTGACACAGAGGTTCGACCGATAAAGATCTTCGTAGAATATGTAGGAACCAATATGGGTATCCAGGTCCCGCTATTGGTTATTGGCCGTAGAGGTGTCTCGGTCATGTCTACATAGTTCTCGAACCCGCAGGGTCTGCACACTTAAGGTTCGGTGACGTTCCGGTAGTATAGAGTTATGTATGATGGTGACCGAAGGTTGTTCGGAGTCCCAGATGAGATCCCGGACGTCACGAGGAGCTCTAGAATGGTCCGGAGGTAAATATTGATATATAGGAAGTCCTGTTTTGGTCACCGGAAAAGTTTCGGGCTAATCGGTAATGTACCGGGAGTATCGGTAGTGTACCGGGAGACCACCGGGAGGGGTATTTCGACACAAGAGGCTTCATGGGCCGTGGGAGAATAATTACCAGCCTTTTTTGGGCTGGTGGAAGTCCCACACAAATCCCATGCGGCTAGGGAAAGAAATCCCAAAGAGAAAAAGTGGAAAAAAGGCAAAAATAGGATGAATCCTAGTCCTACTAGGATTGGAGGTGGATTCCACCTCTCCCACCTGGTTCGGTTGACTCCTTGGAGGCTTGGCCCTTGGTCCAAGCCTCCTCCTCTCTTCCTCCTATATATACTGGTGGTTTTAGGGTTTTTGCACAGAACTTTTTAGCCACGTGCTGCCCGTTCCTCTAGTGCATAGTTTCTCCTCTAGATCGGATTTCTGCAGTGCTTAGGCGAGCCCTGCCGGAATAGCTCTGTCACCATCGCCAGAGCACCGTCACGCTGCCGGAGAACTCTTCTTCCTCTCTGCTCCCTCTTGCTGGATCAAGACTGCGGAGATCTTCATCAAGTCGTACGTGTGCTGAATGCGGTGGTGCCGCCCGTTCGGTGCTAGATCGGAAGGACCGTGATCAAGTTTGCGGGACGGATCGTGATCAAGTTCGTGGGACGGATCGTGATTGGATCGCGGGATGCTCGGTGATTTGGATCGCGAAGACATTCGACTACACCAACCGCGTTTCTTAACGCCTCCCGCTTAGCGATCTACAAGGGTATGTAGATCCACTCTCCCTCTCGTAGATGCTCATCACTGGATAGATCTGCGTGTGCGTAGGAAATTTTTTGTTTCCCATGCAACGTTCCCCAACAATTGATGTGTACCTAAGGCCATTAGTTGATGAACTTTTACAGCTATGGAATGGAAGAGGTGTACGTGTGTGGGATGAGAACGAACAGGAGGAATTTGACCTACATGCGTTGCTGTTTGTAACCATCAATGATTGGTCTACTCTCAGTAACCTTTCAGGCAGACAAACAAGGGATACCACGCATGCACACACTGTTTAGATGGCACCGACAACATATATTTGGAAAAATGCAGGAAGAATGTGTAACTGGGGCATCGTCGATTTCTTCCGACCAACCATGAATATCGAAAGAAAGGAAAGCATTTCAAAGGTGAGGCAGATCACCGGAAGAAGCCCGCCCTGCGTACTGGTGATCACATACTTGATATGGTCAATGATTTACAAGTAATATTTGGACAGGGTCCTAGCGGACTATTTGTTCCGAATGACGCTGACAAACGCGCACCCATGTGGAAGAAGAAATCTATATTTTGGGACCTACCCTATTGGAAAAACCTAGAGGTCCGCTCTGCAATCGACGTGATGCACGTGACGAAGAATCTTTGCGTGAACCTGCTAGGCTTCTTGGGAGTGTATGGGAAGACAAAAGATACACCGGAGGCACGGGAGGAACAGCAACGTGTGCATGAAAAAGACGGCATGCATCCAAAGTAGGATGAAGGTCATGCTAGCTACGCTCTTACCAAAGAAGAGGAGGAAATCTTCTTTGAATGCCTGCTCAGTATGAAGGTCCCGTCTGGCTTCTCGTCGAATATAAAGGTAAATAAATATGGTAGAGAAAAAGTTTCAAAACCTAAAGTCTCATGACTGCCACGTGATTATGACGCGACTGCTGCCGATTGCATTGAGGGGGCTTCTACCGGAAAACGTTCGATTAGCCATTGTGAAGCTATGTGCATTCCTCAATGCAATCTCTCAAAAGGTGATCGATCCAGAAATCCTGCCAAGGTTAAGGAGTGATTTGGTGCAATGTCTTGTTAGTTTCGAGCTGGTGTTCCCACCGTCCTTCTTCAATATCATGACATACGTCCTAGTTCATCTAGTCGACGAGATTGCCGTTCTCGGCCCTGTATTTCTACACAACATGTTCCCCTTTGACAGGTTCATGGGAGTCTTAAAGAAATATGTTCGTAATCGCGCTAGGCCAGAAGCAAGCATCTCCATGGGCCATCAAATAGAGGATGTCATTGGGTTTTGTGTTGACTTCATTCCTGACCTTAAGAAGATTGGTCTCCCTCAATCGCGGTATGAGGGGAGACTGACTGGAAAAGGCACGCTAGGAGCGGACTCAATAATATGGAGGGACGGACATTCTTGGTCTCAAGCACACTACACAGTTCTACACAATTCCACCTTGGTGACCCTGTATGTCAATGAACACAAGAATATTCCGCGCTCCAAACACCCGGAGCAGTGTGACGACTGGATTACATATGAACACATCAGGACTTTCGACAGTTGGTTGCAAACACGTCTCATGGGTGACAACACTGTTTATGATAAGCTATACTCGTTGGCCAAGGGATCATCTTCGATTGTAATGACTTACAAAGGGTACGAGATAAATGGGAATACATTTGAAACGATCGCTCAGGATCAAAAGAGCACCAACCAAAACAGTCGTGTCCGCTTTGATGCAGCAACCAAGAGGGGAAAGGACACATATTATGGTTACATAGTGGACATATGTGAACTTGACTATGGACATGATTTGAAGGTCCCTTTGTTTCAGTGCAAATGGGTCAATCTGTCAAGAGGCGGGGTACAGGAAGACCCATAGTACGGAATGACAATAGTGGATCTGAACAATCTTGGGTACACAGACGAACCATTCGTCCTAGCCAATGATGTGGCACAGATTTTCAATGTGAAGGACATGTCTACCATACCGAGAAAAAGAAAAGATAAGGAAGCGAATACATCATACGATGAGACAAAACGCCACATAGTTCTTTCAGGAAAAAGAGACATCGTGGGATTGGAGGGCAAGACAGACATGTCTAAAGATTATGAAAAGTTTCATGAAATTCCTCCCTTCAAAGTCAAGGCTGACCCAAGCACCCTATTAAACGATGAAGATTATCCATGGTTACGGCGCAATAAGCAAAGGACACAAGCGAAGAAAAAGTAAAGACTTTCTCTCCACAACTATATTATTGCAGTGACATGTGAAGAAATGAAATGTCTTTTGTAACACATGAGTTTTCGTCCGAAACCCTAATACTTCGAAAGAGATTTTCCGTTTTGTACACGGAGTGCATCCAGTTTTTGCCGTAATCCTCTCAACTTTTTATGACATGCTATGTGGGTGAAATGATGATACCATGCCAACTTTCAACCTCTTCAGAGTTCATTTGAAGTGCTTTTCAATTTCAGGGTTATTTAGATCAAAAAAATCAGTAAGTGCATGAACAATAACAAATGAAGTCAGAAAGGGTTGAAAATAAATGATGTGGCTTCGAATGGTGCATTTTTAACACACAAATAGTATGGACTTCAAATGAGTTCAAAAAATGAAATCCCTTTGTAATAGATGAGTTTTCGTCCGAAACCCTGATACTTCGAAAGAGATTGTCCATTTTGTACACAAAGTGCATCCAGTTTCTGCCGTAACCCACTCAACTTTTTAGCACATGCTATGTGGGCGAAATGATAATATCATGCCAACTTTCAACCTTTTCAGAGTTCGTCTGAAGTGCTTTTTAATTTCTTTCAAAACATCGTGGGAGTGGAGTTCAAAAAAGAATCAACTAAAAAGCTTTTATAAACCTCTAGTATTTTTGAAACTATAATTATATAAAAATTATGCAACTAAAATTATCAAAGTATTTTTTGTTCAAAACATTAATAGCAAAAAGAATATAATGATAAAACACACTAAAAATAAATAAAGCAAGAAACAAAATAAAATAATGGAAATTATGCAACTAAAATTATCAAAGTATTTATTTGTTAAAAATAATGAACTAAAATAACAAAAGAAAAATGGTGGAATTTTTTTTAAAAAATAAATAAAGAAAAAAAACAAAACAAAAATACTGGAAAAAAAATAAAAAATGCCGCCTACTAGGCCACCGTGGCTTGAGTACGACTAGAAACCCAACCAGCCAATTGGGCCAGGATTCAGGCCCATAGAAGGCCCACTAGGCCCACATGTAGATATAGAGTGGTTAGGCCCGTAAGCCTGCTTTAGAGAGGAGCTCAAAGGACCAGGCGCACCGCGCCTTATAAACAGGTGCGACATAGTCTCTACTAGCGAGGTGGGACTAAACTCCCACCACGCCGTTGTGCAAGGCCATTGGTCCCGGTTGGTGTCACCAACCGGGACCAATGGTGTGTGTATATATGCAGCACTCGTGAATTTTTTATTTTCATCAGTTCCCCCCGACGACGCCGACCTCCTCGACGCCGCCAGGCTGCACCGACGTCGTCGCCGTCGCACGTGCCCCTGCCCTGCCCTGCCCTCGAGCCCACGCCAACGCCGTCCGCCGCCCACACCGTCGCCATCGCCCGTGCCCCTGCCCTTCCCCTGAGCCCACGCCGACGCCGTTCACCGCCCACACCATCATCATCTACCGCCCCCCGAGCACGCCCCTGCGCCCCGGCCGCTCTCACCGTTGCTGTCGTCGCCGGCTCCCTCGTGCGCCGCCCCCGCCGTCGCCCTCGCTAGCCGACGTCGTCCATGTCGTCGCCCCAGCCATGCCCCTGCCCCAGCCCGCCCCCATCATCGCCGCCGCCCTCGCCGCCCCCGCCGTCGCCCTCGCCGGCCGCACCCGCTGTGAGCCGACGCAGCCGCCCCTTGTATTTTTTCATGTATATGTGTCATCTGTGTATATGTTCATGTATATATATGTTCATGTATATGGTTTTTTTCATGTATATGTATATATGTTCATGTATATGTGTGTATATGTTCATGTAAAAAGTCTTTGTTGTTTTTCATATGTATGAAAATGTAGAGTGAAAATGAAAACAAACATATAAGAAAAAACAAAGTAATAAATGAAGAAGGAAAAGAAAACCGCCCGGCCCGGCCACCACCGCATTTTCATAAAGTTTTTCCACCGAGTACACATCGCACTAAGCACCCGCGACGAAGCAAGTCTTTTTTTGAAGGTAGTTTTTTTGTTAAATGAAAATGTTGGCATCGGCTCTATCATCACGTTGGCATCGGCTCTATCTATCAAGAAGGCCACGGGAGCACCCCGGCCCCCTATCATCACGTTGGCCTCGACTCCCCGAGAGCTTTCCAACGGATCCAGAATGTATGTCGTTGTTGATATACCCCCTCCCCGATAACTTCGACATGAGAGGAGACGTCGGACATGCATGAGAGAGAGGCGGTCCGCTCACCCAAGCCGGTACTGACAAAGCGTTGTCGAGGCCACCCCAAACCCTAGAAGTGTTGTCGAGACCACCCCAAACCCTAGAAGCATTGTCGAGGCCACCCAAATTTACCAAGTTAAATGAAGAAAACTCCGGTAACATAGATTTATCAAGAATGCCCCCATTATGGATGTGCACAAGTTGACTCAATTTTTTTCTGATCTCATATATATATATATATATATATATATTCTTCTATATGTCACATTGTGTGTCAAAGTATTGGAGAAATCCATGGCTTCATCATTAGCCGGAAGTAACATGCGTATGATGCTACGAAGCTCTTCAAAGTTGTTTTGAAATGGAATCCCGGATAGAACAATTTGCTTTTTGGTACGAATTTCAGCAAAGGCGTTCCAAATAGCAATATTCGGAAGGCTCTTGCTAAACTTCGTACCAAAAAGCTAATTAATTATCCTATCCAGGACTCCATTATAAAACAATTTTGGAGAGCTTCGTACCATTATGCGCCTGTTACTTTCGGCTAATGATGAAGGCTTGGTTTTCTTGAATCCTTTGTCACTAGACAACGTGACATACAGAAGGGTAGATGAGATCAGGAAAAATATGGACCATTTTCTAAACATTCAGAATGGCGCCATTTTGTTAATTAAATCCCTTAAAGGTTAATAGAATCCCTTGTTTGACATTCATGAGAGAGGTGGTCCGGACGTCGGACATTCATGAGAGAGGCAATCCGTACGTTGGCCATTCATGTTTGTATATTAATTGCCATGTTGTAATATTTGCAGAAACTATGGATCCAAGAGATGAAGAACAAGAACAATTGTTGGGGGACATAATCCACGGTCGTGATATCTTGTCGTTTCTCAACGACACCGATGGTCTGGAAGGAGAGGATTATGACAGCTCCGGTGATCGAACAATGGAGGAGGAAGGACATGATCATGATGGCTCCGGTGACCGAATGCCGAAGGAAGGAGACCATGATGACGGCTCCGGTGACCGATCGGAGGAGGGAGCTGTTGCAAAGTCCGGCGAGGCATATATATAAATTAAGCCTGTGTTGACTAGCTAATTGATTCATCAATTGTTTTGGTATGTACATATATTAATTAACTCTTCTTTCTTCTTTTATAGCCCTCCGGATCGAGCCAAACTTCGGTAATGAGACACAGCCCGAAGAAGAGGTTGCGCAAGGATGAAAAGTTCACGATCACAACACTCGCGAACGATGGCCATCCGATTGAACCCAAGCGGACCAACAACGCATTTTCTGCTCAGTGCAAAGCTATTGTTAGGGACAACGTCCCGATCAGCATCAAGCAATGGAATAAGCCTAAGGACGGCGCCCCTGAAGGTGATTATGTCACCGATAGACAGAAAGATAATCTTTGGACCACGCTGAAGGCAAATTTCACCCTACCGCCAGAGGAGGATCCGAATAAGCCAGTTATAGAGCCATTGGTCAAGGCGTGTGCTCTTAAGAAGATGGCAGATCTATTTAGGAGGTGGAAGAATGAGTTGAAATCAAAGTTTGTCGACAAAGGGAAGACTCCAGAATTCATCGGCCGATTTGAGAAGATAAGAGATTACTGGCCTGCATTTGTGGACTACAAGACATCGGACAAGAGTAAGAAAATGTCGGAGACAAACAAGAACAATGCTGTCAAGAAGCAGTTTCACCATCACATGGGGTCAGGTGGCTACCTTAAAGCCCGGCCGTTGTGGGACAAAGTTGAGAATGACCTGCTTGCTAAAGGGGTCCGACCACAGACATATAACTGGCCAGACCGTTCAAGGACTTGGTTCTTCGGGGTTGGGGGAACTTTGGACCCTGAAACAGGGAAGTGCCGTTGGACGGACGAGCAACTTGCAATACCCATGAACAAGCTTCAGAACTATATCACCATAGCGTAGGAAGGGACGTTCATTCTCGATAGAGAGAAGGGCGAGCTGACTAAGGCCCTAGGGAATGCTGAGCACCCTGGACGAACACGAGGCACAGCAAGCTCCGTTTTGTGGAAGGTTGGGTTTCCTGAAGCATGCGGGAGAGAAAGAGGAAAGCGGAGCTGAGTGAAATTCAGAAGCTCAATGCAAGACTACAAAAGCTAGAGGAAGCTGAGAGCCAGCGAGCTGCCGGCCAACCATCTCAGCGGCACGAAGCTAGCCCAGAAGCTACTACCCCGCCATCTCAATGGAGAAGTAGCGTCGCTTCCACGAAGCCTGTTCAGCCTGACTTCACGTCTCCTAGCTACCCCATGGATACTATCACGGAGGCTCAACATTGCGATCTTATGACGAAATGCCGGAACCTCACTTTCAAGGCGGCTGTCGGCTCTGTTGCACCTCCTCAACCCAACGGAACCTTCCACTATTGTCCGATTCCACATGGCTATGCTGTTGTGATGGTGGATGAAGTAATGACGGAATTTGAGGAGCTCGAGCTTGACCACTGTATAGGTGAAGGAGAGAATAAGCTGGTTCGTGCCCTGAGGAGTACATGTCTATGGCAGAAGGAGTACATCAAGCTTCCAAACTGGACGACTTCGCCTCCTCCTTCTCCTCAGGCGAATCAGGGCACTCCTCATCCTCCTCCTCCTCCTCCGGCGAGTGATCAGGGCACACCGCCTCCTTCTCCGGCTCCTTCGACGCGTGGGGGCACTCCGCCTCCTCTTTTGCCTACTCTGGCACATCGGAGCAGTACGCCTCCTCCTCAACCTCGTCGGCAACGGCGGAAGACAGACGCCGCTGCTCCGGCTCCTCCAGCGCCTAGTAAGCAACGACGGAAGGGAGCCGCCGCCGCTCCGGCGGCTAGCAGTACAAGCATAGGCAGGAGGGGATACAGATACGGTCCATCTCTCAAGCCTCTGGAAAAGTTACCATATGAGACGGCCGAGTCTGAAAATGAGGAGCTATGTCAGGCCGAATTGAGGGCCCATTTTGCAAAGAAAACTCCACCTCCGAAGGAGAAGATAGATTCGGTGAAAGCGATGCGCACTATCGATGCCCTGAAGTGACCACCACCGCCTTCGTCGGATTCCAACTTTGACCGCTGTATTAAAAAGACATATCAAGATGCGCGGCGGTCGGAAAGTACTTCCGGTGATGCAAGGTTGGCAAAATGAAGAAGTGAGAAAAAAATTCCCCAGCTCGGCGAACAGGCGAACCAATCGTGCCCCCCGCTCAAGGTGTCTAGCGATATCGTCGCTAATCATCCGGGGATGGTGCCCGGTACCAAACCTGGTGATTACCTGAGAAATGAGGTACAGTTTAAGCCGTTGGAGGTGGACGAATTCCGTTACCGGCACGGGCGGCCTCTCATCAAACCTGATCATCCTCCTCTAACAACGATGATGCGAAAATTCCATGAATGGTACATGAAAACCTGCCGCAAGTTTGGGAAGGATTCTTTGATACTGTCAGTTAAAGAGGAGCACGACCTCGTTGGAATGGAACTATTGAATGTTGAATTTGAGGATATATTCCAGTTATACAATCAAAAGGCCCTCGACAAAACAATCGTGACTTGCTACTGTCTGTAAGTACTACTTCTGTAATTAAGTCTCACTATGTATATAGCTCAGCTCTTTCATTGCATGTATATATAATTATCCTCCCTATATTATGTAGATTGAAGATTGTCGACTGCAGAAAAGCACAAATCTATGACATTGGGTTCATTAACCCAAATGTCATGCATGAGTATAATTTTCAAAAGCATGCCACACAAACCGAGGAGAACTTTCTACAATCATTGCTTAAAAATCAAAACAAAGGGACAATTCTCTTTCCTTACAACTTCAAGTGAGTGTTACTGTCTTGTGCATATTCGATTTCCCTTATTACTCAAGGTTTATAGTAATGTAATTGATGAGTTATGCATGCGTGCGCAGTTTCCACTTTATTCTGCTAGAGATTCAGCTTGAGTGGGGAGTAGTAATCGTTTTAGACTCGAAACGAAAAGATCCCCAGGATTATGCGGACATGACTGAAATTCTCCAGAAGTAAGTTCAATCGATCATTATCGCATCATATCGGCAACTTTGTTCATTTCCTGATATCAAGTAATTATTTTCTTTGTCTGGCAGGGTTTGGAAAGAGTTCACAGCAATTGTTTCAGCATTGTCGGGGGAGCTGCGATTTACACACAAAAAGTAAGTACTACTAGCTAGTTCCGCGCATCTCCCATTGATTCTAGTTTCATCAATACCATTTATCATGCTTGATTATCAGTTTGATTGAACTCTATTTCTCGTAAAGTGCTTGTGGCAGAAAACCGGGAATGATTTTTGTGGATACTACGTTTGCGAGTTCATCTACAACGCGACGATCCCTAAGCGAGGCTACTCTGAAAAACAATTTCAAGTGCGTAAGCAATAATATTCACAAATTTATTTTCTTATCATATATATGTATTGACCCCCTTCTTCAAATTAGATGTAGTAGATGCGGGATGAACTCCTACCACATGATCGCATATGAGCAATTCAAGAAGAATTGGTGGGATTCTTTCTTGACCACGTCATAAATAAAGCCGGAGAATACCATCTGCAATTGGACATTAGATGTTAGGGATTGTAAGAGATCTTATATTGTATATATGTAGCTAGTAGCGTCAGATATATATACGAAAACTTGTTATACAACCAATCTCTCGGAGAAAGAGAGGTCGATCACTTCTATCTCTATATGTTCATGACAATCTTCTATACTTAATGGTTCCTTCATTTGCGTACTTGCTAGCGTGTTGAGTTCTCTTTATAGTAGCTAGCGTCGACCAAGCACGGAGAAAGAGAGGACACTTCTCTCTATTAATTAGCTAGCTAAAACAATATGAAACCCCTAAATTAACCCTCCAAAAACCCCTAACCCCCTCCCTTTCAAAAAAAACCCAGCAACTGCTAGATACTGATGCGTGGATGCCTTTTGGTCCCGGTTGGTGTTACCAACCGGGACTAAAGTGTTGGAAATATGCCCTAGAGGCAATAATAAATTAGTTATTATCATATTTCCTTGTTCATGATAATCGTTTATTATCCATGCTATAATTGTATTGATCGGAGACTTAAATGCATGTGTGGATACATAGACAAAACCATGTCCCTAGTATGCCTCTAATGGACTAGCTCGTTGATCAAAGGATGGTTAAGGTTTCCTAGCCATGGACATGAGATGTCATTTGATAACGGGATCACATCATTAGGAGAATGATGTGATGGATAAGACCCAAACTACAAACATAGCATATGATCGTGTCAGTTTATTGCTACTGTTTTCTGCATGTCAAGCATATGTTCCTATGACCATGAGATCATGCAACTCACGGATATCGGAGGAGTGCCTTGTGTGTATCAAACGTCGCAACGTAACTGGGTGACTATAAAGGTGCTCTATGGGTATCTCTGATGGTGTCTGTTGAGTTGGCATGGATCGAGACTGGGATTTGTTACTCCGTGTGACGAAGAGGTATCTTAGGGCCCACTCGGTAATACAACATCACAATGAGCCTTGCAAGCAATGTGACTAATTGTTAGTTGCGGGATCTTGTATTATGGAACGAGTAAAGAGACTTGCCGGTAACGAGGTTGAACTAGGTATGGAGATACCGACGATCGAATCTCGGGCAAGTAACATACCGAAGAACAAAGGGAACGTTATACGGGATTAACTGAATCCTTGACATAGAGGTTCGACCGATAAAGATCTTCGTAGAATATGTAGGAACCAATGTGGACGTCCAGGTCCCGCCATTGGTTATTGACTGTAGAGGTGTCTCGGTCATGTCTACATAGTTCTCGAACCCGCAGGATCTGCACACTTAAGGTTCGGTGACGTTTCGGTAGTGTAGAGTTATGTATGGTGGTGACCGAAGGTTGTTCGGAGTCCCAGATGAGATCCCGGATGTCACGAGGAGCTCCGGAATGGTCCGGAGGTAAAGATTCATATATAGGAAGTCCCAGTTTGGTTTCCGGAAAAGTTTCGGGCTCATCGGTAGTGTACCGGGAGTATCGGTAGTGTACCGGGAGTGCCGGTAGTGTACCGGGGGACCTCCGGGAGGGGTATTTCGACCCCAAGAGGTCCATGGGATGTGGGAGAATAATAACCAGCCCTTAGTGGGCTGGGAAAACAGCCACAAAGGCCCATGGCGCAGGAGAGAAAGTCCTAAAGCAAAAAGTGGAAAATCAGCCAATAGGAGGCAATCCTACTCCAACTAGGATTGGAGGTGAAGTAGGATTGCTCCCACCTCCTATTTCGGCCGACCCAAAGGCCTTGGATGCCTCTCCTCTACTCTCCTCCTATATATACTAGTGGATTGGGTGGTTTTTGGACAGAATTTCCGGCCACGTGCTACCCGTTCCACCGGTGCATAGTTTCTCCTCTAGATCGGTTTTCTGCAGCGCTTAGGCGAAGCCCTGCCGGAATTGCTCCACCACCATCACCGGAGCGCCATCACGCTGCCGGTGAACTCTCTCTCCTCTCCACCTCCTCTTGCTGGATCAAGACGGTGGAGATCGTCATCAAGCTGCACGTGTGCTGAACGCGGAGGTGCCGTCCGTTCGGCGCTAGATCGGAAGGACCGTGATCGAGATCGCGAGACAGTTCGTGATGAGATCGCGGGACGGATCGTGATGAGTTCGCGGGACAGATCGTGATCAAGATCGTGAGACGGATCGTGATGAGATCGCGGGACGCTCGGCGATTTGGATCGCGAAGATGTTCGACTACACCAACCGCGTTTCTTAACGCTTCCCGCTTAGCGATCTACAAGGGTACGTAGATCCACTCTCCCTCTCGTAGATGCTCATCACCATGGATAGGTTTGCATGTGCGTAGGAAAATTTTTGTTTCCCATGCGACATTCCCCAACAGTGGCATCATGAGCTAGGTTGATGGTTCGATGAGATCTCGAGTAGAACACAAAAGGTTTGTGGGCGTTGATGCTTAGATTGCTTCCTCCCTTGGTCATATTTTGGTTCAGCGGGATTGCAAGATGAAGCGGCTCGGACCAACATTACTCGTACGCTTACGAGAGACCGGTTCCCTCGACGCAACTTGTTGCCTAAATGGCTTGCGGGTGACAGTTTCTCTCACTTTAGTTGGATCGGATTCGACAAAGGCGGTCCTTGAGAAGGTTGAAAAGGAAACTAGTGTATCACCGTTGTGGTTTATGCGTAGGTGAGAATCGTTCTTCCTAGATACCCGTAGCAGCCACGTAAAACATGCAACAACAATTAGAGGACGTCTAACTTGTTTTTGCAGGGTATGTTGTGATGTGATATGGCCAATTACATGATGAGATATATGTGATGTATGAGATGATCATGTGATGTATAGAATTTCACGACTTGCATGTCGTTGAATACGGCAACCGGCAGGAGCCATAGGGTTGTCTTTAATTATTGTATGACCTGCGTGTCAATCATTAAGCGCTATGTAATGCTTTACTTTATCGCTACGGTAGCAATAGTAGTAGAAGCATGTAGGGCGTGACAACCCCGATGGCGACACGTTGATGGAGATCAAGATGATGGAGATCATGGTGTCGTGCCGGTGACGATGGAGATCATGCCGGTGCTTTCTAGATGGAGATCAAAAGCACAAGTTCATGGCCATATCATGTCACTTATGATTTGCATGTGCTGTTAATCCTTTTTATGCACCTTGTTTTGCTTAGGACGACGGTAGCATTATAAGGTGATCCCTCACTTAATTTCAAGATAAATTGTGTTCTCCCCAAGTGTGCACCGTTGCGAAAGTTCGTCGTGTTGAGACACCACGTGATGATCGGGTGTGATAGACTCTACGTTCACATACAACGGGTGCAAGCCAGATTTGCCAGCGCAGAACACTCGGGTTAAACTTGACGAGCCTAGCATGTACAGACATGGCCTCGGAACACAAGAGACCGAAAGGTCGAGCATGAGTCATATAGTGGATATGATCAACATAATGATGTTCACCATTGAAGCCACCTTAACTCACGTGATGATCGGACTTGAGTTGGTGAATTTGGATCATGTATCACTCGAATGACCCGAGGGATGTCAATTTGAGTGGGAGTTCTTAAGTCATATGATTAATTGAACTCATTATCATGAACATAGTCAAAGTGTCTTTGCAAATTATGTTGTAGATTACTAGCTCACGCTGTAGCTCCCTTGTATTTTTATATGTTCCTAGAGAAATAGAGTTGAAAGATGTTGGTAGCAATATTGCGGACTGGGTCCGTGATCTGAGGATTGTCCTCATTGCTGCACAGAAGGCTTATGTCCTTAATGCACCGCTCGGTGCGCCACCCCCTCTAGCGTCGTCTATAGATGTTGTGAACATCTGACAGGCACGTTTCGATGACTACTTGATAGTTTAGTGCGTCATGCATTACGGCTTAGAATTGAGGCTCGGAAACGTTTTGAACGTCACGGAACATATGAGATGTTCTAGGAGCAGAGATTGTGATCTCAGGCTAGTGCCTGTGTTGCGAGATATGAGATCTCCAACAAGATTCTTTGCCTGTAAGATGAAGGAGAATAGCTCAATCGTTGAGCATGTACTCAGATTGTCTGGGTACTACAATGGCTTGAATCAAGTGGGAGTTGATCTTCCAGATAAGATAGTGATTGATATAGTTCTCCAAGTCACCGTCACTAAAGCTACTAGAACTTAGTGATGAACTATAATACACCAGGGATAGAAGTATTGATCCCTGAGCTGTTCGCGATGTTTGACACCGCGAAGGTAGAAATCAAGAAGGAGCGTCAAGTGTTGATGGTTAATCAAACCACTAGTTTCGAAAAGGGCAAGAGCAAGGAGGGAAACTTCATGGATAGCAAGTCAGTTGCTGCTCCAGTGAAGCAACCCAAAGTTGAACTCAAACCCGAGACTAAGTGCCTCTATTATGAGGTGAGAGGTCGCTGAAGCGGAACAACCCTAGATACTTGGTAGATAAGAAGGCTGGCAACATCGACAGAAGTATATTTGATATACGAGTTATTGATGTGTACCTTGCTAGTACTCTTAGTAGCACCTGGGTATTGGATACCGGTTCGGTTGCTAAATGTTAGTAACTCGAAATAAAAGCTACGGAATAAACGGAGAACTAGCTAAGGGTGAGGTGACGATATGTGTTGGAAGTGTTTCCAAGGTTGATGTGATCAACATCGCACACTCTCTCTACCTTCAGGATTAGTGACAAACCTAAATAAATGTTATTTGGTGTTTTGCGTTGAGCATGAACATGATTAGATCATGATTATTGCAATACGGTTATTCATTTAAGTTAGAGAATAATGGTTATTCTGTTTACATGAATAATACCTTCAATGATCATGCACCCAGTGAGAATGGTTTGTTGAAATCTTGATCGTAGTATTACACATGTTCATAACATTGATGTTAAAAGACACAAAGTTAATAATGATAGTACCACATACTTGTGGCACTGCCGCTAAATGTCATATTGGTATAAAGCGCATGTAGAAACTCCATGCTGATGGATATTTGGACTCATTCGATTTCGAATCGGTTGAGACATGCGAACCATGCCTCTTGGGCAAGATGACTAAAGGACCCCGTTGGATGGAGCGGGCAAGTGATTCATTGGAAATGATACATGTTGATGTATGCAATCTAGTGAGTCTTGTAGCGTGCAGTGGATATCGTTATTTTCTTACCTTCACTGATGATTTGAGTAGATATAGTGTATATTTACTTAATGAAACACAAGTCTGAATCGTTTGAAAGGTTCAAGCAAATTCAGAGTAAAGTTTAAAGATCATCGTGACAAGAAGATAAAAATGACTGTGATATGATCGTGGAGGTGAATATCTGAGTTACGAGTTTGGCATACAACTTAAGACAATGTGAAATTTGTTTCACAACTAACGCCACCTGGAATACCATAGTGTGATGGTGTGTCCGAACATCATAGTTATGCTCTATTGGACATGGTGCGTAATATGATGTCTCTTGTCATTTTACTACTATAATTTGGGGGTTATGCATTAGAGACAACTACATTCACTTTAAATAGGGCACCATCTAAATCCGTTGAGATGACACCGTGTGAATTATGGTTTGACAGAAACCTAAGCTGTCATTTCTTAATGTTTGGGGCTGCGATGCTTGTGTGGAAAATGTTTTCACATAATAAGCTAGAACCCAAAGCGGACAAATGTATCTTCATAGAATACCCTAAGAACAGATGGGTATGCCTTCTATCTCAGATCCGAGTGCAAAGTGTTTGTTGCTAGAACTGGGTCCTTTCTCGAGAAAAAGTTCTCTCGAAAGAATTGAGTGGGAGGGAGATAGAACTTGATGAGGTTATTAAACCTTTGTTCAACCAGAGAGTAGCGCAGCGCAGAAAGATGTTTCTGTGAAGCGTACGTTAGTTGAAGAGGAAGTTAATGATGATGATCATGAAGCTTCAGGATCAAGTTACTATCGAACTTCGTAGGTCGACAAGGATGTGTACTGCTCCTGAGCGGTACGACAACTCTGTCTTGGAGGTCATGTTGTTGGACAACGATGAACCTACGAGTATGGAGAAGCGATGATGGGCCCGGATTCCGACGAATGGTTAGAGGCCATGAAATCCGAGATAGGATCCATGTGTGAAAACCAAGTATAGACTTTGGTAGACTTGCTCGTTAGACGGCAGGTCGTTGAGTACAAATGGACCTTTAAAATGAAGACAGACACTGATGGTGAATGTCACTATTTGTAAAGCTCGACTTGTTGCAAAGATGTTTGTGACAAGTTCAAGGAGTTGACTACGATGAGACTTTCTCACTCGTAGCGATGCTAAAAGTCTGTTGGAATTATGTTAGCAGTTGCTGTGTTTTCAATTATGAAATCTGGCAGATGGATGTCAAAACATCGTTTCCTTAATGGTTTACTTGAGGAAAGGTTGTATGTGATACAACCAGAAGGTTTTGTCAGGCCTAAGGATGCTAAAAGGTGTGCAAGCTTCGGTGATCCTTCCATGGACTGAAGCAAGCATCTCGGAGTTGGAATATACGCTTTGATGAGGTGATCAAAGTTTTGATGTTTATACAAAGTTTATGAGAAACTTGTATTTGCAATAAAGTGAGTGGGAGCACTATAGAATTTCTGATAAGTATATGTGGTTGACATATTGTTGATCGGAAATAATGTAGAATTTCTGGAAGGCATTAAAGGTTGTTTGAAAAGTGTTTTTCAAAGGAAGACCTGGATAAAGCTACCTAATTGTTGAGCATCAAAATCTATAGAGATAGATCAAGATGCTTGATGAGACTTTCAATGAGTGTATACCTTGACAAGATTTTGAAAGAGTTCAAAATGGATCAGCCAGAGAAATAGTTCTCGTCTGATTTGTAAGGTGTGAAGTTGAGTGAGACTCAAAGCTCGACAACGGCAGAAGAAAGAGAAAGGACGAACGTCGTCCCCTATGCCTTAGCCATAGGCTCTATATTATGCCATGCTGTGTACCGCACCTATGTGTGCCTTCCCATGAGTCTGTCAAGGGGTACAAATGTGGTCCAGGAGTGGATCACTGGACAGCGGTCGGAATTATCCTTAGTAACCAGAGGACTAAGGAAATGTTTCTTGATTATGGAGGTGATAAAGAGTTCGTCGTAAAGAGTTACGTCGATGCAAGCTTTAACACCTATCCGGATGACTAGTAGTAGCAATCTGGATACGTATAGTGGAGCAGCCATTTGGAAATAGTACCAAGTGGAGTGTGGTAGCAGTGTTTACGGTTTGACATAGAGATTTGCAAAGTACACACGGATCTGAATATCGCAGACCCGTTGACTATAAGACCTCTCTCACATGCAAAGCATGATCGAGCCCCAAAACTCATTGGGTGTTAGATTCATAACAATGCGAATCACATGGTGATGTGAACTAGATTATTGACTCTAGTGCAAGTGGGAGACTGTTGGAAATATGCCCTAGAGGCAATAATAAATTAGTTATTATCATATTTCCTTGTTCATGATAATCGTATATTATCCATGCTATAATTGTATTGATCGGAGACTTAAATGCATGTGTGGATACATAGACAAAACCATGTCCCTAGTATGCCTCTAATGGACTAGCTCGTTGATCAAAGGATGGTTAAGGTTTCCTAGCCATGGACATGAGATGTCATTTGATAACGGGATCACATCATTAGGAGAATGATGTGATGGATAAGACCCAAACTACAAACATAGCATATGATCGTGTCAGTTTATTGCTACTGTTTTCTGCATGTCAAGTATATGTTCCTATGACCATGAGATCATGCAACTCACGGATATCGGAGGAGTGCCTTGTGTGTATCAAACGTCGCAACGTAACTGGGTGACTATAAAGGTGCTCTACAGGTATCTCCGATGGTGTCTGTTGAGTTGGCATGGATCGAGACTGGGATTTGTTACTCCGTGTGACGGAGAGGTATCTCAGGGCCCACTCGGTAATACAACATCACAATGAGCCTTGCAAGCAATGTGACTAATTGTTAGTTGCGTGATCTTGTATTATGGAACGAGTAAAGAGACTTGCCGGTAACGAGGTTGAACTAGGTATGGAGATACCGACGATCGAATCTCGGGCAAGTAACATACCGAAGAACAAAGGGAACGTTATACGGGATTAACTGAATCCTTGACATAGAGGTTCGACCGATAAAGATCTTCGTAGAATATGTAGGAACCAATGTGGATGTCCAGGTCCCGCCATTGGTTATTGACTGTAGAGGTGTCTCGGTCATGTCTACATAGTTCTCGAACCCGCAGGGTCTGCACACTTAAGGTTCGGTGACGTTTCGGTAGTGTAGAGTTATGTATGGTGGTGACCGAAGGTTGTTCGGAGTCCCAGATGAGATCCCGGACGTCACGAGGAGCTCCGGAGTGGTCCGGAGGTAAAGATTCATATATAGGAAGTCCCAGTTTGGTTTCCGGAAAAGTTTCGGGCTCATCGGTAGTGTACCGGGAGTATCGGTAGTGTACCGGGAGTGCCGGTAGTGTACCGGGGGACCTCCGGGAGGGGTATTTCTACCCCAAGAGGTCCATGGGATGTGGGATAATAATAACCAGCCCTTAGTGGGCTGGGAAAACAGCCACAAAGGCCCATGGCGCAGGAGAGAAAGTCCTAAAGCAAAAAGTGGAAAATCAGCCAATAGGAGGCAATCCTACTCCAACTAGGATTGGAGGAGAAGTAGGATTGCTCCCACCTCCTATTTCGGCCGACCCAAAGGCCTTGGATGCCTCTCCTCTCCTCTCCTCCTATATATACTAGTGGATTGGGTGGTTTTTGGACAGAATTTCCGGCCACGTGCTACCCGTTCCACCGGTGCATAGTTTCTCCTCTAGATCGGTTTTCTGCAGCGCTTAGGCGAAGCCCTGCCGGAATTGCTCCACCACCATCACCGGAGCGCCATCACGCTGCCGGTGAACTCTCTCTCCTCTCCACCTCCTCTTGCTGGATCAAGACGGTGGAGATCGTCATCAAGCTGCACGTGTGCTGAACGCGGAGGTGCCGTCCGTTCGGCGCTAGATCGGAAGGACCGTGATCGAGATCGCGAGACAGTTCGTGATGAGATCGCGGGACGGATCGTGATGAGTTCGCGGGACAGATCGTGATCAAGATCGTGAGACGGATCGTGATGAGATCGCGGGACGCTCGGCGATTTGGATCGCGAAGATGTTCGACTACACCAACCGTGTTTCTTAACGCTTCCCGCTTAGCGATCTACAAGGGTACGTAGATCCACTCTCCCTCTCGTAGATGGTCATCACCATGGATAGGTTTGCGTGTGCGTAGGAAAATTTTTGTTTCCCATGCGACGTTCCCCAACAGTGGCATCATGAGCTAGGTTGATGGTTCGATGAGATCTCGAGTAGAACACAAAAGGTTTGTGGGCGTTGATGCTTAGATTGCTTCCTCCCTTGGTCATATTTTGGTTCAGCGGGATTGTGAGATGAAGCGGCTCGGACCAACATTACTCGTACGCTTACGAGAGACCGGTTCCCTCGACGCAACTTGTTGCCTAGATGGCTTGCGGGTGACAGTTTCTCTCACTTTAGTTGGATCGGATTCGACAAAGGCGGTCCTTGAGAAGGTTGAAAAGCAAACTAGTGTATCACCGTTGTGGTTTATGCGTAGGTGAGAATCGTTCTTGCTAGATACCCGTAGCAGCCACGTAAAACATGCAACAACAATTAGAGGACGTCTAACTTGTTTTTGCAGGGTATGTTGTGATGTGATATGGCCAATTACATGATGAGATATATGTGATGTATGAGATGATCATGTGATGTATAGAATTTCACGACTTGCATGTCGTTGAATACGGCAACCGGCAGGAGCCATAGGGTTGTCTTTAATTATTGTATGACCTGCGTGTCAATCATTAAGCGCTATGTAATGCTTTACTTTATCGCTACGGTAGCAATAGTAGTAGAAGCATGTAGGGCGTGACAACCCCGATGGCGACACGTTGATGGAGATCAAGATGATGGAGATCATGGTGTCGTGCCGGTGACGATGGAGATCATGCCGGTGCTTTCTAGATGGAGATCAAAAGCACAAGTTCATGGCCATATCATGTCACTTATGATTTGCATGTGCTGTTAATCCTTTTTATGCACCTTGTTTTGCTTAGGACGACGGTAGCATTATAAGGTGATCCCTCACTTAATTTCAAGATAAATTGTGTTCTCCCCGAGTGTGCACCGTTGCGAAAGTTCGTCGTGTTGAGACACCACGTGATGATCGGGTGTGATAGACTCTACGTTCACATACAACGGGTGCAAGCCAGATTTGCCAACGCAGAACACTCGGGTTAAACTTGACGAGCCTAGCATGTACAGACATGGCCTCGGAACACAAGAGACCGAAAGGTCGAGCATGAGTCATATGGTGGATATGATCAACATAATGATGTTCACCATTGAAGCCACCTTAACTCACGTGATGATCGGACTTGAGTTGGTGAATTTGGATCATGTATCACTCGAATGACCCGAGGGATGTCAATTTGAGTGGGAGTTCTTAAGTAATATGATTAATTGAACTCATTATCATGAACATAGTCAAAGTGTCTTTGCAAATTATGTTGTAGATTACTAGCTCACGCTGTAGCTCCCTTGTATTTTTATATGTTCCTAGAGAAATAGAGTTGAAAGATGTTGGTAGCAATATTGCGGACTGGGTCCGTGATCTGAGGATTGTCCTCATTGCTGCACAGAAGGCTTATGTCCTTAATGCACCGCTCGGTGCGCCACCCCCTCTAGCGTCGTCTATAGATGTTGTGAACATCTGACAGGCACGTTTCGATGACTACTACTCGAATATTTACGATCATCCAATGCCGAAGACACTACTCGAATCCTGGCACAGAATGCAGCAAGAGGATTTTCAGGATGCTTGGAAGCATTGACTGTATGCATTGGTCATGGAAAACTGCCCATTTGCTTGGTAGGGGATGTACAAAGGCGCCAAAGGTGGTTGCAGTGTGGTACTTGAGGCAGTAGCCACACATGACCTATGGATTTGACACTCCTTTGGTATGCTAGGAACTCACAATGATATCAACGTCTTGTAGTGCTCGAATGTCTTCGCCAAGCTTGTTGAAGGTCATGCTCCTCTAGTGAACTTTGAGGTCAATGGACGCCAATACAACAAGGGATACTATCTAGCAGATGGTATCTATCCGAGATGGTCCACATTTGTGAAGATTATCTCAAAACCTGTGGCGCCAAAGAAGGCACACTTTGCTAAGTGTCAGGAGGCTTGCAGGAAAGATATCGAGCGAGCATTTGGTGTGCTCCAATCGCGATTTGATGTTGTCAGGTACCCCGCTATGACCTGGTCCAAAAGGCAGATGTGGGAGATCATGAATTGCTGTGTCTGCTTGCACAACATGATCATTGAGAGCGACCGGGAAGAGCCAGTGTTTGATCCTGAACCATATCACAGGATGAGACCTCTTGCAGTTGTTGATCACCAGGTACCAGCAACATGGACTGCCTACCTCAATATGTGACAGGAGATCCGAGACCCACAAGTGCATCAAGAACTGCAAGACGATCTGGTGGAGCACCTATGGAGGCTTAAAGGCAACGCCTAGCTCGATTTGTTTTAATGTATGTTGGAACTTGCTTCATTAAACTATTTGATTTTGTATTAATTTCTATGATGAACTTTGGTACAAAACATTTAGTTTTTTGTTGAATTTATGCTGAAGAGCGCCGATTTTGTTCATTTATGCCCAAAAAACGCCGATTTTGTTGATTTCAAAGCCGAAATAGCGTCGAAACGGAGCCGAATTTGGGCCGATTCTACGTCGATAATGGGCCGAAAGCGGCGGTTGTGGGGCGACCCCGAGGGTTCGACTGGGAAAATGAGGCCCCCCAGGCCGATTTTATCGCCGGCTCGGCCCCAGGCGGCGCTATTTCGGCCCCCTGGGGAGGCCAACGGCTGGAGATGCTCTTAGCAGCCTGGGCGAAACGGTTCGCTAAGACCGACGTGGCGAAGGAGGAGGTACCCGACACAAGCGTGGTGATGGAGTATGCCAAGAAGCGTCAGGCTTATCGTGTTGTTGTTGCTGCAGCGGCGGCGACTACCAAGTGAAACGCTTCAGACCAATTAATGTGACCGAGTATCGACTACCGAAGCATAGCAAAAGCAAACTGGTCATCTATGTATGTATGTATGTATGTATGTATGCTCTCGAAGGGCCGTAGCCGTATATAATTAGAAGAGAGGACAAGAGTTACAAGTCTAGGTGATCTAGACAGCATACAGAGAGGGAGCAAAGAAGCAGATGGATCAACACGCATGCCCCGATTGCCCTTAAGTGATTTCAGAGATGAGCCCAGCCGCTCTCCAACTCCGAATATCATCGATGATCAGCTCCAGGATCTGCTGAGCCGAACAAAGTTTATCTTCAAAGATTCGGGCGTTCCGCTCCTTCCAAATATGTATGTATGTATGCATGCAATGCATACATATGTATGCCTTTTCAAAATAAATGTATGTATGTATTTGGGAGTTTAGTTTCCAAGTCTTCCCAGGTACTAAACACTTGCTCAAAACAACGATGCTTTGTGAGGGGTATAAGAACGTGTCATGTCTTAAATAACTTATGTTTATGGCGGGAAAAAAAACTAATATGTCAGCGTACATGGCGGTTAGAAATGCAACTTTTTCCCAACTAGTATTGAGTACATGTACAATTTAGTGAATTTTTTCCCACCTTTTTCACATTTTATCAAAAATGTGAAATTTTAAACCAAAAATTTGAACATGCATAGCCAAAATTCTAAATATCACCTAAATTTACCTCTACTCGAAATAAGTTGAGATTTTCTCAGCTCAGTGCCAGATACACATATGCTTTACTAGATTTTTTCATATCTTTATAAAAAAGTTGAATTTGACCAATATTTGAATGGAACAACTAAAACTTCAAATATCTACCAAATCAATTGGTCCAAATAAGTTGCGTTTTCTCATAATAGTATTGGACAGAAATGTAAATGTCCGTAGAAAAATTGGAGGAGCTGTCACGGACTCACGACGACCATACAAGTTTTTAAACTGGTTGGTTTAACATAACATGCTTCCATTTGATGTGTTCCACAGAAACGTGGCCATTATTCGAGAGAAAAAAGACATGAACGTGGCCATTTTAATTCCAGCATATTCCACCACACATGGCTATATCTCCTTGCATTGCTTGATTGCATGGGCCACCCACCATGTCGCCATGCCGCTTTATTGGGCGGTTGCAGCCGCGGCGGCGGAAAGCCGGGCCTGGATTGCCCCGGCGTACTCAACCAGCCTATCGACGTCCTGGAAGGCCGCCTTGGTGGCGTCAAGCTCGCTGAAACGCTCCATCCATGCCGCCAGCAGGGGGGCCTTGCCGGCGTCGAACAACTTGTCACCGGAGAGCTTCTCGGTCGCGCGCACCCATGGCACCATACTGCCGAGCAGGACGTCGACGTACCCGACGCAGTCGCCGCCGAAGAACCCCTTCCCCTTGGAGCACTGCATCAGGCCTTCCTCCAGCGTATGCACTGCCGCCACCGTCTGCCTCGTCCACTCCGCCCTCTCCTCGTCGGTCGTTACCATGAACACCTTCCTCCACGGCGCCAGCAGCTTGTCTTCGACGTAGGCGGCCCAGAAGCGCGCGACGGCGCGCTCGCAGGGGTCGGCGGGGAGGAGGGACGGGCCGAAGCCGGCGAAGGCCTCGTCGATGTACTGCAGGATGACCTGGGACTCGCAGATGGGCTTGCCGTTGTGGATGAGCACCGGGACCGTCTTGTGCACCGGGTTGGAGCGGAGGAAGAGGTCGCTCTTGTTGGCGAGGTCCTCCTCGACGTACTCGTAGCTCACGCCCTTGAGGCGGAGCGCGAGCTGCGCCCTGACCACGTACGGGCTCGCCCACATACCCAGCAGCTTCAGCTTCAGCTCGTCTCCTCCCCTGTTGCCCATTCTCTTTCTCCCGTGTGTGTGTGTGTGCGCGCGCGCGCCTCAAGGTCCTGTGGGAACTGGGATTCTTAATCAGGGATGGATGGATCGGTCATAATTAAGTTGATGAGGTTAGTGTGGAGCGTGGACTATATCAAAGAGAGAATAATAGATCGATGCGTCATCCATGATGCTTGTGCCGACAACTTTTCTCCCCAGCATGTGATCACGATCTCTCGTGCATAACCTGTGTTTTCTTGCACAACGGTGCTTACCCATATTTTGGGTTCCAATTCCACCCGTACATAGCCATCGTTGGAATGTTCAATGGATACTTCAATCTTCATCTAGATTTATCTATGAATCAATTACACCTATGATGCTAAAACTTGGCGCAAATAGTCATTTTGATGCTAAAACTTGTGACATACATTAAACTAGTAAAACAACTTAGCTCGGACGTTCAAATACGGTGCAAATCACATTGATAAGAAAAATAACGGTGACTTGGCACGCCAGCATGGCGTGGGGCCCCGCTATCATCGACTAGAAGGCATGGAGGGACTCATGTGGACTGCTATTTTGCAAAAACTTCCTTGATTTTTTTATTTCTCACAAAAAAGCCCATGTGTGCGCGTTAGAAGGCATTTTATTTTATTTTGCCTCTATGAACATGGGTCCCAGCTGTCAATATTGAAAAAATAAACGGGAAAATGTGTAATAACATTCCGCACTTCTGTACAATAACGATAAGTGGCCTTCACGTAGTATAAACTTGGCGCACGTGAGGCTTAAATGGGTTGCAAATAGTGCGGTCCATTTTGGACGTACTAGGTTTTTCTGCTTGAGATTGCTTATACCACGCTCATCATGTGGTACATACTAGATTTTCTAAGATATTTGTAAAATGTATGTACTAAAACTAATGTCCAAATATCCATGTGTCTTAAATATTATAATTCTTTTGTGGTGATATAAATATTATACATAAAGATGATAATTAGTAAATAAAAAAATACACCCATGTATTATGTAACAATGTTTGGTAAATACTTAAATTTAAAATAATTACTAAATAAAATGTTTAAACATTTATATACTAAAAATATACACTTGTGTATAATTTTAACTCATGACTTATATTATTTTTATATGATTTATATATTAGCCATGATTGAATATTTATATAAATGTTTCTAAAATTTAAACTAACAATAATGTTTTTATATAAATGTTGAACTATATTGTATTGTAATTATAGAAACATTTCTACTTATATGCATATTATTGTATTGTACAAACATTTTTATTTTAAGTTTTAAATTATTAATATTCATACTGTACTGTTTTAAATTATACAAACATTTTCATAATTCATAAATATTATTCAATATGTGAATAGTTTTTAAAATAATGTGCGAATTTTTATAATCAAGTTAATTTGTTTATCTATATATAACATTTATACGTCATGATTATTTGAACATTGTTTTTACCGAGACTAGAATTAAATACCGATTACAAATTTCTAAAAGGTACGGGCAGGTGCAAATGGGCTGCATTGACCGCTAGCCATTTCAGCTCAGTTACATTACGGATAGTTATCCATATATGACATGATTGCCCTACGGGTGTAGTGGGGAGGACCGCTTATGTGCTAGTTAGCGATTGCTGGTTCGAGGCGTCAATCCTTTTTCGCGTTGATTTTTCAGAAAGATTGAGATGCCACCTCACCAATAATGAAAAGGTTTTTTTGGGATAAAAAAACTTAAAGGTAGTTTTGGCAAATAGACAACCGCACGCCCTTTCTTTGCCGTCGAGTCATTGACAACGGGCTGACGCCACGTTGGCATGCCTAGTTAGCGTCCGGGCGTACACTATCAAGATTTACACTGTATTTGCACGCTCAAGCTAAGTTATTGCACCGGTTTAATGTATGCCGCAAGTTCTAGCACTAAAGTGACCGTTCGCGGCTAGTTCTAGCACCGCCATGTAATTGACTCTTTATCTATGGAAGCTTCCAAGCTCTGAAACCGGGTGCCGCCTCCCTCCCTTCTTCGTTGCCGCTGCCAGAAGGCATGACCGGGCAAAGCCACCAACGCCCGTTGGTGTCGATACCAGCCGAACTCCCTCCTATTCTCTTGGTTGGTGGTGGTGCGGGACGCGTTCATAGGCGGGCGTGCTCGGGCAGCGTCATCATCTGGTTCCGGTGAGGAGCCACTCTCCCTAGATCCGACACGACGACGCCCATGGGTGGCTTGGGGCGACCTCCCTTTGGGTGGCCAAGAGTAAGGGCTTACTGGTTTCTTGTGGCAAGAAGAGAAACAATTATAAGTACAATATTAGTTTTGTTTTAGTTCATCCAGAGTATCAAGAAAGTTATTTTATCGTGAAACTATACACGTGAGTGATACACTAAACCATGCTTGTTCTGACAAAGATTCACACTATTTTACAATTATTTATCTATTTCTTGAATTCAGGTGCGCCGAAATTTCGGTGCATATGTGTGGATCAACTATTTAGGAATATGTCTTTGCTCCTACCCATGAGGGCAACCATCGCTAGTTTTTTGATGCCTCCTGCCGCGTAGACGGCGTCCTGCCTCATCTCGTGTGGCCTTAGGGCCATGAAATTACGATAGATCCCAGTCTTTGCCAGCGGAACGGTTCCATTTTTAGGCGTTTTTTTAAGTTCTGATAGGAAGATGAGACAATGACCGCCTTTCGGAGATGTAGTAAATTTCTCCCCGCCTAGACCACCCCATTCCGATGGTGCTTCTAGCATCGGCGGAAAGCGCGTGGAGATTTGTCTCTAGCGAATCTCGTGGGATTCGGTTGGTGTTTCTCTTTGGTGGATCCGCTTGAATCCGTTCTTCGTGCGTCTATATTTGTGTGTTTACAAGTTGCATACTTTTGATCTACGCTTCTTTTCATCGGTGACGATTGATGTTGGTGCGTCGGTCCTTTGGTCTCTTAGCACGACGATTTTGAACTGTCTACTATAATAAAATTTGCTCGTATCCGGTGATAGAGGGGCGATGACAGCGGTGCGTCTTAGGCTCGCTTGAGTGCTTATAGTCGTCGCTAAGTGGTCTAAGAACCTGAATATAATTTTTTTGGTGTTTTTTTGTAGTACTTTGACAATTGATAAGTATATTGGAAATTTTCTTGATTTTTTTTTGATATGCAGAATTGCTAAATCCTCGGTCAACTAATACTTAGTCCCAATCAATGCTGTATTTATAAGATTTTACCGAGATTCGTGAAAACTTTCTAATTATGTTTTTTCATTATATATGTTATGTAACTTGATTGAGACTAGATTAGTCTCGATCGACTGAGACCAATCCACGCACTTAGATGGAGTATGTAGGATACCAGCTCCTGTGATTTTTCTTTTTAGCATGCTCCAGCATGCCGATTCTGATGATTCCAGAGAACATTTTTATTTGCCAGAGCAACGGAACCAACACAACAATCAGCAACACACCCTGGTGTTAGCAACGTATCATTGCAGACTCGGAGGTGGTATGGGCAGCTTAGTTGCCTCCTGCCGTGGCCGATGCCGCAGCCTGCGCCTGTTTCATCTTGGCCAACTCGACCACTCTGTCGATGGCCGGCAGGACAGCCTTGGCCGCGTCCAGCGCGCCGAAGCGCTCGACCCAGGCCGCCAGGAGAGGGCTCTTGGCGTCGTCGAAAAGCCGCATGCCATACAGCGCCGCGCCGGCGTGCACCCAGACGACCAACCCACCGAGCGTCACGTCCACGTACCCAACCCTGTCGCCGCCGAAGAAGGGCTTCCCCTTGGAGCATGCCTTGAAGGCCGCCTCCATGGTCTCCACCGCCACGAGCGTCTGCTTCAGCCCCTGCGCCTTCTCCTCCTCCGTCTTGCCCCTCGCGGCCTGCAGCCAGGACGCCAGGAGCTTGTCGTCGACGTAGGCGGCCCAGAAGCGAGCAACGGCGCGCTCGTAGGGGTCGGCGGGGAGAAGAGACGCGCCGTTGCCGGTGAAGGCCTCGTCGATGTACTGCACGATGACCTGCGAGTCACATACGGGCTTGCCGTTGTGGATGAGCACGGGCACCTTCTTCTGCGCAGGGTTGGAGTCGAGGAGAAGCTCGCTCTTGTTGGCCAGGTCCTCCTCGACGTCCTCGAAGCTCAGGCCCTTGAAGCTGAGCGCGAGCTTCGCTCGCATGACGAACGGGCTCGCGAACGTGCCGAGTAGCTTCAGCTCGTCGCCTCCTCCGGCCATTTATTTTTTACCAGCACGGTACTACTGTAGTTCTGTTGGAATCTGTCTAGCTGTGTCGTGTTGAGTGTTGTTCATTAATCTGTTCATCAGAGCAAGGGAAGGAGCCGTATATATATTGTGCTCGGATTTGTTTAACTAGCTGCAGGCGCGTGGATGTCCTCGGGGCGACAACTCCAATGCTCACAAAGTTTGACCAGGCTGAATGATTCCAGGATTGATTTGTGGAGCGCGTAAAACAACGTTATCTTGACGAGATGCATATATCTTTGAGAAGAAGCCAGGGCCGGGAGGGAGTAAACAACATCTAATTCTGTCGGGGATGTATATCTTGGAGATGAAGGCAATGTTGGAGATCATCATTTTTGTTCCGGCTCGTTGAGGTTGATGTACCTGTTTTGAAACAAGTGATGCCTGAATAATGCACTCACACGACATATTCTTTGGCACTTTCCACCAAGGTGTAAGCATATGCATAAATCTCCACGATATTTACAACTTCAAGGACATAAATATACTTTTATATATCCGTCCAACGTCAAACGACCCTATTTTATACTACTCCACGCCGACGTGCAAGAGTAGAATAAATTACATCGATTAGTGCCGGCCAGCATCGTGTTTGACTCGTCGACTAACAAATACCAAACGAAACTCCAGCTAAAACGAGCTCAGCTCTCCTCTCACACGGAAACACAGTCACACACGCGCGAGCGCGCACACACATTGGTGAATAGGTGATGGCCGGAGGAGACGAACTGAAGCTCCTCGGCTCGTGGCTAAGTCCATTTGCCACCAGGGTGAAGCTTGCCCTCACCATCAAGGGGCTGAGCTACGAAAACGTCGAGGAGGACCTCTCCAACAAGAGCGAGCTACTCCTCAGCTCCAACCCTGTGCACAAGAAGGTACCCGTGCTCATCCACAACGGCACTCCCGTATGGGAGTCCATAATCATCCTGCAGTACATTGGCGAGGCTTTCTAAGAAGTGAAACCATTCAAATGGCAAAAACAGAACTAGGGATTCTCAATCCAATACAAGTGCTAAATGATGTTAAAACCTTCACAAAAATATGACAAATGATCTTAAAACCTTCACAAAATATCACATGCATTAATTTTCCCACACACCATTACATCAAGAATCTGAAATACAAACATCAATCATACTATATGCTATTATCAACTAATCTTTATTTTAAAGAAAGCATGCATCTTTATTTATTCAATGGGACTCATGCATGTTCCCATGATGTTTACTTGTTGTCTGAAGCAGCAGCGGTGGCAGCAGCCTGTGCCTGCCTCTTCTTAGCAAATTCCACTATCCTATCAACTTCTGGCAACGATGCCTTGGCAGCGTCGAGCTCGCTAAAGCGCTCCATCCACGCCGCCAAGAGTGGAGTCTTAACAGGATCAAAGATCTTGGTTCCCGACATCACTTCTGTGGCGTTCAACCACGAGAGCAGGCTCCCAAGTGAAACGTCCACAAGCCCGACGGTCTCACCACCAAAGTAGCCCTCTCCCTTGGAGCACTCCCTCAGGGCTCCCTCCAGTGTTTCCACCGCCGCAAATGTCTGCTTAATCCCCTCAGACTTCTCCTCCTCTGTCTTGCCCCTCATCGACTGTACCCATGGGGCAACGAGCTGCACAAATGCACATTACATTAGGAAAAATCAGACCCCTGAATGTCGTACCTTATGTTTCAATGCATAAAAAGAGAGATGTGAAACCTTATCGTCAACGTAGGCGGCCCAAAAGCGGGCAACGGCGCGTTCGTAGGGATCGGAGGGAAGGAGAGAGGGGCCGACGCCAGCAAACGCCTCATCGATGTACTGAACGATGATCACCGACTCGCATATGGGTTTTCCGTTGTGGACGAGCACGGGCACCTTCTTGTGCACTGGGTTCGAGCTGAGGAGGAGCTCGCTCTTGTTGCTCAGGTCCTCCTCGACATCCTCGAAGCTCAGGCCCTTGAAGCTCAGCGCAAGCTTCACCCTGGTGACGAATGGGCTTGCCCAGGCGCCGAGCAGCTTCAAGTCGTCTCCTCCGGCCATGGTCTCCTGCTAGATCTGTGTATGAATGGTTGAGCTGCTTGCTTTAGCTTGTGTTTCGTTAGATGGTTGGTGGATCAGAGTTATGTGGCAGGTCGTCCAAATATAGTGTTTGGGTTGCTAGTTTGGATGCGTCATCCGTGATGCTTGCAAACAGCTGGGAGCATGCAAGCAAAGACTCCCATCATGGACAGGCCCAACTTGGAGAAGAAGGCTAAGTAAACGGACACGTCTGCTGGTATAGTAGTACGTGCCTATCAGTTTGAATAGTTTGGTCAAACCCAACCTTTGACTGCTGCCTTAAGAGGCCAAGAAGATCGGGGCATTGACTCCGTGACGTATCGGCTTATGTCTTTGTGCATTGCGGCACAAGCCAACGTTCGTATAGCACGACGCACTAGCACTAGTACGACTTCTTTTGAACCAGAGTTCATTGGACTAAATTTATTTAATAATTACTAGCAAACATAAACATAATTAGTCTGTCTATATCAAATCGTCCACCAGCGTAACATCCATTATTCAGATAGTGCCATCTAGAGACAATGAGGTGTCCACGAAAACGTCCATCGGTGTGGCACGCTAACATCCGAACGGTGTCACCTGATATTAGCAAGAAGGTATACACCAGGACGCATTAAGAACCATTTGAACCTTTGGCTGCCTTTTCTATAAAACTCCACATCATGCCAAACATGAATAAAAGCGCATTAAATTCACTAAGTTCACTATCGACATAAATCGTACTCCCTCCATCTATTTTTACGGAACTTAATTTCCAACGCAATTGCGATAACATTGGACCATTTTTGAAGCTCGGTTCTGGATATATATTTTTCCTAATTGTATGTAGCCCAGAAACCTTCACACATTCCCTTTTTATTTAACCTGTTTTTCTTCTTTTATTGACCAACAATAGTATCCACATTCAGTTTAATTTTATTGGGTCATTTTTATCTAATTGCATGTAGCCCACCGATTTTATTGATTTTTTAAATTTTTATTGACCTGCCATGCAACCCACAACCAGTTTAATTTTATTGGGTATTTCTCTCTTTTATTGGGAGTGCGCCACACTCACACTTTATGTGTTCATTGAGTCTTTATTTTATTTCTTGTCATATGAAGCCACATGTCCGCATCACATGTTAAGTAGGTATAGATATAATAGGCATTTGCAAAATATGACATATAAATAAGACTATCAATTAAGAATGCATCCTAAACATAATATTAGAAAGAATTAACATGCAGGATAATAGCATATTTGGAATCTACATATTTTTTTGAGGGAATTCCATATATAATATGTTTAATTTGAAGTTAGGGTTTAAAACATATTTTTTTAAAGCATTTGATTTTTCTATAATGAGAAGCAACATCAGCTATACCACGCTTGGGCGAGATAACATAATCCTATATCAGTGGATATTAAAGAGAAAAGCGAAAAAAGGGAGGAAGTGGGATTCAAACCCGAGTCTCCCCAGTTGAGCGGCAAGGCTAAAACCACCGTGCTACTTGCTTGCTTGCTTATAGAGAGTCCCTAACAGACCTTGCTATCCCAAAAGATCCAGGGTCGGGATCGAGAAGTCGAAGTCTCAAGATCTGCTATTTTCAAATATGAGAAAAGTGGTCCGTCGATGAACTTGTCCACAAACTGTCATCGTGATCACTTATCCACGAGCAAGCGACTATAACTTTAATACATTCAACTAACAACAACGTCATGCCACGATAAACACATGACTTGACGGTTTATGCCAAACAATTGGCCATACACCGGTGGCAAGGTAGCTCCAAGTTCAAAAGTGAGCTAGGTTAAAGAAATATGCAAGGTCAGGGTCATCAAGGATCGCCTAGCTAAACCACCACCACTATAAGAATGACCAAGAGAGGCGGCTAGTAAAATGCCATCAATGGTGAGCAAGGCTCTCAAGGTCACCCACCATTGCTAACATAGCGTCAGTCGCGAGCGGGACGACCACCACCGGTAGTAAACCTATACTGATGGACGGAAGTAGGTGCCTGTCATGGGCAAGGTTGTAATGCTGACGAGCATTGCTTGGCACCTGCCAGAACAAGGTCTTGTCAGTGGCCGACACTTTTAGTTGCCTGCCACTAGTAATATATCACGCAATTAAAAAAAGAGTTGGCGTGACAGCGGGTAGTCACTGGTCACATCTCAAATTAGCTCCTCTACACCCGAATATCTTACTCTTGAAATCTTAAATCCATACAAAGCATGCAAACGAGGAAACTCGTGTAAAAGATAAAATAACCTATACTACCCTAATCCTCATCGAAGATGTCCATTATCTTCGTGCCCGACTCTGGGTACATGGGCGGCAGCCGCAACACTGTCTCCTGTAGCTCCTCCGGCTGCTCCGTGTCGGCATCCGCCTCCGCCTCTACGTCATGTTTGGCAAAAAGCGCGACGGTCGGCGGTCGTTCCTATCGGATGAACTGTCAGTTGGCCTCGACATAGGCCACATCGCGTGTGGACTCCAGAATGGCATGCTGCTCCGCCATCTCCACCGCTTGGGTGACCGTGAACTCCACCATGGTCCTCCATGCCGAAGCCCGTAACCGGCACCAACTCCTCCTCTACCTTGACCTTCTCCTGAAAGCATATTTTCTCCCTTGATGGTTTTGGTAATTAATAACAACATATAAGCCATTGAACTAATGTTTCCACCAAGTATATTTCAGGAAATGTTCAATGATAGGATTGGCAAAAGGAGATTGTGGAGAAACCCCAAGATTCAAGGAAATAGGTTGTCCAAGCTTCAAGCAAGAGGACTCTACATTTTATATTTGTGAGAAATCACTTTGAGTCCATAGGAAAACCAATACTATTAAAAGGGGGTAAGGTTTTGTTGGTGAACAATATGCTCAAACGTGCATAGGTAATAGTCGCCAAAAACATCCACAAACTCTCCCACCAAAGTCTGTTCTATACCTACCACTCAAAATTGGTGCAACCAACATTCCCATACCGGTGCCACTGATTCCAGAACCTAGACAGACCCTGCCAAACCCTAGCCACTTCGGTGCAACCGATTCCATACCGGTGCCACCGAGTTTAGGTTGCCAACTTTCTGTTACGCAAATTCACATTATCGGTACCACCGAGAATGTTGGATCGGCGTCACCAAGATTGGAAATCTGACCGTTGGTCACCTTATCGGTGCAACCGAGTTTCCTATATCAGCTTTACCGAGATTCGAAAGTTGCCACCTTTTGGTCACTTCGGTACCACCGAGAGTAACACATCGATATCACTGAGTTGGTCATTTTGTGTGTAACGGTTGGATTTTTAGGGATGCCTATATATACCCCTTCACCACCACTTATTCGAAAGAGAAGCACTCAAAACTATTTCATACCTATCCTATCAGATTTTCTGAGAGAGAACCACCTACCCTTGTGTTGAGGTCAAGATCTTCCACTCCAATCATATGGATCTTGATTTCTAGCCTCCCCAAGTAGCTTTCCACCAATCCCATCTCTTCCACCATGCCAAATCTGTGAGAGAGTGATTGGGTGCTGAGGAGTCTATCATCTTGAAGCACAAGAGCAAGGAGTTCATCATCATTACCGAGCCTATTACCTTTTGGAGGGTGGTGCCTCCTAGATTGGTTAGGTGTCGCTTGGGAGCCTTCTACTTAGTGTTGTGGAGTGAACCAAGAATTTTGTAAGGGCAAGGAGATCGCCTACTTCGTGAAGATCTACCCATAGTGAGGCTAGTCCTTCGTGGACGGAAGCCGTATGGAATAGTCAAGGTTGCTACTTCGTGGACCCTTTGGGTGGAGCCCTCCGTGGACTCTTGCGACCGTTACCCTCCGTGAGTTGAAGACTCCATAAACGTGGATGTACGATAGCTCCACCTATCGGAACCACGGGAAAAATCATCGTGTCTACAATTGCGTTTGATCTTCCTACCATATCCCTTCTATACATGCATGTTGTTACTTTCCGCTACTATATACTCTTAGACTTGCATGTGTAGGGTGTACTTGACTTTCCATGAAATGCTATAAACTATAAACCCTAAAAATTGGTATAGGCAAAACTTTTATTTGGTCAAGTAGTCTAATCACCCCCCTTCTAGACTTACTTTCGGTCCTACAAGTGGTATCAGAGCTTTGGTCTCCATTGCTTAGGATTCACAACCTAGGAGAAATATGGCGTCTAGTGAGGGAAGTTATCACCGTAGAGGTCCGTACTTTGATGGAACTAATTTTGCGAGTTGGAAGCACAAAATGAAAATGCATATTCTTGGTCATAACCCCACCATTTGGGCTGTTGTTCGTGTTGGCTTGCAAGGTGAGTTCTTTGCGGATGGACGGGAACCAGATCGTGAAGCGACCACAGATGAATTGAAGATGTTGCAATTCAATGCTCAAGCATGCGAGATTTTCTTCAACTGCTTATGCCCCGAAGAATTCAACAAAATCAGCCGTCTTGAGAATGCAAAAGAAATTCGGGATACTTTGGTTGATATGCACAAAGGAACCGAGTCCGTGAGAGAATCCAAGTTAGATGTTCTTCAAGGTCAGCTTGACAAGTTCAAGATGAAGGATGGTGAAGGAGTCGCAGAGATGTACTCTAGGCTAGCTCTCATCACCAATGAGATTGCCGGCTTAGGAAGCGAAGAAATGACCGACAAATTCATCATCAAGAAGATACTTAGAGCTTTTGATGAGAGATACGACACCGTGTGCACATTAATCCAAATGATGCCAAACTACAAAGATCTCAAGCCTACAGAAGTCATTTGAAGGATTGTTGCTCATGAGATGACACTCAAAGATAAAGAAGAACTTCATAACAAGTCTAGCGGTGCTTACAAAGCCACAAGTGATGCTCCCGCAACTTCAAGCAAAACCTTGTCACCAATGAAGAGATAAGCCTCATGGTCAATAAATTCAACAAGTTCTACAAGAATAGAAGCAAAGAAAGAAACTCCAACTCAAGATTTGAAGAGAAGCGTTCGTCAAGTCATGACCGCAATTGTTACAATTGCGGGAAGCCTGGACACTACTCAAATGAGTGCATGGCTCCCTACAAAAGAAGAGAAGAGTCACCTCGAAGACGAAGCTCAAGGAATGAGTCACCAAAAATAGAGAGAAGGAGTAGAGATGATCGTTATGAACGAAGACACTCAAGGAGAAGTAGAGATTCGGACAAGAAGGACAAGTACACCAAGAGCTACACAAGAAGAAAACATCAAGCTCATGTTGGTGAATGGGTTTCTGGCTCCGACTCTGACAACAACTCCGAGAGAAGCTATCACTCCGACTCCGACCATAGTCAAGATGATGGTGTTGCCGGAATTGCTCTAGTGACTACCAACTCCTACGATCTATTTGATTCACCAAACGAAGGGAGTGGAAGTTGCTTCATGGCTAAAGGCCCCAAGGTATCACACACCGAGTATCTTGATTTTGATAGTGATGAAGATGATTTGCTTTGTGATGATGAATTGCTTTGTGATAAAACTAGTGATGTTGATCAAAATGAACTTGATAATCCTCATGCTAGTGAAGATGAGTCATTTGATGATGATAAGATGAAAATAGAACAACTAACTAAAGAACTAAACACTCTTAAGTTAGCTCATGAATCTACTCTTGAAGATCATAGAGAGCTTATGAGAACTCATGAGAAGCTATGCTTCGAGAAGCTCAACTTGGAGCAAAAACATGAGTTTCTCAAAGCTATCAATGACGATCTCCGAAAGAAGACTTCATCTTATCTAGCCAAATGACTACTCTTATCTACTTTCATGCCTCAAGTTAAAACTAAGCAATCTAGTAACAAAGGCAAGAAAGGTTCTTCATCTAGTAGCAACAATAAAAATGCTAAACCCAATGATGTTGCTTCTAGTAGTTCTATTGATTCCACTAATGATGATTCTCTTAGCCAAGTTACACTTGAGCAAGAAAATGCTTTATTGAAAGGAATTATAGAAAAGGGTATCTACAAGAGTCTTTCCGGATGTAAGCAATTTGAGGAAATTGTACGCAAGCATGGAGGATACCGGAAGAATTGTGGTGTTGGCTACTTCAACGCTAATGGAGTTGACTAGGAAGAAGGTCAATATCCCAAGACCAAGTTTGTTCCTCAAAAGGAGAAGTATGAAAATACTCTTCCCAAGGGGACAAACACTCAAGATGACCTTCCACCACAAGACCACAAGCTCAAGGGCAAGAACAAGCTTCAAGAGGACATTGACTCATATGAAGATGAACCCTTAGCTTTGGTGGAGTGGGTTCCCAAGGCTACTTCAAGCTCAACTACTACAAAGGACACTTCAACACCAAGGATCCCCATCAACTTGATGTGGGTTCCAAAGAAGAAGAACTATAAGATTCTTGAGGGGTGATTCCGCCAATGAAATTCACTCACATTCATTATTTGCAAGAACTTTTTGCACTCAACATCAACTCAATGCAATAGTTCAAGGAGTCACACAAGGTAAGAAAGGGACAAGGTAACCACTAATCAATGGACATCATAACCTATGCTTTGCACTCCATGTCCATAGATATCCTTGTATTTGTCTCTTGTATGTTGGGACTAACCCATGTAGGTGAGAAGAGTAAGGAAACAACAAGGATGCTCCCAACTCTTGGTGATCTTCATCAACATTGAGCATCCACCAACTACCTCACCAACATGAAGTCTTCATAGAGAAAACCCAAGGTTAGTTTATCCCTCTTATGGGGGGATGTCACATTAAGGGGGAGCTTTACTCTAAGACTTGAGTCAAAGCATCTCTTAGTATGTGACAACATTAAATGCTTTATGTAAAAGTGGTAACCCCACTTGTGCTTAAACGATGAGTATGACCTATGATCATGTACTCTTACTTGGATCCTAAGTCAAATACTCATATATAGATGACTTCGTCATCGACCAAGTGCTTGTTAGATGCTAGAGTGTTTGTGCATGTTTGTCATGATTTCTTTTGACATCTTATTGTGTGAGCATGTTGGTATGCATTTATTTTCTCATTCGAGGACATCCAACTGTTGCTATTTGGCTTTTGATTTATCTTTTGCCAATTGGATGGACAAGAATGCCTAGGACCACTCTTTAGCTATCTATGCTTTCTCACCTCATATTCCATTCATGCTGCATCACAAAATTTGAACAAGTACTTTTCGATCCCTCTGTGTGTGGAGCACTTGGAGTTCCGTATCGACAAGGACTAACCATTAAAACCTCTCAAGTGCAACTCGGTGGAACCAATCCCAAAAACTCGGTCTCACTAATTGCCTAGGGTTGATCTTTTTTTCAATCTCGGTAACACCGACTTCATATTCTCGGTTACACCAAGTTTCCCTGTCAGCTGACAGTTATGGAACTCGATGACATCGAAAACATAAAATCGGTATCACCGACGGTGAAGGGCATATATGCTGTGGACCCCGACGCTTTGAAATTCAATCTTCAGTGTCGCGCCTCAAAACCCTAAGTTGCCGCCTCGAGACCCCTGGTCATCGCCCTTGTTCTCCTGCGCCTCTCCGTCGCTGGGAATTGCCGCCGTCGACGTAATCTACACACACGTTGCCGCCGTAGAGGATCCGCACCAAGCTAGGGTACGGATTCGATCTCTAGTGCGCTCCCCATCTGATTCTTGCGCATTAGATTCTAGATTATCATATTTGAACCCTTTGCTTAGGTATCTACCCACTCAAAACTGCAAAATCTCAAGTTAGATGGATTTTCTTGGGTTTTGCCGTCCGCCCGATATATCTCGGTGGAATCGAAACGGAAATATCGGTCTCACCGATATGCTTTTCTGTGAGGGCGAGAACTAACTCGGTGGAACCGAGTAGCTCTTTTCGGTCCTACCGAAAAGGCTGCCAAGTTTCTGTTAACGTGTTAGTCAGTCTCGATCTCACCAAAAATTTCTTTTCGGCTGCACCGATATGTATTTGACAGATTGCAAAACTTTTGAAAACTCATTGCTCAATTTTCAAAAACCAGCCTAATTTTGATAACTCATTTACTTCTGCTCATCTACACTCTATTCACAGGGTCAGTATATCAAGCTCAGAGGATAGTTAGAATGTGCCAGAGCAGGGAGTTGATATGAGTTCTGGAACAAGCCCAGAAGCCAGTTCTTTCTCAGACCCAGGCACCCCCAGCTCTCATGGGTTGCCCAAGGCTGCCACCAGAACCAGGAAGAGGTTGAACTCAGATGAAGAGGATTCATACTTTGTACCTAAAGAGATTCTTGCTAAGAAGCAAGAGAAGGCTGCCAAGAAAGCTGCAATTGAAGCCACTTCCTCTCGAAGAGTTGTCAGCAAAATATATGCTCCTGCTTCCACCTTCAAGACTCATGAGACTGCCAGAGCAACAATGTCTGTTGAGATCCCCAAGAGGGCTATGCCTAAGAAGGCAGGTGAGAAGAAGTCAAGGAAGAGGATCATTCATGTGACTGGCAGGCCCACTTCTATGTATGAAGATCCAGAGGATGCTGCTGTTGCTGAGGAGGAGGAGGATGAGCCAGCTACAAAGGCTCCTCCCAAGAAGAAGACAAAGAAGCTCATGTCTGATGGCATGCCTAAGACCAGCACATCCAAGAAGGTTGCTAAGAAGCCTAAGAGGACTCCTAGGCAGATTCCAGCTTCTGAAAAGAACAAAGGAACTGCTTCCAGAGTTGATGATGTGGATGACTTGACAACACTGATGAAGCTCAGACCACACCTTCCAGTGCACAATGCCAGCTACCCACTAGCCGAGGACATGAATAAGAGGAAGGATTCTGGATTGAGGGCATGGAGAGCAATAGATCCTTATGCCCAAAGGAAGAAAACAACTGTGGACTACATGTTCTATACCAAGGAGCAACAAGACTTCTATGAGACTGTGCTCTTTGACAAGAGTCTAGCTGTCAGTGACATGTGCTACGTTGATTGGAAGTTCATCAAAGAAAATGAGGACTACTTTCCAAGTGTCCAGGACAACTTCCACTGCATAGGTCTTGATGAGTTCATTGGCAGAGAATTCACAGCATGGAACGATGAAATGATTATGCAATTCTACTCCACTGCATACTTCTACGGAGATGTGAATTGTGTGGATGACTGAAGGTGCGAGATACGAATCAACTATTGAGGAATGGGCAGATATCCTAGGAGTTCCTGAAGCATAGGATGGTGACTTGGCTGTTTACTCAGAATCCAAGGCTAGTCACAATGCTATGGTTAAGATGTATAAGGAGATCCCTGCTACAAATGTGAAGTCTCACAATCTAGGATCAATCTATTTCCTCCAGGATGGCCTCCGCATGATGAACACCATACTGAGGCACACCTTGATGCCCAAGTCAGGAGATGACAAGATGATCTGAGGCCACTCCATCAACATGTTGATCCACCTTGATAGTCACACCAGGATCAGAGTCATGGATCTAATTGTTGAGACAATCAAGAGGGTTGCTGCTGACCAGAAGCGCTCATGCTGTTATGCACCCTAAATCCAGATGCTCATAAACTCAAGACTGGAGAAGCACATATTTGCCCTAGATCATCCACATTTGCCCCTACAACCAGATCTCAAGGACAACGTTGTTGTGATGGATGCTGATCATCCCACTTCTGCTACATCTCAAGAGGAAGCAGAGGCAGTGAGACCCGCTAGTGATCAGGTCCCTAGATCCAGGAACGAGCAAATGGATCTACTGATATCATCTGTTCAGGGCATGCAGAAGGACATTAAGGGGATTCTGGACAGCCAGAACAATCTTGTCAGGATATTTGAGACCAGAATCAAGACCCTTACAGATAAGGTGGACAGGCTGACGAAGACCATCGCAAAGCTTCAAAAGGAAGTTGACTCCGTGCAAATCCCTCGGGTCTCTTCTACTTCAGATGATGACGATGATGATGAGGAGGATGAGGATGACTCACCTCTCAGGCCAGGCACTCAGTTCACCACTCAAGCCAGATCAGCCACCGTGCTAGCACCATCAACTCCATCAGCTCCATCAACTTCAGCTCCATCTGTGACCACTCCAGCTCCATCCATGACATCTGTAGAGATCTTCGCCGATGCTGTCATCTCGACTCCTTCATCAACAACCGAAGGATATATGCCCAAGAACGCTTAGATATATGCCTTTGAACTTTTTGTTAACTTGTTGCCAAAGGGGGAGAAGTGTATATAGATCTATAGGCTTCGAGCAAGAGAGCATTTTGGTTTTTATTGCTTTTCAAAAACATTTGGTTCTTTTGGTGTGATGTGAGATACTTTTGTGTTTGTGTTATGCTACTATGCTATGTTATGTGTGATGCAACTATTTCCTATCATCTTAATGCTTATGAGATGATCATTCACCTTTGCTTGTGTGTTGTGCCATGTTATTCATTCTAAATTATTCTCTCACACCACCAAGTTGTATGTGACATGGAAGAAGTGCCCCATATACCTAATCGATTGTGCATTTGCATTCAAACGCAAATTCAAAATAATGCACAAATTTAGGGGGAGCTCTTGCTTATCACATACCTCTTAAAGCGACGATTATATTATTGAATTTATCATATGTCGAAGCTTTGATCTATATGTTGTCATTAATAACCAAAAAGGGGGAGATTGAAAGCACATTTGCTCCCTTGGTGGTTTTGGTAATTAATAACAACATATAAGTCATTGAACTAATGTTTCCACCAAGTATATTTCAGAAAATGTTCAATGATAGGATTGGCAAAAGGAGATTGTGGAGAAACCCCAAGATTCATGGAAATAGGTTGGCCAAGCTTCAAGCAAGAGGACTCTACATTTTATATTCGTGAGAAATCACTTTGAGTCCATAGGAAAGCCAATACTATTAAAAGGAGGTAAGGTTTTGTTGGTGAACAATATTCTCAAACGTGCACAAGTGATAGTCGCCAAAAACATCCGCAAACTCTCCCACCAAAGTATGTTCTATACCTACCACTCAAAATCGGTGCAACCAACTTTCCCATACCGGTGCCACCGATTCCAGAACCTAGACAGATTCTGCCAAACCCTAGCCACTTCGGTGCAACCGATTCCATACCGGTGCCACCGAGTTTAGGTTGCCAACTTTCTGTTACGCAAATTCACATTATTGGTACCACCGAGAATGTTGGATCGGCGTCACCGAGATTGGAAATCTGACTGTTGGTCACCTTATCGGTGCAACCGAGTTTCCTATATCAGCTTTACCAAGATTCGAAAGTTGCCACCTTTTGGTCACTTCGGTACCACCGAGAGTAACACATCGGTGTCACCGAGTTGGTAATTTTGTGTGTAATGGTTGGATTTTTGGGGATGCCTATATATACCCCTTCACCACCACTTACTCGAAAGAGAAGCACTTAGAACTATTCCATACCTATCCTATCAGATTTTTTGAGAGAGAACCACCTACCCTTGTGTTGAGGTCAAGATCTTCCACTCCAATCATATGGATCTTGATTTCTAGCCTCCCCAAGTAGCTTTCCACCAATCCCATCTCTTCCACGATGCCAAATCTGTGAGAGAGTGATTGGGTGTTGAGGAGTCTATCATCTTGAAGCACAAGAGCAAGGAGTTCATCATCATTACCAAGCCTATTACCTGTTGGAGGGTGGTGCCTCCTAGATTGGTTAGGTGTCGCTTGGGAGCCTCCTACTTCGTGTTGTGGAGTGAACCAAGAAGTTTGTAAGGGCAAGGAGATCGCCTACTTCGTGAAGATCTACCCATAATGAGGCTAGTCCTTCGTGGACGAAAGCCGTATGGAATAGTCAAGGTTGCTACTTCGTGGACCCTTTGGGTGGAGCCCTCCGTGGGTTGAAGACTCCATAAACGTGGATGTACGATATCACCACCTATCGGAACCATGGGAAAAATCATTGTGTCTACAATTGCGTTTGATCTTCCTACCCTGTCCCTTCTATACATGCATGTTGTTACTTTCCGCTACTATATACTCTTAGACTTGCATGTGTAGGGTGTACATGACTTGCCATGAAATGCTAAAAATTGTCAACCCTAAAACTTGGTATAGGCAAAACTTTTATTTGGTCAAGTAGTCTATTCACCCCCCTTCTAGACTTACTTTCGGTCCTACATCTCCAGATCCTCCATCCAAACCGGCTGTTGTTCTGGCTCCAGCTGTTATTCTCCTGCACCGACAAATCCGGAGACACATTGCACGCGGCATGCCTCGCCTGGATCTCCTCCCCGATTTGGAAGCGATGCTCCCTTCTTCTAACAGGCCATGCCGGACGGCGAGGGAAGAGGAAGGTTAGACAAAGAGAAATGTGCTCGGGTTGGCGGCACGAAGAGGGAGGGGGAGTTGTGGCTATGGTTGGGGACACCGACCGGATTAAATAGCCGGACTGGCCTCCGGCGCCAAGCTGGATCCGTGCCATGTTGCGTTCACACCTTCACAAAAGGATATGCCGTCATATAATTAGGTTTTCGGGCGATTTCGTGTGGGACCCGACTACGAGTCCGACATGGTGGATGTGCCCGGACGCGCTTGCACTAGTAGAAAACGGGTCTTTTGTCCAGGCTGGGCTAGCCCATTAGTCCCGGTTCAGTCACGAACAGGGACCAATGGGGGCAACGGTCCCGGTTCGTGAGGCAGGGGCCGGCCGGGCCACGTGGGGCATTGGTCCTGGTTCTTCGGACACCTTTAGTCTTGGTTCCTGACACGAACGGGACCAATGGGCCTCGCTCCTGGCCCACAACCATTGGCCCCGGTTTGTGGCTGGAACCGAGACCAAATGGGGTCCTTTAGTCCAGGTTCTAGCCACGAACCAGGACCAATGAGATGCCTATATATACCCCCTCACCGGCGAGCAGAGCACTCCACACTGCTCTGTTTTTTTGCCGGCGAGGGAAGAGCTTTGTGGTGCTATAGCTCACCTCCTATTCAAATGAGGTGTTCTATGAAATGCCAAGCCACATTTAAGCTTTCTCCTCTCGAAGCTCCTTGTCCAAGCTCCATTTTACTCAAGATTTGTCTAGGTTTGGCAGTCCGTCCTTTCACGTCCCCATCTGCACCGTTGTCGATCGCCCGCGCCCATCTCGGTGCCGGCACCACCATGGTTAGCCTCTTCTTCTTATCTTCTTTCTAAAAGAAAAAAGTTTTTACTTGTATGATTTAGATATATACTTGTGTAATTTTCTTACTTTTATTATTGTATTTATTTTGGTCACTATTGTACTTTGGCTTTAATGTGATGATGAATTTCTATTAATTTGGTCACTTCTGTATTCATGATATGTTGTAATGTTTTTTAATACACTTTATTATATAATGCATGCAGATGAACCGGCAATGGATCTACAGTGACCGACACACCTCCAAGTATATTAAGGGCCTGCATAATTTTCTCGAAGCGGCTGAGGCAAACAAGCAGAATGGTTTTATTCATTGTCCATGTACTATCTGTGAGAATACAAAGGCTTTCTCCAACTCTAAAACCCTTCACTTCCACCTACTTGAGAAGGGTTTTATGACACACTATAATGTTTGGACCAAGCACGAAGAAGGAGGGGTTATGATGGAAGACAATGAAGAAGAAGAGGATGATGACAACTATGTGCCTCCTGAATACGGTGATGCTGCAATGGAGGAAGATGAAGATTAAGAGGAACCAGACGATGTGTCCGATGATGATCTTCGCCGGGTCATTGTTGATGCAAAGAGACAATGCGAAAGTGAAAAGGAGAAGTTGAAGTTCGATCGCATGCTAGAGGATCACAAAAAAGGGTTGTACCCCAATTGCGAAGATGGCAACACAAAGCTCGGTACCACACTGGAATTGCTGCAGTGGAAGGCAGAGAATGGTGTACCCAACAAAGGATTTGAGAAGCTGCTGAAAATATTGAAGAACAAGCTTCCAAAGGATAACGAATTGCTCGACAGTACTTACACAACAAAGAAGGTTGTATGCCCTCTAGGATTGGAGGTGCAGAAGATACATGCATGCCCTAATGACTGCATCCTCTACCGCGGTGCGTACGAGGATTTGAACACATGCTCGGTATGCGGTGCATTGCGGTATAAGATCAGATGAGATGACCCTGGTGATGTTGACGGCAAGCGCCCCAGGAAGAGGGTTCCTGCCAAAGTGATGCGGTATGCTCCTATAATACCACGATTGAAACGTTTGTTCAGAAACAAAGAGCATGCCAAGTCAATGCGATGGCACAAAGAGGACCGTAAGAAAGACGGGAAGTTGAGAGCACCCGCTGACGGGTCGCGATGGAGAAAGATCGAGAGAAAGTGGAGCGACTTTATAGGTGACCCAAGGAACATACGGTTTGGTTTAAGTGCAGATGGCGTTAATCCTTTTGGGGATCAGAGCAGCAAATATAGTACATGGCCTGTGACTCTATGTATGTATAACCTTCCTCCTTGGTTGTGCATGAAGCGGAAGTTCATTATGAAGCAAGTGCTCATCCAAGGCCCTAAGCAACGCGGCAATGACATTGATGTATACCTAAGGCCATTAGTTGATGAACTTTTAGAGCTATGGAATGGAAAAGGTGTACGTGTGTGGGATGAGATCGAAGGGGAGGAATTTGACCTACATGCATTGCTGTTTGTAACCATCAACTATTGGCCTGCTCTCAGTAACCTTTCAGGACAGACAAACAAGGGATAACACGCATGCACACACTGTTTAGATGACACCGACAGTATATATTTGGACAAATGCAGGAAGAATGTGTACCTGGGGCATTGTCGATTTCTTCCGACCAACCATCAATGCCGAAAGAAAGGAAAGCATTTCAAAGGTGAGGCAGATCACAGGAAGAAGCCTGCCCTCCGTACTGGTGATCACATACTTGCTGTGGTCAATGATTTACATGTAATCTTTTGAAAGGGTCCCGGCGTACTATCTATTCCGAATGACGTTGAGGGACGCGCAGCCATGTGGAAGAAGAAATCTATATTTTGGGACCTACCCTACTGGAAAGACCTAGAGGTCTGCTTTGCGATTGACGTGATGCACGTGACGAAGAATCTTTGCGTGAATCTGCTAGGCTTGTTGGGAGTGTATGGGAAGACAAAAGATACACCGGAGGCACATGAGGAACAACAACGTGTGCATGAAAAAGATGACATGCATCCAGAGCAGTATGAAGGTCCTGCCAGCTACGCTATTACCAAAGAAGAGAAGGAAATCTTCTTTGAATGCCTGCTCAGTATGAAGGTCCCGTCTGGCTTCTCATCGAATATAAAGGGAATAATAAATATGGCAAAGAAAAAGTTCCAGAACCTAAAGTCTCATGACTGCCACGTGATTATGACGCAACTGCTTCCGGTTGCATTGAGGGGGATTCTATCGGTAAACGTTCGATTAGCCATTGTGAAGCTATGTGCATTCATCAATGCAATCTCTCAGAAGGTGATCGATCCAGAAATCCTGCCAAGGTTAAGGAGTGATTTGGTGCAATGTCTTGTTAGTTTCGAGCCGGTGTTCCCACCGTCCTTCTTCAATATCATGACGCACGTCCTAGTTCATCTAGTCGATGAGATTGTCGTTCTGGACCCTGTATTTCTACACAAATGTTCCCTTTTGAGAGGTTCATGGGAGTCTTAAATAAATATGTTGGTAACCGCGCTAGGCCAGAAGGAAGCATCTCCATGGTCCATCAAACAGAGGATGTCATTGTGTTTTGTGTTGACTTCATTCCTGACATTAAGAAGATTGGTCTCCCTCACTCGCGGTATGAGGGGAGACTGACAGGAAAAGGCACGCTAGGAGCGGACTCGATAATATGTAGGGACGTGCATTCTTGGTCTCAAGCACACTACACAGTTCTACATAATTCTACCTTGGTAACCCCGTATGTCGATGAACACAAGAATATTCTGCGCTCCAAACACCCGGAGCAGTGTGACGACTGGATTACATGTGAACATATCAGGACTTTCGACAGTTGGTTGCAAACACGTCTCATGCGTGACAACACTGTTTCTGATGAGCTGTACTCGTTGGCCAAGGGATCATCTTTGACTGTAATGACTTACAAAGGGTACGAGATAAATGGGAATACATTTTACACGATCGCTCAGGATCAAAAGAGCACCAACCAAAACAGCGGTGTCCGTTTTGATGCAGTAACCAAGAGGGGAAAGGACACATATTATGGTTACATAGCGGACATATGGGAACTTGACTATGGACATGATTTGAAGGTCCCTTTGTTTCAGTGCAAATGGGTCAATCTGTCAAGAGGCGGGGTATAGGAAGATCCACAGTACGAAATGAAAACAGTGGATCTGAACAATCTTGGGTACACAGACGAACCATTTGTCCTAGCCAATGATGTGGCGCAGGTTTTCTATGTGAAGGACATGTCTACCAAACCGAGAAAAAGAAAAGATAAGGAAGCGAATACATCATACGATGAGCCAAAGCACCACATAGTTCTTTCAGGAAAAAGAAACATCGAGGGATTGGAGGGCAAGACAGACATGTCTGAAGATTATGAAAAGTTTCATGAAATTCCTCCCTTCAAAGTCAAGGCTGACCCAAACACCCTATTAAACGATGAAGATTATCCATGGTTACGGCACAATAAGCAAAGGACGCAAGCGAAGAAAAAGCGAAGACTTTCTCTCCACAACTATATCATTGCCGTTACATGTGAAGAAATGAAATGCCTTTTGTAACACATGAGTTTTCGTCCGAAACCCTTATACTTCGAAAAAGATTGTCCGTTTTGTACACAAAGTGCATCCAGTTTTTGCCGTAACCCTCTCAACTTTTTATAACATACTATGTGGGCGAAATAATGATACCATGCCAACTTTCAACCTTTTTAGAGTTCATTTGAAGTGCTTTTCAATTTCAGGGTTATTTAGCTCAAAAAAAATCAGTAAGTGCATGAAAAATACCAAATAAAGTTAGAAAGGGTTGAAAATGGATGATGTGGCTTTGAATGGTGCATTTTGAACACACAAAAAGTATGGAGTTCAAATAAGTTCAAAAAAAATGAAATCCCTTTGTAACAGATGAGTTTTCGTCCGAAACCCTTATACTTCGAAAGAGAATGTCCATTTTGTACACGAAGTGCATCCAGTTTTTGTCGTAACCCTCTTAACTTTTTAACACATGCTATGTGGGTGAAATGATGATACCATGCCAACTTTCAACCTTTTCAGAGTTCATTTGAAGTGCTTTTCAATTTAGAGGGTCATTTTAGCTCAAAATAAATGATGAAATGCATGAAAAATAGCAAACAAAGTCAGAAAAGGGTTGAAAAGGGACGATGTGGCTTTGAATGGTGCATATTGAATGCAGAAATTTTTTTGAGTTCAAATATGTTTAAAAAATTGAAATCCTTTTGTAACACACGTGTTTTCGTGCGAAACCCTGATACTTCAAAAGAGATTCCCCATTTTGTACACGAAGTGCATCCTTTTTTTGTCGTAACCCTCTAAACTTTTTAGCAAATGCTATGTGGGTGAAATGATGGTACCATGCCAAGTTTCAACCATTTCAGAGTTCATTTGTAGTGCTTTTCAATTCAGGGTCATTTTAGCTCAAAATAAATGATGAAATGGATGAAAAATAGCAAATGAAGTCACAAAAGGGTTGAAAAGGGATGATGTGGCTTTGAATGGTGCATATTGAATGCTGAAAATTCGTGAGTTCAAATATATATATATAATTTGAAATCCTTTTGTAACATACATGTTTTCATTCGATAAAAGTTATATAACTAAACTTGATATTATATACAATTCATGCAACTAAAATTATCAAAGTTATTTTTGTTAAAAACTTTAAGAGAAAAAATATTCATAAATTATTTTTTGTTAAGAGCTTCTAATATGCAAAAAAATAAAAAAAGTGAAAATAGATGCGCTTATAGGGAAAATTCAACCTAAATTCAAAGTGCTAGTAAGTACATACTAGCATTTTGAAATTGGGTTAAATTTTCCGTATAAGGGCATCTATTTTCACTTTGAGAGGAGCTCAACGTAGCAACCGCGCCGGGGCTTATAAACAGGTTCGGGCAACCTTCGCTTGACGAGGTGGGACTAAACTCCCATCACACCGTTGTGCAAGGCCATTGGTCCCGGTTTGTGCCACCAACCGAGACCAATGCCTCTCTTTGGTCCCGGTTGGTGCCACAAATCGGGACCAAAGGTCTCTGCTTCCCGCCCTTTGGGCTGACGAAAAGGGACCTTTGATCCCGGTTTGTGGCTCCAACCGGGACCAATGCCCCTTTCGTCCCGGTTGGTGCCACCAACCGGGACAAAAGGTTCCTATTTCCCACCCTTTGGGCTGTTGAAAAGAGACCTTTGGTCCCGGTTGGTGGAACCAACCGGGACTAAAGGTGGGCATTGGTCCCGGTTAGTGCCACGAACCGGGACCAACGCTTCTTCTATATAAGGAGCACTCAATAAATTTCGCACGTTTCATCGCCACTTCGCCGCTTGCCGTCCTCGTCCTCGTCGCCGCTTGCCGTCGCCACCCCGTCGCCGCCCCCGCTGTCGTCATCCCTCTCCCCGTCGCCGCCGCGTCCCCTCCTCCCGTCACCACCGTCGCCGCCTCACCCCCGCCGCCCCCGTCGCCGCCCCTCCCCCGTCGCCTTCCTCGCCTCCCCGTCGCCCTCGTCGCCCCCGTCGCCTCCCTGCCGCCCCTCCCCTGTCGCCCCTGCCGCCCCCGTCGTCGCCCCTCCATCGTCGCCCCCGTCGCCGCCCCTCCCCCATCGCCTCCCCCGCCGCCCTCGTCGCCACCCCGTCCTCGTCGCGTCTCCATCGCCGCCCCTCCTCCGTCGCCTCCCCTGCCGCCCCTATCGTCGCCCTGTCCCCGTCGCCTCTCCGTCGCTGCCCCGCCCTCGTCGCCGCCCCCACTGTGAGCCGCTGCCGCCCCTGCTCTATGGATTTTTTTAAATATATGTTGATTTTTTTATATGATGAATGTTTATGTTTTAGTAGTTTTATGTTTTATTTAATTATTAGGAGTCCTAGGAAATATTAGTATGTGTATGTTAACTTACATAAAAATTCCTGGTTTTATGAAAAAAAATAGTGATTAAACGACAAGAAAATGTTCTCATATGAATTTGTCTCGACATCGACGATACCCGGCCCGCATCCTCGTCGTCGAATGGTTCGTGAGAGCCTGCTTGTTAGGCGCCATGTCCGGGACTGGGCTCCGTCGGGCTGGCACTAGGAGGTGCTACCTTCCCGGGCTCGGAGGTTGGTGAGGAATCCAGGTCTCGTCGTCGACCCGGAGCTTCTGTAGTGGCGGTCAGGTGGGCCACTTTTGGTGCGGAGGGAGCGGGCCCCCGCGGAGGTGGTACGTCGCCGTGTCAAGGAGGAGGACGAGCACGTCCGTTGCTACATGGCGGTGTTGGATGCCAGGTTCAACAATACCTTGCAGATTCTTCAGGGATCTCACCCGAGTTATGATCACATGATGGTTCCTTATCTTTAGGTGTCCATCGTCGGCGACTCGAAGACCGCTAGTGAACCGAGTTCACCGTCCTCCACTTTGGATTCTAGGATATTTGATCTGTATTAGTGATCTTATATGATAATATTCGAGATGTATTAGTTAATATTTGATGATGCATTAACTGGATTATTCGGGATGATGTATTAGTTAATATCGAGTGCTTGTGATTTACCAGTAATTCCGGCAAAACTTAGGGAAATTTTTCTATGTCATTGCTCGATATATGAAACGGGTTGACTTTAGGTATGTTTCGGCTCCTTGTGTGTCTTTCAGTGAGGGAGAGTGTCCACCATATATATATATATATATATATATATATATATGAGAGAGGAAGAATACCGACTGTTGTCGTGGGGGTCGCTTCTCCTTCGTCCGTGTGCTAGACATTTTGGTGTAAATGCACTCGGGGGCGAATGGAGGAGCCACCATCACCGACGGTTGCAATATTAGAGGAGTTCCCACCATATACACAAGATGAGAGTTTAGGAAGGAAAGACTCGACAGACCTAAAGTCAACACGTTGCATATTGAGTAATAGTGATCTGTGTGTTGATCAGTTTCCTGGTAGTTTCCTTTGATCGATTATTCGAGATGATGTATTAGTGATATTATATTTGAGTTCATTATAAATGTATTAGCGATATTTTATCGGTATAATGCGTGTGTGGCTTTCGGTCTGTCGTTGCTCCTTGTGTGACTTTCATGTGTGTTCTTGATGGAGGAATCCCAACTGTTGTCGTGGGGGTGCCTCCTCTTTTTTCTCTTCTTTGCGATATACTCGTCGGTATAATATGCAAGAAGAGAAGAGGGGGGGCGTCCATCACCTGCGGTCGAACTATTACTGTGAGAGAGTGCCCACCAACATATATACACCACCATATCAGTGTGAGAGATAGCGCACCAACACACCATGAGATATGAGAGTTATTTAAGGAAAGCCTTGACGGACCGAAAGTCGCACACGCATTAGGATTCAAAGCGTGTCGTAACTCTTGAATTATGAACACAGGAAATGTTGTTGTCATCAGACAACGATAGGATCCAAGCGTGTGAATTATGCGGTGAAGATAAGGGTCTTTGTGACCAGACTGGGCTGCGAGATGACAGGATCTTCACCATGAAGCTTTACAAGGACTTTGATATTTCTACGGTACGCAACGATGATAACTGTTTTTTTGTAATGAAGCATGACTTCTGTTTCTTTCCTTCAATGCGTAATTTCTGTTTTATACAATTCGACTAGTTCGTCCCCTGTCATGCAAGACGGTATTTCTTGGAGAGGCTCGGTTTCGAACAGCACGAGAGTTTCGAGACGAGGACAGCCAACCTGAAGACTAAACATGGTCACACATTTTTTGTGAAAGTAATGAATGCACTTAATAACGCAGAATTAGGGTGCTCAAATTGGGAAGCTCTTTGCAAGGCATATGGATTTCAGGAGGATATGGAAATAACCTTCGATCTTAATCCTCAAGATCATATTGAAGGAAACATCGACATTTGGGTGGATGTCGATATGCTTCCAATTTTACCTCCATATGAGTTTGTCAACCATGCATATTTGTCAAGTAATTTGCATTCTATATACATAAATATTTGGTGTTTATCCGTACTAAATTTGTTAATTTTTAATTAACAGCTTATTTCGTTTCTTCGAGTGAAATACAGAACATAATCGACATGACACACTACATTTATGGATCACATCTAACTTGGAAGGAGAAGGATGATCTTATCAACTTTTTTATTGGTGTCATAGCTGGTAGGGATATCTTCCCGTATAATTTGGGAACTGACCTAAATTATACATTGTACAGGACACTAGTGCATAGGTTGAGGGCGGATGTCATTCGTCAAAATATCTTGCTAAGAGTTGTTAATTAAGTATACTACTACTGTTGCATAAATGGTATTGATTACATTGCTAACTAGGTCATTATTATGTTCTTCAACAGAAATTGCCAAATGAAGTTATGCCACCGTTGATGCAACCCGAAGGTAATATGACAATAAAAAGCTCCTTCCATCCTGAGTTATCTTTTGCATACTCGACTGAGCGCAAACCATCAAGAAGGCTCCAAATTGAAGCACGGGGACAAATAAAGAAGGATCACAAGCCACAAGTTGGAGACCGTTAGATCTCTTTGCTTCATCATGGAGACATAGGTGTTATTCTTTTTTATGTCATTTTACCTAGGAGGGAGGAGTAAGTCCTATGAGGGAGGACTATGTCATTTTATCTTTCTTTTTTTTTGTTTTATGAGACTTTAACTCTGTATGATTAAGATGATAATGATGAGTTGTTAGATCTTGTGTAATTAATGGTTTCCTTCATTTGCTTATTAGCTAACGTCGAGTTCTCTCTATATGTATAATAGCTAGCAGCGTCGACCAAGCACAGAGAAAGAGAGGACACTTCTCTCTATTAATTAGCTAGCTAACACGATATGAAATCCCAAAATTAACCCTCCCAAACCCCCTAACCCCCCCCCCTTTCAAAAACAAAACCCCAGCAACTTTTGGTCCCGGTTGGTGTTACCAACCGGGACTAAAGGTCCTCCTGTCTGGGCTCCCCGCAAAGGCCATGTGAAGCCTCTTCTGTCCCGGTTCGTAAGCGAACCGGGACTAAAGGTTTATGGTTTTAGTCCCGACCCTTTAGTCCCGGTTTCAGAACCGGGACTAATGGTCCTCTGGAACCGGGACAAATGGATTGTTTTTTACTAGTGTTGGGCCTCCCCATATCCTCCCTACATTTGGGTTGGATATAAGGGATGCCAGTAAGCCCAGACGTTTGTGGCCTGTTTGAGGCTTTGAGGTGCTCGTCTGGCTTGGTTTTTCGATAGGTCGCTGACCAGGCCGTCCACCCCGACGTTTGAGGGGGTTATGGGGTGCCGAGCTATATATGCTCTATCCCTTTATTATATTTCTTTCTTTTGTTAGCTAGACAGTAAATCAAAGCGGTATGATAAAAAATTAAAGGCATATATGGCCAGTTGTTTTAAAACCTTAATGGCAATAAACTATTTCAAATGTCTATCACCTGTGATCAGCTATTTCATGAGATATATGGATGGACGTTTCTGATTTTTCTGGTAGTTTTTAGCCTATTTATCCTTTGTCTAGTTATCTTGTTATAAGTACTTTCAATATATAATAGATAATAGATGGATGTGTGTGTCGCACCGGTTGTAGCTATTTTTATTTTCGTTTGTTCTTCGATGCAGAATTATGATACATAATTTTTTCAATACATGGATGTGTGCATCGTAATTATGCGAAGGTCGAGGCAATTCCCTTTTTGAAAAAACACATATATGAAAGTTGTCACATGCTTCCAAACAAAGCCGCAAAACAAATAACAAAATGGAAAACTCTTCACGTCGACAGTCCGGCTAAGTCTTTGGCCGACCACGTCGCTAGCACCCACCTTTTATTCGTTCACGCCAACACACACCAACACTAGGGCGCCATGTGTCCCTCCAACCCTAGGGCACAAGCTCTTGTCTCCCATGCAATATCCTTCTCCTTCTCTCGCTGCTACTTCTCTCCCCTGTTTTCTCACCAGCATGGCTGCATGCATCCCCTCTTTCCCTCTCCTTCCTCCCGCACAACGAAGTTTATGAACCATCTAGGGATGTTGCAACTGAGGAGGGATGCTGAAAATTGTCACGCTTGGCATCGAAAACCTGCTCGGTTGCGTACTGCATTTGACGGCCATGGCTTGCGAGTTCTTTTGGCCATGAATTATCTGACGATCTGCAACCGCAGCGGCTGCGTGTTGCCACCTATTTTTTTGTTGGAACCGGCTACGCTTTTTGCAACAAGGCAAGGTCGACAGCCATGGCTAGCGATGTGTTGTGCTGCTGCATGCAAACAAAAATACTAGAACCAGTGACTACCGCTGCTATCACTTGCAGACGGCCATGATGGCGACATAGTTGTTGCAACCGACAACGAAAAATGCTGGAACCACAATGTTCTTTTGCTGGAATCATTGAGGTAATTTGCTCAACAGAAGACGTTCATATTCACGACTTGCACGACGACTACAACCGGTGGCGACGACCATGTTGTTTTTTGCTACAACCGTGACCATGTTTTGCTACGACCAACATTGAAAATTGTTGCCATGATGGCGGCCATGTTTCGTGACCTGTACGGTGAGCTACAACCGGCAAGAGACGGACTGCACGGTGAGCTACAACCGGCAACAGACATCCACAAAGCTTTTTGCTACAACCATGTTTCAGTTTTGCTTCGACCAGCGATGACAATGTTGCCACGACGGGCGTCATTTTTTTTCATCAAAGAGGTGTGTTCGATGGTGCTGACGGTAGACGACAAGTCGGCGAGCGATGGTGGCGCGGGGCGGCCGTCAGCAGTGGACGAGTGCGAGGTGGCAGCGCGGGGTGCGAAGGAAGAGGCACCGTGGCAGGGCTCGATCAGGTGAGAGAGGAGGAAGAGACGCGGATCGCATGACCCTGATCGCTTCAATCGGGCGACAGCTAGGCAACCCGCCCAAATTTGGTCCGGCGCACCGACGCCTAGCAATGGCCTAACAAAACTACGGGAAACACTAGGTATGTCAGTTCGGCATGACATAACGCCAGAACTGCCTAAGGGCATGTCCAATGGCAACACGTAAATTTTCTTTCTCATTCGTCCACGAACACGGATACAGAAAGATGACATCCAACGCTAGCCGCATACATTTTAGCCACAACTCAAACCAACCTGGCATATTTTGATCAAACCACACAGATTTCATCCATTCCGGCGCCTTGTCCGTCTTGACAGACACGGAGCGGCGACTGGCATTGCATGCTTTGGGCAGGCACCCTTTCCGGTCCGGTCAAATCGCGGTTTCAATGACGGACACTACATACTCTCGGCTGGCATGAATGCGGCCGACTGGCATGAATGCGGCGCGGCAAGCAACGAGGCACTTGGGATGAAAAACGCGGAAAGGATAGGTGTTTTTTTTTTGGTGGACCAGGACGGTCAGAATCGTGCGAAGTAGTGGTCCGGAATCCCACAAACTTCTCCCACGTTTGTCTCTGATTTGCGAAAGAAATCATGTCCTGGCCGTCCAGTGGATCCATACACAACCGCGTTAAATGATTTGCGCGGTTCGGACCATGCGATTCCGAACAGTTACGTGAGATTTGCCGATTGGCTTGAAGATGCCTAAAAAACAATACTCATAGAAGACAGTGACACATTGACACATTGTAGATATAGATAGACACAAATTCCACGGAGAAAACACAAACAATATAGAAAACATTATATGGTAGGTAGGCACGTCTCTTCAGTTTGTTGCGCCTGCTGCCGCGGCCGCGGCGCGAGCATGCATCGCCATGGCAAACTCGACGAGCTTGCCCACGTCCGGCATGACCGCCTCGACCGCGTCCAACGATCCGAAGCTGTCCGCCCACGCAGCCAACAGCGGAGTCGTGGCGGGGCCGAAGGTCTTGACGCCCTTCATCTTATCGCCGGCGTGCACCCATGGGAGGAGGCCGCCGAGCATCACGTCCACGTACCCGGCGGTGTCGCCACCGAAGAAGGGCTTCCCATTAGAGCAGTCCCTCAGGGCTCCCTCCAGAGTCTCCACCGCGGCGGCCGCCTGTTTCGCCCCCTCGGCCTTCTCCTCCTCCGTCTTGCCCATGGACGCCTGGGTCGATGCTTTCACGAGCTGCACAATCACGACAAAAAATTACAAAACCGCGAGGACGAAACCATGAACCAGATGCTAAAATAACTCAAACGAAACGAGTCAACCGATGTGAGATGTGTATAATACCGTCCCGTCGATGTAAGCGGCCCAGAAGCGAGCGACGGCGCGGCCATGGGGTTCCTCCGGAAGGAGCGAGGGGCCGACGCCAGCGAAGGCCTCGTCGACGTACTGCAGTATGACCGACGACTCGCAGACGGGCTTGCCGTCGTGGATCAGCACCGGCACCTTTTGGAGCACGGGGTTGGACTTGAGGAGCAGCTCGCTCTTGCTCTTGAGGTCCTCTTCGACGTACTCGTAGGCGACGCCCTTGAGGCTGAGCGCGAGCTTGACTCGGAGGACGAACGGGCTCGCCCACATGCCCAGCAGCTTCACCTCTTCGTTTCCTCCTCCGGCCATTGCTGGTGTCTTGCTCGGTTCTTGTGTGGTGTGGTTGGTGCTTGACTTGACTGTTAGGGATGGAGGGGAGGAGTGGTATATATATAGCCATAACGCACAAAGATTGTTGTGAGATTACAGTAACCCCTCGATTTGTTTTCTTATTATCTTTTGCAAGTTGCAACAACTTGATTGAGGAACCATCTAGAAACTGTTGACTTGGCCCTTGTAGAATCTTTTTATTTTGACTCGGACAATCTGAGCATATCCAGTAACCCCTCCTGTTTTTTTTATTGCAATGATGATTTTTATATGTGTCCCTAATCTCATGTTTGAACAGAAATGGACTGGAGATAACTAAAACTAACTGAATTTCTAGTGAATACAACCTTTTTTGTGTGAATGTTACCACCTGGGATAAACCCTGAAACGTAGACGTATCCCTCGCAACTTTACCGCCGTTAAGATGTTATCCTCCTCAAACCTTTCTATTTAGTCTGAGATTCCTCCGCTTTTCAGCTTAAGTAGAACATTAGAGATTTGACCCTTTTTTAGGAGAGGTTTGACCTTTTGCTCCAGAAGCATTTGACGTCATTATCTGCGTCATCAGCATGGCATGGTATGTATTGCAGGCTTGGAGGACAAGTTGTAACAATATTTAATCTAATATAAGCTGCAGGTTAGTATAGTGATATCACATTCGAGGAGATAGCGCGTGAATGATCTGATTAGTGACGTGCATGATGTTCATGTCAAGTTGCAGCAGCGTCTACTAATTAATGTTTTTGAGTTAAGAAATATTTATTTATTTACAATAGTACAAGGAGCGACTTCCCAGCCCTCGCACGTATTCGGCGTTTTTTGCCTTCTAACAAATCTCCAACAGCAGCGATAAAAAAGGCGCGGTAAAAGCGTGTTTTAGCGCGCGCCGAGCAATTTTGCACGTTTTAGTGGGCGCGAGAAAGTCGCTCGCGTGGAAAAAGTTCGCAAAAAAAAACCTCCACGCGTTTAGATTTGACGTGCCGCGTTCGGCGCACTTTATAAAATTCGTCGCCTGCGGAGCGCTCTTCACCTCGCCACGCGCCCGTCCGTCGCTCTGCCGCCATTCTTTCCACCCGCCGGTCAGCCACACGCCTCGCTATCGCCGAACCACCGTGCCGCCACACCGTCGAGGAGTGTCGGGCTTCCGTGACATTGGGAGCGCCCGTCCGGCGCCTTCTCCGTGGAGATACGGTCCGGCGACATGCGCCTCGGTCTTGGCACCTTCGACACCGCCCACGAGGCCGCCCACGCGTACGACGCAGTGGCATGACGCCTCTAGCGGCCTCGTAGGGAAATGAACTTTCCCGATGTGACGACGCGGGCACGGGCAGAAGAACTTGCGCCTCCCCCGCGGCTTGTCACCGACGAGGACCGCCACGAGAACCGGAGGCTGAAGCGTCGCCTCGGCATCGCCGAGACGGACGAGATGGCCATGGCAGTGTGGCGCTAACGGTTCCCGCAGGACGTCATTGACGAGCGCACGTTCTTCGCGGAGAGGAGGGCGCAAAGGAGGGAGGAGAGGAGGGCGGACCGAGTCGCCTATCGCAACGACAAGCGTACGCGTAAGGCGATCGCAGAATTCAACATCGCCCTTGGAAAAGCGTGGTCCTAGGACTCCAACGACGAACGCTTTCTTGATGCCTTCATCGAGATTTCATCGACGGACAGTTCTATTGATGACATTTTTTCATCGGACTCGGAGGACGACGAGGATTTTTTTATTTTGCCTATGTATTTATTTTATTTTATCTACTAGCTATGTTTTATCTATGCATGTTTTTATTTATGTATCATTGAACTATGTATCGCACTGGGATGAATTATGCTTTTTTTAGCAAAATTTCAATATTGTTTGTATTAGGCATGCGCTTTTATAGCGCGGCTACTGGGACGCCGCACGACGCGCACATTTTTGCTACGGCCGCGGGAGCCGGCGCTCGACGGCATGCAAAAAACGCAAGTCATACGTTGCAAATCCGTTTTTTTGACGCTGAACAAAACGCGCCTGTTGAAAATGCTCTAATCTTGGGTTTCGTCTCTGGTCGTTTGATGGTTTGTTATGTTGTATTTTTATGTTAAGTGGGCCGACTGTCCTAGAGAGCTATTCTCGGGCAAAAGTCAGTCTACGTTGTTTGACTAGGGCGTAGAGGGTAAGAAAGGCCCACCAATCAACTCATTCCCATTTATTTCATGTTCAAGCACATCTTCTTCTCCTTTAGTTCACGCAACATCTCCAAGTGTGGAAGTCCTGAACCGTTATAATGCCATAATAACGGTGCAAGGTCTTATTTTTTTGGCATTTAGAAATGAGTATTCTAAAATGGATTCATGTTGGCTTCTGGCTGGCCAAAGAATGGCCTGTAGGCCTCTGGCTGGTCGAAGAGGGGTATGTCGGCTTCTGGCTGGTCGAAGAGGGGCCTGTAGGCCTCTGGCTGGTCGAAGAGGGGTCTGTCGGCCTCTAGCTGGTCGAAGAGGGGCTTGTCGGCCTTCAGGAGGCCGAAGAGCCCTGGTCAGCCTCAAGGCGACCGAAGAGCCCCTGGATAAGGCCGAGCCACTCCTTTCTTCCTCCTCTGCTTGCTAGCTCCTCCTCTCTCTCCCGTTACTCTCTGGTGCTTCCACCCCCGTGCCGATCTCTTCCCTCGTCCACCCATTTTCCTATCCAACCCGCATAAACAATATATCATATCATTCTCCATCGGCCTACGGTATTTTTTGCTTCTAACACAATCAAATGTCAACTTTCAACTCGGTTGTGGATTCAGTTCTTATTGGTCACCGTTTCTTTACAGGTAATGGCTTGCCCCTTTTGTCGAGCTCCAGGTGGCCCTTGTTCTTCCTTTGATTCTGGTGCGTCTGTATTCACTGTGGTGCTGGATCGTCGATGTTCAAGGCGTGTTGTAAGATTCTATATCTTGTTTATCTGATTGTGGCATATGGTTGATGTTGTTTTGGTTGGAATGTATTCTAATGCCTTTGTTTATATGAGTATGATGTTTGCTTCCATTCTTGTTGTAGTATATTCCGTGCAGTGTTAGATCACATCTTGCTCAGTACATTGAGGAGTGCAGAGCTTTAGCTATTCGGAGGGGTGACACAGATATTGACCTTGCTCTTCACAACAGTGAGGGTAACTTATAGAGTAGTTCCATAGGAGGAATTCATCAGTAGTGACACCATAATGAATGAGTTGGCTCACTCATTAGCTAGGAGTGGGTGGCCTCCCAGGACATTTGAGGAGATACGGAAAGAACTTCTCAGGTTGCATGGCAGATGGCAGAAGCAACTGCATAAGCGTGAAGCTTACCTCAAGATTGCTCTAAATAATTCAGATTTATGGTCAGCAAATAGTGAGGACGAAGAAGACCTCTTCATGCCAAGCACCAAGGCCAAGACTACCGCATCGTCGAAGGACAAGAGTTCTACATCGATGAAGGGCAAGAGATCTGCATCGACGGAGGACGAAGACGACGTCTTCATGCCGAGCACCAAGGTCAAGACTACCGCATTGTCAAAGGGCAAGAGTTCTGCATCAACGAAGGGCAAGAGCTCTAGATCGATAAAGGGCAAGAGCTCTGCATCGACAATGGGCAAGAGCTCTGCATGGACGGACGATGATGATGATGCATTCATGTAGTTTTTTAGCTATAATTTGTAATTTCAGTTGTCTTGTTTTGTGGGCATTATGTTTTATGTAGTACTGTTTAATTCAGCTGTATTACTTTTGTATTATGTTTAATTTCAGTTGGATGCATTTAGTTTGCAGTACAAGTGTTATCCCTCTAAAACAATTGACCACTGAAATAGAACATGAATATGTCTCATACATAAGTAGATAATAATTTGTCCCATACATAAAATAGACATATGTCTCATACATAATTAGATAGTCATGTATCATACATAGATAACCATATCACTGCTGGGGACGGCGACGAATCTTGGGCTTTCTTGGACGAGGACCGGAAGGCGATAAGCGCTCAGGTGGTGGACGAGTATCACGATGAACAGGAGGAGCTCCCTGGTTGTGAAGGAGGTGTCTGCTGCCAGGAAGAGCTCCCTGGTTGTGAAGGAGATGTCTGCTGCCAGCTTGAGCTCCCTGGTTGTGAAGGTCGTGGTTCTAAATGCAGCATAGAGGGTCGTGGTTCCGAACGGTGCACAAAGGGTCGAGGTTCTGAACGCTGCAGAGAGGGGCGTGGCGGACGATGTGTTGGACGAGGGTTAGCAACATCCAAATATAATCTACATGTAACAGCTGTGTAAATCCCGCGTAGCTTCTCTTGAAGACCCCTCAACCATGAGACATTCTCTCGCGGTGGGATATTATCTCCCCTCTCAAAGCGTTGCATTAAAGCGAAAACCTCCTCTAGCGCATCGCATGTCAATTCACCCTGTACACGGAGAGTTAACCAATTAGATCATCGTTGTGTGGCAGACAACATGAATAGTTAACCAATTGTATATGTTCAGGTTAAGGAAAAACTTAGAATGTGAGAACCATAGCACGTACTGCGTGGTGTCTGGTTCCGACAATAGAGGCAGTTGGGAACAGATCGCTGGTGAGAGGGGCTTCGATCTGATCAGGAGCTGATGATGGAACCAAGTAGATCCTCGTTCTATGCCGGTAACGCTGTAGATACAACCCGAACTTGTCCCAGTCAAAGGGCCGAACTTCATCATAGATATTTTTCGGCGCAGTAGTCCATTCATTGACGTAAGGGCTAATGTCGCGAAGCCAAGAATCCAGGGACTTGTTTCCTCCTACGCGACTGTACCTGAGATTGAAATGTGCGTTACATGATTCATTGTATTCGGAATGCAGACATGAGAACTAAAATAGTATTACTTACTTGTGCACATGATCTGGTAAGTGTGGAATAACAGGAATGTCAGCCTCTTGTCATAGCACGAACTGTCTCATCACCCTATGAAGAGCCATCTCCTCAACCGTCACATCGAACACCAACTTGACCTTGGTCATCCATTAGTGTCGATCTCTAGTGCAAAATCCAGAAATCCCAACTGAACACCTAGATAATGTAGCATGATCAGAGTATGGCTCTCAGACAACTTGATCCTTGTGCAACTATCAAACTGCATTGTGAAGGAGGGGTAGCAGCCCCTCACCTGGCAATGCGCAAGTTGTCTTTGTGCATGACAACAAATATGCATTAGTAATACTATTGAATAGCAAGAAATCAACATTAGTAATAAATATTGTTACTAAATATGAAAATACCTCTCTCCGTTCCCAAACAGATCCCATAGTAGGCATGTCGCCGATAGAAGGCACGTAACTCCCAGCCATGTCCTCATAACCAAAAGATTTTTCAACGCTGACATAGGGTCGACCAATAGGGAATCTCTCATATGACCAGAGCTGCAACAATAGTGGACATCCAACAAGACCTAATTTTCTAGACTTCAACAAGCAAGCTTTGCACATGCCTCTGTGTCGGTGTCGAAACCGGCGGATCTCGGGTAGGGGGTCCCAAACTGTGAGACTAGAATCAATGGTAACAGGAGATGAAGGGGAAACGAATTTACCCAGGTTCGGGCCCTCCTATGGAGGTAATACCCTATGTCCTACTTGGATGTATTGATGATATGGGGGGTTACAGAGTTGATCTACCTCGAGATCGAATAGCTTACCCTAGATGAGTTGTTCTATCCCTACACCCTAAAACCCTCCGGTTTATATAGACGCCAAGGGTATTAAGGTTTACACATGGTCAGTTACACGCCGAAGAGATAAACATGTCTATTCGCTACATCAAACATGGAGCACAAGCCGTACTCTCCGAAGCCTCCGTCTTGGAGATAACATCTTCAATGAATGATGTGTTCGGTAAGCGGCCCGTACAGTCTGGCCCATAGAGATGAGTTGGCCTCCTGGGGACCCCTTAAACCAGGACTCCCTCAGTAGCCCCCAAACTTGCCTCCAACGCCAAGGGTCTTAACTTTAATTGCTTCATATGATCAGAGTCTTCGTCTTGCGAGGTGAGTTCCTTTCGCTGAATTGAGTTCGGTCTCCAATGACAAGTAGCTTCCGAACATGGGCGTGCCCGAACACTGTGAATGGGTTGGCTTTGAAGGCCAAGCATCAGGGGATAACATAATGTCCCCTGATGACCTCTATGACGAAAGTTCACGGCCCACCACGACCACTGAGCCAGTTATAAAAACTCGATGCAGGGTTCGATGTCATTCCATCAACACGATCTATCAATGTGCAGATCGTGCCCTGTTTCACACAGGATATGTTTAATCATGCGTGTGCAACCGCACGCACGTCTCGGGAAGCGGAGGGATTCACCGCATGGCGGAGGGAGCCCAAACGATAAGTCCCATAAAAAGGGAAGAAAAAACCCCAAAGCTAATCACGCTCCTCATCCGCCTCCTCTGCTTCCCATTCCTTTGAGCCTCCGACACCTAGATCTAAATATTTCGCCACCCACCTCCGAGCTCACCATTGGCGGGTTCCGGTTCCAACGGCAAGTGGGAGGCCTCCATGGTGACCGACAAGGATATCTAGGACCTCAAGATGGCTGGATACCTCTCACACCGCGCGCCGGAGAAGGGTCAAGTGATCCCCACCCCCAAGCCAAGCGAAAGGGTGGTCTTCATCCCCCACTTCATACGGGGGCTGAAATTTCCGCTCCACCCCTTTGTCAGGGGTTTGATGTTCTTCGACGGTCTTGAGTTCCACGACTTCCCACCGAATTCCTTTATGCATATATCGGCTTTCATCATTGTTTGCGAGGTGTTTCTTCGGGTCAAGCCACACTTCGGGCTCTGGCTCAAGGTTTTCAACGTCAAGCCGAAATGTGTCAGCGGCAAACACGCGGACTGTGGCAGAGCTATCATCGGCAAGCTCACCCGCGTTGTATGGCCATCCAGCACCTTCATTGATACCATCAAGGTATGGCAGCAGGAGTGGTTCTACATCACCAAACCACAAGAGGAAGGTCAGACCCCCCCTGCCCTATTTAGATCCGGCCCCCACCAGACTAGCTTCGTGGCTCGAAAAGGGCCTCATCTGGGGATCGACCAAGGAGGTGGGTGACCTGTAGAAACGTATCAACACCAAGGTCAAGAAGGGCATCACCTTGACCGTCGTGTGTCTAGGTCATGCTCCAAAGAGGCATCCACCCCTGCTAACACCAGGATATCCCCTTGTGGGCTCGTCAGCTTGACGACGCGCCCACAATCCAGAATCTCTTCCGCACTACACGGGAGAAGTTGTGGAAGGCGCTCTTCAAATCGTAGAAGAGCTGGCCATACGAAGAAGAAGACAAAGGTCTTCACGCTGAGAAGCACACCTCCGAGGTACGTTATTTAACTTTACTTGTTTGGCTTCACTTTCCATAGAGAAGACTTCTAACACTCCTTCCAATCACCCTCTGTAGTCATGGCTGAACAAGTCCGCAACTATCAATAGCCCGACACCCCAGACCGAAGATGTTAGGTTTGGGGTGTTAGCAGCGATGCTCGTGGTGAAGCCGTACAAGGCCCCCGAGAAGAAGTAGGGGAAGAAGAAGCCAGGCTGGGGCGGCCTTCGCATCAGGAACCAGTCGGAGACTGTGTCCGGGGAGACAAACGCCTCCTCAAATCAAGAGGAGCACGAGGAGGAGGGGGAAGAGGAGGAGGAGGAGGAAGAGGAGAAGGTCGAAGTCGAGGAGGGGGGTAGTTCCTCCCTCGCAAGAAAGAGGGCGGCATCATTAGACTCCCCAAAGGAGGTGCCACCTCCTGCCCAGAAGAGAGCGCGCCGAACGCAGGTGGTCATGTGTGATGATAGCTCGGACTCGGACACTGAATCCAACGACCAAGAGGCGCCTCCATTTAGGAGCCTTGGGGTCAAGCCCCCCACCCAAAGGTTAGGATCCGAAGACTCCTTGCTCATTTTTCAATAGGTTTAAAATTTATTAACACGCATGTGCTTACCGACTTCGCAGCCCCCCGTGCGTCCTTCCCACCGATCAAATATCGGACGGGGAGACCCCGCCCGCCGAGCTAGCGGAGAGTGAGAATGCCTTGCATCTCGCCACCCCTGTCATCACAAAGGACACCACAGAGGTGTCATCCCAACATGCTCCTATGGATCCTGGCACCGGCGGCGGGGGAGACGACATAATGGCCGAGGCTAACGCCTCGATCACCGAAGACCAGGGGGAGGTACCCTGCCCGGACACTAAGGAGGACGGACGGGCGGCCGCTCAGTCCCCTCAAAGGGTATCTTTGGAGCGCGCCATGCCTTCGGAGGTACTGGTCCAAACCTCGGTCGGTGATCGGGTTATCCGATCACCTCCGGCGCCATTGACCAATGGGTGGCCGATCATGGAGGAGGCTGTGTCGAGCGCCTCCGTCTCCGAGGAGCACCGCACCCTTATGGGGCGGTATTACAAAGCATTCAGTCCGTTGACAACGGACTGAAGGAGGCCTTCAAAGGTCTCCTGACGGGTTTTCAAGTAAGTCACATGAAACTTCTTATTTGCCAAGTTTTTGCCTATTTTTTTATTATGTACACGTAGCCCCCGAGTCCTAGGTGAGTTTGAAAAAACTTACCTAGGGATCAATCTGGTATCCGATTCTGGACTAAAGTCAAATATGTGTCCGAAGCGTTATATTAGCCTTTAATAAGGTTGAAAATATGACCAGATTATATATAACTCAAGGGTATAGAACCCATGTAATCATGTCAACTTCATGTGTACTGCAGGCTTCATCGTCGGTGGCGGCAATAAATATCGCCAAGCTGGACAATCTTAATCGGAAGTTTAAACACTCTGAAGATGAAGTTGATGCCCTCAACAAGAGGTTTGACGAGGCACAAGGTAAGTCTGAATAAAATCCGAATATGTTTGCCTGAATACTTTTGATGCATGTTTTCGTAGAGTTAACCTTTTGCAGCTTCGTCGAAGGTGGTGGAAAAACTCAAGGCCGAGCTTCAGCATGCCAAGGATGAAGCGGCCGTTGAGAGGGCGGCGGCCAAAGAGGTGGCAACCGTACTTTCCGCCCTGCGAACCAATAGCAATAAGCATGAGGCTAGTATGGCAGAGATCCAAGATGAGCTCAAGGATGCCAGCAAAAAGTGTGAGGCCCTTGACCAGAAGGGCAAGGAGAGCGAGGCTGAACGGTCCATCATGAAGACCGAACTTCAAAAGGAGCGGGTGGACAGACAGTTCTACGAGGTGCAAGTCCGCCAAGCGAAGGACATAACAGATGGTAAGCCATACTTACTACAGTGCATCTTCGGGGATAGCAAATTCCAATTGCTTACCCAGGTGTCGCGTTCTTCGGGAGCCTCCTCCGATCTCCAGAAGAGCATGGCGGACGCCAATCAGCTGTTCGCCTCGAGCGAAGAAGGAGACCAAGCTCGGTTGTTCTGGGCGCAGTTCGAATCCCCCGAGTGCTCTCCTCTTCCTGTGGAGCAGCTGAAGCAACTGATGGAGCTTCACCAGATGGCGGAGCCAGCCATGAAGGACCTCTGCATCCACCTATGGCCCGGCGAGACGCTGCCAGGCAACTATTTTGGCCTCGCGCAGAAGGTAATTGCTGCTTCATCTCGCGTCGACACCGTGAAGCGCTCCTCCTGCATCGAGGGAGTCCAAATGTCCCTTGCTAAAGCTAAGGTGCACTGGCCGGGTCTGGATCCGATGAAGGTTGCCACCGCCCCGCTGCTCCCGAGAAGGAGCATAGACGCCCCGAGCTGTACTTTGATGGAGTCATGGAAAGCGCTTGAGTAATAGCTTCCTAGTTTCGGGCGATAATTTGTTTGAATGAATTGTAACGCGTCTGAAGACTTGTCGAAATGTTTAATGTTATAAATTATTATGCTTTGATGGTTTAGCATTCCTTTATAACTCATGTGTGGCCGTTTAATATTGAAAGATGCAATTCGTCGGCGCCAGCCCCCATGTAGATACCACATGGGGTGTCTTTGCCAATGCACTATGTCCCTTAGATGAGTTGTCGGAACCCGAAGGCGGTAAAGTGTGGCAGACTAGGCAATCAGACTATAGTGGTTTATTTGTTTCACTTAGCCTTAGGGGGCGCGAAAAGGATTGCGGGGAGCTTACGATTAGCTACTGAAGTGTTGTGTTGTTTGGACGAACCGCGGCTATAGCCGGTATCACAAGGTTTGCATAAAGGACAAACCCTTCGTATAACACGAAAACCCCGCTTAGGAGGATTGAAGTATAATATTTCCATCTTAGGTTCACATACCGGATCTCACATACTGTGACAGTTAGTTTTTCGCTTTCTCCCCTAAGGTCCTTGACCAGACTATCCGGAAGCACAATTGCAGGGGTGCTCCCTTTGCCCTTTTAGCCGAACGAGCAGAACGTAAAGTGGCAAGCACAGGAGTCAGGCAACCCAACTATTGACCCAAGACACAGTTCGGAACCGATGCATATGAAGTGAACTCCAAGACCCAGACACATAATGAACAATATGTAAGGCGATTTGTTTATAAGTTTGAGCCCCCAGTGTATTATCATGTCGCGTCATAACATATCGAATTATTTCGCGAGAAGAGGGGGAAAAGGAAAATATGTGCCAAAAAGGACAACCAGAAAAACATGTAAAATAATGCTGTATTTTTTCTCAACAACTCTTATTACTCGGAGTACCGAAGCAATTGCTTACAGGTATATGAAGAAAATAGATTACAGGAGTGGTAGTACCATGGGTCTTCGATTGATGGTCTTATCTCGACAGGGCCTGTTGCTAGTTTACTCCTAATCCTTGGTGTACCTCAATGGGTGGCAATGTTCGGCCAGCGGATCTTGCCAACAAGGTCTTCAGAAGTCACCGAACTATGGATAAGCTTTACGCCCTTAGCGGGCCCTTCAATGGTCCCTGTGTTGTGTCCGAAGACATATTTAGTGGTAGTAGTCTGGTCCAGCCGGACTCCCACCTTTGTTTCCCAACTGATACGTCCATTTTGCATCATGCTTTTATATTGATGTTTATTGCATTATGGGCAGTTACTACACATTTTGGTACATTATTTATACCTTTTCTCTCTTATTTTACAAGGTTTACATGAAGAGGGAGAATGCCGGCAGCTGGAATTCTGGACTAGAGAAGGAGCAAATCTGAAATACCTATTCTGCACAACTCCAAAAGTCTTGAAAATCTACGGAGAATTATTTTGGAATATATAAAAATTATTGGGCAAAAGAAATACATCAAGGGGCCCACCAAGCAGTCACAAGCCAGGGGCGTGCCCTTGTGACTTGTGGCCCACCTGGCAGCCCTTCGATGCCCATCTTCTCATACATGGAGGGTTTTGACCTGGAAAAAATCATAACAGAGCTTTCGAGGAGAAGCGCCACTGTCTCGAGGCGGAACTTGGGCAGAACCAATCTAGGGATCCGGTGGAGCTGTTCTGTCGGGGAAACTTCCCTCCCGGAGGGGGGAATCGAAGCCATCGTCATCACCAGTGATCCTATCATCGAGAGGGAGTCAATCTCCATCAACATCTTCACCAGCACCGTCTCCTCTCAAAACCCTAGTTCATCTCTTGTATCCGATCTTTGTCTCAAAACCTCAAATTGGTACCTGTGGGTTGCTAGTAGTGTTGATTACTCCTTGTAGTTGATGCTAGTTGGTTTACTTGGTGGAACATCATATGTTCAGATCCTTGATCATCATTAATACTCCTCTGATTATGAACATGAATATTCTTTGTGAGTAGTTACTTTTGTTCCCGAGGACATGGGATAAGTCTTGTTATAAGTAATCATGTGAATTTGGTATTCGTTTGATATTTTGATGAGATGTATGTTGTCTCTCCTCTTGTGGTGTTATGTGAATGTCGACTACATGACACTTCACCATTGTTTGGGCCTAGAGGAAGGCATTGGGAAGTAATAAGTATATGATGGGTTGCCAGAGTCATAGAAGCTTAAACCCTAGTTTATGCGTTACTTCGTAAGGGGCTGATTTGGATCCACATGTTTCATGCTATGGTTAGATTTATCTTAATTCTTCTTTCGTAGTTGCGGATGCTTGTGAGAGGGGTTAATCATAAGTGGGAGGCTTGTCCAAGTAAGGGCAGCACCCAAGCACCGGTCCACCCACATATCAAATTATCAAAGTAACGAACGTGAATCATATGAGCATGATGAAAACTAGCTTGACAGAAATTCCCATGTGTCCTCGGGAGCACCTTGCTTTATATAAGAGTTTGTCTAGGCTTGTCCTTTGCTATAAAAAGGATTGGGCCACCTTGCTGCACCTTTGGTACAATTTTTACTTTCTACCCGTTACGAATTATCTTATCACAAAACTATCTGTTACCGATAATTTCAGTGCTTGCAGAGAATACCTTACCGAAAACCGCTTGTCATTCCTTCTGGTCCTCGTTGGGTTTGACACTCTTACTTATCGAAAGGACTACGATAGATCCCCTATACTTGTGGGTCATCAAGACTCTTTTCTGGCGCCGTTGCGGGGGAGTGAAGCGCCTTTGGTGAGTGGAACTTGGTAAGGAAAAATTTATATAGTGTGCTCAAATTTACTATCACTTGTTACTATGGAAAATAATCCTTTGAGGGGCTTGTTTGGGGGATCTTCACCTCGACCAGAATCACAAAGAGTCACTCCTCAACCTGCTGCACCTACTGAAAATATTTATTATGAAATTCCTTTGGGTATGATAGAGAAACTGCTAGCTAATCCTTATGCAGAAGATGGAACACTACATCCTGATTTGCATCTAATCTATGTGGATGAAATTTGTGGATTATTTAAGCTTGTGGGTTTGCCCAAGGATGTTTTCAAGAAGAAGGTCTTTCCTTTATCTTTGAAAGAGAAGGCATTGGCAGGTACATGCTATGTGATGATATTGGATCATGGAACTACAACCAATTGAAATTGGAATTTCATCAGAAGTTTTACCCTATGCATCTGGTTCATTGTGATAGGAATTATATTTACAATTTTTGGCCTCGTGAAGGAGAAAGAATCGCTCAAGCTTGGGGGAGGCTTAAGTCAATGTTATATTCATGCCCCAACCATGAGCTCTCAACAGAAATTATTATTCAGAATTTTTATGCTCGACTTTCTCATAATGATCGATCCATGCTCGATACTTCTTGCTCTGGTTCTTTTATGAAGAAAGATATCGAATTCAAATGGGACTTATTGGAAAGAAATAAACGTAACTCTGAAGATTGGAAACTCGACGAAGGTAAGGAGTCAGGTATAAACCTTAAGTTTGATTGTGTTAAATCCTTTATAGACACCAATGCTTTTCGTGAATTTAGCACTAAATATGGACTTGACTCTGAGATAGTAGCTTCTCTCTGTGAATCTTTTGCTACTCATGTTGATCTCCCTAAGGAGAAGTGGTTTAAATATCATCCTCCCATTGAAGTGAAAGTAGTTGAACCTATTAATGTTGAAGAGGAAACTATTACTCATAATGTTGATCCTATTATTCCTTCTTGTTACATTGAGAAAGCACCCTTTTCTGTTAGGATAAAGGAACATGCTAAAGCTTCAAAAGTGGTTCGTAAGAGTTGTATTAGAACACCTACACCCGCTAAACAAATTAAAGTTGAACCTAGTATTGCTATGGTTAAAGATCTCTTGGTTGATAATATTGATGGGCAAGTTATTCATTTCTGTGATGAAGCAGCTAGAATTGCTAGACCTAATACTAAGAGTAAACATAGACCAGTTGTTGGCGTGCCTGTTGTTTCTGTTAAAATAGGAGATCATTGTTATCATTGCTTGTGTGATATGGGTGCTAGCGTAAGTGTAATTCCCTTTTCCTTATACAACGAAATCATGCATGATATTGCACCAGTTGAACTAGAAGAAATTGATGTTACTATTAAGCTTGCTAATAGAGACACTATTGCACAGATGGGGATTGTTAGAGATGTTGAAGTCTTGTGTGGGAAAATTAAATATCCTACTGATTTTCTTGTTCTTGGTTCCCCACAAGATGATTTTTTTCCATTATATTTGGCAGACCCTTCTTGAATACTGTTAATGCTAGGATTGAATGTGACAAAGAAACGGTTACTGTGTGTTTTGGGGATGTTTCTCATGAGTTCAATTTCTCTAAATTTTGTAGACAACCCCATGACAAAGAATTGCCTAGTGAAGATGAAATTATTGGTCTTGCTTCTATTGATGTGCCTCCTACTGATCCTTTAGAACAATGTTTTCCAGACCATGAAAATGATATGCATATGATGAGAGGAATGAAATAGATAAAATTTTCTTTGATGAGCAGCCTATTTTCCAACACAACTTACCTATTGAAATACTTGGGAATCCTCCTCCACCCAAGGGCGATCCCATGTTTGAGCTCAAACAATTACCCGATACGTTGAAATATGCTTATATTGATGAAAAGGAGATATATCCTGTTATTATTAGTGCTAACCTTTCAGAGCATGAAGAAAAGAGATTTTGAAAACTCCGAGGAAGCACCGTCCTGCTATTGGTTATACTCTTGATGATCTTAAGGGCATTAGTCCCACTCTATCTCAGTATAAAATTAATATGGAGCCTGATGCCAACCAAGTTATTGATCACCAACGATGATTGAACCCTAAGATGAAAGAAGTGGCAAGAAAAGAAATACTAAAGCTTTTGGAGGCAGGTATAATTTATCCTGTTGCTGATAGTAGATGGGTTAGTCCCATCCATTGTGTACCTAAGAAGGGAGGTATTATCGTTGTTCCTAATGATAAAAATGAATTGATTCCGCAAAGAATTGTTACAGGTTATAGAATGCTAATTGATTTTAGGAAACTAAATAAAGCTACTAAGAAAGATCATTACCCTTTACCTTTTATTGATCAAATGCTAGAAAGACTATCCAAGCATACTCATTTTTTGCTTTCTAGATGGTTACTCTTGTTTCTCTCAAATACTTGTATCAAGAGAGGATCGAGAAAAAAAGCACTTTTACTTGCCCTTTCAGTACCTTTACTTATAGACATATGCATTTGGTTTATGCAATGCACCTGGTACCTTTCAAAGATGTATGATGGCTATATTCTCTGACTTTTGTGAGAAGATTCTTGAGGTTTCCATGGATGATTTTTCCGTTTACAGAACTTCATTTGATGATTGTTTGAGCAACCTTGACCGAGTTTTGTAGAGATGTGAAGAAACTAATCTTGTCTTGAGTTGGGGAAAGTGCCACTTTATGGTTAATGAATGTGTTGTATTGGGGCACAAGATCTCTGAAAGAGGTATTGAAGTTGATAAAGCTAAAGTTGATGCTATTGAAAAAATGCCATGCCCTACGGATATCAAAGGTATAAGAAGTTTCCTTGGTCATGCTGGTTTCTATAGGAGGTTTATCAAAGATTTCTCTAAAATTTCTAGGCCTCTCACAAATCTTTTGCAAAAAGATGTTCCATTTGTTTTTTTATGATGATTGTGTAGAAGCATTTGAAATTCTTAAGAATGCCTTGATTACCACACCTGTTGTTCAACCACCCGAATGGAACCTACCCTTTGAAATTATGTGTGATGCTAGTGATTATGCTATTGGTGTTGTTCTAGGACAAAGAGTCGATAAGAAATTAAATGGTATCCATTATGCTAGTAAAACTCTAGACAATGCTCAAAGAAACTATGCTACTACTGAAAAGGAATTTTTAGCGATCATGTTTGCTTGTGATAACTTTAGACCTTATATTTTTGATTCCAAAGTAACTGCTCACACCGATAATGCTGCTATTAAGTACCTTATGGAAAACAAAGATGCTAAACCTAGACTTATTAGGTGGGTCCTACTGCTACAAGAATTTGATTTGCATATTATTGATAGAAAGGGTGCTGATAACCCTGTGGCAGATAACTTGTCTAGGTTAGAAAATGTTCTTGATGACCCACTACATAGTGATGATAGCTTTCCTGATGAACAATTAGCTCTCATAAATGCTTCACACAATGCTCCATGGTATGCTGATTATGCCAATTACATTGTTGCTAAATTTATACCGCCTACTTTCACATACCAACAAAAGAAAAAGTTCTTCTATGATTTAAGGCATTACTTTTGGGATGATCCACACCTTTATAAAGAAGGAGTAGATGGTATTATTGGACGTTGTGTACCCGAGCATGAATAGGAACAGATCTTACGCAAGTGTCACTCCGAAGCCTACAGAGGACAGCACGCTGGAGATAGAACTGCACATAAGGTACTACAATCTGGGTTTTATTGGCCTACTCTCTTCAAGGATGCTCGTAAGTTTGTCTTGTCTTGTGATGAATGTTAAAGAATTGGCAATATTAGTAGACGTCAGGAACTGCCTATGAATTACTCTCTTGTTATTGAACCATTTGATGTTTGGGGTTTTGATTATATGGTGCCTTTTCCACAATCTAACGGGTATAGTCATATTCTAGTTGATGTTGATTATGTTACTTAGTGGGTAGAAGCTATTCCAACAAGTAGCGCTGATCATAACACTTCTATTAAAATGCTTAAATAAGTTATTTTCCCTAGATTTGGAGTCCCTAGATATTTGATGACTGGTGGTGGTTCATAGTTTATTCATGGTGCTTTTCGTAAATTGCTCTTTAAATACGGTGTTAATCATAGAATTGCATCTCCTGATCATCCTCAGTCTAGTGGTCAAGTAGAATTGAGCAATAGAGAAATTAAATTGATTTTGAAAGACTATTAATAGATCTAGGAAGAATTGGTCTAAGAAACTTGATGATGCATTGTGGGCTTATAGAACTGCTTACAAAAAACCTATGGGTATGTCTCTGTACAAGATGGTTTATGGTAAGGCATGTCACTTACTTCTTGAGCTAGAACATAAAGCTTATTGGGCAATCAAAGAGCTCAATTATGATTTCAAACTTGCTGGTGAGAAGAGGTTATTTGACATTAGCTCACTTGAAGAGTGGAGAACCCAGGCCTATGAGAATGCCAAGTTGTTTAAAGAAAAGTTTAAGAGATGGCATGATAGAAGGATACAAAAGTGTGAATTTAATGTAGGTGATCATGTCTTGCTATACAATTCTCATTTAAGAGTTTTTGCAGGAACACTTCTCTCTAAATGGGAAGGTCCTTACGTTATCGAGGAGGTATATCGTTCCAGTGCCATCAAGATTAACAACGCCGAAGGAACAAACCCGAAGATGGTGAATCGTCAAAGAATCAAACATTATATCTCAGGTACTCCCATAAATGTTGAAACCAATATCATCAATACCATAACTCCGGAGGAGTACATTAGGGAGACTTACCAGAACGTTTCAGACTCCTAAAAGGAATAGGTATGTGGTACGGTAAGTAAATAGACTCCAAAATTTTTTCAATGGCAATTTTTATCTGTTTTGGAATATTTAAAAAATTAGGAAAATTTAAAGTAGTCTGAATAGTGCACGAGGAGGCGGCAAGCCAGGGGGCGCGCGCTACCCCCCTAGGCGCCCCCCTATGGCTTGTGGTCACCTCGTGTACCACCCGGACTCTGTTTTCTTGTGGTATACTCCTTCGGGTTGGTAAAAATTCATTATATAATCTCCTGAAGGTTTTGACTCTCGTATCACGCCCATACCTCATGTTTTCTCTTTGAGCTGTTTTTGCAGCAGATTTAAAGCAATATTTCGTCCCAAGATTCTGATGGGGAGAGCTATATATCACATTATCTTGCCAATCCCAAGCGCTACGGGGACTTAGATCCTTATGGATTGTTCTCAGAGGATGAACAAGAAGGCAAGTATGAGGAAGAAAGCTCGGATGAAAGAGAGCCCCCCTGCCTCAGCCAGGAGATATGCATGTGGATTTCAAGAAATCAAGCCTCCCAAACACCACGCGAAAACCCAAGGTTCTATTTATCCCTTCTCGTTTCCTGTAGGAGAACAAGGAAGAATTATGTCAAAAGATAATGAACATTGAGCAGGAGGTGGACGATGTGAGGGAACATAATTTTATGCTTAGGAGGAAAGTAGACAAGTTTCCAACCTCATCAACAACTCCAACATCACCATCTTCGAAGCAAGACAACTAAACACATGTGTATGGGCACTCCCCTCGGCTTGCGCCAAGCTTGGGGGAGGTGTCGCGGTATCGTATCACCATCGCATCTTTTATTTTTATTTTTATTTTTATCATTTTTCTTAGTTTAATCCTTTTGGTTATATCTTGATCTAGTAGAATAATGTTTTCGTGTGATCTAACTTGAGTTTTGCTTTATGATTCCTCCTATGTAAGCAAGTCCGAGAGTTATATAATAAAAAGTACTTTTGAGTTGAGGGCTTTGCTTGTTTGGTATGATCTTGATCTTGAGAAAGATGAAGTAGAAAGAAGTATAGAATAAAAGCAAAGAGTATATATGATGATCTTATGGGGAGTGATGACATCACATATAAGAAGTATGTCGATTGAAACCTGTTGTGGGTTGACAAACATAGCTGTTGGTCATTGGGGCAATTAAAAGGAAGTAATAAAGAAAGAGAGGTTCACATATAAATATATTATCTTGGACATCTTTTATGATTGTGACCACTCATTAAAATATTATATGTTAAGAAGTTGATGTTGGACAAGGAAGACAACATAATGGTTTATGTTTGCTTATTTCCGAATAGAAGTTATATTGTTATAGATCCCTCAACATGTGTCGCTTGCTTACACCTCATATCAGCCAAAACTTCCGCACCAAGTAGAGTTACTACTTGTGCAACCAAACAACCTTAACCCAATTTTGCCATGAGAGTCCACCATACCTACCTATGGATTGAGTAAGATCCTTCAAGTAAGTTGTCATCGGTGCAAGCAATAAATTGCTCTCTAAATATGTGTGATCTCTTAGTGTGAGGAAAATAAACTTTATATGAACTTGTGATAGGGAAGAAATAAAAGCGATGGACTGCATAATAAAGTTCTCTATCACAAGGGGCAATATAAAGTGACGTTCTTTTGCATTAAGGGATTGTGCATCCAACTATAAAAGCGCATGACAACCTCTGCTTCTCTCTGCGAAGGGCCTATCTATTATTCTTATGTTCTAGTACTTACCTTAATGCAAGAGTCGTGGTGATCTCCATGACTTTCTCTATTTTGCCTTTATATTCTGGCAAATGTCATGTGTTGGGGAATGATCTAGACACATATATCCACTCGAAAGTGGACGAGCATGAGTTATTACTGTTGACATTACCCTTGAGGTAAATAGTTGGGAGGCAATACTATAAGCCCCTATCTTTCTCTGTGTCCGATTGAAGCTTTGACCTCATAGCTACCTCGTGAGTGTTAGCAATTGTGAAAGACTAAAAGATGATTGAGTATGTGTATTTGCTTTACAAGCTCTTATATTAACTCTTTCCTACGTTATGATAAATTGGAATTGCTTCAATGACTGAGATCGTAGTTTGTCGGTTCTCAATAGAGTTCTTGATTCGTACTTTACCATTGTGAATGAATTGTTACTTTAGCATAAGAAATTATATGTCAATATATGTTGTTGTTCTACAGATGATCATAATGCCTTCATGTCCGTATTTTATTTATCGACACCTGTATCTCTAAACATGTGGGCATATTTATCGATTTCGGCTTTCGCTTGAGGACAAGCGAGGTCTAAGCTTGGGAAAGTTGATACGTCCATTTTGCATCATGCTTTTATATTGATATTTATTGCATTATGGGATGTTACTACAAATTTTGGTACAATATTTATACCTTTTCTCTCTTATTTTACAAGGTTTACATGAAGGGGGAGAATGCCGGCAGCTGGAATTCTGGACTGGAAATGGAGCAAATCTAAGATACCTATTCTGAACAACTCCAAAAGTCCTGAAAATCTACGAAGAATTATTTTGGAATATATCAAAATTACTGGGCGAAAGAAATACATCAAGGGGCCCACCAGGCAGTCACAAGCTAGGGGGCGCGCCCTACCCCCCTAGGCGCGCCCCTGTGACTAGTGGCCCACCTGGCAGCCCTCTAATGCCCATCTTCTCATATATGGAGGGTTTTGACCTGGAAAAATCATAAAAGAGGTTTCGGGGCAAAGCGCCACCGTCTCGAGGCGGAACATGGTCAAAACCAATCTAGTGCTCCGGCGGAGCTGTTCTGCCGGGGAAACTTCCCTCCCGGAGGGGGGAAATCGAAGCCATCGTCATCACCAACGATCCTCTCATCGAGAGGGGGTCAATATCCATCAACATCTTCACCAGCACCGTCTCCTCTCCAAACCCTAGTTCATCTCTTGTATCCGATCTTTGTCTCAAAACCTCAGATTGGTACCTGTGGGTTGCTAGTAGTGTTGATTACTCCTTGTAGTTGATGCTAGTTGGTTTACTTGGTGGAAGATCATATGTTCAGATCCTTGATCATCATTAATAATCCTCTGATTATGAACATGAATATGCTTTGTGAGTAGGTACGTTTGTTCCTAAGGACATGGGATAAGTCTTGTTATAAGTAATCATGTGAATTTGGTATTCGTTTGATATTTTGATGAGATGTATGTTGTCTCTCCTCTGGTGGTGTTATGTGAATGTCGACTACATGACACTTCACCGTTGTTTGGTCCTAGAGGAAGGCATTGGGAAGTAATAAGTATATGATGGGTTGCTAGAGTGACAGAAGCTTAAACCCTAGTTTATGCGTTGCTTCGTAAGGGGCTGATTTGGATCCACATGTTTCATGCTATGGTTAGATTTATCTTAATTCTTCTTTCGTAGTTGTGGATGCTTGCGAGAGGGGTTAATCATAAGTGGTAGGCTTGTCAAATTAAGGGCAGCACCCAAGCACCGGTCCACCCACATATCAAATTATCAAAGTAACGAGCACGAATCATATGAACATGATGAAAACTGGCTTGACAGAAATTCCCATGTGTCCTCGAGAGCACCTTGCTTTATATAAGAGTTTGTCCAGGCTTGTCCTTTGCTATAAAAAGGATTAGGCCACCTTGCTGCACCTTTTTTACAATTATTACTTGCTACCCGTTATGAATTATCTTATCACAAAACTATATGTTACAGATAATTTCAGTGCTTGCAGAGAATACCTTACTGAAAACCACTTGTCACTTCCTTCTGCTCCTCGTTGGGTTTGACACTCTTACTTACCGAAAGGACTACGGTAGATCCCCTATACTTGTGGGTCATCACCCACCGCTACCCATGGGATTTTAAGCACGAAGTTGTGCCTTCTTGGCACGTGCTTTGTTGGTCCTAGGGGCGTGTGATGGGGTGTGAGTCCCTATTTGGGGGTAGAGGAGGGATCCGAGAGTTCATATTGAAGCCAAGCTCACTTTCCAACCTTGCTTGCCTTTACGGTAGATGCCGAAACCTGTTGATCATCCGTGTAACTAAATTCAGCCGCCAAGGCCGGCGCATGCTCCTCAGTTGTAGAGATCGCTCTGTATTGCCGTTGACAGTTATGACCCCTTTGGGGCCAGGTATCTTGAGCTTGAGGTATGCATAATGCGGGACGGCGTTAAAATGAGCAAACGCTGTCCAACCGAGTAGGGCGTGATAGACGCTGCGGAAGGGTACGATGTCGAAGATCAAGTCTTTGCTGCGAAAGGTGTCGGGCGAGCCGAACACAACTTCTAGGGTTACAGAGCCCATGCACTGGGCTTCGACACCTAGAATCACCCATTTAAAGGTGGTGTTACTGGGTTTAATCCGTGACGGGTCTATGCCCATCTTTTTCACCATATCTGATTAAATCAGATTAAGGCTACTTCCTCCGTCCATTAGGACGTTTGTGAGATGATACCCGTCAATAATGGGGTCGAGAACGAGTGCTGCCGAACCCCTGTGATGGATACTGGTCGGGTGATCGCACCGATCAAAAGTAATCGGATATGCCAACCATGGGTTATACTTCGGGGCCACGGGCTCTACAGCGTAGACCTCTCGAAGGGCACGCTTCCTCTCCTTCTTGGGTATATGGGTGGCGTATATCATGTTTACTGTCTTGACTTCCGAAGGAAATTTCTTTTGGTTTCCACCCATCGGACCCCGAGGTTCACCCTCATCCTCGCTGTGAGGGCTTTTGCTTTGGTACTCGGGTGGGAGCTTGCCAACCTGCTTAAACATCCAACAATTGCGGTGTGTGTTATCGGTGGCCTTCTCTTGGGTCCCATGTATTTGGCAAGTTTGCTCCATTATCTTTTCCGGTGGAGTTAGTCCATCGTGGTTGCCTTTAGGAGGCTTCTTTATCTTCCTAGGACGGGAGTTGCAGAAGCCGGCGTTAGCGGTCGTATCATCGGCATCACTGTTATTCTATCGGCGCTTGTTCTTATTGCGCTTTGGCTTTCCGTTGCCATCCCGACCTTCAGAGGCTCCGGGATCTTTGGAATTGTGGCTGCGTCTTGCCAGCCAATTATCTTTTCCCGCACAAAAGCGGGTCATGAGGCAAGTGAGGGCGGACATAGTCCGAGGTTTGTCCTGGCTTAGCTGGCGGGCCAGCCATTCGTCCTGAATATTGTGCCGGAAAGAGGCTATGGCCTCAGCGTTCGGACAGTCGACGATTTGGTTCTTATTAGTCAAGAACCGGTTCCAAAATTGCCGAGCAGACTCGCCGGGGTTCTGGACGACATTGATGAGGCCGGAAGAATCCAGCGGCCGAACATAGGTTCCCTGAAAGTTGGAGCGGAAAGCATCCTCCAGGTCTTCCCAACATCCAGTGGAGTTTTCGGAGGCTATTTAGCCAATGCCGAGCTGGCCCCTTAAGTTTGAGGGGAAGGTATTTAATGGTGTGGAGGTCATCTCCTCGAGCCATGTGGACGTGGAGGAGGAAGTCCTCGATCCATACGGTTGGGTCAATAGTTCCATCGCGATATTCGATGTTCACGGGTTTAAACCCCTCCGGGAACTGATGTCGCATCACCTCATCTGTGAAACATACCGGGTGGGCGGCGCCTCAAACTCGAGCTATGTCACGCCTGTAATCGGCGTCTGGTCTAGCTTGGTTGAGTTACTAGTCTGTGTTATTTCTCCGGTCTAGCCATGGTCTATACCCACCCCGTCTATCGGGTGAGTATCCTCTGGATCCGTAGATGGATCTTGTACGGCCTGGTCTGTGATCCAAGTTATCTCATAGGTTGAGCATGTCATTGGGCTCTAGTGGCTCCTTTCCCCGTCTTCGGGGTATTGCCGATCTATAACCGACGTCATCAGCCATCCGATCACGCCCGCGAGGAGGGCGATCTGGCATGTCGTATGGAGTATGCTTTGGAGACGTAGTATTAGTGATCTCGTCGTCGAATTGAGGCAGCAGCCTTCTTCACGAATAACTCTTGGTCTAGTCCGACAGACCCGTACCATGTCCTTCCTTAGCTGAGAGGACTCTTGTCCATCGATCATTTAGGTCATCCTGTTCGGCCTCGAGCTATCACTCGTTAGCTTTCAGACCGCGAGCTGTCGCTATGAGCTGTTGTCTGAACAGTTCCTGATCTTCATGGTTATCAGGGATGTCCATGTCATTGGCTTCCGGGATATCCTCCTCCTCGACAGGGGGGAGGTAATTGTCGTCCTCGGAACCGTTGAAGTCATCGGGGTTGCATTGGTCCTCGGGCCTTTCCTGACCCTCTAACGGGTGTTCGGGGTTATCAGGGTCGCCGCGGTCCTCACGGGTAACTCCGTCCCCGGTGCCGATAATAGTTTTCCTTCCCTTTTGCCCTTGGACCGCTTATGCGGCTTTCGGCGCCTTGACGGTGCGTTGCCCGACTTATCGCCGTCATTATTAGGCGTTTTGTCGCCATTAGGAGTGTCCACCATGTAGACGTCGTATGTAGAAGTGGTGGCCCATTGCCAGGTGTTACCATGGGTGGGGGCACAATCCTCTTCATCCATGTATGCAGCCTCCTGGAGGCATAGTCCAGCATATCGGTTAAATCTTCAATTGTGGCTATCAAGTGGGTGGTGGGTTGGTCAAAAAATTCGTCCTGAATCGCACCATAACCGATCTGAGTATAGATCAGGTTTGGGTCATCAGTGATCTTCATCGACAAGATCCGATCTAGGGCCTCGTCAACCGTGAAGAGGCCGATCGGATCAAACTGTTCGGAACTTATGGAGTTTACCTCCGCAGTGCCCGACCACGGGGAATGTTCAGCAAGAACATATGTCCGGTCTTTTGGCACAATGGACAAACCAAGACAAGAGATCGGCCCATCGCCATGGGTAACCCCGTTGGGATGTCCAAAGAAGGAACTCGAGGTTAAAGCCTCAGAGCTTCCGGGTGCTACATGTGAAGCTGCGAGCCCGGTTAGCGACAAGTCACCTCGAGAATCTACGGAGAACTCTGGGTTTCCAAATCTAACCTCCCGGTCAGGGGCGAAGCTCTCAACACGACCTAGATGGCCGATGAGATCAGCGTGCAACATAATGCTATCGAAGGCAAAGATCTGTCCAGGGACGAAAGTGTCCATGTTGTGGACCTCTTCGTTGATGACAAGGCAAGACATCGATTCCTTCGGCACTCATAAAGGAACTCTCAATGAAAGCACCAATGTCGGTGTCAAAACCGGCAGATCTTGGATAGGGGGTCCCAAATTGTGAGACTAGAATCGATGGTAACAGGAGATGAAGGGGACACAAATTTACCCAGGTTCGGGCCCCCCTATGGAGGTGATACCCTACGTCCTGCTTGGATGTATTGATGATATGGGGGGTTACAGAGTTGATCTACCTCGAGATCAAATAGCTAATCCTAGATGAGTTGTTCTATCCTTACACCCTAAAACCCTTCCGCTTATATAGACGCCAAGAGTATTAGGGTTTACACATGGTCGGTTACACGCCGAAGATATAAACATGCCTATTCTCTACATCTAACGTGGAGCACAAGCCGTACTCTCCGAAGCCTCCGTCTTGGAGATAAGGTCTTCAATGAATCATGTGTTCGGTAAGAGGCCCATACAGTCCAGCCCATAAAGATGAGTCGGCCTCCTGATGACCCCCTAAACCAGGACTCCCTCACTCTGTACGTAGCCGCTAACACAGCAGAACCAAAACTCCTCTGCAGAATGTCCCCCAGGCAACGTGCATCAGCTATCTCTCGTGCAATACCGATGAGTCGTGCATCGATAGTGGTCATGTGGTTCTCCGTGAACATTGTCTTGCCGAACAACCACATAATATATGCCTCTAGGGATCAGTCAATCTGTGCCTCTGACAACTAAACACCGAAATATCCTAAGGAGACAATCTGAAACTGGCTCAACCACCTAAAAAGAGGCCCGTGACGATCGTTTTCTAGCACCATAGTAGTTGGCACCGCAGCCAAAAAACGGGCCTGCATCGATGCTAGCCAACCAGGATCTGCCTCTAAAGGACCTATGGCAGCACCGGCCAGAGGTAATCCCAACAAGTAAGACACATCCTGTAAAGTAGGCTCCATCTCTCCCCAAGGGAAGTGAAACGTATGTGTCTCTGGTCTCCATCTATCTACTAAGCAGGTAAGGAGTGACCTGTCGTAAAAGAAACGTGTGACTTGCCTCTTGTGTAACTGCATTTTTTAACCTGCCTCATCCAATTTCGGATGTTCAACCCACTCATCCAATGTACCCTCAACCATCCGTGTCAAAGGTAGAAGTCCAGCCCAACTTAACCTACAAAATAAATAGAATTTATCATACAGTTAGCAGCTATCAAAAGGATGTCAAACATAGTAAGTCATTATACTGACACATACCTATAAACCCATAAAGGGTGTATCATCCAGTTAGACTTTGGGATGCGAGTGATCAACACGTCTAAGTTCTTGCCTGCTTCCATAAGTGCACCCTAGTGCCCTCTATCGATATTACCATTAAGCAACGCATACGAAGCCATATCTGCAATTAAAACATATTCCAGACATATTACAAATTATAACATAGTTAGATTATTACAGAATAAAACATAGTCCGACACATTACACATTAAAACACAGTCCTGACATATTACAAATTAAAACATAGTCCAAACATATTACAAATTAAAACATAGTCCTGACATATTACAAATTAAAACATAGTCCAAACATATTACAAATTAAAACATAGTCCGACACATTATATAGCTTGTGAGTTATTTCTTCCTCGTCCGCCCCTTCGGCCTCGACTGCCACGACCTCCACGACTGCCATGACCACGTCCGCCTCTTGCTACTGTTGTTGCAATCGTTGATGTGGAAGCACTCGACGATGTGGAAGCACCGCCTTTGTTCAGGTCGGGACAATATTTCATGCTATGCCCATAAGCCGCGCATAGCAAACATTGTCTGGTTGCTCCACCAGCTTCAGATTGGTCTATATCATTTCAGATGCGCTTTACCTTACGTCTTCCCCTGCTTGTTCGCCGAAGTTCTGGATCCGGGATGTACACTCTCTCCCCATTGTTTACCTTGTTGAAATTGTCGATGACTCTAAACCCTGTCATCTCACCTGTCCACACATTGAGTACTGCCTCTTTTAAATAGTATGGGGACACGAAGAAGATAGCGTCCAACTCAATCTGGCCACAGGAAGCCAACTCATGTGAGCAAGGCAGGTGCAACAACTTCGGTTTGTTGCATGTACACTCACAAGTTGGATAAAATTCCGTTCCAATTTTAACCTCGTGCGTCTTCACCTCATTTGCAGAACCAAAACCACCAGTAGGAAGCTGGACCTCATACCTCCTTTCCTGATTACCTATGAGTCTGACAGTGTGCTTATTTGCTTTCTCTATCTTCTGAGCCATGTACTCCATGACATGGCTACAATAAGGTGTGTTCTAATTACATGCAATATGCTTCTTTGCTAACTCGTGCCTTTCTCTAAAATATCTCAAAGTGCCATGGAATACACCCTCCACAATAGTTGTGAGTGGCAATGCTCTATTCCCTCTGAGTACAAAGTTATACACCTCTGCAAGATTGGTTGTCATGTGGTCATACCTAACTCCATGGGTGTCATGCAGCAAAGACCAATTCACTAGAGGATCTTTCTCTATCCACTCAGAAAAATTCTTTATTGCCCTGCCCTTCTTTCTCTTAGTATTAGGAGGGTCAATTGCTGGCAAGTCACAAAGACCTACTGGCTCCTCTAGATCCGCGATGAGTGCTGCTAATTTAACTTGGTCTTTTTCCATTTTATTCCTTGCAAGGACCTGCTTCTTAGTAAACTCATCTAGTTTTGATCAAATAAATTCGTATTTGTGTTGCTGGCTCTGCTTGTATAATTTTTTGAACAAGTTCATCAACCGTTTGTTCTTGAAATGTGAGAAAAAAATAGCACCAAGATGGGGCATGCACCACCGGCTTTGCAAGTCCTTCCAAGGTGTTGGTTCGTCAGCTGTTGGATTCCTTAGTGTCTTCACGGCCTTCAACATACCGGGATATCTGTCATGAGTGACACACACGTTTAGTCGGTCCTTCACGATCGCAATTTTAAATTGCCGGAAGAACCATACCCAGCTCGGAAAGATTTCACCCTCCACAAATGCCATGGCTAGTGGGATGATTTTATTGTTCCCGTCCACACCAATAGCAGTCATGATTTGCCCTTTGTACTCACCGGTCAGGAATGTACCATCCACAAACATCACAGGAGGACAATGCCGGAAAGCTTCGATGCACATAGCGAAAGAGAAGAATACACGTTTTAACACCTTGTAATCTGGTATAATCTCCAACCTCGTGTGTTGTATGGTAACATAAGTGCCGGGATTTCTCTCCTTCGGTATGTCAAGGAAATGGACAACATTATCATATGAGTCGAAGAACGTTCCAAACATTTCCTCCATAGCCTCCTGCTTAGCCCTCCAAGCTTTCCCATATGGAATGTCATAATTCCATCTGACCTTCACTATTGTCTGGATGTGTTTTGCTTCCATATCTTTCTTCTCCACTATCTCAGTATACACGAGTTACACAATGAGAGTTGAAGTCAGGTTTGGATGACGAACCAACAGGTTTTTCCTCACACAATCATGTGGGGCCACATTGGTGACAACCCAGTGGATGTTATACTTCGGCACGTGCCCGTGCACCTTTGCAGGACAACCTGTTTCAACACACTTCACGGAATATTTTGTTGGACTCGATATGTGTGTCCAGAAAACCCTCTGCGTAGACATAGCCCACTTTATAACCGCATACTTCAATTTGTTTTCTTTGTGTCAAACATAGCCCTCATCTAGACTTGGTTCAGATTATATTGCCATGGAGTCTCATGGCCATAGTTGATAGTAAGGCCCATGGATATGTCCTAATACCATGCAGAAGGAATCGGTACCTCCACTTCATCCGCGGAATTTTTAGAATCCAGATCCTCCGCAAATCCATCCTTGTCCTCTTCCTCCATCATCTTCTGCATTTCATCGCCTTCCTCATCCCCATCAGCAACACCAGAACTAGCTAATACTATCGACTGAATACTCTGCCCAGTATCATGACCACACAAATTGTGTGGCACGTAGTAGTCTGACTCTTTCTCGGCTTGGCTAGCATCCACATCCAGTGGCTGTGACCCGGATAAATAAATCTTGTTAGCCACTTGAATACCCTAGCCTGGTTCATACCCCACGTGGAGTTGTACGATATTCTCCTCCTTCGTCACTGGTTGCACTAGGGCATATGGGTGGATTCTTCGGTCTCTGGAACGACTTAACAGGGTCACCCAATGCTGGCTCCTATCTATCGGCATCAACTCCCACTTGACATTTTTACAGGATTTGGTCCACAATGCATGAATACTAAAGGAACATACTTCATGATCCAGCCCAAAACTAGTAGCCAACTAGTGCTTCAACTGTTTAATGTCCAGTCTGTCCGGGTCTGAAAGTGTCATGACATCATTTTTAAACTCGCTAAGATCAACCCCCAGCTCATTATATCAAACATCACCAGGGCCGTAATAAACAGTCAAATTTACTAATTCGGACGTTTTCACCAGTCAAACATTGCCACCTTCTCATTAATCGCAACGAACAAAATTATTCCCGGCTACACTAACTATCCGCTAAAATGACTACGGACACTAAATAAAATGTATAGCTCATAGATAATATGTGACGACATTGGTATACCTTCGACGCGTGTGTCCCCTTCTTCTTCCTCTCCATCCCACCACCTCCTCACCAGCCACACCTCCTCCACCCCAACATGGCTCCTCCTTAAGCACAAAAAACTACCCCATGGCAAAAACAAATATCGTAGGCCGATGCAGAATGCGGAGATCTATTGTTTCTGTGGATTGGATAGGAAAATGGGTGGACGAGGGAGGAGATCGGCGCGGGGGTGGAAAATGGCTCAAAGAAATGAGAGAGAGAGAGAGAGAGAGAGAGAGAGAGAGAGAGAGAGGAGGCAGCGACCAGAGGAGGAAGAAGTTGTTCGCTCGGGCTTATCCAAGGGCTCTTCGGCCGCCTGGAGGCCGACGGGCACTCTTTGGCCGCCCGCAAGCCGACGGACCGCTTTTCGGCCACTTGGAGGCCGACGGGCGCTATTTGGCCGCCCACAAGCCGACGGGCCCCTCTTCAGTCCACCAGAGGCCGACGGGGTAACATTTCTGTTTTTTTTGCATTCGGGCCTACAGTTTCTGAATTTGCTATAAAATACGTCATGTTTTCAAAAAAAATCATATACATGGGTCTTGAAGTCCATCGACGTGTGTCGTGCCCAACACAACTTAGGTAAATCCCTAGGTGCCCCTGCCATGCATTGTTGCTTGTGGTTCATTTACACTGCTGTCGTACCATCAGAGTTCCTATGCTCTCGCCCCGCGTCTGAATAAAAAAAAAAGATAAAAAAATTGGTTTGAAAAAACAGTTTGAAACCAATCAAAAACTGGTCCAGATGCCAAAAAAATAGATCGGAAGCTTCCAAAAGCTTCCCAAAACCAATTGAAGGTTCCCAAACCGGGACGCACGTCTCAACTCTGACCGTCTTAGATGGACCGGACCGTTGCAATCGCTTTAGACACCACACCGTTCTGTAATGTGTTGAATGGGATTTAGCAATATATAGATAGGGGAGACCCGAGGACATGAGACGTTTGTGGGCCTAGTCGTCACTTGGGTGTTCCCTAAGATTTCGAGCGTGGACCTATGTCCGTCTTTTCCCATTTTTTGGCAAGTGTTTATTTCTAATAAAATATTATTTCTGAATTTTTCTCGGATTTTTCTAAATTCATGTAAGTTGAAATACCAACATAGAAATAAACATGCAGCTGGCCATTCTGTCACTTTATTAACAGTTTAGTCCAAAAATATAAAGCAATGATAATTTGATAAGAAAATGACCTCCAAATTATTACTACGTTTGGAATGTATCTTGTCTTTGTCTAATAATAAGTCCGGCAACATATATTTAGATCAAATATTTAACCTTTGAATTCAACTATTTTCAAATAGAGCCGTAGCCTCACATGCAGGCACATATTACGTATGCGTATATTTGAACACTAGAGGTACTCGGCCAAGACCACCTACGACGGACTGTGTGAGGGTTTGACCTGGGCCCGGCTGCGACTGCGATCTGGCGAAGCTACGCACCCTCGAATTGAAATTTTTTGCTTGGCTGGCTTCGCAGCATGGTTTGTGGACCGCTGATCGTAGAGTCCGCCATGGGTTACAGGACCAAACTTCGACGTGCTTTACGTGTCTACAAAGCCAAGATACTGTCGAGCAATACGTACAATGCACCTACGCACGTAAGGTCTGGCACCGATGCCTTGAGTTGCTCCACCTTCCTATCCAGGTGCCTTCGGAGACTGACACCATGATTGACGGGTGGCTCCTCAATAGAGCTAGACTTAGATCAGTCTACAGAAGAGGTTTCAACAGTCTAGTTATTTGAATACTTTGGAAACAACATAATGCTAGAGTTTTTAATAGGCCGCATCAGCAAGTTCGTGCAGAGAGGCTAGTTACCCTTATCCTGGACGAGATTAAAGATTGAAAGATGGCGCTTGGCAGTATGAGCTTTACAATGTTTAGTGAGAGGGTAAGCTTGATAGTGTGTCGGTGTGGGTGTATCTTTGTAGATGTTTGCATTTACAAAAGGATTCTTATAATTATTTCTTTCCTTCTATAAAAAATACGGTACGCAATTATGTATTCTTGAAAGAAACACTAGAGGTGGAGCACGAAAAAGTGAAGTGCAATTTTCACGAGAAACGCTCAAATAAGTTAATAATGGCACTCTTTTTTTTTCTAATTAGTTTGCTGTGTTGGCCTCGGCCGCAATTTGAGCGTGCATAGCCATGAAGAGCTCCACCAGCCTGCCCACGTCCGGCATCACGGCCACCACCGCGTCCAGCGCGCCGAATCGGTCCGCCCATGCGGCCAGGAGCGGCATGGTGACCGGGTCGAAGGCCTTGACGCCCAGCATCGCCTCCATGGCGCGCACCCCTGCGAGGAGGCCGCCGAGCGCGATGTCCACATACCCGGCGCCGTCGCCTCCAAAGAAGGGCTTCCCCTTGGAGACATCCCTCAGGGCCGACTCCAGCGTCTTCAACGCAGCAGTCGCCTGTTTGTTCCCCTCCACCTTCTCCCCCTCCGTCTTGCTCCATGACGCCTGGTTCATCGCCTTCACGAGCTGCTCACACACAAGACGAAACCGTGCCGGTCAGACAATCGTCCACAGTACACAAACACTAAGGGTCGAGTCGAACGATTGATACCGTGTCGTCGATGAAGGCGGCCCAGAACCGGGCGACGGCGCGCTCGTGGGGGTCGGCCGGGAGGAGGGCGGGGCCGGCTCCGGCGAAAACCTCATCGACGTACTGTAGGATGACCAGCGACTCGCAGACGGGCTTCCCGCCGTGGATCAGCACGGGGACCTTGGTATGGACGGGGTTTGACTGGAGGAGCAGCTCGCTCTTGTGCTGGAGGTCCTCCTCTGCGTACTCGTAATTGACGATGCCCTTGATGCTGAGAGCAAGGCGCACTCGCAGGACGTACGGGCTCGCCCACATGCCCAGCAGCCTCAGATCGTCTGCCGCTCCGGCCATTGCTGGTGTGGTGTCTAGCAAGTAGCAACTCAAGGTCTGACTGAACTTTGCACGTAGCTTGTGTTTTGGTGCCTCTGTTTAATTCGTTCAAAACTCCGGAGGAGAACACACGAGGTATATATAAAGTTATACGCGAGCATAGCAGAGATTCGTCCGCTAGAACGGTGCGAATAACGAATTGTTTGTTTGGTTGATTCGTTGAACCGTCTACTTTTCCGGCTTGGTCAAAGGAGTAATCAAGTCTGAACATATGTCCTGCGCGGTTACAATTCCTTGGCATGGACAGGTATGAGGGATGTCCCGCTCACAAACTTCAGCCACACATCCATTTTCTGTTTGTCAGTTTGCACACAAAAATCGTTCTTTAACTTAGTAGGCATTTATGGTGCCAAAGATAGCCAAGCCATAGTATGCCAAAGTTGACTAAGTTTAGACTTACAAGATTTCTTACACTTTGGCAAGACAAAAGAGAATCTTGCCAAACTTTATAATGCTACCTCACATGAAACTTATTACACATTACATGGTCTTTTATGTATGTTTTGCTTTTGCTTTTCTTCATACGTTTTTAGTTGGTTTTTCTTTTTTACTTGGGTATTTTTGGCATCACTTGAGCTATATGTGAGTCCCCCAAAATGTATTTTTGACTAGTTTTTTTTTCCCGTTGATTTCTGCTTGGAGATTTGTGCTCCTTTTTCGTTCTATGAATGTTGAGCTGTCCCATATTTTTGAACCAAGGAAGTAACATATTACTAGCCGATTAGATATATGCATCTTGGATGAAATAAAGCTTCGATTTTCTTATCAGGAAAAATCTTCCTACATGACCTCGACAAGGCTACGAGACCATAGAAAATCCGATATACGTTCGCTCCCGTGACGAAAGGGCTCGCATCAAGTTATCAAGAATCACTCACTAGCACACAAGTCGAGCGAGGCACGCCTTTTTTTTTAAACGAGGTAAAAGATTTGTTATTTTCATTGATTAAGAAAAAAGTTTAGAGTTCGTGGCCTAAGGCCAAATTACAGGACGTTACTCTCGCAGCATTATATTATAATGCTTTGTGCCCGCAAAGCTCCAAATCAAACATTCCTCCTTTATCTTGGCGACCAACATACCCACCGACACCGCGGCGTTACGAAAAACTCTCACATTCCGTTCCTTCCAAAATTCTCAAAAGACAAGCAACATAAAAAAGATAAGTGGCCGACGCGATTGGGTTCTCTGTGTAGCATTATGTCTTCACCAAGCTGACTCCATTGCCATCCAATCCATAGGTTGGATATCATGTAGACCAAGCCAACTCTTGAGCATGCCCCAAACCCTGACAGTGTACCTGCATTGAAAAAGGAGGTGGGCCGCCGATTCCTAAACTTGCTTGTAAAGTGGGCATAAGTGGCAGTTGGGTCATCCATGACGTTGTAGCCTATCTGTCGTCCAAATCTTGTTGTTGTCGACCAACCAAGCAAAGAATTTGCACATGGGAGGTGCCCAATTCTTTCAGACAATTTGATTCATGTATGTGTCCATCACGCCTAGGAATTGTGCACTGTAGGCCGTGGCTGCCGAGTACTGACCATGTTTAGAGAACTTCCAAGTGATGGAGTCCTCCAGATCAGGGTTGAGATGAATGTGGGTAAGCCTTTTCCAAAGAGCAACAAACTGGGAGATGTGTGCAGGAATGATACCCAAAGAAATGTCCACCTATATTATCCAGAAACTATTATGCAGAGCTTTTTGGACAAAGCACTTCTTCCTTCTAGAAATGTCATGGATCATGGGTGCCACGTCTTTTGGCCTCAAACCATCAAGCCAAGCCGACTCTCAGAAAGATGCCCGGTGTCCATTTCCCACCTCCACCTTGGTTGCCGCAGCAACTGAAAACAGGTATGTAGGTCAAAGCTATTAGATGGGCTTGACGTCCTAAATCTTGTAAAATTTGCCTCTGCGTTCCGATGGTTGTGGTTCGAATGGCTTGACCCGGCCAAACCTTGGATAGGCTTGGGAACCACATGTGACAAGAGCGAGGCACGCCTTCAAACCATGACGCACGCGAGGACGTCGATGCCGTAGTGCCCGGGCCGCCCAGCCGGTGCTTCAAATCCACTTCATATAGACAGACGTACCGCCTCAGCTCAGTCCTCACTCCTCACTGCAGAAACACGTACCACACGATCTGAAAGAAAATAAATCGACAGACAGAACATGTCGTCGGAGAAACAGGAGGCGGCGGCGGTGCGCGTGCTGGGCAGGTGGCCGAGCCCGTTCGTGATCCGGGTGCTGATAGCCCTTGGTCTCAAGGGCGTGGAGCACGAGCTCGTGGAGGAGGGCGTGGGCAACAAGAGCGAGCTGCTGCTCGCCTCCAACCCCGTGCACAAGATGATCCCCGTGCTCCTCCACCACGGCAGGCCCGTCTCCGAGTCCCTCATCATCGTCCAGTACGTCGACGAGGCCTGGGCCTCCCGAGCCCCGGCGCTCCTCCCGTCCGACCCCCACGCCCGGGCGGCCCAGCGGCTCTGGGCCCAGTACGTCGACGACAAGGTAAAAAGATACGGCAATCCAGTTCTGATCAATGGATATTACGTATGAGATTACTAAGCTCACTGATCGATGGATGCGTAGTTTCCCACGGCGATCCGGGAGTTGAGGGGGAGGCTGGACGGAGACAAGGAGGAAGCGGCGGCTCGGGTGCGCGCGGCTCTGCAGCGCCTGGAAGTGGCCTTCGTCGAGTGCGGCGGAGGGAAGGACTACTTCGGCGGCGACGGCGTCGGTTACCTGGACATTGCTCTGGGGTCGCACCTCGGATGGGTCAGGGCGGTGGAGAGGATCGCTGAAATCAGTCTGCTCAACGCGTCCAAGGTTCCCAAACTGGCCGCGTGGGCGGATCGGTTCTGCGCCCACCCGACGGTGGCGGACGCCATGCCTGGCGTGGACAGGTTCGTGGAGTTCAGCGTCAAGAATGACGGCGCTCTGAAGGCGGCTCGTGCTGATTCCAAGTGAACCAACTATTGTGGACAGTGCTCGATCATATACTCCTACTAGCAAGAATAAGTGACCTGGAAGCTGGCTGTTGGTGCAATGCGCCTATAATTTTTTATCTTTACCTAATAATAAAGTACGAATAACTTTTGGTCGTCTATAAAAAATACCCCAAAGTTACTATTAAATTACTCATTATGCCATCCATAAATATAAAAAATAATTCATTCTTCTTTTCAAAAGTCGCGTCTGCTTCGTTCTTATATAGAATGCGATACTGAGAAAAATAAAAAAACACGTACGCAGCAACGGAGAGACCAAGGTTCGATCCCTGGTCTCAGCGCTTTCCCCCCTCTTTTTTTACTTAAGTCCACCCTTACATATGCATTTATGGGCCGGTCTATATGCGTGGCTTGATTCCTAATTTTTTTTAATTTCATTTTTTGTCTTTGTTTTCTCATTCTGTTTTTTTCCTTCTTTAAACCAATTCGGGATTTTCAAATTTAAAAGTTGCGAGTTTTCAAAACATGTTTGAGACATCATAAATATACGTGAATTCAAAAAATGTTAAAAAATCATAAAAATTTTGCGGATATAAAAAAGTTGGCGGTTTTTGCAAATCTGTTTGCAAACTATAAAAAATAACCGCGATCTAGAAAAAATGGTTAGGAAATGAAATCATGTTCATGATTTTGATTCCCAATTTTTTAATTTCATTTTTTGTCTTTGTTTCCTCATTCTGTTTTCTTTCTTCTTTAAACCAAGTCGGGATTATCAAATTTTAAAAGTTACAAGTTTTCAAAAAATGTTTGAGATATCATAGAATATACGTGAATTCAAAAAATGTTCACAAAATCATAATTTTTTTGCGGATTTAAAAAAGTTGGCGTTTTTTGCAAATCTGTTTGCAAACTATACAAAATAACCGCGATCTGGAAAAAGTGGTTAGGAAATAAAATCATGTTCATGATTTTGAAAAAATGATAGTCTATTCAAAACATATTCAGAAATATGAAAAAAATGTCCATGAAACTTTAAAAGATGTTCACATAAATCTCTGCTGGCCAGTGTCTAGAACGTCAGCTCTCACAGGACTGCTGCAGATCCATCCAATGGCGTTCCAGCCGGCCGGCCGACGACTACCGCGAGCATAGTATATTTCATCGGATCGTCCGCCATCCAGAAACCCACAGAGGTAGTTAAAAGCCCAGCCGGCCGATTCACCACGCACCGCCATCCCAAAGATCCATCCACCGCGTACTTAAAAGCCCAGGCTGGCCGACTCACCAGTCACCACACATGCATCACACAGTAGCTATGGCGACGGGAATAGCAGAGTGCTCTCCGGCCTTCTTGGTCGCCGGCGGCCTCGCGGTGCTGGCGATCTGCTCGTACCTCGTCGTCTTCCTCGGCCGCGCCGGAGCGAAGCGGTACCCGCCGGCGGTCGGCACGGTGTTCCACCAGGTATACCACCTCCGGCGGCTGCACGACTACTACACGGACCTGTTCCGCGAGCACATGACGTTCCGGCTGCTCTCGCCGGGACGGGGCCAGATTTACACGTCCGACCCGGCCGTCGTCGAGCACATCCTCAAGACCAACTTCGCCAACTACGGCAAGGTGCGCGATACCTACGTTATCCTCACGAGTATTACAAAAGTAGTAACATGGCTGTTAACTAATCTGGACCAAGAGGGTAGCTTCAGCATGCATCTGAGTTAGATCAGTCAGACTCACCTCTTTCCACTGTGATCAGCCATGATGTTATTCGCTGACATGCGTGTGATCCATGTTTCTGGACAAACACACAGGGCGAGTCTAACTACGAGAACATGAGCGACCTCTTCGGCGACGGCATCTTCGCCGTGGACGGCGACAAGTGGAAGCAGCAGAGGAAGATCGCCAGCTACGACTTCTCCACGAGGGCTCTCCGGGAGTTCAGCGGCGGCGTCTTCAACAAGAACGCCGCCAAGCTCGCGCACATCGTCTCCAGCAACGCCGCAGCGAAGCAACCCATGGACTTGCAGGCACTGATCTGGTCACTCCGGCAAACCATCATTTCCTATCGATCAAACATTGTGCAGTTCTGAGTTCTGACAAGGCTGTCCTGCATCTGCATGTGCATGTCTCTTCGATTCGATATGATCAGGACCTGCTGATGAAGGCGACGATGGATTCCATCTTCACCATCGCCTTCGGGCTGGACCTCAACACGCTGTCCGGGGCGGCTGCGGACGAGGGGACCCGCTTCGCCGCGGCGTTCGACGACGCCAGCGAGTTCACCCTGCTCCGCTACGTCAACGCGTTCTGGAAGGTGGCGAGGTTCCTCAACGTCGCGGGGAGGCGGCTCTCAGGCACAGGATCAAGGTCGTCGACGAGTTCGTGTACAAGCACATCCGCGCCAGGGCCGACGAGATGGCCGCCGACAAGGCGCACGACGCCGTAATCTATCTAACTTCCTACCATCAACTTGAACACACTTGTATGCTGCGCTTGAAATTAGGCTCAGGTCTTGACTTAGTCACTGCTTGATACTAGGAGTCGAAGTGTGATTTGCTGTCCAGGTTCATACAGGCGACGACCAGCGAGTCCGGGAAGGTGGATTACAAGTACCTGAGAGACATCATAATGAACATCGTCATAGCCGGCAAGGACACGACCGCCGGAGCGCTGGCCTGGTTCCTCTACATGATGTGCGAGCACCCGGAGGTGCAGGAGAAGATCAGCGAGGAGGCCAGGGAGGCGGCCGATGCCGGCGAGGGTGCGTCCATCGACGAGTTCTCCCAGAGCCTCACCGACGAGGCGCTGAACAAGATGCACTACCTGCACGCCGCCCTGACGGAGACTCTCAGACTGTACCCGTCGGTCCCGCTGGCGAGTCCATCCACCCATCCATAGCAACACCATCTCAACTTGTAATCTTGGAAGCAAAAATCATGGATGGCTTTGTGGGATTCCATGTGAAATTGTGGTTTTTGTTGGGTGTTTTTTTCAGGATAACAAGGAGTGCTTTTCGGACGACGTTCTGCCCAACGGCTTCAGCGTCGGGAAGGGTGACATGGTGTTCTACGCCCCCTACCCCATGGGCCGGATGGAGCGCGTGTGGGGCGACGACGTCCAGGCCTTCCGGCCGGAGCGGTGGCTCGACGAACACGGCGTGTTCCAGCCGGAAAGCCCTTTCAAGTTCACAGCTTTCCAGGTAACTGACTGCTGCATGGGAATGTTCTTGTCATACTGCCGCTGAAACGCGTTCTGAACTTTCTAACTATGGACACCTGCTTCTGCTTCTTGGTGTGCACGCAGGCTGGTCCGAGGATCTGCCTGGGGAAAGAGTTCGCGTACAGGCAGATGAAGATCTTCGCGGCCGTGCTGCTCCGTTTCTTCGTGCTGGGTCTGCGCGACAAGGATGCCGGCGTCAACTACAGGACCATGATCACGCTCTACATCGAGCAGGGCCTCCATCTGACGGCGACGCCCAGATGATTGTGCCGATGCGAGTGACAGGCCCATGCGTCCTTGTGCTTGTGATCGTGAATAATAAGAAGATTTTTTACGGTACATCATACTACTCAATAAAGTGAATAGTATTTGGTTGATCTAACGGTCGGTATTAATCAGTAAAATTTAAACTCTAGGGCATAATGGTAATTTTACATTAAAGATAGATTTGTTTTTTCTCAGCTTAATCCTGATTGATCTAACTAGTTAATTAATCTCATCCCATCCATACCGTGGTTTAAAACGCAAGACGCTGACCCCGCGCTCGCAGGCTAGGAGCATCGGGCACCTCATGTCAAGGCGACTGGTCGTCCTCCTGTCGATGTTGCTCGTTGTTTCGGAGGTGTCCGGAGGGGACTCGTCGGAGGAGCAGTAGTGTGACAAGGAGACCGACGTTGTTGGAGAACCTACAATACACGCATTCCCATCTTTGATCCCACCTCTCCGGAGCTCTGCCCGTCGCCATGGCGTCGTGCCTGGCCATGAGCCCATGATGAAACCGATGAAGCCTGCTACGATGGCGTCTTAGCGCCCGTGCCTCGTCGGCTTCATGGAGTTCGGTGGCGAGATGGAGGCCCTTCTTGGCCGGGCATGGGCAACGGAAACGAGGAGGAGCCGTTTTGCATGCATGGAAGCATTGTGCCTCGTTGAGATGATGGACGTAGATGGCGGGCGAGTCAAGCTGGAGATCAAAGCCGTGTGAGCGTGCCGCCTCCAGTCGGTGCCCAGGTGTCCCGGTGATATGCTTGACACGGGCTTCCGGCTCACCTTAGGCGACAACTGATGAGAACGTGGTAAGCAGCAGTGCCAGGAGGCCTGCACTCAATCTAAATTACGTGGCCATTAGGAGACTTGCGTGTTTCGTGAACCTGTCTCCTTGTGATTGATAAATAGTTAACTATCTAAAATGCCCCTAACGATTCAATATACTACTAGAAATCTACTGTAGTATTGGTTTATCTGAACCCTCCAAACACATAAAATGAACGGTCCAAATAGATTAGATGTACTGTAAAAGGTCTCATAATAAGCTCAGTCTCAGCGTCAGACATGAAAGATACTCGTCAATAATAAGCTGAGGCTCAGCGTCAGTATACAGTGGTTGCACGGTAGCATCTCTTTGTGATCTGGAATCGGACCTCTTACATGTACCACGATGGATTGCTTTTTATTTTCTTTGCAAACTCGTTTTTCTTTCTCAGAGTACCATTGTGGGGGAGTTCGTGTTCAGGAGGAATGCACCACGGGGAATATATTTGTCGATGGAAGGCGTTTCTTTTTTCCTTTTTAACACCTAGATGTTCTCGTTATTACACATTTAATTGACTCAACTAAGCATAGAAAGGAAAAAAAAGTAAAAAATAACACACACACGAATCTTCGCGTAAGATTAGTCACATATGACTTACATGTGCGATATTTATGGCACGTCTAGATGTATTTTAGCAAAACTGATTAATTTAAAGAGGCAAATCAACCAATGCCATTACAACAATATTTGCTCAAACCCGAGCCCAAAACTGCAATACGAGGAGTACTTTGACCATATGCAGTGGGCTCATGACTAACTTTATTTTGTGAGCGACTAATAGCAGTGATAGAAATCTCCCTAGGGTAATGAGCGATCATCCTCTTGATCTCCTCAACAAGCACATGAAACCTCGACCTCTCCATCGACGTGGCATTTATCATCCTGACGGCTTCGGTGATGTCCATCTCGACCGCAATGGGCAGCATAGTGCGGTGCGGCGCGATCTCAAATCCCTCCTCGCAAGCAGCAAGCTCAACATAGAGACTATTATCACATGTGTGGATCTCTCTACAAGTTGTGAATATAATTTCACCTCGGTCAGAACGTAGCACCATACCTCCTCCCGTAGCTTCGATATCGGGAACATGGCTTCCATCAAAATTTAGTTTCGTCCAACCAAAAGGAGGCAACACCCAACGCTGGTCCATCTTGCATGGTTCTACTTGAGGGCTTATTGTGGGATCGAGAAGAGGCGTCTAAGGGGGGGGGGGTGAACAGACATTACCAAGATATATGAGCAATTTTTGGTTCTCTTGAAATTTAGGCAGATTTCGGACAAGTTAAGTTGCATCCAAAGATTCCTACACATGCATATCTAGAGATTGAGCAACCAAAAGTAAACATCATGCATTTTCAAGAAATATAAAGGATGATAGAGCAGGAAGATCAAACGCAATGAAGATACATAGATTTTTGGCCTTGCTCCGATAGGTGGTGCTATCGTACGTCCAGTTGATGGAGATTTTAATGTTGGAGATATGCCCTAGAGGCAATCATGTATGGTGATATTTTCTATGTGTTTATGAATAATGATAGTCCTTGGACATTATCAATGATGTGCACTAACAATTACCTGACTTGTTTGTGAGACTATGCATTGTATGATGATTGTCCTAAATGGTCCCTAGTCGAAAAGGTTGTGTGGACACGTACCAATCAGACTAGCATATGACACGATGGATGGTTCGGTCTCACTGACCATGTAGCATTGGATGCTAGCCGGATAATATCGACTCAGAAAGATCTAGTCGGATTCGGCGTAGTCGGATCTGAGTTGAGATAAGGTCTGAGTTGGACAGACCCAACTATGAGACGCAACGATAGGTCATCTATGAGTCTCTAGTACAACATATGTTCTATGTCCTAAGTCCTGAACTGGCGCATGTACTCGGGATGGTGACAGACTTGCTTTGGGCCCACCAAACGCTACTCCATGACTGAGTAGTTACAAAGATAGGTTTCGGGCTTGCCCAGACCCATGCTGCGAGACATGGTCAAGCAAGATGGGATTTGCCCCTCCGACCAGGGAGATATACTCTAGGCCCCACGGGTGATCCGACCTGGATAAGCATGGCCATGCAATGAGGATTATGAGATAATCCGAAGTGTTGGTAGGATTCACCGGAACGAGAAAGAGGTTGTGCTGCAACAAGGATGACCATATCACCTTGTGCATGACAACATATATCGTGTGGAAAAGGGAACATAAGTGTGAAGTGCAGGTTTGCCTAACCAGCTTCATCGGACACTTGAAGTCGGCACGCTTTGCTAGAGGCCTCTACCGACTGGTGGAGTCGGATGTGATCTGTCTCGCGACCAAGTTAACATGAATCTAAGGGGTCGCGCACTTAAGGGAAGGAACAAGTGGGCTTTAGGATCCATGCAAGGCCCAAGAGTTGAGCCCACGCCGAATGCCTATATATAGTGGAGGTGCGGCACACCCATCTAGTTGATCACTTTGGCGTCGTCATTAGGGCTTTGCATGTGTTGCAACTAGCCACCTCCACTTGCCGCCGCCGACTGTGTGATTGAACCTAGCAGTCTGCACCATGGTGTTCCTCCTGCATGCGCGGATACCGTTAGAGGCGGTACACTTGCGCCGCTCCGGCGAACCTATACGTGGGATCCGGCGACCCGTTGTTCGAGGGAGATCGGGCTAGCTGTTCAAGGCAGATCGAACGAGGAGGAGATGGACCACACGAACGCGCTGCTCCAACTCTACTTTCGTTGAACGACACCATGGGTCTAGTGGTAATGAACTGTGATCCATCTCCGTAGGAAAATTTTATTTTGCATGCGATGCACCTACGGTAGAACCCAACAGTGGTATCAGAGGCTCTGTTATAGGACTTGGATTCAGATCGGATGCGTATTTGATATCTGAAGGTGGCAGATGAGATCCGTCGTCGTTCATAAGATCGGCTTTGTGCACAATTGATGAGGTCAACTACACATCGGGATAGATTGAGGCTACGTTTTCTGTCAATCGGAATCGATGAGGTCATGACACAACCTACCCCTATCCGTTGGTTTCCGCCATCGGGGTTAACCGTCAAACGTAAATCCGAATCGGGTTCGCGATGATCGATGAGATCGGTCAGATCAGAAAATTTGGCGTGATCGGAGTGCAGATGTGCTCTGTGATTTCATCAGAAAATTTGGGACCACCGTGTACGTAGCGCCTTGTATTTCATACACGATCACACAAACTTGTAGAATGCAATTCTGTGCATAAGTTTGTTTTACAGGTTTGATGTGAATAGTATGGCTCATATGTATGTGATGAATGTGTGTAACTTAACATGGCCTGTGTGTCATGATTGTCAGCCGGCGGGAGCCAAAGTGCTGTCATTATATAGTATAACGACCTATGTGTCGACTTGTGATTCTTTGTAAATTCATTACTAACTGTAGTAGTTGGAGGACAAAGATCAAGTTCGAGGCTTTGGCGTCCTGGTGTGACGAACAAGATGGAGTTCCGCCTTGGTCATCGGAGTAGGAGCCGGCCATGGAAGACGCCCATGAAGGAGCCATACTATTTTACATATTTATGTTTATATGTGATTGATATTGCTTCTTGTTTCGATGAATGTTATAATGGTAGAAAGATCCCTCGTTAATATCTAGCACATTGCCATTCTGGATGTTGCACCTTCGCACGTCAAGTACGTCTGGTAGTGGGCTCATAAAATTGAGGTGCTACTAGGTGTCCTTGAGATGGAGGGTTCGTATCGGACAGAGACATGCACTGCATCAGGTTAACTTGACAAGGCTATCCAAACGGTTTTGGGCCTTGTGGCAGAGAAGGTTGGGAGCCAGGGTATGAGATACCTGGCAGAGAAGGTTGGGAGCCAGGGTATGAGATACCTACCCAACCGATAGGAGTCATATAGAGATACGATTAGTAAGATGTTGCTTACCGAATAGGCAAGTTGGCGAGCAGTGATACTAAAGCTCACTACTCGCTCATGCTAGACGGGTCCTGAATCACTAAGAGTTTGCGGAGGGATGCTGACTTCAGTGGGAGTAGTTTTGTTTAAGGCTTGAATTACTCTACAAAACACATTGCTTAGTGATTGCATATTTTATGTTGTAGATCAATGGCACCACCTTCTCAACCCTACTTTGCATTGAAATCAATTCTGGAAAATGATAAACTGAATGGAACAAACTTTACCACCTGGTATAGAAATTTGAGAATTGTTCTCAAGCACGATAAAAAGGAACATGTTCTAGAGGATCCACTTCTAGAGGAACCTGCCGAGAATGCTAATGCCACAACCAACAATGCCCACCAGAAACTCATTGATGAATCAAACGAGATCAGCTGCCTCATGCTGGCTTGTATGGAGCCCGATTTGCAACAACATTTTGAAAACATTTAGGCTTTCGATATGATCGAGAGTCTGAAGAGCATGTTTCAGGTGCAGGCTAGGACCGAGAGGTTCAATGTCTGGCAATCCTTGACGGATTGTAAGATGAAAGAGGGTGAGCCACTGAGCATGCATGTGATCAAGATGATCGAGTACATTCAAGCTTTGGATCAGTTAGGCTTCACACTTGGGGACGAGTTGTCCACGGATGCAATTTTGGGTTCTCTTCCACCTAGCTATGGGACGTTTGTCTCGAACTATCATATGCACGGCATGGATAAGAAGCTCATGGAATTGCATGGGATGCTCAAGGTGGCAGAGCAAGATATTAAGAAAGGCATGCATCAAGTGTTGATGGTGCAGAACTCGGCTAAGTTCAAGAAGAGTTGGTCCAAGAAAAATGGTAAGGCAAAGGGCACGGAGAAGGTTGTCTCCACCACTGAGCCTAAGTCCGGACCGAACTCAAAGACTATTTGCTTTCACTGCATGGAAGCTGGTCACTGGAAGAGGAACTATAGCAAGTGGCTTGCTGAGCATGGCAAGAAGGCCGGAGATGCTTCTTCAGGCAAAGGTACACTTGTTACATATGTTATAGACATTTACCTTGCTGACATACCTAGTAGCTCTTGGGTATTTGATACCGGATCAGTTGTTCATATTTGCAACTCGATGCAGGGGCTGGTAAGAACTAGGAAGGTGGCACAAGGGAAGATTGACATCAGGGTCGGCAATAAAGCAAGAGTTGCTGCGTTGGAGGTCGGCACGATGCGGCTCAAGCTTCCTTCTGGATTTATTTTGGAATTGAATGATTGTTATTACATTCCCGCACTTAGTCGGAACATTATTTTTGCCTCATGCTTGATGAGTCAAGGTTATGAATTCAATATAAAGGACAATGGTTGTTCATTTTATTAGAATGGAATGTTCCATGGCTATGCACCCATAGTAGATGGGCTATTTATTTTAAATCTAGAAACGGAACCAGTCTATAACGTGAATGTCAAGAGGCATAAGCCTAATGAGATAAATCCGACATACTTCTGGCATTGCCGGCTTGGACACATTAGTCTGAAACACATGAAGAAGCTCCATGATGATGGACCCCTAACTTCGACGGACTGTGGGTCGTTCGAGACATGCGAATCATGCTTGCTAGGCAAGATGACTAAGTCTCCTTTTGCAAAGAGTTGCGAGACGGCGTACGAGCTATTGGAGCTTATACACAGTGATGTGTGTGGTCTAATGAGCACAACGGCCAGAGGAGGCTATCAGTACTTCGTGACTTTTACCGACGACTTGAGTAGACATGAATATATCTATTTGATGAGGCACAAGTCAGAAACTTTTGAAAAGTTCAAAGAGTTTCAGAACGAGGTTGAAAATCAGCTCGGCAAGACGATAAAACTTCTACGATCAGATTGTGGAGGTGAGCACATGAGCCAGAAGTTTGATAATCATCTGAAAAGCCGAGCTATAGTACCTCAACTCACACCTACGGGTATGCCACGGAGAAACGGTGTGTCAGAACGGAGAAATCGAACCTTGTTGGACATGGTCCGGTCGATGATGAGAAAATTGGATTTACCCTTGTCATTCTGGGGATACGCTCTAGAAACTACAGCTTTCACACTTAATAGGGTACCATCAAAATCCATAGACAAGACACCACATGAGATGTGGACTGGAAGAGTCCTAGTTTGTCTTTTCTAAAGATTTGGGGTTGTGAAGCATTTGTCAAGCGACTTATGTCAGACAAGCTTACACCCAAGTCGGATAAATGCATATTCGTGGGATATTCGAGGGAAACCTTAGGATATAACTTCTACAATCGAGAAGAGAACAAAGTGTTTGTTGCTTGGAACGGGGTTTCCCTAGAGAAAGAGTTTCTCAGTCGGGAGGCCAGTGGGAGAATGGTGCGACTCGAAGAAATTCGAGAGCCACTCGGGGACAACTTGTCTAGTGATGAGATCACACTGGAGTCGGTCAGAGAACCCGTAGTGGAGTCGACACCGGAGCCACGGAGGTCAGAAAAATTGCACAGAGTGTGCGACGTTTTATTGCTAGAAAGCGACGTGCCGACCACGTATGCAGAAGCAATGGTGAGCCCATATTCTGAGGCATGGCTAGAGGCCATGAGATCCGAGTTAAAGTCCATGGATGACAATCAAGTCTGGGACTTGGTTGATCCGCCACCTGACGTAGTTGCGATTGGTTGCAAATGGGTCTTTAAGAAGAAAACGGATGTGGATGGAAATGTTCAGATCTAGAAAGCTCGGCTTGTCGCTAAAGGTTACGGACAAGTTCAAGGAATTGACTACAACGAGACCTACTCGCCGGTAGCGATGCTAAAGTCGGTGAGGATCATACGTTGCATATTTCGATTATGAGATATGGCAGATAGATTTCAAAACTCCTTTCCTTCATGCAAATTTAAAAGAGGATGTATACATGATACAACCCGAAGGTTTTGTCGATCCAACTAACGTTGGATAAATATGCAAGCTCAAGAGATCCATTTATGGATTGAAGCAAGGGAGTTGAAACATTCGTTTTGATGAAGTCATCATTGACCTTGGTTTCATCAAGAATGAAGAGGACTATTGTTTATACAAGAAGACTAGTGGAGCTCGGTAGTATTTTTGATCTTGTATATGGATGACATACTGATGATCGGAAATGATGTTTCGATGCTGAACTCAGTCAAGGAATCATTGAATGGCAAGTTTTCGATGAAAGACCTTGGAGAGGCAGTGTACATTTTAGGCATGAAAATCTATAGAGATAGACTGAGAAGGCTGCTCGGCTTAAGACAGAGCACATACATAAAGGTTCAACATGAGTGAGGCCAAGAAAGGGTTCTTGCTCGTCTCACATGGTATAAGGCTAAGCAAGACTCAGAGTCCTACGACTTCTAATGAGCAAAACTGGATGGGTAGGATTCCACATGCCTCGGCAATTGGATCCATCATATATGCTATGCTATGTACACGGCCTGATGTTGGTTATGCAATAAGATTAATAAGCAAATACCAGGCCGACCCAGGTGAGAGTCATTGGGGAGCGGTGAAAACTATATTGAAGTACCTGAAAACGACTAAAGAGATGTTCCTAGTTTATGGAGGTTACACTAATGCTAGTTTCCAAGCCGACATGCATGATTGTCGATTGCAAACTGGATTCATGTATATCATGAATGGAGGAGCAGTGAGCTGGATGAGTTCCAAGCAAGATACGGTGGCCGACTCCACAACAGAGGCTGAATACATTGCGGCTTGTGAAGCCGCAAAGGAAGGTGTTTGGATTCAGAAGTTCATGGAAGATGTTGGTGTGTTCCCGGGATGGTCAAAACCATTGGACCTTTATTGCGATAATTCAGGTGTCATTACACAGGCCAAGGAGCCGAGACAACACCACAAGACTAGGCACATAGATCGAAAATGTCACCTGATACGAAAGCTCGTAGAGAAAGGTGATACCAATTTATGCAAGATTCATATGGATGCACATGTTGGAGTTGCGCTGACTAAGCCGCTTCCACAACCCAAGCATGAGGGGCACGTTAGAGCCATGGACATTCGATGTCTATTTGATTGACTCTAGTGCAAGTGGGAGACTGTTGGAGATATGCCCTAGAGGCAATCATGTATGATGACATTTCCTATGTGTTTCTGAATAAAGATAGTCCTTGGACATTATCAATGATGTGTACTAACAAGTACGTGACTTGTTTGTGAGACTATGCATTGTATGATGACTGTCCTAAATGGTCCCGAGTCGAAAGGGTTGTGTGGACGCGTAGCCAATCAGACTAGCATATGACATGGTGGATGGTTCGGTCTCACTGACCATGCAACATTGGATGCTAGCTGGATAATATGGACTCAGAAAGATCTAGTCAGATTCTACGTAGTCGGATCCGAGTCGAGATAAGGTCTGAGTTGGACAGACCCAACTATGAGATGAAGTGGTAGGTCATCTGTGAGTCTCTAGTACAACACACGTTCTATGTCCTAAGACCTGAGCTGGCGCATGTACTCGGGATGGTGACAGACTTGCTTTGGGCTGACCAAACGCTACTCCGTGACTAGGTAGTTACAAAGGTAGGTTTCGGGATTGTCCAGACCCATGCTGCAAGACATGGTCGAGCAAGATGGGATTTGCCCCTCCGATCAGGGGAGATATACTCTCGGCCCCGCGGGTGATCCGACCTGGATAAGCATGGCCATGCAATGAGGATTATGAGATAATGCGAAGTGTTGGTCGGATTCACTGGAACAAGAAATAGGTCGTGCTGCAACAAGGATGACCATATTGCCTTGTGCATGACAACATATATCGTGTGGCAAAGGGAACAGAAGTGTGAAGTGCAGGTTTGCCTAACCAGCTTCATCGGACACTTGGAGTCGGCGCGCTTTGCTAGAGGCTGCTACCAATTGGTCGCGACCAAGTGAACGTGAACCTAAGGGGTCGCGTGCTTAAGGGAAGGAGCAAGTGGGCTTTAGGATCCGTGCGAGGCCCAAGAGTTGAGCCCGCGCCGGATGCCTGTATATAGTGGAGGTGCGGCACACCCATCTGGTTGATCGTTTTGGTGTAGTCATTAGGGCGTTGCATGTGTTGCAACTAGCCACCTCCACTTGCCGCCGCCGACTGTGTGATCGGACCTAGCAGTCCGCCGTACGGTGTTCCTCCTGCACGCGCGGATACCGTTAGAGGCGGTGCACTTGCGCCGCTCTAGCGAACCTGTACGTGGGATCCGGCGACTGGTTGTTCGAGGGAGATCGGGCTGGCTGTTCGAGGGAGATCAGACGAGGAGGGGATGGACCACACGAACGCACTGCCCAACTCTACTTCCGCTGCACGGCACTGTGCGTCTAGTGGTAACGAACTGTGATCCATCTTAGTAGCATGTTCTTGGATGTTCTTCGCGCAAGAAATTTTTATTTTGGATGCGATGCACCTACGTTAGAACCCAACATTTAAGCCATAGGGGGTAACGATTGTGCGAGTCCATGAAGAGCTCCACCCACAAAGGGTCCATGAAGAAGAAACCTTGCCTAGTCCACCATGGCTTACGTCCACAAAGGACTAGCCTCACTCGCGATAGATCTTCACGAAGTAGACGGTCTCCTTGCCTTTACAAACTTCTTGGTTCAACTCCACTGGATCTGGAGGCTCCCAAGTGACACCTAACCAATCTAGGAGACACCACTCTCCAAAAGGTAATAGATGGCGCACAGATGATGAACTTCTTGTTCTAGTGCTTCAAAAGATAGTCTCATTAACACTCAATCACTCTCTCTCAAAATTTGACTTGGTAGAAGAAAATGATTGGGTGGAAAGCAACTTGGGGAGGCTAGAAATCAACATATGGTGGGAATAGAATATCTTGATCTCAACACATGAGTAGGTGGTTCTCTCTCAGAAAATTAATGGTGGAAGTGTTTTTTTATCCTGAGTGATCTCTCTACGAATGAGAGTGGTGGAGGGATATATATATAGCCATCTCCAAAAATCCAACCGTTACAACATTATTTCCCAAATTGGTTGTACCGAAATAAAAACTCGATTGCACCGACTAGTGCAAAATGTTCTAACTTTTGGCTTTTCGGTGAGACTAATAGAAAACAACTTGGTGAGACCGATTTGGCTGACCTAGGGCAGATCCTCATCTCGGTGGCACTGAGATACAAAACTCGAGGTTCTGAAGTAGAATATCCTGTTACCATAGAGTTGGCACTGCTTTTCGGTGTTACCAAAATCAATCTCGATGGTACCGAGGTGCTAGGTCTTGGCTTGGGTTCTGTCTTGGGTAAACCCAGTGGGGCCAATTTGGAAACGTTGGTGGCACCGAATTTGGTAGATAGGCATTTGGACATAATCTTTTGTTTGAGTTTGGTTAAGACTTTTGGTGGCAAATCTCTCAGCACTTTGAGCAATGAGATCATTATCAATACCTTATACCATTTTAATAATATTGACTTTCCTATGGAATCAATTGTGATTGCTCACATAAAATAAAATGTAGAGTCCTGAAACTTGTAGTGGTATTCGTATTGTAGATGCTAGGGGGTGGCTTAAGTTGTGGTTATGGGCCAAGGGGCCCCGACGGCGCTGGGGGACGGGTGAGGGTGCAAGACACATGATGCAGGCATACCTAGGTCCAGGGCCCTCCGATGGAGATAATACCCCTAGTCCTTCTAGAGTGACTATATGTGGTCACAATACATGGTGCTCCTTGAGCTGTTCGTAAGGAGGGAGAAGGAGCTCTCCCTACCTGCCTTGTTTCCTCGTATGGGTGTCTGTTTGGTGAGAAGAAGGCCGACTCTAGGAACCTCCCGAGCTAGGAGGGTTGTTGGGGGGTTTTATAGGCCAACCACCCTCGCTTACAATATGCAAGGATAATGCAGGGACGAGCGTCTGCGAGCCTCCTGAGGCAAGGAGACCCCTAGGACACTTTATATATCAGTGCCCAAGGGACAAGGGGGAACTGTAGGTGAGGTCGTGGTCACTATAGATGATGATGTATGACGGGCAAACAATGCATAATTTATTAGCAATAGTGTCTAGGGGTGGCCTGTCTTGTCCGTGTTAGGTCAGATGTGACGTCGTAGTTAACTTTGGGCAGCCAGCTGATCGGAGGCATGGGACGGGGCAGGCGGGCACCCTACCCGACTCGCTCTCTTGGGACTACCCGGGGGTCATCTCCCCGATAGTAGCCTCTAGGCCTCTAGGTAACTCCAAGAGTGGGGCGGAGGGTCTTCGCCATCAATCTAGCGGATGAGGGCATTGAGGGTCTCGGTGGCAGCCAGCCGCGGGCCTTTGGTCGGCGCAGCTGTCTTTCCAGTGGGGGCACAACAGCGCACCCACTAGGTGTCACCTACGAGCCTCCAGGCAATTCGAAGAGTTGGCAGAGGGTCTTAGCTAATGTTGTAGTAGAGGTTGCCAAAGGCGGCCAGATGCGGGCCACAACCGACGTGGCTTTCTTCCGGTAGGGGCGCATCAGCGTACCCACTCGGTGTAGCCGCCGAGCCTCCGGGCGTCTTGAAGAGTTGGGCGAAGGGTCTTTGTTGTTATTATAGCATATGGTAGCATCGAGGATCTCAGTGGCAACCGGCCACGAGCATGTAGACGACGCGACATTTTCGCAGTGGGGCAAGATGGTGCACCCACTAGGTGTAGCCTCCAAGCCTCCGAGCGATGGGAGGTTCCTTGGAAATGATCATGTAAAAGACAGAGTTATTCGGTGCAAATATGTCAAATATTTAAGTTCAACCCTGCAAGTCTTATGTAGAGGGGATGTCGACTCGGTTTCGTCCCAGCCACTTGGGTCCTTTCATGTGCTCTCGGCTCTTTGGCTTTTGCTCTTGTCAGCCGGACAACCGGGATCCGATTTGTAGCTGAGACAAACAGTGGGCCGCAGAGCGGAGCATACACTACCCACACTCCCGGGAGTGGATTCGACTGAGTAGAAATTCACGAAGGGAATGGCCGGGACGCCCAAGCCGTTTTCTCCCCAGACAGTTTTGGCGGGGTGAGCTCCAGTTTTTGCTCTTACTAACCGGACATCCGGGGTGCGGTCTATAGCTGAGATAAAGAGTGGGCCTCCGATACCATAGATGCTACGGATTTGTCTACGAGGAAGAACGTATCGAGCCAACCGGCCAACCCCGGGCCGAGACTAGCTGGCGCCGGGCCGAACAACAAGACAACTGGAAAAAAATGTGGAGGTGTTCCCCGAGGGTCGCACGGGGGTATCCATTTTTCTGCACGGTGCAAAGAAGTGCGGACGGGAGCTCAAATTGCTTTTGCACGGGCGGGGCAGATGTGTACTTCCATAGGGACCCGAGCATTTGCCCTAGCCAGCCTGTCCCAGTCGGCTCAGCGTCGGAGCGGGTAGGCCGTCAAGCCGGCGACGTGGGCAAGCCAGACGACCAGGCGGCGACACGGTCAGGGCCGGGCCCAGCCGACTAGATGGCGATGCGGGTAGGCCAGCCGGCTAGGAGGGCCTAGCCGGTCTTCTCCATTCTGCTTTCTCGCCTGCATCATTTTCTTTTATTCTCTCTTTTTTGCAGCTGGCTACTTTTTCATTTGAGTGTCGGCCCACTTTTTCTCTTGTCTCCCCGTGTGGGCAGCCGACTGCCCCTTTCTTTTTCTTTTTCCCCCATCTTCTTTTGGAAACTGACAGAAGATCATGCGGAGGCGCAATCGTGGCCGCCAAAGGTGTCTGGGGTGTAGCCGGAAGCGGCAAGCCGACGAGCAGCCAACCGGAGCTGGGATGCATCCGGTTGCGTGGGAAGCGGGCGCAGAGCAGCAGAGGACCAGGGACGACATGGGCGCGCGAGCGTGCGGCCGACCGAGGGCGCGCGGGGCAAGAACCGGAGCTGGCGTGGTGGGCGGGGTCGGTGCTGGCACGGGGAGGCACAGGCGGAGGTAGAGGGGGTGCAGCGACACCGTCACGTGCGAGACGCAAGCATGAGACAGGGGGCGTGGCAACTTTGACACACGCGAGATGCGAGCGTAGGGCAAGGGAAAGCGGCGAGTCTGTCATGCGTGCGACGTGGACGCGGGACAGGGGCGCGGCCATGGGGAGAGGTGGAGGCTTGTATGGACGAGGCAGGAGGACCGAGGCGCGACAATGGGTCTTGCAACGATGCGGTGGCCTAGGAGCATGGTGTGGGACCGCGGAGGCGCATGGTGTGACGGAGCGGGCGGCGCCTCCATGCGCGGGGGAGGCACATGGAGGTGACGTGGTGTTCGTCGAACGTCGCGGACAATGCCGGAATGAGGCTTGAGGGGGAGCGACGGGGATGTACGAGAGGCTTGAGGCGACAGAGACATGGTCGAAGCAGAGGACACGGCAAGCTGCTTGTGGATGAGGCCATACGAAGGAGATGCATGAGTGGAAGTGTGCAGACAGCGTGCTACCAGGCCAGTGGTCACCGAAATGCCCGAGCGCAAGCAGACCCTCTCCTAGTGATGGGTCACACGTGGTGTGGCAGGCCGCGTGAGCACGGAGGCTGGGGTGCACAACCGTGGCTGACAAGCAAGGGGTTGCGAGATAGAGCAGCTTGGGTTGGTCTGTGGCGAGCCGAAGAAGAGGGAGGAAGTATGGCCCAAGGCAGAGATGCTGAAAGGATGTAGATGTCGCCTAGAGGAGGGTGAATAGGTGCTTTAAAATAATCATGGTTTAGGCTTGAACAAATGCAGAATAAAACTAATGTTTAATATGTGAAGCACAAAACCTAAAACAACTAGTCTCGCCTATGTGCACCAACAACTTATGCTAAACAAGATAAATAACTATGTGATAGCAAGATATATATCATGAAACAATATGACTATCACAAAGTAAAGTGCATAAGTAAAGGGATCCACAATGATTGAGCTTCGAGGTACCACCTACCATCTAGGGAGCCAAAGCACCCAAGAGGCACAAGATCTAGGGTGCTCAAACACCCAAGAGTAATAAGCTTCTCAAACTTCACTTCCACGTATTACCGTGGAGAACTCAAGCCTATGCACCAAATGCAATGGCAAGGGCACATGGAGTGCCCAAGTCCTTCTCTCCGAAATCCCACCACAATAACTAATGCCATGGAGTAAATGAGAGGAAGAATGAAGAAGAAGACGAAGAACTCCAAGATAAAGATCCAAGGGGTTCCCCTCACAAAGAGGAGAAAGTGATTGCTGGAAATGTGGATCTAGATATGCTCTCTCTTTTCCCTCAAGAACTAGCAAGAATCATTGGAGGGATTGAGAGTTAGTAGGCTCAAAGAAAGTCAACAATGGGGGTAGAACACGAGCTTAAGAGATAACAAGCTATGGGGAAGAAGACCCCCTTTTATAGGTGGGGGAAAACTGTCCGTTATTCAGCTTGCAAACACGCGTAAGTGGTTGTACCACCCTAGGGAGTTGTACTTCCGCTTATACGCGTACTAGAACAACTCGCCGGTAGTACCGCTCGGAAGGGAGCGGTACTTCCGCTCAAAATTCCGAGAAGACCAGAAGGAAAAAAGCAAGCGGAAGTGGCCGTGGATCCACCGGGCGGCAGTACCGTTCCAGCGGTACTTCCGATCAGAAGGACCAGAGCCCCCAACCACCAGAATCTAAAAACAAGTGGTAGTAACCATGATAGAACATAGCGGAAGTCCCGCCGGAGAGGTACTACCGTGGTACCGAGCGGTACTACCGCTAGACTAGAGAAAAACTACCCTCACACTGCAAGTGTCATAAGTTCAGCAAATGAACTCCGAATTGAGCAAACTCAAGCTTGTTGGTTTCAGCACGACAAGAGCTACCCATGAGCGACAGTATGAAAATGCCAATGATATAGATATGTGAAACCTCTATGAACGAAGAACCGGAAAAAACTCCAACATCAAAAACATCATAGAAGATGTATATGGACTTCGTTTTCGATGAACTTGAGCTTGTCATGAAGTTGGCCACAAGCTCAAGAACCCACAAAGAGAAAAGCCAACCAAGAACCAAGAAAGATGTTGATTCCAAGAATGCAATGGTTTGAGCTCTCAACGAACGATATGATTCAGGTACTCATTTGAGAGCCCCCCTTGAAAGTATGGCTATCGATCCTATAACCCGGTGAAAGGACCACGATGTCGCCTAGAGGGGGTGAATAGGCGTTTAAAATCTTTTACGGATTTGGCTATATCCAAATGCAGAAATAAAGTAAGCGGATACTTTTCAAGCACAAATCCTAAATATACTAGGCTTACTAAGTGCACCAACAACTTAGGATAAACAAGATGAGAACAACGAGGATATGAGTAAGCACAAGTAAGTTACACAAACTTAATCAATGTATATCACAAGATATGGAAATTAATAATACACACAACTATAAGTAAGCAATACAAGCTTACACAAGTTAAGTCAAAAGATATGGAAATGAATGTTACAAGCTAGCAATTCACACTAAGAAAAAGATAGAACAACAGTAGCAAGTATGAATTGCGGACTATAAAGTGTTGGCCTAAATAATCTCTTTGATATGGTAACCAACACAATATAATGAGGACAACAAGATATAGTGAATGCAAGGTCAAGTGACCAAAGTAAGAAACAAGTAGTGGCTAGGGTTAGAAATAACCGAAGACACGGAGATGAGGATGTATCCCGATGTTCACTTCCTTGGAGGGAAGCTAGTCACCGCTGGAGGGATGGATGTTACCACGAAGGCACACCAATGCCACGAAGGCTCACCCTATTCTCCCCTTGAGATATCATCACGAAGGTGATTCTCAACCACTAGTGGTAGACCTTGAGGCGGCCTCCAAACCTTCAAAAACTTTCCGAGGGACAAATCGCAAGTTGACTCCTCACCGGAGCACTCCTACCGCCTAGGAGTCTCGAACCTTCAAGAGTAACAAGATCAAGGGGGAAATGCTCAAGACTTGCTCAAATCACGAATTCCTTTGGTCACAAGAGGGAGAGGGAGTGGATCTATCACTTGATTGGAAAATCTCTCAAGAACTCTCACGAATCTCACCAGGATCTAAGATTGGTGTAGAATAAGTGAGAGGGAACCACTTGGGTGTTCTAGGGTTCTTTGGGATGAAGTGGTCAACCCTCTACCGGATTGGTAGAGGGGTATATATAGCAGGCCGAGAAAACTAGCCGTTTTTGAATAAGTGGCTGAGATGGGCCGGACATCCGGGCAAGGGCCGTACATCCGACGGCTGAGAATTGCACACACGCATATGAAAAACAGAGGCTAGAGTACAGGGCCCGGACATCTCGCCAAGGCCCGGGCATCTGGCCAAACTTGGGTCCCCAGACATCTGGCCAAGTGCCGGACATCCGGCGGGCACAACCAACATTTCAAACAGGTTCTTGACATAGTCGGGACGGATTTCTGGGAGGATCCCGGACATCCGGGGTGACCCGACAGCCTGGACATCCGGCCAAGTCCTGGATATCCGGCCAAAGAAAAACAGGAGGAACCCCAAAACTAAAACATGCATAACTTTCACATCGAGACTCCGATTTTGATGATCTTGGGCTCGTTTTGAAGCTATGGAAAAAGCCCAGGTCCTCACATAGACTGGGTTAGTACACAAAGCGCAATTGACAAATTCTTACCATACCACAAGATCCCATGTGGTACATGATTTGCGCTTGTGTGTTGACCACCTTTGAATTCAATCTTCGATCTTCGTCTTGGTCAACAATTATCTTTACTCCAGGAATAATATTGATGCACAACTATATGTATATGGCGTTCATTCAGAATCCATTCAGTCTCCTTCTTGCATCACCCATGGTACAAAACTTTCTATATAACTTGGTGTCATTATTTATTCATAGGAATTTTCATTCCTTATCAAGTCTCAATGCATTGCAAATGGAAGTTTATTTCAAATGTATATATCAATGCAAACATTAGTCCATTAGGATTGTCATTTAATTACCGAAACCATACATGGGGACTACATGTACTTTCAGTCTTCCCCATTTTGGTAATTGATTACAATCTCAATAGGAGGGTTTATATAATGAATTTTTAAAGAAGCATGCAATTTATCCGAAGATAAATTGAATACTTGGGGTGATTTGGATAGTATCAAGTATTACAAAGAAACTTGATGTTATGAAAACCGGTTGTATTAATATCAAAATACCACACAAGTATTTGTTGTTAGTAGGACCATAATCTGTAGAGCAATGTCCCCCATAATATATGCATATGAGGATGAACTTTGAATTTCATTGCATAGATATAAACTAGGTGGAGTTTATGTACTCATTCATGCAACAAGCACATATAACTAGGGTATCTATGCATGAATGACAACAAAAACTTCAAATGATATTTATCTTAAACCTTCTAAACTTCTCCCCCATTGGCAACAAATGCCAAAATGGAAAACCAATATAGTATGAGTTCCTCCTTGATGTGTGCATATCATAAAATGGGAGTGAAAACAAATGCACATATTCAATGATGAACAATTGGAGGAGCTCGGAAACTATAGAATGCAACCAGATACTAAGATATGAAAACAAGCATTAGACATGTGAGGAAAACATCGAGAATATCCAAAGAACATATTTTGGACAAGATATAATAGGAATATCCAATGTGATCATCATGTCAAGCATGGGTCCAACATACATTCAAAACACATGAGTATGCAAGATTGTACGCAAAATGCACAAGCACTCATGACACAACCTCTTACAAAAACCACTATACGAATAAAAGGAACACACAAAGTGGCCAACGAGGAATAAATGATATCAAGAAAAGATATGAACTTTCTTATGTATAAAAGTTCTAAGTGGTCAAAAATAATCATGATATGTATCCACAAAGAAACCCGTATACACAAAAAGGTTGTAATTTATAAGAACATGATATCCACAGGTGAATCCACTATTATACAACTTCGCGCCTAGCATAAGAGCAAGGCACATGGAACAAAACACATGGCACAAATTGATCTCATTTGCATAACACAAGGTGAAGCAAGCAATCAAAAGATCCGACGAGCCAAAAGGATAAAAGAATATTATGATTTGGGAAGAGGAGTGTTCTAAGAAAAATAGAGAAGCTCCCCATGATTTGTGCACTATTTAGATTTTTTGTATTTGGATACAAGTGCCCAAAATAGTATCATCACCCCCCCCCAAAATCAATAGGAACACAAAACAATTGCAAGCAAGCATAGATAAGAAAAGAAACCTAGCATTTGCAACAAACATATGGTTGAGCAACATGTAAATGAGGCAACCTAAGAATAGGCACAACCAAAATGATGTGTGTGAGTCACTTCAAAGAACTTGAGAATACTAATATAAGGATGAGAATTATGCATCAACATAGTATTGAGTAAATGAGATACAAGGTGCAAGACATGTCCTTCCCACACATACGAAGTTAAGCAGGTCACACACACATCAAGCAAACGGGTTCACAAGTTCACTGATATGAAAATTTAAGAATCAAAGCTTGTGACAACCCATGGTGAAGATATGAAATAATAGGCTTGTAAAGACAAGCAAGAGGACAACAATCTTCACCAAGCATGAGTGCACTAAGATGCAAAGGGGTAAGACATGCACTCATATGACAAATGCTTACACGGAGCCACCAAAGATATAACAATAGGATGAAATAGTGGACATGAAAGAATAGGGATATAAACTAGAGATGTAACTTCTCTCATGTGTATAATATTCTAGATAGATGACAATCATGTTGATATATATCCGCAAAGAAGGATGTACACATGACATAGTTACAAAAGGAAAGAATAAGATATCCAAACGAGAGTCATAAAATATACCAATGAGATCTTTGCTTGAAAGTATAGCACATGGATTAATATTATCTTATTGAATATTAATGAACTCCAAACACACAACCATCAAAGACATCACAACTAGCAACAAGAGATCATTATTGGGATGTTTTGAGTATGGAAACAAGTATCACAAGAATGAGTCAAGACATTCATGCCATGATGCATCCTACACAAGGTTGAATGCAAGAAATGTATGCATGAAGTAAATACTTGTTACCGAGAAAGCATTGGCATGAAGTAGAAGATCAATAAAATGTCCAAGCTTGGCTCTAATTTCCTCATAGTGCCACCACCTTCATGAAGAAGCCAAGCACCCAATGTTTCTCAAATGTACCTAAAACAATTTAAGTACAATATGGTCCCCAAACTTATTGGGTCCGAAGTAGTTAGCATAACTAAAAACGTAGGGCAAAACCATTTAAATATGTGCATATGGATATGGATTTGAATTTCATGCACATCTTAACTATTAAGGATTAGATGGATTTACCTTATATATTGGATCAAATAAGGCAAACAAGGCATGTAGATATGCACATAATAAATATGCATGCACAAGCCTACCAAGATCCAAAGAGATACAAGTAAGACAAAAGAACACATAAACCATGAATACTCCAATAACGTCATAAATTATTCATGTTGTCCAAATTGCATCGAAGTAACAACTCAACATATGATAACGCACAAAGTTCTACATCTGAACTAAGCAAACCAATGAGCATGTGAATACACATTGCACAACTCTCATAGGCATATCTCATTCAAGTGGATATAAGATAGTACAAGCAATGAGATAACTACCTCCCATAACTCCATAAAACCAGGAAGATGAACTCAAACAAAGGCAAGGGAGAATACCGGGAGGCAAATGGATTTCTCTGCTAGATATAAAATGCAAGCTGAAACAAAACCCGAGAAGAAGATGATCAACAAATTCTACCACATGAAGGAATACCAAGTTTAATTATATCAAGGATAACATTCGGTGACAGAAAGCAAGAATATGTAAAATCAAATTCAATATCTAAAGCATGTGAGAAGAGTTTTAGAATTAAACACAGTGCTTGGATATCATATTCATGACATTCCAATTAGGTAGATAATCATGCATAGCAATAATTGGAATGTCTTAAATCAAATGCTTTTCCAAATATAATTTTTAAGATAAACCATGGGTAAAAACCACACAAGAATATCATACTCAAACAAAGCATTGCATGCCACAGAGATATAAGGTAATCTCAAATATGAATTCGAAGTGGCAAGCCTCAGTTGTTCACAATCACAAGGATTGTGATATGCACAAAGCACATCACTCCCCCATAATGTGATTTTTCATATATTATTAACAAGGGGCAACTGAAATCGAACCAAAGATAATTAATGAATGAGAATTTGAATTTCAAATGAGCTTAACATACCACATGGTAACTAGATAATATTGCACTAACAATACTAGGTGGTATCCCACATATATACACATTTAAAGTTTGTGATATGCATAAACATAACACTCACCCATAATGTGATGATCCATTAATATCTCCCAAGAGCCAAATAAGATTCACCTAATGAATGAATAAAAGCTCGGAACCACACACACAAATATATGAAGTGCATTGCGACCTACACATGATAGATAACTCAAATCAAGCATACTAGGAAGCATGACATATACAAACACATGCTAGGTATAAAACCTAAACATGAGAGGGACTAGTAACTTTCAATGTAGACAATATAAATAACAAGTTACCGCCACGAGGGGCATTGGAATGACAAATATGATGATAATCCACTTGACTTGGCTTGAACCATAATACATGGTGAAAATAATTTTTCTTCATGAATTAGCCAAGTCTCCAATGTCCTCCACACACCTATTGATAAAGTTTGAGCTTGATGGTCCCCAACCAAGTTGGGGCCTAAGAAGTTCGTCACAATAGGTTTGGCAACCCAAATGATCTTATCTACTTTCAAACCACTTTGGGCACCAACAAACTTGGCAAACAAATTGCCAACATTATCCTTTCTAAGTAAATAATGATCATTGAAAATTGGAGGCTTAGAGACATTACCGTTGGGACATGATGAAGATATGTGTCACTTCTCGCGGCAAATATAGCAACATATGCTCCCCTTTCTATTCTTCTTTACCTTCTCAACTTGGGAAGCATTAACTTGATTCGTCAAAGGTATTGGCCTTTCTTCAACTTGAAGTTGAGCTTGAGGCCGCTTCCCTTGTTGCTTCTCATTTAAGGCCTTCTTCTTTGATGGAAAAGATCTAACATGGTGTCCAATCTTTTTGCACTTAAAGCAAGAAATGTTGGACTCATTCTTGGCTTGGTCTTGTACCCTTTTCTTGTTCGTGGACTTCTCCTTGTTGGAGTGAAAATCATGTCCATCATCACACTTTTCCAAGTCTTTCTTCAAACTAGTGACTTGGGCCTTGAGCTCATTAAATTTCTCTACATGGTTAGTTTCAACACTAGAAACAACATGACTAGTGGAAGTAGAAACTTCATGGTTAGAGCAATAAGACAAGGTGAGCAATTCATCATGAGATGTACCAATATCATGTAGAGATGAATTGCAAGGACTAGCACATGGCAATAAGGCATTTAGAGTAGAAGATGTGCTAATATCCATATGATAATCACACAATTTTACCTTGGTGACCATAGCCTCATGAGCTAACTTTAGCCCATCATGAGAGATTAGAAGATCCTCAAGGGTGTCTGAGAGCTTTTCATGACTTTCTTCCAATTTCCCATAATTTCTAGTTAGCAAATCAAGTTGAGTCCTAAGCTCAACATTTTCCTTCAATATCGATGCTTCACACAAGATAGAGTTAGTAGCACAAGCATCATTATCAATATGAGAGGAGCATGTAGAAACTCGAGACTTCGCATGAGTAGCTTGAAGTTCCTCATGAGACTTAAAGAGTTTGATGATCTCTCCTTTGACATTCTTGTAGCCAAGATCAAGGTGCTCAAAATCATCTTTAAGTTTATAATGAGTAATTTCAATCTCTTCTTTTGAAGACCTCAAGTCACTAAGAGATTGATGAGCCTTAGCAAGTTCATGTTCAAGTTGTTCACTTTTCGCTTGCTCGTTAAGAAATAAATCATTACGTTTTTCAAAGCAAGCAAGGACATCTTGGAACCTTTTATAAGTGTTATTATTAGATCTATGAAGAGTTTTCCTAATCTCATAGAGATTTTGAGTCAAGTCATCATCATCTTCCTCATTACAACTATCATCATTATCACTAAGAAAAGATGATACCTCATCATTACCTCTTGCCATGAGGCACATGTGGGTAAAGGGTGTTGATGTTGATTATTTTGGAGAAGAGGGATCATCATCAATCAAATGTGCCCCATTCTTCTTGCTTTCCTCTACATGGTTGGTTTCACAAAGAGAACTAGAGGGAATCAAGGCATTTCGAACATGGCGACACAAACGAGCAAGCATCCCATTGCAAGAATTTATGAGTGAATCATTAGATGATATCCATGGACTAACATCACAAGAATGTATGACATTTTTGGTGCTAGATGTGATCAAGTGCATGGAATCTACAATACTAGCATTTACACGTAAAAGATCATCAATGACATTGTCAACATCATCATCATACAACATTTCTCCACTCACCTTGTCATTACCTTGTGACAAGCCACATGTTGGCGAGGTGGAAGATGTTGAAGTGTCTAGGCAATCGGATGTGAAAGCAATAGAGAGATCTTCATGATATAAAAAGGTGGAGAACTCCTCCATTACTTCCTTCCAAATAGCATTGACTCCCACAAGGTTGGACCCACCATATGTAACTTCAAGTTTGGTCCAAGCCTCATGAGCCAACGAACAAGTCGAGATTGACTTGAACACCTCAAAGGATATAGCTTGGTGAATGGCACTCAAAACTTGACAATCAAGATGCATATCCTCAAGTTATGAAGATTGCCCATCCTTTAGATTTGAATCCCCTACAACAAAAATCCGCAAACCATTTGGACCCATGGCCCGAAAGTGACAAAGCATGCGTAATCTCCACATAATGTATGCCATTAAAACATAATGTGTCATCGTGCACTAGTTCACTAGTCGACATCATTACTCTCTAGGAGGTGAGGCCTAATAAGGAGAGACCTAGCTCTGATACCAATTGAAAGGACCACGATGTCGCCTAGAGGGGGGTGAATAGGCGTTTTAAAATCTTTTACTAATTTGGCTATATCCTAATGCGGAAATAAACTAAATGGATACTTTTCAAGCACAAATCCTAAATATACTAGGCTCACTAAGTGCACCAACAACTTAGGATAAACAATATGAGAAGAACGAGGATATGAGTAAGCACAAGTAAGTTACACAAACTTACTCAATGTATATCACAAGATATGGAAATGAATAATACACACAACTATAAGTAAGCAATACAAGCTTACACAAGTTAAGTCACCAGATATGGAAATGAATGTTACAAGCTAGCAATTCACACTAAGCACAAGATAGAACAATAGTAGCATGTATGAATTGCAGACTATAAAGTGTTGGCCTAAATAATCTCTTTGATATGCTAACCAACACAATATAATGAGGACAACAAGATATAGTGAATGCAAGGTCAAGTGACCAAAGTAAACCACAAGTAGTGGCTAGGGTTAGAAATAAGCGAAGACACGTAGACGAGGATGTATCCCGATGTTTTCTTCCTTGGCGGGAAGCTAGTCACCACTGGAGTGATGGATGTTACCACGAAGGCACACCAACGCCACGAAGGCTCACCCTATTCTCCCCTTGAGATATCACCACGAAGGCGATTCTCAACCACTAGTGGTAGACCTTGAGGCGGCCTCCAAACCTTCACAAAATTTCCGTGGGACAAATCACAAGTTGATTCCTCACCGGCGCACTCCTACCGCCTAGGAGTCTCCAACCTCCAAGAGTAATAAGATCAAGGGGGAAATGCTCAAGACATGCTCAAATCACGAATTCCTTTGATCACAAGAGGGAGAGGGAGTGGATCTATCACTTGCTTGGGAAATCTCTCAAGAACTCTCACGAATCTCACCAGGATCTAAGATTTGGTGTAGAAGAAGTGAGAGGGAGCCACATGGCTTTTCTAGGGTTATTTGGGATGAAGTGGTCAACCCTCTACCGGATTGGTAGAGGGGTATATATAGCACGCCGAGAAAACTAGCCATTTTTGAGTAAGTGGGTGAGACGGGCCGGACATCCGGGCAAGGGCCAGACATCTGACGGCTGAGAATTGCACGCACACATATGAAAAACAGAGGCTAGATTACAGGGCCCAGACATCTGGCCAAGGCTCGGACATCTGGCCAAACTTGGGTCCTCGGACATCCGGCCAAGTGCCAGACATCCGGCGGGCACAACCAACATTTCAAACAGGTTCTGGACATAGTCAGGCCGGATTTCTGGGAGGATCCCGGACATCCGGGGTGACCTGACAGCCCAGACATCCGGCAAAGTCCCGGATATCCGGCCAAAGAAAAACAGCAGGAACCCCAAAAGTAAAACATGCATAACTTTCACATCTGGACTCTGATTTTGATGATCTTGGGCTTGTTTTGAAGCTATGGAAAAAGCCCAGGTCCTCACATAGATAACCATCCAAGATGAACCAAAATGGAGGACGCAAATTATGCAAAGCTTTTATCATGTATTTGGGTAACCTATTTGCCTTTGGATTTTCTTTGATAGATGTATAGGCATATTGTAGTTGTACTGGATAGAAGTGAAATATGCCTATCTTTGAATATGATGTGAGGAAGTAGAAATAGAAGATGTTGACTTGAGCAAATCTATCACTAACCCCTTTGATCCCCTCTTAATAGTGCGGTATCCCTATAACTCAAGAGTCATAAAAGAACTATACTAGATAGCTTTGAGAAACTCATTCTTGAGCATATATCCTTTTCGATGGTCATTAATCCTCACAACTAAAGCCAAAGGAACTAATATCTTTGACTAAAGCATTCCATTTGAGCTTGGTGTTGACGTTTATGCTTGGTTCAAGTCAGAACAATGAGCTTGATCATTACACTTGGTGAAGACTTCAAATAGCTCCCCCATAAGCCATGTGGGGAGCATTGCATTGTATTCGTCTTCATATGTTCGTCATGTGATCATCCACAAGATTTAAGCATGTAATCCTTCAGGATGGCTATCTTCAACTTGCCCTTGTCAACCATGATCATCAACTCTTGATGTCATCCTCTCGTGGGCACTTGAAATCTTTCTCTTGATGTAAGTCCATGAGAATCACCTAACCCTCATAGATATAGGAAACACATAGACTGGGTTAGTACACAAAGCGCAATTGACAAATTCTTACCATACCACAAGATCCCATGTGGTACATGATTTGCGCTTGTGTGTGGACCATCTTTGAATTCAATCTTCGATCTTCGTCTTGGTCAACAATTATCTTTGCTCCATGAATAATCTTGATGCACAACTATATGTATATGGCGTTCATTCAGAATCCATTCAGTCTCCTTCTTGCATCACCCATGGAACAAACCTTTCTATATAACTTGATGTCATTGTTTCTTCATAGGAATTGTCATTCATTATCAAGTCTCAATGCATTGCAAATGGAACTTTCTTTCAAATGTATATCTCAATGCAAACATTAGTCCATTAGGATTGTCATTTAATTACCAAAACCATACATGGGGACTACATGTACTTTCACCCGGTCTCCCAACTACCACCATGAGACCGGTAAAATAGAAAACCCTACCAAGGCCGAACCTTTGCCTTGCGCATTGTCCACTTGAGCTAGATGATGACGATCTTGTCCTCTTCAAGATGGACCACCTTTCTTGATTGCGCTGGCTTGGTCAAGACTAATAGATTGCTCCCCCATACTCCACTATGGGTGAGCCATTGTTCTGCACATCTTCACAAGTCCATCGTCACCACAATGGACGTCAAGCTTCAAGCATGATCTCTCCGTGATGCTTCACTTGAACATGCACACCGCAAACTTGATGACGATCACCACTTGATGTGATCCTCCATGGGTTGTCTGAGATCTCTTCCTCTTGACGCAAGCCCATGGAAATATACCTAACCCCACAACGAACTCTCATGTAGACATTGGGATAGTACACAAAGTGTAATGGACAATGCTTATCATACCATGGGATCACTTGATCCCTCCTGGTACATATTGTATGCTTTGTATTTTGATCAACTTGATTCACTCTTTGACTTAGTCTTGATTAACCTTGTATCTTCTGTTATCTCTTCATAAAGATGATGTCTTGAAGGTAAACATGAATGTTCACACAATCTTCTTCTTCAAGACATGCTTGCAATAAGATCAACTCTCGCATGACCAATCTTTGGATAAATCCTTGAATACCGCCTTGGTCACCTTATAAACTCCTTGAAACAAACACATGTACTTCAAGAAGTGCCTATGGACAAATCCTTCGAATATAACTCAAGGCAACCATTAGTCCATAGGGATTGTTAACAATTACCATAACCACATATGTAGATATATGCTTTAACAGGTGTTGACCATGGGGATTTTTGTGTGGAGGAGGAATGGAGAATGCGAGAGCCTACTGAGGCGAGGAGCCCCTGGACACTTTGTAGGTCAGTGCCCAGGGGACAAGGGGGACTGTAGGTCAGGTCCCGGTCACTTTAGATGATGATGTATGACAGGCAAACAGTGCATACTTTATCAACAATAGTGGACATGTGATGGCATGTCTTTTCCTCGTCGGGTCAGATGTGACGTCGTAGTTGACTTTGGACAACTGGCTGGTCAGAGCAGCCAGCCGCCGGCGTGAGCCAGGGCAGACGGGCGCCCTACCCGACTCGTCGTTTTGGGACTACTCAAGGGTCTTCCCGCCGACAAAGCTCTTGCCAATAGGTTTCCTTTTCATCTTCGAGAATCTTCTCACAATTCCTAATCACTCCTATCTCTAGACTTCATCTAAAATAGACTAGATAAAATTGTTAGTCCAAGACATAATTTATGTTGTCATTAATTAGCAAAACCTCCAAGGGAGCATTTGTTCTTTCAATTGCCCCCTTTTTGGTAATTGATGACAACATACAACCAAAGCTTCAATTTAGTGTATATAGTAATATGTGATAGCTTTGAGAGACATATGACTAAAGCAAGCTCCCCTACAAGTGTGCAATTCCTTTCAACGAATGGTTGCTTTCAGAATGCATGAATACACACATGGCATAGAAGACATGACAAGTCATATGTACCGGCTATATGCATCAAACATATATGTGAATGAAGTATGTCAATGTTCATGAATCACTCTTGCAAACAATACGTGCAAGAAGTAAGATATTTTCCTGAACATGAAGAAGATGCTTATACTTACCTTGAAATGTTGGAGAACCCTAACTTAGAGAAACGTACTTGAGAAAACAGGGTTGTTTCTTTCATACAAATGCAAGAGATTTCAACTGTACCAACATATGGAAGACACGTAGGAAATAGTATTCTCTTAAGATTGACATGTATCCAAGAACATATAGAACTTTCTCCACTGAGTATGGATTTTCTTTCTTCCCCTCCACCTGAATCTTAGCATGTCAATATTGGGAGTAGTAGGGTGAGACAAGTCTAACACACATAGTCCGTCAAATCCATATCACATAGTCTCTCTCCCTTAAATATTCTTGATGTGGTCTCTCCCCCTTAATTTGTCTCCCCATTTGGATAGAGTTAAGATTTGATATTATCCCTTTGGCATAAATTTTCAAGAAGGAACAAAGGTTAATGGATCCTATAGAGAAGGGTCATAGAGCACTATCTTGAAATAAATTAAGATTTGGCAAAGAAATCTGTTAAAGCAAATTCGGAGGCTCCAAGGCAAGTTGGATCGGTAGGACCGAAATGAATATTGAAGCTCAGAGGAATATCAGTGGCATCGAAGTGTTGCCACGCCCAAGATGCGATCCTATCCTTATTTTGGCACAAGGGCCTTGACAGGGATAGAAGTGCATCTCGTCGTGTTGCAAGAATGGATATCATTACATGTACATGTACAGAAGGGATGAGTATATGGAATTGGCTTACACTCGCCACAAGCTACATCAAGATCACATCAATACAATAACATACTCAACCATCATACATAAGAGCAGGGTCCGACTACGGACAAAACCAAACGATAAAATGACATCCATCCTTGCTATCCCAGGCTGCCGTCTGGAACCCATCCTAGATCGATGGAGAAGAAGAATAGCTCCAAATCAAATCAAGCATCGCGCTCACATCAAATCATCGCATTACCTGTACCTTAAACTTTTGTTGTAGTAATCTGTGAGTCACACGGGACTCAGCAATCTCATTTCCAAGGGTATCAAGACTATTAAAGCTTAATGGGTGAGGTATGGTTAAGTGCTGCGGCTGCAGCAAGCGACTAAGCATTTATTTGAGTGGCTAACTTACGAATACATAAATTAAAGTATGGTGGTCTATGCATAACGGACGTGAACTAGTAATGATCACTCACTGATCCTAAACACCTACTTACGTCAAACATAACCCCACCGTGTTCTCTCCCAGATAAGGACTCACGAGAAGAGACTGTCATGGTTACGCACACAGTTGGTGTATTTTATTAGAGTTTACTTGAATTTTGCTATGACCGGGTGTTAAACAAAGTATCCAAGTTTGCCACATAACCGCAGGCACAACTTTTCGAAAGATTTAACCCTGCAGGGGTGCTCCAACTCATCCATCACAAATTAACCACACGCCGTTGGAACAACCTCGACCACGGATCTCGTGATCATCCTAGGCAATTCCACAGGAAGACCACACCTCGAGATAGCCCGAAGTAAAACGGAATTCCTCACGCAAGACGTTCGAGAAAGGTAAAACAAATCCAGCAAGGCCGCCCGGCGTACCGACAAAACCTGATAAGATCCGCGTATCTCGTAATTAATGTACGGCCGGATGGGTAAGACATTGGGTTGGATGAGACCCCAGGTGACCAGGGGACGCCGGACATCGCCCGGTTTGGACCAACACTCATGAGGAGCACTGGCCCGGGTTGTCGATTAGTTTTCCACGGGTGCCGGCGGGTCCCTATGCAATTTTATTAGTTATTAGGCAAATGTAGTACCAATGTTGGGCCTTGCGAGACAAGCTTTATCCTAAAATGAAAATCAAGGGGGTCCCCATAACAATCCCGAGCATGTTAGGAGCGCTCAATTATGGAACATAACACCGATTCACAAGTAACTAGGATGGCAAGAGTGGAACAAAACACCGAGCAAAAGGACAGACCTTCCACCCTTTACCAAGTGTATAAGTGCATTAAATTAATTAGGAGTCATATTGTGATAACAAAAGAATGTCCATGTTGACACATGGAAGCAATTGCACCTGTAGCTAGAAATGCTATAAGAAGGGGCTGAGCAAGCGGTAACATAGCCAAAAAAAGGTTTGCTAGGAAGGTGGAGGGTTAGAGGCTTTTCATGGCAATGTTGGGAGGCTTGACAAACAAGTGGTAGGTAGCAAGACATAACGATAAAAAGCAAGACAACTAGCATGGAAATGTGTCATCTTGCCTGAGATCCCGCTTGGAATAAGAACGAGTCCATGAAGAAGACGAACCAACGTAGTCGAACAAATCCTCACACTCAAAACGCATTCAGAACTCTATCGAGAAGAAGCAAATCGAGAACAGACAATCAACACATGATACACCACAACATATGCATGATATGATGCGCAAACAAATATGATGCATGTCCGGTTTAATTATGCAAGGCATGGCATGGTATGGCAAGAACCACAAACAACTCATACATATTAAATGAAGTTCAATATGCAACGAGTTGCATATTGATGAAACTCCATGTTCTAATTATTCAGTTCACTCTTGTTTAGGTACTCATCAATATTAAATGTCGTTAAACATGGCAAGAGAGGAAGCATAGGTAAACTACATCACCTAGGCACTTTACATGAGGCCGGAAGCAACATATAGCATTTCCGAAATGACCACACATGCATATTATTTCCGAAGCTAAACTGGCCCTCTGCGCCTTATAACTAAAGCATGCCCGAGGCGATGGATAGGGGGAGAGGGGCAACTCACCCATGAGCTTGGCCTGGCTCGGCTGAGGCGCTGGCTCGTGCTGGCCGGCCCACGCGCGCGGGAGGGCGAGGCCCACAACAGGCAAGCGATGCGCTCGTCATCTCTCTGCTCACGCCCGAGCAGAGGACGCCAGGCGGGCGAGCCGGCCATGGCGCGGCTGGGCAAGGGCCGAGGACGGGGAAGGGGAAGGCCGAGGAAGGGCGTCGGGGTTCGGATCCGACCTTGGGGTCGCCGGATCTGGGTCGGAGGTCAGCGGCGGCGGCAGCAGCTCAGGGACCGGCGGCGTCCATGGCGGGGCTGCTCCTGCGGGTAGAGAAGAAGAGACAGAGGTGAGAGGGAGAGGGAGGAGAAGGGGAAGAAGGAGAGGGAAGCGAGGAGGTCTGGCCAGGGGGCTCCGGTGGCGGCACGCGGGAGGAGACCGGTGGGAGGCAGCGCTACGAGCTTTGGGGTCGGGGCGCCATGGGAGGCTCGGGCACTACGGGGCTTGGCGGTCGTCGGACATGTCCGGTTTCATCGCGGACATGTCCTGTAGGCTGCAGGGCCGAATTCCTGGTCTCTAATTGCGGATCTGGGGGCTAAAAATGGAGGGTGAGGAATGGATTTCGGGATTGGAGGGAGATGGAGCTAGCAGGTGGAGGTTTTTGAGGGGGGTGGCTGCAAATTTTACATGGGGGAAACCCTAGAGAGTGAGGGGGCTCTCTCCATGGAGGGGGGTTAAATAGGGAATGGCACTAGGGGGGATGGACCTCGTTTGTCCGATCGCGATCCGATGACCACGAACGGAGGGGAAGCTAGGTTGGGCTAGTGGGTTGTGTAGAGGGGTGTTGGGCCAAGATGAGAGGGAAATGTGAGGCCCGTGACATGATCTAACAACACCGAAAACGTTCGCTAATAACCGATGATGGTGCCGCTATGGTTGCCCGTTGGGGTATCAAACAAACTCAGAATGTGATGAAATTTGGCAGGCGGTCCACCTACAATATAAGAAGGCCGCACACCAACTTTTGACCAAATCCAGGAATATTTTTAGCACGCCTTTTAAAACATTTCTTTAACGATGTCACAGGCACGTGCGTGTGTGGTTGGTCTCGAAATGGTCGAGGACAAGAATAGAGAGAACCGACGACTACGAACAGATGCAAGTTTTCGAAAACAAGTGACGATGCAATGCATATGATGCGAATGATGCGATCATGAATGCAACAACTAAACAAAACACAAACGAGAATGAAAATAAAAGAGGAATCTTCTGGAGTGTCGGTCTCGGGTTGTTACAAGTGTTTCATCCCAATTTCACCGAGAAACCATTGTATGGTATAACTGCCATATAGGTGACGCCGATTCGTTTTAATCGGAGATTCTGAGTTGCAAACAGAAACTTGGCAAATGCATCATTGGACAATTTGCCAAAGAGTTTTTTCGGAAAAGTTGACAAGATTTACAAGAAAATTTTAATATGATTTGCAAGGAATTTATAATAAGGTTTGCAAGGAAATTTCAACTAATATTTGCAGGGAATTTTCAACTAGATGAAGAATTAAAGGTTGCAAGAAAACATGCAACTAAAAGATGGACCAACCAAGAAACTGCATCTAGTTGATGGTCGGTGACTAGGTCACCTATATTAGAGTATATTGACTTAGGAGCCAAATGAGAACACTTGATCATAGGTCATACTCATCGTTAAGCTCAAAAAATGGTGTTACCATTTTCCGTTTAAGCATTTTGATGTTTTCATATCAGTTTGAAATTCTTTGACTCATGACTTGGAGTAAAGCTCCTTCAAGGATATGATTACATGCCTTTGAGTGATGTTGATGATGTAAGCATGTAGGTGGCTTGTTGTGGATGCTCAAGTGTTGGATTTTGGAGCTATCCTTCTTTATTTGAAGTAGATCCTCCTACACAGGTTAGTCATGCAAGGAATAACATGAATATATCCAAATGACAAGAATGAAATTTTGTATCAATGTTTGTAGAGGATATAGTTCCTCTGTTTCTAAATAATTGTTGTTGGGGAGAACAAGACTTGTTCTCCCCAACAACAAATATTTAGGAACAGAGGGAGTGGTTTATAGTGTCTTGTTCCTTCATCATAAAGAATGGTTGTTGATACTTGGTCATGACAAGGTTGCTTATAGTTTGAGTTGATAGCAATCTTGTGGAGTGTAATCCATACTAGTGCCTACAAAATGGTTAGATGCAACACAAGGGAGCATAGTTCTCCAAGATATGAAATAGTATTATGTCAATATTAGCAAGGAATAGTCATGTAAGCTCGTGCCCTTGCATACATCCGGGTGAGTCTCTAGAACAAGTTTGAAGCATCTATGATGTTCAAATCACCCCTAAAGTGACAAAACACTTTCTCATCAAGTGTTTTGTGAAGATATGTGCTAATTGCTTGTCGGTACGAACATGTTTGAGATTAATATCTCCTTTGGCAACATGATCACGAATGAAATGATGACAAACTTGTATATGCTTAGTTCGAGAATGTTTCATGGGATTGTGTGCAATCTTTATAGCACTCTCATTGTCACAAAACAATGGAACATTTTTCACATGTATTCCATAGTATTTAAGAGTTTGCGTCATTAGCAATTGCACACAACAAGATCCGTCGGCGGTAGATAGAGATACGGATTTTTGTTTCTTGGAGGACCAAGACACAAGTGATCTCCCAAGAAATTGATAAGTACTCGAGGTGGATTCTCTATCAACCTTTTCGCCAACATAGTCCGAGTTGGAATAGCCCATAAGGTCAAATGAAGATCCCTTGGGATACCAAATGCCAAAGTTTGGTGTATGTATCAAGTAACTCATAATTCTTTTCACGGCCTTAAGATGGCATTCTTTGGGTGCCGCTTGATATCGGGAACACATGCACACACTTAGCATGATATCAGGGCGAGAAGCACAAAGGTATAGCAATGAACCCATCATTGATTGATAAATTTTTTGATCAACCGATTCGTCCCCCTTAGTGAGGTCAACATGTCCACTTGTAGGCATGGGGTTTTTCATACCTTTTCACTTTTGCATGTTGAACTCCTTGAATAAGTCCTCGGTATACTTTTTTTGAGAGACAAACAAACCATATCTCGTTTCTTGATTTGCAAACCAAGGAAGAATTTTAGCTCACACATCATAAGCATCTCATATTTCTCGGCCATCAACCTCGAAAATTTCTCACTAAAATGTGAGTTAATAGATCGAAAAATCATATCATCCACATTAATTTGGCACCCAAATAATTCACCATTAACTCTTTTAGTGAACAAGGTTGCATCAATTTTACCAATTTTGAAACCCTTTTCTATAAGAAACTTCATTAAGAATTTGTACCAAGCTCGGGGGGGGGGGGTGTTTAAGACCATAGAAAGCTTTGTGAAGTTTATAGACATGATTATGTTTCTGAGGGTTCACAAAATCGGGAGGATGTTTAACATAGAATTCCTCCTCAATTTCACCATATAGAAAAGCACGCTTGATGTCCATTAGGTAAAGTGTAATATCATGGTGATTGGCATAAGCAAGAAGAATGTGAATGGATGCAAGTCTAGCAACGGGGGCGTATGTCTCACCATAGTCCATACCTTCTACTTGAGTGTAGCTTTGAGCCACAAGATGAGCCTTGTTGTGTACTACTCGTCCATCTTGATCTTGCTTGTTGTGAAACACCCATTTTGTTCCAATGATGTTATGTCTGTCCCTGGGTTTCTCCACTAGAGTCCAAACTTGATTCCTCTCGAAGTTGTGTAGCTCCTCATGCATGGCATTCACCCAATCTGGGTCTTAGAGAGCTTCTTCCACCTTCATAGGCTCAATGCTAGAGATAAATGAGTAATTATCACAATAGTTAGCTAAGCGAGTTTTAGAGCGGGTGATTCTTCCGTTTCTTATGTCACCAAGAATTTGCTTTAAAGGATGATCCTTGTCCACTGTTGCTCAAACTCAAGGTAGCTTTTGCTTGTTGGGCGGTGGAGCTTTCTCATCATCTTCTTCTTCTTTGTAGTTGTTGATGTTGTCATTCCCTTGTGAAGGTGGTGAAGGAGGCCGAGATGGATCATCTTGATGTACTTTTTGACTCTCTTCATCTTGTCGTGTACCACTTTTGGATGCATCCATGTTATATTGTCGTTCACCTTGACCTGAGGTAGGGGCTTCCACTTGAATTGTTGAAGTACTTTCCTTCATTACCATGGGACGAATCTTGCCTATGGACAAGTCTTAGATTTCTTTTGAAGATTCCTTATCTCCTACATCATTTGAAAATTGTTCGACTTGTGAACCATTTGTTTCATCAAACTTCACATCTATCGTCTCTTCAACTTTTCAAGTGAAGTTGTTGTAGACACGGTAAGTGTGAGAGTTTGATCCGTAACCGGGTCCGAACCCTTCATGAGATTTAGGAGCAAATTTAGAGCAACGATGCTTATCAAGAATGTAGCACTTTGAGTCGAACAACCGAAAGTATCCAACCTGGGGTTTGTTACCGGTGAGTAGCTCATATGCTGTTTTACCGAGAAGCTTGTGTAGACTGAGTCGGTTTGTTGCATGACAAGTTGTTCCATTGCTTCCGCCCAAAAGTGTCGTGGAGTTTTGTACTCGTCGAGCATCATCCTTGCCATCTCTATGAGAGTGCAGTTCTTCCTCTCAACCACTCTATTTTGTTGAGGCGTGTATGTAGCCGATAACTCATGTGAGATACCTTCTTCGTCAAGAAAAGTATCCATATTTGTGTTCTTGCACTCCAATCTATTGTCGCTCAAAAAATTATTGATCTGCACTTCAAACTGATTTTGAGCTTTCCAAGTGAAGTTCTTGAAGTTCTTTTGAATCTACGACTTATCGTCAAGAAAGAATAACCAAATAAATCGGGAAATTCATCAACTGTAACTAAATAAAAGGAGTTTTCACCAAGGCTCTCGTAAGCATTGGGACCAAAAAGATCCATATGAAGCATATCGAGTGGTGTCGGGGATAATACCCCGCGGTATAACCCGGGCTAAAGTATGACCCGACCAGGACTTGGCGAATTACTGGCGCCCCGACCGAGCTTGGCGATTCATTGGTGACCCTGCAAGAGGTATGACCCTGCCCATCATGTGGTGGCTCATAGGTCACCTCTATTACCGGGTCGCAGGACGATCAGGCCCAAGGCCTAGCATGCAAGCCGGCGCAAGGCAGCTCATGGACGGGCGTGGAGGGTCGGCTCATAGAGAAGGCCCAAAGAGAGGAACGATTCCCTCACAAAGGAAAAAAGACCCAGATTAGGATTCAAGAGAGACTAGTCCTAATCCTACTCCCAGTAGGACTCTACATGTAAACCTACCACTTCCACCTATACAAGGAGGGGTAAGGTGCCCCTAGAGGAAGAGGTGGAACTAATTAGAGATAGACAGATCAAAACCTCTCGAGATTAGAGGTAGCGATCTCGCTCCCTTGTAATCAAGGTCTTGCTCATCATTAATATAGACACAAAGCAGGGCGTAGGCTTTTACCTCCATTGGATGGGCTAAACCTAGGTAAACTCGCGTGTCTCGATTCCGACCAACCCCTCTCAAGCCGCCACATTGTTGCGATGGCCTCACACCTAAGTTCTCTCACGAGGACATCTTGTCGTGACAAAACCACGACAGTTGGCACGCACCGTGTGGCCAGCGCACAATGGTGATATGTTCTTGAAGGGAACTCTCCAAGGAATTCAGAAGCTCGTAATTGATTTGATGAAGAAGAGATGACATGGCAACCCGCCATGGGGCAACCTTGGTCAGAGCCGGCAAGATTATCATTTTGTGTTGAGAGTCCTGATTATCTTCATATCTTGTAGTAAAAGATTTGAGAACAGAGAAATTTTAGGGTTTGCGTGATATGCGGTCGCCATTCACGCTGTGGCAATCTACCGAAACCGAGACAAAATATTGTTTGGATCTGAGTACTCCTGTTGTACCCGAGGCTTACCGGCTCATTATTACCTGGAAATCAAAAAGAAGAAATAGAGATGGCCATGCCCCGGATGCACGTGGACGTGGATTCGCCAAAACTACCACAGCCCAAGATATGGACAGGGACATGAACTCGGCCTCCGCTGCCCACGTCGCCGACTTCGACCCGAGCTGCCTCGCTGCTGCGACCACACCTCAGCCGCCGCGGTCTCGCCCTGCTCAGCACCAGCTCGCCTCGCCGCCTTGGCTCACCATTGCGCATGCTTTCCTTGGACAGTTCCGCCTTGTCGCCGCCGATGCCGTGCCCCGCCGCTGTTGCGTCTCGCGCGCAGCGCCTTTGGATGCCGCCATCCCATTGGCTCCGCCATGCCGCGCACCACTGCTGCCGCGGCATTGCTCTGCCGGTGTTTGCTTCTGCCCAACATCGCCTCTATTGTGGCCTCACCCGCAGTGCCTATCTGCCCTTGCTGCACCGCGCTCAGGCTCCTCCCCGCCTCGCCTCCTTCTCGGTCCCGATGCGCACTCCGCCGGCGCTGCCTCAGCCCCCTCACTAGCCACCCTCTCTGGCCGCCGGCTCCTAGGCATCCCAGCTGGCGACCCAGGCGTCTCCACCACTAGCTGCTATGGCCTCTTCATGCCTCGCTACTGCGGCTCATCTCGTGCCTACACCAAGCCACTGGGAGCTTTCTTCAGCCACCGTAGCGGGATGCCACCACCGACCGGCTCCGCCTCACCTCCAGCTCACCTCCGCTGCACCCACATCACCAGCCAGCTCTGTGCCACGACTCTGCTGTGCGCCATCCCGCGCACCTGCCGGCCGCGGGCTCCTCGCCACCACTAGCTCCGTGACATGCCTCCACTGCATGTTGTCACCGCGCACCCGCCGGCCGCGAGCTCCCTATCGCCGCGCCTCCGCTGCACACCGTTGCCGAACACCTGCCGGTCGCCGGCTCCCTGTTGCCGCCAACTTTGCTAGCCTCCCTGCTCTGCCCTGCTGCAACTCTGTGCGGTCGGGTGGAGGATAAGGAATGTAAGGAAGGTGGGGGTTGGTAGGATAGGGTAAAAAAACTAAGAAAAGAGATAAGAAGGACCAAGTGCGTTTGCTAGTCCAGTTCTATGTCCGGGTCCATCCGAGCATCCATCCATGTACACCCGACATAAGTATGAGGTGTTATTCGCCCTATCTATTTTTTATATTTATTCATTCAAGAGCAATTACTTGTTCGCAATAACTTTTATATAGGGCGATTATTCGTTATGGAAGCGGCATTATATTGCATATGGTGGGCTCGTGCCAATGTCGCCATAAGCCATCGTCCTCTCACGTCACACCACCCAATGGATGTGCGACGGTCTAGTTTACATCAACATACTAGTGACGCGCTTGCTCACTCAAGCCGCCCAACAGACGCTCGAGAGTCACCGTCCCCATGGTCTGGTCTACATCGACGCACTAGTGCCGCGCTTGCTCACTCAAGGCACCCAATGGACGCTCGAGAGTTGCCGTCCTCACGGTCTGACCTACATCAACACACCGGGCTGCACCTGTGTGCATAAGATGCTTAATGAGCATGCGCAAGTTGCCACTCCTGCAGCCCGGTCTATTCCAACAACTCTAAAGCAAGTCATGATATACTTTCAGCCTCTTACTGGGGAACGTTGCATGGGAAACAAAAAAAATCCTATGCACACGCAAGATCTATCAATGGTGATGAGCATCTAAGAGATGGAGAGTGGATCTACATACCCTTATAGATCGCTAAGCAGGAAGCATTAAGAAACGCGGTTGATTTATTCGAACGTATTCGCGACCCAAATCGCCGAGCTTCCCGCGATCCAATCACGATCCTTCCCGATCTAGCGTCGAACGGATGGCACCTCCGCGTTTAGCACACGTACATCTCGATGATGATCTATGCCTTCTTGATCCATAAAGAGGGAGCAGAGAGGTAGATGAGTTCTCCTGCAGCGTGATGGCGTGGTGGCGGTGGTGGTGGAACTATTCTAGTAGGGCTTCGCCTAAGCACTACCGAAAACTAGAGGGAACGATCTATCGGGGAGAGAGGGCTGCCCTCTCTCCCTCCAGTATATATAGGAGTTAGGGGAGGGAGGCCGACGCCCCTAGGGTTCCTCCTAGGGTGCGGACGAAGTGGGGAGGTGGAGGAGTCCTACTCCAATCCTACTAGGAGTAGGATTCCTCCCCCACTTGGAAACCCTTTTTACCTTTGGGTTTACCCACCCCCTAGCCGCATGCGACTTTGTGTGTGTGTGGGGGGGGGGGGTTGGACAGCCCACCAGGGCCTGGTTTGCTTCCTCCCACAGCCCATCAGGACCTTTGGGGCGACAGGCCCCTCCCGATGCCCCCCGGTACCCTCCTAGCACTCCCGGTACACTATAGAAGTACCCAAAACTTTTCCGGTGACCAAAAAATGACTTCCTATATATAAATCTTTACCTCCTGACCATTTCGGAGCTCCTCGTGACATATGGGATCTCATCCGGGACTCTGAACAACCTTCGTTCACCACCATACATAACTCAATACTACCGAGACATCACCGAACGTTAAGTGTGCAGACCCTACGGGTTCGAAAACTATGTAGACATGACCGAGACACCTCTACGGTCTATAACTAATAGTGGGACCTGGATGCGCATATTTCTTCCTACATATTCTACGAACATCTTTATTGGTTGAACCTCTATGTCAAGGATTCAGTTAATCCCGTATGTTGTTCCCTTTGTTCTTCGGTATGTTACTTGCCCGAGATTCAATCGTTGATATCTGTATAACTAGTTCAATCTCATTACCGAAAGTCTCTTTAATAATTCTATAATACAAGATCCCATGTCTAACACTTTATTCACATTTCTTGCAAGTCTTGTTGTGATGTTGTATTACTGAGTGGGCCCTTAGATACCTCTCCGTCATACGGAGTAATAAAAACTAGTCATGATCCATGCCCACTCAACAGACACCATCGGAGATACCTGCAGAACATCTTTATAGTCACCTAGTTATGTTGCGACGTTTGATACACACAAGGTATTCCTCCGGTGTCAGTGAGTTGCATGATCTCATGGTCATAGGAATAGATACTTGACATGCAGAAAACGATAGCAATAAACTGACACGATCATATGCTACATTCATAGTTTGGGTCTTGTCCATCACATCATTCTCCTAATGATGTGATCTCGTTATCAAATGACATCTCATGTCCATGGCTAGGAAACCTTGACCATCTTTGATCAACGAGCTAGTCAATTAGAGGCATACTAGGGACATGGAGTTTGTCTATGTATCCACAAATGTATCCGAGTTTCCGATCAATACAATTATAGCATGGATAATAAATGATTATCATGAACAAGGAAATATAATAATAACCACTTCACTGTTGCCTCTAGGGCATATTTCCAACACCTTTACCTCCATTGGATGGCTCAATGGATAGGCGTACAAGTTGCCGCCACTACGGTTTGTTTGAACTTCAACAACCAGTTGAGTCAAACCATCGGCCGAGTTACTGACAAAACTCATATGGGATCCTTTGTAACCCGCCATATCAACCTTCCGCGGGTTCATGTTGCGCTATCAATGCCAAGGACATACAATGAGTGTCACAAAGATCATCAACTCCCCGCACGCTTTTGGTTTCAACAAAATTCAGTTATCAGCCATCAACTACATGCGAGTTTATGCCATGGCCAAGTATGGAGAATCTCAAGCCAACTCCTCGGGTTGTCTTAAGATTCAGGGGCTACACAGACATGACTCAACAAATGTTTCTAGTTTCAGAAAATTCAAGAACCCCGGGTCATTGGAGAAAAAATAACCCGATCTCGGGGGCTACTGCCACATTGGTGAAAGCTTAAAGGCTGTCAGAAAATTTCCAGCTGAGAAAGTGCCAAGCAATTTGAGAGTTCTGGCTCAAAAGAAGGATTCTGGATTATCAGAAAAGGTTCCGGTTTAAAACCCCGCTCAAGAGAAGTCTCGCTCACAAAGTCTTGAGATCTCGATACCCAGCTCAACATCTGATTCAAAAGGAATTCATCTCTCGCAAGTTTGAGTTTTCAGGAAATTAAAGGCCGCCAAAGAGAACTAGTTGCTATGATGCGCGGGTCAAACATTGGTATCCTGCCTTATTGGCTTATCATATTATAGGTCACATGGGGGCTTCCAACCCACTGGGTTTAGCTTTCATACCCACTTAACCGGCTTCCATGCCGTATTTGGGTTAAACCTGCCTATTTGCAACTTGCCACTCCACCATATGATCCGCTGAACTCTTATCAATTAATCTCGAAATAAAGACCGTAAACTTTTCAAGACTCTTGATAGTCAATCTTCTAATGAGACCTTGTATTGGTTAAGGTTAAAATGGCGGTTATGTCACGAGAGGGCCGGCCTACAGAAAACTAGGATAAACTCGCTCGTCAACTGTAGTCTCTCCGCTGTGTGGTCCGTTCGTACTCTTTACAGTCAATCTTTTTTAAGACTCTGAACTTGTTAAGGTTAAAACGACGGATATATGTCACGTGAAAGCCAGCTTATGGGTTTTGGGGGTACTCATGCTCTGTTGTAGTCTCTCCGCTATATGGCTCATTCGTACTCTTAACAGTCAATCTTTTTAAGACCCTGAACTAGTTAAGGTTAAAATGAATGATCTATGCCATGTGAGATATGTCCTATGAGGTTTGGGCAGTAATGCCTAAGTTTTTGAAAACAACAAAACTTGAGTTTTTTCTCAATAGTATAAGAACAAGAGTTCATCTCTTTTGGTTGTGCCGTGAAAGCTGACATTTTTATACTCTATTATCATACACATACATCATCATACATTGCAGCATACATTGCATCATCATTGCATCATCATACCACGCATCATATATGCATCGATATCCTGGTTTATGTTGCAAAAGCCGGTTTTCAAACCATGCTATATTATTCAAATCTTAAACAGACAATGTGGCTGGATTTTTATTATGGTTATCATAACCGATATTGGATGATTGAGGTCTTCGAAGCCCCTTAAGAGTAATGGCTATTATTCCCTCATCCAAAAATACCACCTAACAGTAGGGAGCATGGTTCAACATTGATATGCCAAGCATTCAGCAATATCATCCGTATAATGGATATGATTTATTCTGCAATGGAAAGAATAGTCCTAAGTTGCTGTAGGCATACGACCGGCACATGGGGTCTACATTATTCAAGTCTAGTTTATATCGAGTTTGTAAGCCCCATGTTGTTGCAAGCATACGCCACAACACTTGGGGGCTAAACTACTCAGATCGAAAATTTCAAAATTCCCAAGTCACTGCAGGCATATGACCTGGAAGTTGGGGCTAAGGTATTCAGTAGTTGTTTAATGGATTATGAAGTCCAAATTGAAGACTCGGCCCATCACACACTGATGACCCATCCCTTGGGGGCTACACATGTCAAATAAAAGACAATTCGTCTATATCTGGCGACTTAGATGACAACCCAGATTTCTCAACATTCAACACCAAGTTCAAAGTCCCAGGTTGTTGCATGCAAGACAACCCAGCACTTGGGGGATACAAGTAATATTTACATAAAAAATATAAGAACATCCTCAAAGCTATCAATTTGAAGTGATCTAGGTCTCATGTTTTGGTGGAGCCGAAGCATTGAAAGCCGGATCAGCATCACATGGATTTCTTTATTCCCAATAAACATATCAAGTCAACTGGAGTGCGCTTGTTTTGACCCGACATCACCAACGATCATGACCCGACATTGTCAAATGATCATAATCCGATGGAATTTATATAGTCAACCAGGCTTCACAAGTTAAAAGTGGTTAACAATCGACGAATTTATGTTCCCAATTTTTTTATCAAAACCGAAGCAATGGAAAGCCGTTTCAACATCATGTGGTTTTCTTATTCCCAAGATTTTTATCAAGTCAAAGTATTGGAGGCCAACTCAATGGCATATGGGTGTTTTATTTCCAATATTTTGCAGAAAACATGGACCTATAAGATGACTATGAAGACGGCTCATTCATATGCAGAAGAAACCCGGATTTTTCGAGGAGTCACTTCATTGAAATAAGCTGGCCCAGGGAGCAAGCCTGTCACTTAAAATATTTATTATTCTTATTTTAGGAGCTTACCATGAATAAATTCAAGCTAAACTGGGGGCTAATGTCAAGGATATTACCCCGCGGTATAACCCGGGCTGAAGTATGACCAGCCAGGACTTGACGACTTACTGGTTCCCCGGTCAAGCTTGGCAATTAATTGGTAACCCGACAGGAGGTATGACCTAGCCCATCGTATGGCGGCTCATGGGTCACCTCTATTACCGGGTCGCAGGACAACCAGACCGAAGGCCTAGCATGCAAGCCGGCGCAAGACGGCTCATGGACGGGCTTGGAGGTCCAGCTCACAAAGAAGGCCCAAGGAGAGGAACGATTCCCTCACAAAGGAAACAAGACCCAGATTAGGACTGTACATATAAACCTACCCCTTCCACCTATATAACAAGGGGTAAGGCACCCCTAGAGGGAGAGGTGGAAGTGATTAGAGATAGACAGATTAGAAGCTCTCGAGATTAGAGGTAGCGATCCCGCTCCCTTGTAATCGAGATCTTCCTCATCATCAATATAGACACAAAGCGGGACGTAGGATTTTACCTCCATCGAAGGGGCCGAACCTGGGTAAACTCGCGTCTCTCGATTCTGACCAACCTCTCTCAAGCCGCCACATAGTTGCGATGGCCTCACACCTAAGTTCTCTTACGAGAACATTTTGCCGTGAAAAAACCACGAGAAGTTGTCCTAGTAGTCATGATATTCCTTACATGATGACTTCCCCCAACTTGTTTCCCTTCTTGAGAAGAACTATAAAGTCTATCTTTATCAAATTTAACACTTTAACACCAACTATGTGATAACCTTTGATGAGTTTGTCTAGATTACGCATATTAACATGTCCTAGACTTCTCTGTCATAACCAACCTTTAGAAGATTTTGCAATAAAACAAGTGCGAGGTTTGGATCTCTTAGTGAAATCTACAATTTATAGATTGCCTCTATGGAAATTGGTAAATACCATGTTACGATTGTCTCGACGAAACACTTGGCAATCAACTTTAGTAAATAGCACATTGAAACCAAAATCAACAAGTCTAGATACGGAAAGAAGATTGCAGCCAAGGGATTCAACAAGCATGCCATTTTGAATGGAGCTATCATGAGATATGGCCACCTTACTAGGGCCAAGCACCTTACCCTTGGAGTTGTCTGTGATGGTCATGTACCTACGTGGTACATCATTTGGTGTGATCTCATGAAACATGTCTCTATCTCTAGTCATGTGATCGGTGCATCCACTATCGAAAATCCAATCCTTTCCACCGGACATGTAGACTTTGTAGTTTTCCATGAGACTTAGATTCTTCACTGTCTTCTCGAACTCAATGTCAAATTCCTCCTCATCATCATAGTAGCCATATTCCGCATTGTTATCATCAAATGGGATATCATTGTCACAAACATCAAGTGAGTCGTTAGAATTGTGATCATGACAATATTCAAGGTAATGAATCTGAATGGCTTCTAGAATGATATTGTTGATGGTACTAACATCTCCTTTAGCACGCATGAGGTCATGAAGCTCAAAAGACAATCATCAAGCTTGGGATCACTAGGCTTCATTATGTGGAATGCAATAGTTATATGAAGAATTTCATCAAGATTCTTTAAAGATAAATTTGGGTATCTATTTTCCAAATCTTTCCACAAAGTGTGGGCAGAAGTAAAGTTGCATGGAAGCAAGCATGATATTTGATAATCCTCTAATGGTGAGATCGGTAGTCCTTAGATTACATAGCATGTCAATTTCTTCCTCATGAGTAGGATGTAAGGGATCAACGGGAGGTGCATATGGAACATGAATATACTTTCTCAAGTTAAATTAAGCAAATATATCAAGCATTTCCTCTTTCCAATGAACATAGTACTCCCCATTGAGAATAGTCACTCTACATCTAATGCTCCCAAAATTAAACATATCCATCTTCCTCCAATGGAGATAAAACCAAAGAAGTGGAGACAAAAGCTATGATACCAATTGTGGGATCGATAAGATGCATCTATAGTGGGGGTGAATAGACACTTAGCAAGATATATGAGAGGTTTTTGGTTCTGTTGAAGCTTAGGCAGATTTTAGACAAGTTAACTTGCATCCAAAGATTCCTACACATGCAAATCTAGAGATTGCTCAGCGGAAAGTAAACATCATGCATTTGCAAGAAACATAACTGATGGTAGAGTAGGAAGATCAAATGCAATGAAGAGATGGATACTTTTGGTGTGGTTCCAATAGGTGGTACTACCGTACGTACATGTTGATGGATACTTCAACCCATGAAGGGTAATGGCTGCACACGTCCACGAAGGGCTCCACCCACAAAGCGTCCACGAAGAAGCAACATTGCATATTTCACCATGGCTTACGTCCATGAAGGACAAGCCTCACTCAAGATAGATCTTGACAAAGTAGGCAATCTACTTGCCCTTAAAAACTTCTTGGTTCAACTCCACACGATCTAAATGCTCCGAAGGGACACCTAACCAATCAATGAGACACCACTCTTCAAAAGGTAAGAGATGGTTTATAGATGATAAAATCCTTTCTCCAGTGCTTTAAAAGATAGTCTCCTCAACACTCAATCACTCTCTCACGGAATTTGGCTTGGTAGAAGAGTGTGATTGGGTGGAAAGCAACTTGTGCAGGCTAGAAATCAAGATTCATATGGTGGGCATGGAATATCTTGATCTCAACACATGAGTAGGTGGTTCTCTCTCGGAAAATGAATGGTGGAAGTGTTGATTTGTTTTGAGTGTTCTCTCTACGTATGAGATGGGGAGGAGGCGTATATATAGCCATCTCCAATAGTCCAACCGTTACTACGTTATTTCCCAACTCGGTGGAACTGAAGTAAAAACTCAGTTGCATCGATTAGTGTAAAATGTTCCAACTTCAAGCTTTTTGGTGAGACTAATAGAAAACAACTCGGTGAGATTGATTTGCTTGACCTAGGGAAGATCCTCATCTCGGTGACACCAAGATATAAAACCTAGAGGTTCTTAAGTAGAATAACCCGTTTCCACAGTGTTGGCACTGCTTTTATGTGGTACCAAGATGCTAGAGTTTTGGCTTGGGTTGTGTCTTGGTAAACTCGGTGGGGGTCGAGTTGTAAATGTTGGTGGAACCGAATTTGGTAGATAGGCATTTGGATAAAATATTTTGTGTTAGTTTGGTTGAGGGCAAATCTCTAAGCACTTTGAGCAACCAGATCATTATCAATACCTCATCCCCTTTTAATAGTATTGGCTTTCCTATGGACTCAATTGTGATTGCTCACATAAAATAAAATGTTGAGTCTTGAAGATCTTGCCAATAGGTTTATTTTACATCTTGGGGATTCTTCTCACAATTCCCAGCCACTCCTATCTTTGGACTTCATCTGAAATAGACTAGATATAACTGTCAGTTCAAGATGTAATGTATGTTGTCACTGATTATCAAAACCTCCAAGGGAGCATTTGTTCTGTCACTTCTCGAGGCCTCTAGTTGCACAACCATATTACTAAGTGGTGAATCTAGCGTGATAATAGAGGGTAGAATCGAAACATCAATTTACTAAGCCTAATTAGCAAATACACTGCAATTGTTGCATGTAAAACACCTTGATGTAATTGTCATATGGTATATTTAACTGAAAAAGGATTTTGGAGGGTAGGCTTCATTCTATTGAAGCCCCCCTACTAGAATCACCACTGATCTTACCCTTCTCCATGTCCCCTTGTAGCCATTAGTGGTGTTTTCAATCGTAGCTAAGCATCAAGAGAATTTACCGGACTGAGCAAATGCGGCCTCCTACACGTCCTCGGATGCGTCCGGGCGTGTCCACAGACAGCGCCGACGTCACTTCATTTCAGCTGCCGCACATCCACACACCTCAAAAATAGATCCTTAAATCCATACAATTCATGCGCATCGATCCTTCGATATAAATCATCCGAATTTAATAGTTAAAGATAAATATAACAAAGCAGAACAAATCACAGTTCAACAATACGTACATGTCAAAATGAAATTAGTGTTCGAGCATGATGACTCGCTTGTCGGGCGCCATCCATGCCGGCTGCTCCAAGGCCATCCTTGTGCCCTGCTCCTCCTGCATCTGAGCCGCATGATCCGCCTGCATCCTTGTGTACTTCTCCGCCTGCATCTTTGCGGCATGCTCCGCTGCTTCCGTAGCCGCCCTTGACGCTTCGTACTCTCTACGGTCGTTGATCCCTTTCTTGTACTCCTCCAAAAGACACTTCTTTGCTTGCTCATTCAAGAGGATCTCGCCCGTCAACATTATATTCGCATCCTTCGCGCCTGTGTGATTTGCAACCTCTCATCTCAATCTCAATCTTTCCAAATGTCTTGGTGTTCTTGACTTCCGATTTGATTGTCACCTCTTGCTTCTCCAACTCGATCTTCTCCCTCTCAACTTCGAGCTTCTTGTGCCCTATTTCGTTCCCAATCCATCCTTTCCTTTTGCGCATACAACATGAGCTTGTACCTCTCCTATTTATTGTTTTCCCTCATGTAGAAAAATGCCCGTCCATGTGAAGGACATTTTTGAAGTGGTGGGATCATGGGAGGCCCTTGCCTTATCCCACTTGTTTCCATCACTTGTCACATATCCTTTGGCACGGAGGCTCTTCCATTCTCTAGCACAACATATCCATCTTATTCATCCAATCCAATTTATTGGTGGCAGCTTGAGCCATCATTTCTATTCTTGTCGGCCTTGAGATCGGCCACAAGTTGTGTCAACTTTGGTTTTTCATTCACTATCACCCAACAATGGCTAAAATCAAATGGCTTCTTCTCCGTTCCGTGATACATATTGGCAGACACCGTCGTATATGAAACAAAATATGTATAAGCATGAGAATGCAACAAAAAGAAAGCATATTCAAATGATGACAATATGAAGTAATTTAGATAACATGAGTTTCCACTCCCATTCCACTTTGAGGGCGGTCAACACTTATGTGCGTAGTAGCCAACATACTTGTTCACTTTAGCTTGATTGATCCCCATCGAAGTTGGAGTGATGCCAAATTGTGGTTGGGTACGATATGATGCGGCTCCACATATTGCTTGATTCATGATATTCCTTCCAATACTTGTTTCCCTTTTAATCTGTGCCACATATTGGATACATTGGTATGGCTAACCAAGATTTGACCAACAAGATACCCTCAAAAGTTGATAATGAAAAACATCTTGTGTTTGTCGTCTTTGCCTTCTTCTTCTTCTTGCTCAGATTGGGATTTATGTTGTCCCAATGTCAAATGAAGGGAAATTTGGATCTTGATGACCCACAAGTATAGGGGATCAATCATAGTCCTTTCAATAAGTAATAGTGTCAAACCCAACGAGGAGCAGAAGGAAATGACAAGCGGTTTTCAGCAAAGTAATTTCTGCAAGTGTTGTTAGTAACAGTGATAGATAGTTTTGTAACAAGATAGTTTATAATTGGTAACAAGTGACAATAGTAGAAAAGGTACAGCAAGGTAGCCCAATCCTTTTTGTAGCAAAGGATGGGCTGGAAATTACTCTTATAATAAGCAAGCGTTCTTGAGGGTACACAGGAATTTCATCTAGTCACTTTCATCATGTTGGTTTGATTTGCGTTTGCCACTTTCATAATTTGATATGTGGGTGGACCGGTGCTTGGGTGTTTTTCTTACTTGAAAAGACCTCCCACTTATGATTAACCCCCTCGCAAGCAGCCATAACTACGAGAAAAGTATTAATATAAAATCTAAGCATAGCATTAAACATTTGGATCAAAATCGGCCCCTTACGGAATAGCGCACAAACTAGGGTTTAAGCTTCTGTCACTCTAGCAACCCATCATATAATAACTAATCCAACATGCATTCCCTTAGGCCTAAAGATGGTGAACTGCCACGTAATCGACATTCACATGAGACCACTAAGGGAATCACAACATTCATACAATCAAAATATCGAACACATATCAACTTCACATGATTACTTGCAACATGACTTCTCCCGATACCTCAAGAACAAAGATAATGACTCCCAAATGATATTCATGCCCAAGATTAGAGGGGTATTAAATATCATAATGGACGTTACATATAATCTTCCACCAAATAAACCATATAGTAATTAACTACGAGATGTAATCAACACTACTCGTCACCCACAAGTACCAATCTGAGGTTCTGGTACAAAGATTGAACACAAGAGGTGAACTAGGGTTTGAGAGGAGATGGTGCTATTGAAGATGTTGATGAATATTTGGCTCCCAAAGATGATAGGTTTTTTGGTGATGACGATGGCTTCGATTTCCCCCTCCGTGAGGGAAGTTCCCCCGACGGAATCGCTCCGCCGGAGGGCAAAACTGCTCCTGCCCAAGTTCCGCCTCGAGATTGTGACATTCCGTCCGAAAGTCCCCCCTTGATTTTTCTAGGTAAAAATACCTGAAGTACCTAAAGATGGGTACCAGAGGTGCGCTAGGCTGGCCACAACCCACCAGGGCGCTCGTGGCGGGCCTGGCGGGCCCTGGTGTCTTGTGGTCACCAGGTGGCCCCCCTTCGGTAGTTATTTGCTCTAGTATTTTCTATATATTCCAAAATAATTCTCCGTGAAGTTTCAGCTTAGTTGAAGATGTGTAGAATAGATGTCTCTGATATGCTTTTTTACACCCAGAATTCCAGCTATCGGCATTCTCCCTCTTTGTATAAACCTTGCATATTATGAGATAAAAGGCATTAGAATTACTCCATAAAGCATTATTATGCATAAAACAATATAAATAATAGTATGAAATCATGATAAAAAATGGACTTATTAACTCCCCCAAGCTTAGACCTCGCTTGTCCTCAAGGGAAAGCCGATATCGAAAAACATGTCCACATGGTTTGAGAGAGAGGTGTCGATAAAAACAAAGTACGAACATAGTAGCATGATGCTTATTATCATAGCAGCAACAAACTTTATCATGGGACTTTTTCATATAAATTTTATTATATAACTTCATCATATAACTTCTCATGAACAAGTAACAATTCATCACAACATAGAGGTATAAGCATAAACCTTATTGAAAACCAACAAACTATGTTTTCATTCAACTTTGCTACTACAATTCATCATATTTTCAGGAAGGGTCTCGTGTCGAATCCTTTTGGCAAGTCCACATACTCAACCTTCATTTAAACTTCTATGATTGATAACAATCACAACATACCCATGAGCAAAAAGTTTCAACCGGACACATAGAAAGATAGGGGCTTATAGTTTCGCCTCCCAACGTATTCACCTCAAGGGTGATATCAACAATAATAGCTCATGCTCACTCATATCCAACTATATATGTGTGCCTAGATCTTTACTCACCACATGATGCTTGCAAAAAGTAAAAAAAGGAATAGGTAAGAATACTTTCACTCTTGCATAAAAGTAAATACATAAAAGTAAAATATAGGCCCTTCGCAGAGGTAAGAAGAGGTTGTCATGCGCTTTTTGGTTTGTATGCCAAATCCCTTAATGCAAAAGAACATCACGTTATATTGCCCCTTATGATATCAACATTTATTATGCACTCTGTCGCTTTTATTACTATGCCATCACAAGTTCGTACAATGCTCAAATTTCTCTTACACTAATTGATCAAACACATTTAGAAGCAATTTTTATTGCTTTAGTGCACCGATGACAACTTACTTGAACGATCTTACTCAATCCATAGGTAGGTATGGTGGACTCTCAAAACATGAGTTTGGGTTTAGGGTTTTTGGATGCACAAGTAGTATCTCTACTTAGTGCAAATTTTTGGCTAGCATAGATGTAACGACCCGAACCTGATAAGATTCGATGTCTCTGTGCTTACTGTGCTAGTCCCTGGATCAATAGCTAGCACATGTAGTACATGATGTAATATCAAGAATAAACCACATGTCATAATATTACATCGCAGATTCAAAATTTAATATAATACATACCTCTTAGATCAAGGCTAGCATACAAACAAAATATAGCAGAAAAGCAAATACAATCTCCATGTATCCATCGACACCACAGGCAAATGTTGAGTATAGACATCATAACCCTACGTCGTATCACTCACTCATCGTATAAATCTACAACATGAGAAGTTACAGACAGAAGGGTCAGTACATTGAATGTACTGGCAAGTCACACAAGGAATGATATAACATACCTAAATCTACATGCAAAGTATATCAAGAGGAGAGTGTAGTTGGTTGTTTTGCAGAAAGCTATTTTTCCCCTAATAACTACATAATAGTCAAATTTTATTCATCTTGCTACAGTTAATACATATGGTTGAATTGGGCACTCCAATTCCAACCTATCCACATTATTAAATTTTTCCCACTCAATTATTAGTAAGGTATCATCTGTCAAGATCATCCAACAACTGTAATGGTCTAGCTAATCAAAATTGTCCATAACCGGGGACACGGCTAATCATGATTAGTTTTATTACTCTGCAGAGTTTAGTATGCATTACCCACTCGACCCAACCCAAAGATTGAGACGAAGTCTTTCAGAAGCAGTCACCTAGTCCCACAGGAGGCCCCTCCCAACTATCATAACTACATCTGCTGGCACATCTGGGTAAGGTTTCCACAACTGGTTAACTAAGCCAGAGCCCATATAGCTAGTAGCCGCACATGGAAGCTACTAGTCACTAAGTTCGTCTAATCTTTTTGAACCTGGGCGGCATTCCACTTACATTCAGAGGGTCGAAACCATGATGTTCTTGAAACCACCTAGCAATACCACATTCGCCCAGAGGTGAATTATATATATTAAGTTTCATCATAAGTTATATCATAGTCCTCACATAATCTTAATGAATACACGAACCAATCCCTGTCTACATAGCATAGCAAGATTACATTACCATGATCTACATAAGGCTCTACTAAGTTGAATCTCAATAGAAATAACATACTACCATAGTATTCCTACACATGCATAATATAGTATTATGGTAAAGAACTACATGCATACAAAAGTAGGTGAAGGATGATCAAGGTGTAACTTGCCTGGTACGTTTGATGAAGATTGTCGCACTCACAAGCCTGATATTTCTACGCGTCACACTCTGGACAATCTACACGTTTCAAACAATCACAACAAATAAATCACCACACTCAAATAACACGAAATAAAACCAACATCAATAAATCATTTTAAAAATCATAAAAACAACAACATCACCCTAGATAGAAATCATCTAAAATTCAATAGAAACACAACACAAAAAGAATCAATTGATTGTAATAAACGGTTTGCGAATTAAGGCCTCCGGGAGGTTTATTTTAAATTTGCTCAAATTCAAATTTGAACATTGCAAACATTGCAAAAATTGGGTGTTGTTGTATTCTAGTGCTCATTGTGAAATCATAGGAAAACGAATTACCTAAATTGGGCATATAGATTAATAGATATAGCTAACTGAAAAACATGTTAAAATCTGCACAAAATAAACAGAACAGAAAACGTAGCAGGTGCGGTTACTATAGCTTCTGCCATGTATCATTTTGAGATTGGCCGAAGTGGTTCTTTGTCGCGCGGGCTCACCAGAAACAGATGAAACAGGGGCGGTCTCGGGCGTGGACGGCGACTCTTCTGTGGCGGAGCTCCAGTGATGGTGCAGCAACGGGAGGATGCGGAGGGCCACGGCGGTGACGATGGTACTTCTACGAGCGGTGGGTGTCCTCTGCTGTGGCTGGCGGCGACGAGGGGAACGAAGGTGTTCTTCACGTGCTCCGGCAGGCTCGGCTCTGATCGGCGATGGCTACGGTGGTTCCCCATCGCAGAGACGGGTTACGATGGGTGTAGCATGACACGGCAAACTCAAGGGATTCGTCGGCATCCTCCGGGGCATCTTGAAGCAGTGACGACTAGCAGTTGAAGTCAATTATGCATGCTGCTGCTTCTGGTCGAGGTTGATGCTCTGCTTCTGGTGCGCTCCGACGTGAGAGAAGACATGAGCGATGGATAGCAGAGCATGGAGAGCCTTCAAGATTAATAAGAAGGCCTTAGGGATACATGAGTTGCCGGAATCGTTCAATGGAATTGGCCATGGCAGCGGATCTTGGCGTAGACAGTGTGCTCAATTTCGAGGAAAAACTCGAGCACTAGTTGGGGAAATCAGACGATGGGACTCTAGGGAATCGCTCTGTGTCTTCGTATTGGAGGAAGGGTGTTGGATCGACCGAGTTGGGCGAGTCCTGATTCCATCGTGATGGCTCCGTTGTCTTACTGGAGTAGGAATCAAATCGGAGGAAGAATATGCATGCGGGACCCGTGTGTGAGCGAAAAAGAAAAAAAGGCAGCGAGGGGTGCGCCCGCAAGGTGAGCTGCGGCTTAGCTGCATTGAAATGGGCCTTAGGCCAGTGTCGATGTTGGTTTAGGTGGATTGCCTTTTTTTCAAACTACAGAAATTGATTTGTCTCCAAGAACGAAGCAAATCGTTTTACAAATAATACTAGAACATTTCGAAAGTCAAATACTATTATAAAAAATGAACATTTTTCCAGATCAAAAACAAAATCAATACACATAAAGGTTTTATAAAATATATTGTTGGGCTTTAAAAATGTTCCACAAAATACTTTTGAACTCCAAAAAAATATGCAAATAAAAATTAAAGAACTAAAAACAAATATTTAAGGAGTCATATTCCCTTCTCTCTATATATTTTAATTTTAAGTTGGCGTGGTTTTAAATGTTCAAAATCTAAATGAGGGCATATTCAATCATTCACCAATATTATTCTTTGAGGAAGTCATGTCATCCTCTCTCATGTTTGAGTTGGTAATTATTTTGAATATCTCAAACCCAAAATAAGATCCAAATGAATTCTTGGGAAAGTCCTTTTATTCCCTCTCGGTAAAATTCTCTTTCAAACCCCAAATGTTTCAACTCCTAATCAAATTTAGCAACACTCAAGCAACACAAGCAAGTTTTTATTTAATAATATTTAAATAATTAACATTCCAAAATTCTAAATTTTGGGATGTTACAATCTACCACCCTTAAAATGAATCTTGTCCCCGGATTCGAATAGGCTAGAAAGAAAAGGTTAGGGTGAGGGTTCTCCTTGAACATCATCTTGGGTGCTACCACCCTTAGAATAAATGTCACAGGGTCTTTAATAATCTTACTAGTTGATGAAATCCTTTAGGGTGACCTGTCTTGTGCAATTACTAAACAACTATAAATTCTCTCATGGTGGTCATCGTGAATGGTTCCTACAGAAAATTATCTTGGCTTATTCTCACCGTATAACCTACTATTGGCAACGGTTGCCTTTTACAAGGGTTAATCGTCATACCATTCTAATGTTCGGGCTTAACAACAGCGTCTCTCTACTATAGGTATGTCACTCTAGATTTATCATCCCACATAGTAGGAGCGAATAATAAGAGTAAGTCGGTATGGTGATCAATCCATTCCGCACCCAAATCATTACCTTGTATATGGTCTAGTAAATCTCGCATTCTAACACTCGGGAATCCTCACAAGCATTGCAGAAATTTCCTCTTGTTCACGAACTAAGTTTGGATAAATTTGTTTGTTCTGCATGCCAAATAAAAAAATTATCTTTCCTTTCAACTCTCAGGTTTGCATCAACTATTAAATAAAACATTGTAGCTTCCTCCATGTTGATTCCTTCATCAAAGTTGTTCTTGCTTCCTGGCAAATCCTTTTGCTTGAGATTAACTTGAACTCATCACTAGGTTTTAACATAGACAAGGTAGATATAGAATAAAGACCTAAGGAAAAAAACTATCCATCTCATGCTAGCAATAAAACCCAAATCAAATAGAACAAACAAATCACACAAGTCCCACAACACAAGCAGAACCTACAGGTAAGGTCATATCCACAAGAGATATGATCTCGTCATACTACCACAAATCGTTTATCGAACTCAGCTTAATAGTGGTGGTCTGCAAACTAATACTCCTCAATGATACTAATACAACTACAAGGGACATCTACATTTGAAAAGAAAAGGTATGAGTACGAGAGTAAGAACTATCAAGTAGAGTAAGATTGAAAAATCAATTTTCACTCCTATGGCTTTTCCTACTCCATTTTCTAGGGTCACGACCTACAGTTAACATGGACTTTGATACCATCTGTAATGACCCAAACCTGATAAGATTCGATGTATCTATGCTTACTGTGCTAGTCCCTGGATCAATAGCTAGCACACACAATACATGATGTAATATCAAGAATAAACCATATGTCATAATATTACATCGCAGATCCAAAATTTAATATAATACATACCTCTTAGATCAAGGCTAGCATACAAACAAATATAGCGGAAAAGAAAATACAATCTCCATGTATCCATCGAGACCACAGGCAAATGTTCAGTATAGACATCGGAACCCTACATCGTATCACTCACTCGTCGTAAAAATCAGCAACATGATAAGTTACAGCCACAAGGGTCAGTACGTTGAGTGTATTGGGAAGTCACACAAGGAATTATATAACATACCTAAATCTACATGCAAGGTATATCAAGAGGAGAGTGTAGTTGGTTGTTTTGCAGAAAGCTATTTTTTCCCTGATAACTACATAATAGTCAAAAATTATTCATCTTGCTACAGTTAATACATATGGTTGAATTGGGCACTCCAATTCCAACCTATCCCCATTATTAAATTTTCCCACTCAATATTATTAAGGTATCATCTGTCAAGATCATCCAACAACTGTAATTGTCTAGCTGCTCAAAGTTGTCCATAAACGGGGACACGACTAATCATGATTGGTTTTATTACTCTGCAGAGTTTAGTATGCTTTACCCACTTGACCCAACCCGAAGATTGAGACGAAGTCTTTCAGAAGCAGTCACCTAGTCCCATAGAAGGCCCATCCCAACTATCATCACTACATCTGCTGGCACATCCAGGTAAGGTTTCCACAATTGGTCAACTAAGCCAGAGCCCATATAGCCAGTGCCACACATGGAAGCTACTAGTCACTAAGTCTGTCTGATCTTTTTGAACCTGGGCGACATTCCACTTACATTCAGAGGGTCGAAACCATGATGTTCTTGAAAACACCCAGCAATACCACATCCACCCAGAGGTGACTTATATATATTAAGTTTCATCACAAGTTATACCATAGTCCTGACATAATCTCAATGAATACACGAACCAATCCCCGTGTACATAGCATAGCAAGAATACACTACCACGAGATACATAAGGCTCTACTAAGTTGTATCTCAATACAAATAACATACTACCATAGTATTCCTACTCATGCATAATATAGTATTGTGGTAAAGAACTACATGCATAGAAAAATAGGTGAAGGATGATCAAGGTGTAACTTGCCTGGTACGTTTGATGAAGATCGTCGCACTCACAAGCCTGATATTTCTACGCGTTACACTCTAGACAATCTACACGTTTCAAACAATCACAACAAATAAATCACCACACTCAAATAATACCAAATAAAACCAACATCAAGAAATCATTTTAAAAATCATAAAAACAGTAGCATCACCCCAGGTAGAAATCATCTACAATTCAATAGGAACACAACACGAAAAGAACCAATAGATTTTAATAAAAAGTTTGCAAATTAAGGCTTCCAGGAGGTTTATTTTAAATTTGCCCAAATTCAAATTTGAACATTGCAAACATTGCAAAAATTGGGTGTTGTTGTATTCTAATGCTCATTGTGAAATCACAGGAAAAAGAATTACCTAAATAGGGCATATAGATTAATAGATATAGCTAATTGAAAAAGATGTTAAAATCTGCATAAAATAAACAGAACATAAATCATAGCAGATGCGGTTACTGTAGATTCTGCCACATGTTGTTTTGAGATTGGCCGAACTTGTTCTTTGTCGCGTGGGCTCACCAGAAACAGAGGAAACAGGGGCAGTCTCGGGCGTGGACATCGGCTCTTCTGCGGCGGTGCTCCGGCAAAGGTGTAGCAACAGGAGGATGCAGAGGGCAACGGCGATGACGATGGTACTTTTGCGAGCGGCGGGTGTCCTCCGCTGTGGCCGGCGTTGACGAGGGGAACGAAGGTGTTCTTCACGTGCCCCGGCAGGTCCGGCTTTGATCGACGATGGCTATGGTGGTTCCCCACCGCGGAGACGGGTGTAGCATGACACGGCAAACTCAGGGGATTCATCGGCGTCCTCCGGGGCATCTTGCAGCGGTGACGACGAGCAGTTGAAGTCAAGTATGCATGCTGCTGCTTCTGGTCGAGGTCGATGCTCTCCTTCTGGTGCGCTCCGGTGTGAGAGAAGATGTGAGCGATGGATAGCAGAGCACGGAGAGCCTTCGAGATCAAAAAGAAGGCATCGTTGATACATGAGTCGCCGGAATTGCTTAGCGGCATCGGCCATGGCGGCGGATCTTGGCATTGACCGTGTGCTCGATTTCGAGGGAAAACTTGAGCACTAGTTGGGGTAATCAAACGAGGGGACTCTAGGGAATCGCTCGGTGTCTTCGTATTGGAGGAAGGGTGCCGTATTGACCGAGTTGGGTGAGTCCTGATTCCACCGTGACGGCTCCGTTGTCGTACTAGAGCAGGAATCCGATCGGAGGAAGAAGATGCGTGCGGGACCCGTGTGTTGGCGACAAAGAAAAAAGAAGGCGGCAAGGGGTGCGCACGCAAGGTGAGCTGCGGCTTGGCTGCATTGAAATGGGCCTTGGGCCGGTGTCGACGTTGGTTTAGGTGGATTGCCTTTTTTTCAAACTACAGAAATTGATTTGTCTCCAAGAACGAAGCAAATCGTTTTACAAATAATACCAGAACATTTCGAAAGTATAAATACTATTATAAAAAATGAACTTTTTCCAGATCAAAAACAAAATCAATACACATAAAAGTTTTATAAAATATATTTTTGGGCTTTAAAAATGTTCCACAAAATAATTTTGAACTCCAAAGAAATATGCAAATAACAATTAAAGAACTAAAAAAACAAATATTGAAGGAGTCATATTCCCTTCTCTCTATAAATTTTAATTTTGAGTTGGCATGGTTTTAAATGTTCAAAATCTAAATGAGAGCATATTCAATCATTCACCAATATTTTTCTTTGAGGAAGTCATGTCATCCTCTCTCATGTTTGAGTTGGTAAATATTTGAATATCTCAAACCCAAAATAAGATCCAAATGAATGCTTGGGAATGTCCATTTATTCCCTCTCGATAAAATATTCTTTCAAACCATGGGGTTTCAACTCCTAGTCAAATTTAGCAACACTCAAGCAACACAAGCAAGTTTTTATTTAATCCTATTTAAATAATTAACGTTCCAAAAATCTAAATTTTGGGATGTTACAATAGATATTGAGCAAGCACCATATGTTGAAGGATCTATGTCAATATAACTTCTATGTGAATCTGAACGAATATAAATCATTACATTATCTTCCTTGTCCAACATCAACAATTTTGGCATATAATATTTAATGGGGGCTCATAATTATAAAATATGTCCAAGGTAGTGTATTTTCATGGGAATCTTCTCTTTCCTTATTAACCATTTCATGAATTGCATCATTGACCAATGCTATGTTTGTAAATCTCCAATAAATTTTACCACTTATAATTTTCCTTATGTGATGTCATTACTTACCATAAGATTAGCATATGATCATTTTCATTTGTTTTATTTTATTTTGATTGCAACAAGAAAGTGCTACCTCTTGAGCTTGTGTTGGTTTTCCCTTAAGAGGAAAGGGTGATGCAGCGAAGTAGATAAGTATTTCCCTCAGTTGATAAGAACCAAGATATCAATCCAGTAGGAGGTACAAGCAAGGCCCCAATTTATGCACCTACACAAACAATCAAACACTTGCACCCAACGCTATAAAGGGGTTGGCAATCCCTTCACGGTTACTTGCAAGGATGAGATCTGATAGATATAGATGTAAAAGCTTGCTAGAAGTAAAACTAAAAAAAGTAAATAAAATTGCAGCAAGGTATTTTTGGTATATATATCTAAAAATATAAGATGGAAAATAGACCCGGGGGCCATAGGTTTCACTAGAGGCTTCTCTCTTGAAGGGAAATAATAATGTGGGTGAACAAATTACTGTCGAGCAATTGATAGAAAAGCGAAGAGTTATGACGATATCTAAGGCAATGATCATGCATATAGGCATCGCATCGTGTCAAGTAGACCGAAACGATTCGGCATCTACTACTATTACTCCACATATCGACGGACTCATGCCTGCATCTAGAGTATTTAGTTCATGAAGAACAGAGTAACGCATTAAGAAATATGACATGATGTAGAGGGATAAACTCAAGCAATATGATGAAAACCCCATCTTTTTAACCTTGATGGCAACAATACAAATACGTGCCTCGCAACCCCTACTTTGTCGCTCGGTGAGGACACCACAAGATTGAATGCAAAACTAAGCACTTTTTTCATTGCAAGAATTACCAATCTAGTTGGCCAAACCAAACCAATAACTCTAAGAGACTTGCAAAGATATGAAATCATGCATATAAGAATTCAGAAAAGATTCAAATAATATTCATAGATAAGCTGATCATAAACCCACAATTCATACCCCCCACTTTAGGTAATGTTGTGAACTCATTATTTTTTTATATTGGTGTAATATATACTATATTCCAACTTCTCCATGGTTCATACCCCCCGATAAAACTCATAGATACTTCAAAATAAACAAACATCACAAAGAAAACATAATCTGTAAAAAACAGAACTGCCTGTAGAAATCTGTAAACTTCAAATACTTATGTAACTCAAAAACTTCTCAAACATTAGGACAATATGGGAAATTTGTATATAAATCTTGTGTAAAAAAATTAGGCTCATTCATCGCTCTCGTAAATTCATAAAATTCCTGGACTGAGCGCAAAAGTTTATGTTTGTCTGCAAGATCAAATCAACAATCACCGTACACCATCCCAAATGTCTGACTTGGATCAAACACTAATTAAAAAACAATTTTTTTACTACAGAGGTAATAATGTGTAAATCACTCAATAAGATAAACAAAAAACATACAAATAAAAATAAAATTGGGTTGCCTCCAACAAACGCTATTGTTTAACGCCCCTAGGTAGGCATAACGCAATAGATCTAGGTATTGGCATCTTTGGTATGAAATCCATAAGTAGCTATCATAATATATTCATAAGGTAATTTTATTCTATTTCTAGTAAAGGGTTCCATGTCTTTCCTTAATCAAAATTGGAATCTATTGTTTCCTTCTATCATATCAATGATTGCACCGATTGTTCTAAGGAAAGGTCTACCAAGAATAATACGACATGTAGGATTGCAATCTATATCAAGTACAATGAAAATCTATGGGCACATAATTCCTATTTGCAACAATAATAACATCATTAATCCTTCCCATAGGTTTCTTAACAGTAGAATCCGCTATATGCATATTTAAAGAGCAATCATCAACTTCATGGAAACCTAGCACATCACGTAAAGTTTTCAGAGTCATGGAAACACTAGCACCCTAATCACACAAAGCATTGCACTCATAATATTTAATTTTGATATTAATAGTAGGTTCCTAGTCATCATAAAGCTTTCTAGGTATAGAAACTTCCAAGTCAAGTTTTTCTTCAAAAGATTTCATCATAGCATCAACGATATGTTTAGTAAAAGCTTTATTTTGATTATAAGGATGCAGAGAATTCAACATGGATTGCCACAAGGAAATACAATCAATCAAAGAAAAACTATCATAATGAAAGTCCTTGAAATCCAAAAGAGTGGGTTCATTGCTATTTAAAGTTTTGACCTCTTTAATCCCACTTTTATCAATTTTAGCATTAAGATCTATAAACTCCGAATCATTGGGATGCCTTTTAGGTAAATTTGAATCATATACAGTCCCATATTTATCAAGATTTGTATTAGAAAACAAAGATTCAATAGGAGTCACAGCAATCACTTTAATATCTTCATCATTATTATCACAAGAACACACTTTTTCAAGCCATTAACGCTTAGCACGCATTCTAGCGGTTCTTTGCTTACACTCATCAATAGAAATTCTCATAGATTTTAAAGACTCATTAATATCACACATGGGTGGAGTAGATCTAATTTTCAAAGAATCAATCTCAAGCGAAATTCTATCAACGTTCCTAGCCAAATCATCAATCTTGAGCAATTTTTCTTCAATCGTAGCATCGAAAACTTTTTGCGAACTAATAAATTCATTAATATTATTATCAAGATTAGAGGGCATCTTATTATAATTTCCATAAGGATTGTTGTAGAATTACCATAATTATTGGAGTAATTACTAGGAAACATCCTAGGGTTGAAATTACCTCTATACGCGTTATTACCAAAATTGTTCCTACCAACAAAATTCACATCCATAGATTCATTATTATTACCAATCAAAGAAGACAAAGGCATATCATTATGATAAATAGGATCACTCTTACTAGCAAAAAATTTCATTAATTCATCCATCTTTTCACTCAACGTATTTATTTCTTCAATAACGTGCAATTTTTCACTACTAGGAGATCTTTCGGTATGCCATAATATTATCTAGAAGTTTAGTAACTTCTCCTAATGTGATTTCCATAAAAGTACCAACCGCGGTGGAATCTAAAAGATTCCTAGATGCAAAATTCAATCCCGCATAAAAAATAGTATAATCATCCACAAACTCAAACCATGCGCGGGGCAATATCTAATCATTAATTTCATCCTCTCCCAATATTGTGCAGAATGCTCATGATCAAGTTGCTTAAAATTCATTATATCGTTTATAATGGAGATGATCTTAGCGGGCGGAAATTACTTGAAGTAAAAGCATCTTTACACTTATTCCATGAATCAATAGTATTTTTAGGCAAAGGTAAAAACCAAGTTTTAGCACGATCTCGTAGTGAGAATAGAAATAGCATCAATTTAACAATATCATTATCCACTTTCTTCTTTTGTACGTCACACAACTCAACGAAAGTATTTAGATGGGATGTGGCATCTTCACTAGGAAGGTCGGAAAATTGTTCTTTCATAACAAGATTCGGCAAAGTGGCATTAATTCCAAAATGGCTGGAGCAATTGGAGTACTAATAAAATCATTATTATTAGTATTGTAGAAGTCACACAATTTGGTATTCTCAGACATCATGACAAGGCAAGCAATCTAGCACACAAGCAACCAAACGGCAAACAAAAAGGCGAATCAAAGAACGGCGAATAAAAAGGCAAATCGTTTTGGTTTTTTCTGAAAATCATTTTAGAAGTGGGGGAGAGGAAAACAAGAGGAAAATGGAAAATAAATTAATGCAAGATATGAGTTTGTGATGGGTACTTCGTAGGCTTGATGTTGATCTTAACTTCTATCCTCCCTGGAAATGGCGCTAGAAATCCTTCTTGCTAACTCTTGAGCTTGCGTTGGTTTTCCCTTAAAGAGGAAAGGGTGATGCAGCGAAGTAGATAAGTATTTCCCTAACTTGATGAGAACCAAGGTATCAATACAGTAGGAGGTACAAGCAAGGCCCCAATTTATGCACCTACACAAACAATCAAACACTAGCACCCAACGCTATAAAGGGGTTGTCAATTCCTTCACGGTTACCTGCAAGGATGAGATCTGATAGAGATGGATATAAAGCTTGATAGAAATAAAACTAAACAAAAGTAAATAAAATTGCAGCAAGGTATTTTTGGTATATAGATCCGAAAATATAAGATGGAAAATAGAACCGGGGGCCATAGGTTTCACTAGAGGCTTCTCTCTTGAAGGGAAATAATACGGTGTGTGAACAAATTACTGTCGAGCAATTGATAGAAAAGAGAATAGTTATGACGATATCTAAAGGCAGTGATCATGCATATAGGCATCACGTCCATGTCAAGTAGACCGAAACGATTCTGCATCTACTACTATTACTCCACACATCGACCGACTCCTGCCTGCATCTAGAGTATTAAGTTCATGAAGAATAGAGTAACACATTTAGAAAGATGACATGATGTAGAGGGATAAACTCAAGCAATATGATGAAAACCCCATATTTTTACCCTTGATAGCAAAAATACAAATACGTGCCTCGCTACCCCTACTTTGTCACTGGTGAGGACACCGCAAGATTGAACCCAAAACTAAGCACTTCTCCTATTGCAAGAATTACCAATCTAGTTGGCCAAACCAAACCAATAACTCGAAGAGACTTGCAAAGATATGAAATCATGCATATAAGAATTCAGAAAATATTCAAATAATATTCATAGATAAGCTGATCATAAACCCACAATTCATCGGATCTCGACAAACACACCGCAAAAGAGTATTACATCGGATAGATCTCCATGAAGATCATGAAGAACATGGTATTGAAGAATATATAGAGAGAATAAACCATCTAGCTAATAGTTATGGACCCGAAAGTCTGTGGTGAAATACTCACGCATCATCTAAGGGGCAATGGAGTTGATGTAGATGCCCTCTGTGATCGAATCCCCCTCAAGAAGATTACCGGAAAAGGCCCCAAGATCGGATCTCACGGGAACAGAGGCTTGCGGTGGCGGAAAAGTGTTATCGTGGATCCCTTTGATATTGATTGAATAATTGGGAATGTATAGGGAAGAATTAGGGTTAGAAGATCCACGGGGGAGCCACAGGCCAGGCGCCCCCCTAGGGCGCGCCTTGGTGGCTTGTGGCCCACCCGTGGGGCTTGTGGCCTCTTCTCCAAGCCTATTTGGTTTCTTCTGGTCCTAGAAAAATCATCGTACAGTTTTATTCCGTTTGGACTCCGTTTAATATTCCTTTTCTGCAATATCCAAAAACAAGGAAAAAACAGAGCTTGGCACTCGGCTCTAGGTTAATAGGTTAGTCCCACAAATAATATTAAATAGCATATTAATGCATATAAAACATCGAAAACACATAATATAATATCATGGAACAATCAAAAATTATAGATACGTTGGAGACGTATCAGAAAGTAAAGAAGAAAAAGCTCAAACTAAACTGTATTATGTAACTCTCACTCGATTACATACATAGATAGATCACGAAACTAGCACTCAAAAATAAATCATACTAAAATTTTATTCAACTAAATTACAAAATATCTAAGGATCAAAATAAAATAAGTTAAGGTAAATAAAAGTGCTGGTGATAAGATACCGTGGCATCTCCCCCAAGTTGGGCTCTAGCCAAGGGGGGTGCCCATACCCGTGTACTCAAGTCTCCTTTGGTGGGGAAGATGATGAAGGTGGTGGTGATGAGGTAGTAGGTTTGTGTTGGAAATATGCCCTAGAGGCAATAAATAAAGTGTTTATTATATATTTCCTTGTTCATGATAATCTTTTATTGTCCATGTTATAATTGTATTAATTGGAAACACATTACATGTGTGGGTAAATAGACAACACTTTGTCCCTAGTATGCCTCTAGTGAACTATCTCGTTGATCAAAGATGGTAAAGGTTTCCTAGCCATTGACATGTGATGTCATTTGATAACAGGATCATATCATTAGTAGAATGATGTGATGGACAAGACCCAAACTACAAACGTAGCATATGATCGTGTCAGTTTATTGCTACTCTTTTCTACATGCCAAGTATATGTTCCTATGACCATGAGATCATGCAACTCACGGATACCGGAGGAGTGCGTTGTGTGTATCAAACGTCGCAACATAACTGGGTGACTATAAAGGTGCTCTACAGGTATCTCCGAGGGTGTCTGTTGAGTTGGCATGAATCAAGACTGGGATTTGTTACTCCGTGTGACGGAGAGGTATCTCAGGGCCCACTCGGTAATACAACATCACAATGAGCCTTGCAAGCAATGTGTCTAAGTGTTAATCATGGGATCTTGTATTACGGAACGAGTAAAGAGACTTGTCAATAAAGGGAACATCATATAGGATTAATTGAATCCTTGACATAGAGGTTCGACCGATAAAGATCTTTGTAGAATATGTAGGAACCAATATGGGCATCTAGGTCCCTCTATTGGTTATTGACCGTAGAGGTGTCTCGGTCATGTCTACATAGTTCTCGAACCCGCGGGGTCTGCACACCTAAGGTTTGGTGACATTTCGATAGTATAGAGTTATGTATGGTGGTGACCGAAGGTTGTTAGGAGTCCCGGATGAGATCCTGGACATCATGAGGAGCTCCGGAATGGTCCGGAGGTAAATATTGATATATAGGAAGTCCTATTTTGGTCGCCGGAAATGTTTCGGGCTCATCGGTAGTGTACCGGGAGTGCCGGTAGTGTACCGGGAGACCATCGGGAGGGGTATTTCGACCCAAGAGGCTCCATGGGCTGTGGGAGAGTGTTTACCAGCCCTTAGTGGGCTGGTGGAAGTCCCACACAAGGCCCATGCGGTTTGGGAAAAAGGCCCAAAGAGAAAAAGTGGAAAAAGGCAAAAATCGGGTGAATCCTAGTCCTACTAGGATTGGACGTGGAGTCCACCTCCTCCACCTGGTTCGGCCGACTCCTTGGAGGCTTGGCCCTTGTGCAAAGCCTCCTCCTCTCTTCCTCTTATATATACTGGAGGTTTTAGGGCTTTTGCGCAGAATTTTCAGCCACGTGCTGCCCATTCCTCCTGTGCATAGTTTCTCCTCTAGATCGGATTTCTGCAGTGCTTAGGCGAAGCCCTGTCGGAATAGCTCCACCACCATCGCCGGAGCGCAGTCACGCTGCCGGAGAACTCTTCTTCCTCTCCACTCCTTCTTGCTGGATCAAGACAATGGGGATCGTTATCAAGCCGTACGTGTGCTGAACGCGGAGGTGCCGTCCGTTCGGCGCTAGATCGGAAGGATCGTGATCAAGTTCGTGGGACGGATCGTGATCAAGTTCGTGGGACGGATCGTGATCAAGTTCGTGGGACGGATCGTGATTGGATCGCGGGACGGATCGTGATTGGATCGCGGGACGCTCGGCGATTTGGATCGCGAAGATGTTCGACTACACCAACCGCGTTTCTTAACGCTTCCCACTTAGCGATCTACATGGGTACGTAGATCCATTGTCCCTCTCTAGATGCTCATCACCATGGATAGATCTGCGTGTGCGTAGGAAATTTCTTGTTTCCCATGCGACGTTCCCCAACAGTTTGTCCTCCGGCTTCCAGCACAAGGGCTCACCATCAAAATATGATGCACAAGTCTCCCGAGTCTTGCAACTGGCATCAAAACTCATACCTTTAAATCTTGATTCATACTCAAAAATCTGGTTTTGAAGATTATAGATTTGACTTTGCAGAAATTTGATTTGCTCGTTGAAGGTGAAGACGGTGTCCTTCATGGACCGGCCAACCACCATGTGATGATGGGTGAATTCCGTGATCATGGAGTGATTGGCACTAAGTCCGCACTCCACCATCCCTTGGCACTTGAAGATGTCTTGTTCCACCACCTCAATCCTGGCCTCCATGCTTCCCGTCCTCCTAGGCCCCTAAACATCTCTTATGTGAAGCACCATGACGTGGCTTGGGACTGCGTTGATATTTCCCCAAAGAGGAAGGGATGATGCAGCACAACTACGGTAAGTATTTACCTAAGTTATGAAACCAAGGTATCAATCTAGAGAGGAGAACCACACAATGCAATGAAAACAACACCTGCACACAAAGAACAATTACTTGCAACCCGACGCATAAGAGAGGTTGTCAATCTCTCAACGGTAAAAAGATAGCTTAGATTGTAATAGATTGGATAGATAGATCTCACAAGAACACAAAATAAAACAGGCAAAATAAAAATGCAGCAAGATATTTTTTTGTTTTTTTGGAATAATAGATCTGGAAAAAAAAGCGGCAAAAAGATAGATCCGAAAGCAATATGTTGGAACATAGACTCGGGGTCGTAGGTTTCACTAGTGGCTTCTCTCATGAGTATAGCACTCGGTGGGTAAACAAATTACTGTTGGACAATTGATAGAATTTTAAATAATCATGACGATATCTAAGGCGATGATCATTATATAGGCATCATTTCCAAGATAAGTAGACCGAAACGATTCTGCATCTACTACTATTACTCCACACATCGACCGCTATCCAACATAAATCTAGCGTATTAAGTTCATGGAAAAACGGAGTAATGCAATAAGAACGGTGACATGATGTAGACAAGATCTATTAATGTAGGAATATACCCAATCTTGTTATCCTTAATAGCAATGATACATGCAAGCCTCGCTACCCCTTTTGTCACTGGGAGAGGACACCGCAAGATCAAACCCGTCACAAAGCACCTCTTCCCATGGCAAGAAAAATCAATCTAGTTGGCCTAACTAAACCAACCATTCAAACAAGAAATACGAGGCTATAAGAAATCAGGCATATAAGAGATCAAAGAAAACTCAAATAATATTCATGGATAGAAACTAATCAAGAACTCAAACTTCATCAGATCCCAACAAACATGATGCTTTAGGGGGATCTGGGGTTTCTTCGGATCCCGTTGAGATCATTTACGAAGGGGACGCACAAACCTGTCCTGTAGGTGTAGATAAGATGCGGAGTAGGTATCGATCCACCGCAAAAAGTCATTACATCAGATAGATCTCCAACAGACCATTGTATTGACAATCAAAAGAGAGGGAGGAAGCCATCTAGCTACTGTCTATGGACCCAAAGGTCTATGGTGGACTACTCACGCATCATCTAAGAGGCACCCATGAAGACGATGCACCCCTCCGTGATGGTGTTAGATTGGGTCTCACAGTTCTGGAACTTGCGATGGCCGGAATTGTGTTTTGTCGACTCCCCTAGGGTATTCTGAATATTTGGGTATTTATAGAGCTGATAGGCGGTGGAGAGGCGTCCCGAGGAGGGCAAAACCCATCAGATCGCTTCAGGGGCCTCTAGCGCACCGTGGTGGATTTGGCATCCTTGGCCCTCCTCTCTGGCACTTCTTTGGTCCCCCAGGTGCCTTATGTCCCAAAACAAATCTACAAAAAGTTTTGCGATGTTTGGGCTTCATTTGGTACTGATATTCTGTGAAGTAAAAAAACAAGCAAAAAACAGCAACTGGCACTTGGCACTATGTCAATTGATTAATCCCAAAATATGATATAAAGTTTCTATAAAATGATAGTAAAACATCCAAGATTGATAATATAACAACATGGAATGATCAAAAATTATAGATTCATTGGAGACGTATCAGCATCCCCAAGCTAAATTCCTACTCGTTGCTACTACTCGAGCATGCGTTGGTTTCTCGTGAAGAGGAAAGGTTTGATGCAGCAAAGTAGATAAGTATTTCCCTCAGTTTTTGAGAACCAAGGTATCAATCCAGTAGGAGATACAAGCGAGTCAACAAAAGATGTACTTGCACACAGAATCAAACTCTTGCACCCAACGCTATAAAGGGGTTGTCAATCCCTTCACGGTTACTTGCAAGGATGAGATCTAATAGAGATAGATATAATAGGATGCTTGAACGGAAAGTAAAAGTAAAAGTAAAAATAGGGCAGCAAGTATTTTTGGTATTTTTGGTTTTAGATCTGGAAGTATAATATGTAAAATAGACCCAGGGGCGATAGGTTTCACTAGATGGCTTCTCTCATATGGGCAAGTATTACGGTGGGTGAACAAATTACTGTCGAGCAATTGATAGAAAATAGAATAATTATGAGGATATCCAAGGCAATGATTATGCATATAGGCATCATGTCCATGACAAGTGGACCGAAATGATTTTGCATCTACTACTATTACTCCACACATCGACCGACTCCTGCCTGCATCTAGAGTATTAAGTGCATGAAGAACAGAGTAACGCGTTAAGTAAGATGACATGGTGTAGAGGGATAAACTCAAGCAATCTGATGAAAACCCCACCTTTTTACCCTTGATGGCAACAATACAATACGTTCCGCGCTACCCCTACTTTGTCACTGGGTGAGGACACCACAAGATTGAACCCAAAACTAAGCACTTCTCCCATTGCAAGAATTACCAGTCTAGTTGGCCAAACCAAACCAATAACTCTAAGAGACTTGCAAACATATGAAATCATGCTTATAAGAATTCGGGAAAGACTCAAATAATATTCATGGATAATCTGAACATAAACCCACAATTCATCGGATCTCGACAAACACACCACAAAAGAGTATTACATCGGATAGATCTCCATGATGATCATGAAGAACATGGTATTGAGAAGCAAATAGAGAGAATAAGCCATCTAGATACTAGCTATGGACCCGTAGGTCTATGGTGAACTACGAACGTATCATCGGAGGGGCAATGGAGGTTATGTAGATGCCCTCCATGATCGAATCCTCCTCCGGCAGATTACCAAAAAAGGCTCCAAGATTGGATCTCTCAGGAACGGAGGCTTCTGGCGGCGAAAAAGTGATTTCGTGGCTCGTTTTGATAATGATGGAAAATTTGGGAATTTATAGGCTGAATATTAGGGTTAGGGGAGCAGCCGTGGGCCCACAAGCCTACCCGGCATGGCCACCCCCTGGCCGCGCCCCTAGGGCTTGTGGCCCCATGGTGGCTCCTCTGTCTTGGTTCTCAAGTCTCGTATATTCCTTTTGTTCCAGAAAAAGTCCTATCGAAGTTTTATTCCGTTTGGACTTCGTTTAATATTCCTTATGTGTGAAACTCAAAAACAAGGAAAAACAGAAACTGGCACTAGGCTCTAGATTAATAGGTTAGTCCCCCAAATAATATAAAATAGCATATTAATGCATATAAAACATGCAAAACAAATAATATAATAGCAAGGAACAATCAAAAATTATAGATACATTGGAGATGTATCACTTGTCCTCGAGTAGGTAAATGATAAAAAGAGAATATTTGATGTGGAATGCTGCCTAACATGTTCATGACATACTCTTTTCTTTTGTGGCATGGACATTTGGACTTCTAGATGGTTCAAAGCAATAGTCTAGTTTCGACATGAAGACTTTAATACTTAAGTATACCAACAAGCAACCATTTCTTTCAAAATATCAACACTAAATAAAGTTATCCCTAGCCCATCATGCTCGTTCATTGATCCATTCATGAAACACACTCAAATGTTAGCTACACCAAATTCTCAAGTACGATCATAGTGCCCCCTAGTTGATGCTTTATAAGAGAACATGGAGACTCAAATAAAACTAAAAATTGCATAAAGTAAATAGATAGGCCCTTCGCCGAGGGAATTACGGATTTGTAGAGGTGCCAGAGCTCAAGGTTTAAATTGAGAGAGAAAAAATATTTTGGGTGGCATGCCTTTCTTGTCAACGAAAACGACCGAGAGCTTTCAATGCCTTTCCATGCTAGATATATCATAAGTGGTTCCCAAACAAAAAATAAAGTTTATTCCTTTTTCCAGCATTCTTTCACAATCCGTGGCTAGTCGAATCCAGGGTTGCCTTCCATACCAACACTTTCCAAGGAATTTATTATTCAACATAAAGTAAATTTATTTTTCATTTTGGGATTGGGCATCCCTATTACCGTCGTACTCTAGTGCGATGACAAGTGAATAAACACTCATCTTGAGAATAACACATCTAGCATGGAAAAAATATTGGTCACCCACTTCCGCTGCATGAGCGGTACGAGCACACAAAAAGGAAATTCATATTAAAAATTAGAGATGGCACATAAAAATTTGCTTGAAACGGCACAAAAATACCGCATATAGGTAGGTATGGTGGACTCATATGGCAAAACTTGGTTTAGGGATTTTGGATGCACAAGCAGTATTTCTACTTAATACAAGTGAAGGCTAGCAAATAGATTGAGAAGCAACCAAAAAAGAAGCGGAAATTTACATAAGGGAGCATTAAGCTTAACTAACACCGAATATTGCACCATAAGTAGGATGTAATTTCATTGCGCAACTGTTGACTTTCGTGCTTGCATAGCAAATAACAAACCTTAACACCAATATTCTTACAAAGCATAATTACTAACTAACATGACTCACATATAACTATCATCATGTCTCAAAACTATTACAGGGAATCAAGTTTAATTTGTCCAATGATCTTATTGAAAGTTTTTATTATATCCTTCTTGGATATCTATCACTTTGGGACTAGTTTCATATATTGCCATTGCTTTTGACAAGCTTATATAGTTTTAAGTGAAGTAAATGAGCATAAAAGTTTCATCTCTCAAAATAGTACTCCCTCCGTTCCAAAATAAGTGTCGATGGCCTAGTACAAAATTTGTACTACTTTAGTATAAAATTTGCGACACTTATTTTTGGGACGGAGGGAGTATAAGTGAAGCATGAGAGGATTTCTTCAAAAATTTACTAGCTCTCAAATAAATCTAAGTGAAGAATGAGAGTATTTCTTCAAAAATTTAAAGCATGTCGTGCTCAAAAAGATATAAGTGAAGCACTAGAGTAATTCCATAGCTCAAAAGATTTAAGTGAATCATATAGAGCAATTCTAACAAATCATAGCATAATTTTGGATCTCTAAAATAGGTGTGTCCAGAAAGGATACTTGTGAATAACTAAAAATAAAATCCAGAACATATTCATATAATACAAGACACTCCAAGCAAAACTCATGATATGTGACGAATAAAAATATAGTTCCAAGTGAGATACCGATGGTCGTTAGAAGAAAGAGGGGATGCCACTCGGGGCATACCCAAGCTTAGTTGCTTGTTTATGTTCGGATCTTATCTTGGGGTGCCAAGTTCATCCCTAATATTAGGCTCTTATTACTCCTTATTCCTTCATACATCGTGATCTCACCCAAAACTTGAAAACGTCAATCACACAAAACTCAACAAAATCTTTGTGAGATCCGTTAGTACAATAAAGAAAATCACCACTCTAAGTACTGTTGCAAACTCATTAATATTTCATTATTGTATTATATCTACTATATTCCAACTTTAACATTGCTTATACCATCCAATACAATCCATAGAATCATCAAAACAAGCACACAATGCAACGCAAACAGAATTTGTCAAAACTAGAACAATATGTAGTAATCTATACTCCAACCATACTTTTGACACACAAACAATTCTGAAAAATTATGAAAACATCATAAATTTGTATATAAATCATGTGTAAAAACTTCATAATGTTTCTTCATTTTTGTGATTTTGAAGAATTCTTTTACTGGACGCAAAAGTTTCTATTTTTCAACAAGATCAAATAAACTATCACCCAACATGATCCTAAAGGCTTTACATGGCAAAACTCAAATTGAAACATAAAAAACACAATAATAACAGTATCATAATTTTTTAAACACTCAAAAATATAGAGAAAAAGCTAAATAAATTTTATTCATTGGGTTGCCTCCCAACAAGTGATATCGTTAGACGCCCCTAACTAGGCATAACGCTTAGATTCAAGTATTGTCATCTTTACCTTTTGCTCCATAAGATGCACTCATGATTGATTCATATGGTGGATTAATTAATTTTCTAGGGTAATGTTTCATGCCCTTTCTTAATGAAAATTGAAATTTAATATTGCCTTCTTGCATATTAATCACGACACCTGTAGTGCGTAAAAACGGTCTACCAAGTATGATAAGACAAGACGGATTGCAATCAATATCAAGAACAATAAAATATATGGGCACATTTTTCCTATTTTAAAGAATAATAACATCATTAATTCTTCCCAAAGGCTTTTTAATAGTAGAATCTGCCAAGTGCAAATTAAGAGAAAATTCTTCATTATTGGTAACCAAGCACATCACATAGAGATTTCAGAATTGTGGAAACAATAGCAACCAAATCACATAAATCAAAGCATTAAAAAAAATTAATATTGAATTTAATGGTAGGTTCCCACTCATCATGTAATTTTCTAGGAATTGAAATCTCTAACTCCAACTTTTCTTCTAAGGATTTCATCATGGCATCGACAATATGTTTACTAAAAGCTTTATTTTGTTCATAAGCATGGGGTGAATTTATCATGAATTGCAACAAATAAATACATTCAACCAAAGGTCAACTATCATAATTAAAGTCTTTGCAATCTAAAATAGTGGGCACATAACTAGTTAAAGTTTTGACCTCTCCAAACCCACTTTCATCAAATTTTTATCAAGATTTTCACCCTCCAAATTATTGGTATGCCTTCTAACTAAAGTTGACTCTTATTCAGTCTCTTTATCATCAACTTTAATATTACCAAACAAGTAATTAATAGATAAAACACCAATCATCTTAAGATCTTCATCATTTTTATGAAAACAATCACTAGAAAATGCTTTTTCTGAAAAAATCTCTTTTGGCTCTAAGCATAGCGGTTCTTTTCTTCCTTTCATCCATAGAAACATATAAAGATTGAATTTATTCAATAATATTAGGTGGAAAAGCATTCGACTTGAGATGTTCTACATCATGGGAAATTATATCAATGCTTCTAAACATATCATCAATGTTATTCAACTTTTCTTCTATCGTAGTATTGAAAACTTTTTGAACATTAATAAATTCCTTAAAATTACTCTCAAGATCAGAGGTGTTCCTATTATTATTGTAAGAAGAATTACCATAATTATTAGGGGAATTTTTAGGAAAAGGCATAGGATTAAAATTGTTATTAAAATTGTTTCGCGAGATGAAATTCACATCTACGGAATCACTATTTTTCTCAATCAAAATAGACATGGGCACATCAATAAGATCAATAGGAGAATTTTTACTAGCAACCAACTTCATATGAGCATCAACTTTTTCACTCAAAGTACTAATTTCTTCAACCGAATTAACATTTTTACTAGTAAGTGCTCTTTCAGTGTGTCATTGTGAATAATTTGCCATAATATTATCTAGCAATTTAGTAGCTTCACCCAAAGTAATTTCCATAAAATTACCACTAGTGGTAGAATCTAAAAGATTTCTATAGATAATATTCAATCCCGCATAAGAAAATTGTATGATCATCCAAAGAATTAAACCATGAGTAGGATAATTTCTTAGCATCAATTTCATTCTTTCCCAAGATTGGGCAACATATTCATGCTCAAGTTGCTTAAAGTTCATGATTTGTATTCTAAGGGAAATAATTTTCGCGGGCGGAAAATACTTAGTAATAAAAGCATCCTTGCACTTATCCCAAGAATCGATACAATTGCGAGGCAAAGAAGAAAACCAAAATTTTGCACGATCCCGCAAGGAGAAAGCAAATAATTTCAAATTCACAATATCATTGTCCACATCTTTTCCTTTTGCATATCACACAATTCTATGAATGTGTTAAGATGGGGCGCATCATCCTCATTAGGAGTACCAAAAAATTGATCTTTCATGACTAGATTCAATAAAGCGACAATAATATAACAAGACTCCGCACTAGTGGCGAGAGGAGCATTAGGGGTGCTAATAAAATCATTATTATTGGTATTAGAAAAATCACACAATATGGTATTTTCTTGAGTCATCATGACTACGCAAACAAGATTGCAAGAAAACAAGAGATCTGACGAGAAAAGGGCAAACGAAAAAGAGGGTGAATAAAACGACAAATTTTGTGAAGTGGGGGAGAGGAAAACAAGAGGCACATGGAAAATAATTTAAATTGTAAAGAGATAAGATTTGTGATTAGGAACCTGATAGATGTTGATGATGTCTCCTAGGCGCCAGAGATTGGCATGTTGAAGAGAGACTACTTTCGCACCTCCTCCCCGGCAACGGCGCCATAAATTCCTTTGATGTGGCTTGAGACAGCATCGGTATTTCCCCAAAGAGGAAGGGATGATGCATCACAGCTACGATAAGTATTTCCCTCAGTTATGAAACCAAGGTATCAATCTAGAGAGGAGGACCACACAATGCTATGTAAAGAGCACCTGCATACAAAGAACAAATACTTGCAACCCGATACATAAGAGAAGTTGTCAATCTCTCGACGATAAAAAGATAGCTTAGATTGTAAAGATTGAATAGATAGATCTCATGTGAAAACAAAATAAAAGAAGAAAATAAAAAGTACAAAAAGGTAATTGTTTGGTTTTTTGTAATAATAGATCTGAAAACAAAAAGATAGATCAGAAAGCAATATGTTGGATGATAGACTCGGGGGTCGTAGGTTTCACTAGTGGCTTCTCTCATGAGTGTATCACACGATGAGTAAACAAATTACTGTTGGGCAACTGATAGAAGTTCATATAATCATGAAGATATCCAAGGCGATGATCACATTATAGGCATCACTTCCAAGATAAGTAGACCGAAACGATTCTGCATCTACTACTATTACTTCACACATCGACCGCTATCCAACATGCATCTAGTGTATTAAGTTCAAGGAAAAACAGAGTAATGCAATAAGAACGGTGACATGATGTAGCAAATATATATTCATGTAGGAAACCCCATCTTGTTATACTTAATAGCAACGATATATGTGTGCCTCGCTGTACCTTCTATCACTGGGAGAGGACACCGCAAGATCGAACCCATCATAAAGCACCTCTTCTCATGGCAAGAAAAATCGATCTAGTTGGCCTAACTAAACCAACAATTCAAAGAAGAAATATGAGGCTATAAGTAATCATGCATACAAGAGATCAAAGAAAACTCAAATAATATTCATGGATAGAAACTGATCATGAACTCAAACTTCATCAGATCCCAACAAACACACCCCAAAAAGTCACTACATCAAATAGATCTCCAAAAGACCAATGTATTGAGAATCAAAATAGAGAGAGGAAGCCATCTAGCTACTGCCTACGGACCCGTAGGTCTATGGTGGACACTCATGCATCACCGGAGAGGCACCCATGAAGACGATGCACCCTTCTGTGATGGTGTTAGATTCGATCTCATTGTTCTGGAACTTGTGGTGGCTGGAATTGTGTTCCATCGTCTCCCCTAGGGTTTTCAGAGTATTTGGGTATTTATAGAGCTGATAGGTGCTAGAGAGGCATCTCGAGGAGGGAAGAACCCATCAGGCCATGCCAGGGGCCTCTAGCGTGCCGTGGTAGGTTGTGGCCTCCTCGGCCCTCCTCTCTGTCACTTATTTGGTCCTCCAGGTGTCTTCTAGCCCAAAAAAATCTCCAAGAAGTTTCACGATGTGTGGGCTTCGTTTGGTCTTGATATTCTGTGAAGTAAAAAAGCAAAAAACAGCAACTAGCACTTGGCACTATATCAATAGGTTAGTCCCAAAAATGATATAAAGTTGTCATAAAATGATTCTAAAACATCCAAGCTTGATAATATAATATCATGGAATGATCAAAAATTATAGATACATTGGAGACGTATCACACCACCTCACGCATCTCGATAGCTTGAGGGTGCTTCATCACCTCCGACAAGTACGGGTTGATGACCTTCTCGAAGAAATTGTCCTTGGAGGAGATTGGTAGAGCCATGGAGATCTAGATCTGACGAGAAAACAACACGAAACAAGAATCGATAAATTTTCTACAATGTGGTGGTTAAAACAATCGGGAGTATATATAAAGATATTTTTATCTTGGGAAAAAGAATATGGAAGGAAATCGGAGTCGGGAAGGTATATGAGGGGGCACAACCCACCAGGACGTGCCGGGGAGGGCAGGCACGCCCTGGTGTATCGTACTCACCTTGGTTGCTTTCCTGTTTATTTCTTAGTTTCCTAATTTTTGTAATATTCCAAAACTAATAAAAAATATTTTTGTGGATTTTTTGGAGTCCGTTTACTTACCGTATCATGCACCTCCGACAAGTACGGGTTGATGACCTTCTCGAAGAAATTGTCCTTGGAGGAGCTTCGTAGAGCCATGGACATCTAGATCTGATGAGAAAACAACATGAAACAAGAATCGATAAATTTTATACAATGTGGTGGTTAAAACAATAGGGAGTATATATAAAGATATTTTTATCTTTGGAAAAATAATATGGAAGGAAATCGGAGTCGAGAAAGTGTGTGAGGGGGCACAACCCACCAGGGCACGCCGGGGAGGGCAGGCACGCCCTGGTGTATCGTACTCACCTTGGTTGCTTTCCTGTTTATTTCTTAGTTTCCCAATTTTTGTAATATTCCAAAAATAATAGAAAATATTTTTTCGGATTTTTCGGAGTCCGTTTACTTACCGTATCACGCACATCCTTTTTTTCAGGATTCTGGAGTGCTATGGAAGGTTTGTTTTATGTTTTCCTCTAGGTTCACGGTTTGGATAATATTGCTTTCAACATTAATAGGCACACCTAAGATATAGTGTTTAATTCTTTGTCCATTGACCACCTTTGGGTTAGTACCTTCGACATTATTAATCTCGATAGGTCCAGAGCGATAAACCTTTTCGATAACATATGGTCCTACCGATTTGGAAAGAAGTTTTCCTGCAAAGAATCTAAGACAAGAGTTGCACAAAAGAACATATTCTCCAACTTTGAATTCCCGCTTTTGAATTCTTTTGTCATGCCATCTTTTGAATTTTCCTTTGAATAGTTTGGCATTTTCATAAGCTTGGGTTCTCCATTCATCTAGTAAGGTAATATCAAATAACCTCTTGTCACCAGCAAGTTTAACGTCATAGTTGAGTTTTTTAATTGCCCAAAATGCTTTATGTTCTAACTCTTGAGGAAAATGACAAGCTTTTCCATATACCATTTTGTATGGAGACATACCCATAGGATTTTTATGAGCTGTTCTATACGCCCAAAGTGCATCATCTAGTTTCTTAGACCAATTCTTTAGGGACAGAATGATAGTTTTTTGAAATATTAATTTTATTTCTCTATTGCTAAGTTCTACTTGACCACTAGATTGAGGATGATAGGGTGATGCAATTCTATGGTTAACATCATATTTAGCAAGCATTTTACAGAAAGAACCATGAATAAAGTGTAAACCACCATCAGTCATTAAATATTTAGGGACTCCAAACCTCGGGAAAATAACTTCTTTAAGCATTTTAGTGTAGGTGTTATGATCATCAATACTAGTTGAAATAGCTTCTACCCACTTAGTAACATGATCAACAAAAACCCAAATATGAGTACACCCATTAGAGGAAGGAAAGGTCCCATATAGTCAAAACCCCAAACATCAAATGGTTCAACAACAAGTGATAATTCATAGGCATTTCCTGACGCTTAACGATACTACCAATTTTTTGACATTTATCACAAGACAAGACAAACTTATAGGCATCATTGAAGAGAGTAGGCCAATAAAAACCATATTACAATGCCTTGTGAGCAGTTCTATCTCCTGCATGATGCCCTCCATAGGCTTCGGAATGATATTTCCATAGGATTTGTTCCACGCTCATATACACAACGTCTAATAATACCATCTACCACTTCTTTATAAATATGTGGGTCATCCCAAAATTAATGTCTTAAATCATAGAAGAATTTTTTTCTTTTGTTGGTATGTGAAACTAGGTGGTATATATTTAGCAACAATGTAATTAGCATAATCAAAATACCAACGAGTGTTTTGAGAAACATTTATTGCAGCTAATTTTTCATCAGGAAAACTATCATCAATAGGTAGTGAGTCATCAAGAACATTTTCTAACCTAGACAAGTTATCAGTTACGGGGTTCTTAACTACTTTCCAATCAGTGATACGTAAATCAAATTCTAGAAGCAAGAGAACCCACCAAATGAGTCTAGGTTTAGCATATTTCTTTTTCATAAGATATTTTATAACAGCAATGTAAGATCTAAATTTATCACACGCAAACACAACTGCTAAAAATTCTTTTCCAGTAGTAGCATAATCTCTTTGGGCACTATCTAGATTTTTGCTAGCATAATGGATAACATTTAATTTCTTATCAACTCTTTGTCCTAGAACAACACCAACAACATAATCACTACCATCACACATAATTTCAAAAGGCAAGTTCCAATCAGGTGGTTGAACAATAGGTGCAGAAGTTAAGGCTTTCTTAAGTCTTCTATACAATCATCATCAAAAACAAATGGAATATCCTTTAGTAAAAGATTTGTAAGAGGCCTAGAGATTTTAGATAATTATTTAATAAACCTCCTATAGAAACCAGCATGACCAAGGATACTCTGAATACCTTTAATATCTCTAGGACACGGCATTTTCTGAATTGCATCGACTTTAGCTTTATCCACCTCAATACCTCGTTCAAATATTTTGTGCCCCAAGACAATACCTTCATTAACCATAAAGTGGCACTTCTCCCAATTCAACACGAGATTAGTTTGTTCACATATCTGCAAAACTCGATCAAGGTTGCTTAAGCAATCATCAAAAGAAGTTTTGTAAAAGAAAAAATCATACATGAAAACCTCCACATTCTTTTCACCAAAATCAGAGATTATAGAAGTCATACACCTTTGAAAGGTAGCTGGTGCATTGCATAAACCAAAAGGCATACGTCTATAAGCATATGTTCCAAAAGGATATTTGAGAGAAAGTAGAATATCCATCTAGAAAACAAAAGTGTGTATGCTTACATAATCTTTCTAGCTTTTGATCAATGAAAGGCAGAGGGTAATGATCTTTTTTAGTAGCTTTATTGAATTTTCTAAAATCAATTACGATTCTATAGACACTGACAATTCTCTGTGGGTAAGTTCAGTTTTATCATTAGGAACAATAGTAATACCTCCCTTCTTAGGGACAAAGTGAATAAGACTTACTCATCTACTATCAGTTATGGGATAAATTATGGCTGCTTCTAGAAGCTTTAATATTTCAGTTCTTACCACTTCTTCATCTTAGGACTCAATTGTCATTGGTGATCCACAACGGGTTTAGCATCAGGTTCCATATTAATCTTGTGCTGACATAGAGTGGGACTAATGCCCTTAAGATCATCAAGAGTATATCCAATAGCAGCCCGGTGCTTCCTCATAATTTTAATAATATTTCTTCTTTATGTTCTGAAAGGTTACTGTCGGTGTACTAAAGTTTGGGTCTTTAGTACCCCATACTTGTGCACGGATCATTGTAGACACACCAGCGGTAAGGCTTGTCAAGGGATAGCTGAATACAAGTATAAGAATATCGAGAAGGCATTCAAGTCAATAATCACAAGGCAGAAAACCAGAAGTTGGGACCCTGGCAAGATCTTGCCGGGATGGCTTGTGGAGCCTCGGCAAGACTCGCACCCGAAAAGACCTCACCAGCACGTCGCCGCTCGAGCGCAACGACCAGGTGTCAAGCAAGCCTTAGCCTCCTGAGCACTTGTCAAGGCTCTCGCGATGATGGGATTAAGCGGTGCTGATGGGACCGGCCCTTTTTTTGTCCCCAAGACGATTAGGGACAGCTAAACAAAGTATTTAATGCATTTTTCCTATGCCGTTAGTGTTAGGTATGATAAAGTGTAGCAACTGTACACCTCGTGTATGTACTGTACACCAATGTTGGAGACCCCTTAGTCATATAAAAGGAGGCCCAAGGTGTTACACGAGGAGGCCTTTTGGAGGACATTCTAGCTCAGTAGCGGCTGTGTATTGTTCATCACACAGTGCTCCTGTAGCCAGTGCTCGAACACCCATAATACACTAAAGCAGGACTAGGCTTTTACGCTTCTCAATGGCCCGAACCTAGGAAAAAATTATTCGCGTTGCTCGTTAGATCTTCTATTTGTGCACACCTTCTCCTTGCCGAACCGTAAAGGGATCCACGCAATCCCATAGGTGTCGTTCCCCGACATCTTTGGCACGCCAGGGAGGGGGCTGGTTGCATGAACCTGATCTAGCAATCAGTGCGCCAGCTTCTTCATCATCTTCATCGCCATGGCCCCCAAGAAGAAGAGTTTCACGTCGGTTGGCCCATCCACGTCCGGTGTGCCTGCTGCTACTCAGGCGGGCGATAGTGTGGATGCAAACGGAGGAGGGGGAGATCATGAGCTTCCATGATGCTCTGGTGACCAAGGCCAAGCGAGCGGCGCCGTTCGCAACAACATTGAACTCCAAGGATGGAAGGGTGCCTTCCAAAACGCCCATGCCGGCGCATGCGCCGCAGCCATCCAAGGTCGCGCGCGATGAGCATCGCAGTGATGTTGGTGGTTATAAGAACCCCCATGGAAAGACTCCTGAGCAGCACTCCCGAGATGTGAGGGACCAACATGCACGCCAAGATGCTAGTGGAAGTGACGCACGGTGGCAGGACCATGATGGAGCTCCTTCTAACACAGTTAGGAGTCAGAGGACATCACGTTCTTCGCACCTTTCGTCGTCGACGACATCAGAGAAGGCGTTCGCGCAAGCACAACTATTCCTGAATTTTCCTCCTGCTGCAAAGAAGCTTGACGAGTGGAGATCTACTATTCAAAGCCTCCTCGGCCTCGCTGATAGATATGGGCCACAGCGGGCAGAGCCTTCGTGGCGGCGGTCCATCGAGCCAGCATGCACCAATGGCGAAAAGGCCGAAGGTGGCACGACCACGGTGCACTCTCCTCCGAGACGGTAACAACAGTCATCGACTCGACAGGTCAGCGTCTGTGATGGCTACTCAACAACATCGTCAGATCCGCGAACTCGCCGCGATCAACGTCAAGTTCTTCGGGAGTGAAGCAAAGAAGACGCTCGGACTACCATCGAGTGGCGGCAGGAAGCGTGCCATCAATCTGATAGGCGCGCAGGACCCACTATAGACAAGCCTGCGCTAGGGTATCCTGTCGATCTACCTTATGAAGTGGGTTGTCTAGCATTTACCCGTGAGCTATGGTGAGTCCAGTGTGCCAATTCCCTAATGTTCAAGTCGGAGGTGCCCAGAGAAATACGACGGCAAGAATCATCCGTCAGAGTTCTTGAGCATCTACACCATTGCAGTGCAGGCTGCCGGGGCTTGCGACGACAAGATACTCGCCAACTACTTCCCGTTGGTTCTCAAGCCCAACGTCAGGTCATGGTTGATGCATCTGCCAGAGAATTCCATTTCTTCCTGGGCAAACCTGTGTCATGAGTTTGTTGGCACCTATACCGGAGGTCACCAAGATCCTGGCAGGAAAGTGATTTGCATCTCATCCCCCAGAAAGAAGCTGAAACCTTACACAAGTACATTCAGAGATTCAGCCGTATACATCACAACATCCCAGACGTTCATCCTGCTGCTGTTATCAGTGTGTTTCATTGGAACGTGTGTAACCGCGGGATGCATGAAGAGTTGGTGATGAACAAAGTCAGGGATGTCACCGAGCTCTATGCTCTGGCTCATAGATGTGCTCAAGCTGAAGAAGGGAGGAGACACCCCGATGAGGATGTTGGTGCTGGAATCGACTCTGAAGACGAAGACACCACTGCTTCGGCAAAGAAAGGCCGGCGGCAGAATGGAAAACGCAAGGGCAGGGCCATGCTTTCCATCAAGGAATCCGACAACATCGACACCGCCAAGAAGACCAAGGTTGACGGCCCTGGCAAGGAGGTTGCCGGGTGCGTCTCCTATCAAGCCTTGGCGGCTGCCGATAAGCCGGAGGGCTCCAACAAGCAGTACTGCAGGATCCATCGCACCAAGGGCAACAATCTTCAAAACTGTCGGCAATTAAGCAGCTTGCCGAGAGACAGAAAGCTGAATATGTGACATGAGACAAGGAGAAGGCCCAAGATGGTGCAGAGGGGTCAGCCAACAAATGCGGTGGCCAAGGAGGTCGATGTGGCAAGGCCAAGCAACAAAATGAGAGGCCCGCTCAAGGCCGTGACAAGGAAGAGGGGGATGGAGATGGCAACGAGGGAGCGAAGAGTCCAGCGAGCATGAATTTCAGAGAGCTATAGAAGTCATGTGCATCGACGAATACGCCTCATTGCATTCTTCTCACCGCCGGCTTAAACAGTGGCGCGCGAGATCAATGCAGCAGAGCCATCTATCAATGCCGAGAAGCCATTTAGATGGTCCAACATGCCTATCATTTTTGACGCTGAGGATCACCCTGCTCACACAACTGCGGTCGGGTGTCTGCCATTGTTGGTTTTGCCAACAATTCGCAACCTCAAGGTGACAAAAATGTTAGTTGACGGTGGGGCCGGTTTGAACTTGGTCTCACCTGACGTCATCAAAAGGTTGCAAATTCCTGATGAAGATCTCGAGAAGACGGGCACGTTTGAGGGGGTCAATCCAGGAAGGATCCAGCCAAAGGACAAGATCACACTGCCGGTAACATTTGGTAGTGACCTGAACTACAGGACAGAGAAGGTTGTTTTCGACGTTGCCAAGATTCCATTGCCATATAATGTAGCGACCCGACCTAAAAGGTCAAGTCTCCGGTGTTTCCGTACCATCCCAAGATCATGCTGGTACACACACGGTACATCAATGTATATATCAAAGGGAAATCACACAGCATTATATTAATCGAAATCTCATATCGAGTCCTTTATTACAATAAAAATTACAATAAAGTGGCTAAAAGCCAACTCATGAGAATATCTAAATCTTGCGGAAGCGTCGAAGGTAGATGAGTCCATCTGACTCCAAGGGCATCTCACTGAGCGTAGAACGTGTCCTCACTCCTGGTCGGAAAAATATTCTGCAACATGATACGTTGCAGCCGTGTAGGTCAGCATATGGAATATGCCGGCAAAGTCACAAGAGAAGGGTAAAAAGGTAGTCATCTAGTCTATATGCATATATGGCAGGTGGGGTGGTAAGTTTTGCATAAAGCCAATTTTTTCCTACATCAAGAAAAGGGGCTAAGCAAAATATTACTAAGTTGGTTGATTAATGAGATGGTTCCACCAACCAATTCTCATACCCAAAATTATTAAATTCCCACATCATCATATTATTTGTGTTGAGAGTTCCGGAAGTTCCAATTCCTTTGGCTCAAGTCGTCCATGACCGTGGACACGGCTAATCGATTAGGTTTGAGTACTCTACAGAGTTTTGCACACGTTCCCCACAAGATTTGGTCGCCTCCGTTTGATTTCTCGCACTTCAGGGTGTTTGAGAAACGGATGACCAAAACATGGTCTTCCAAAGGGTTTCCCTGCGACTCTGACGGTGCCCATCCTTTCCTACCGTTCTTCTACCTCTCGTAGCACCGCCTGTCCAGAGTCACCACGATATCCAACCAAGCCAGAGCCCATAATGACTTGTGGCTGTGCAGGTAAGCCTTGGGTCTTGAAGCACCCATCCATCCCTTTGTGCCTGGGTGGACCTTTCCGCGTGAATACTGGCCATCTCCAGCATCACCTAGGCTAACCACTGGTTTCTCCAGGGCGCCGTTCAACCATCATCCACCCAGAGGTATGTTGAAAACTTGGAGTCTTGAAATCTTGCTCATTATGTAGGTCTTGAAATTATTAACTCTCTCAACTCCCATGAATCACACAACCAACCCCGTCTACTATTAGCATAGCAAAAATAAAACAACGTTTCCCGGGGCCAATGTTGTCAAAGAGGGTTGAGAGGGGTATCTACCACATGATACTACTACAATGTAACCAAGTTTCCAACTAACCTATCTTGCATGCAACTGGGGAGATGGTAGAACTAATGCATATAAAACATGGGTAAAACATGATCAAAGTGACTTGCCTGATTGATGATCTTCGTACGTGAGTGACTCTAAGTAACAAGCTTCGCACTCCGGATAATCTAACGAAACAAACAATGCACTCAAATAAGCATACAACCAAAATAAGTACTCATAACATTCAGCAAAGAAGTACTAAACAAACAAGGCAAACAATGCACAAAACTCTCTAGCAAGAAAAACACACAAAGTTTTGTTTTCCAAAAGGTGAGGGATGAAAACACTACTGACATAATAAAACTATTTTGAAATAACAAGACAATTGTTGTCAGCAAAGAAACAATAGAATATTTTATTAATAAACAGAATATAATCAATTTAAGTTTGTTGGGAAAACTTTAGTAGAGTTTATACAAGTTTGTGATAAACACTATATGAATCAACTATAGTTATATTAACAAAAGAATGAAAACTAAACTTATTATTTATTAGCAAAACATGTTATTGATACGAAATAATTTACAAATAAACTTGTTTTAGGAAAACAGAATTAAACTATGTAAAACTTTGTTGAAAACAAAACTATTACTAGTTAGTTGTTTTAATCAAATTATGCCTATTTGAAAAGAAGTTGTGATTCCTATGTTAAATGAAATTAAACTAGGCAAATTTATATTTTTTATTAACAGTGAGTGAAAACACTAAATGTTTACTAACAGAGCCTAATAAACAAATAAAACTAATTCTAAACCAAACTAATCAAAATTGAGTTTATAAAACTATATTATAATACTAAGCAGATTCTGTTTTTGGTTAAAAACATTAATCTAATATATCCTGAAAATCCTCAAACTAAACATGAAGGTAGTCCTAACTAATACCAAACAGTAGCAAAAAGATTCATATAAAAATCTATTTTCAAACTCTAGTTATTCAGATTTGAAGATTTTGAGCAAATTTGATTAAATTCAAATTTTATTGTTCAAATTTGAAATTTAAAAGTACAGGATGAAACTACATGAAAATTGTGAGCTATTGCAAAAAGAATCAACTCAAAACTCTAAACAGATTAAAAGATATAGCTAAAGCAAATTTGGAATACATTTTGTTTTCTGAAAAACAAAACTGAAAAGAAAAACTAACTAACGGTCGACTAGGGTGACGTGGCGACCCGTGAGTGGCTGAGGGGGTGTCTGAGCGGGGTTACGGGCGGTCGGCCGATCCTAAGAGGATACCGGTTCGATTAATAATAATGTTCTAATCTGGATCGTAAGATCCAGATCGAACGGTTGGGGAAGCTCACGGTGTAAAGGTCGCCGGCGTGGGGATCTCCGGCGAGTTCGGAAGTGGTGAACGTGACGGCGAGGCGCTCCGGTGGTCGGGGAAGACGGGGAAGTGGTCCGGGCGACGGCGACGGTCCTCCGGAGTCGATTGGTGGCGACGGTGGGGCGAACGAGGGTCGGAGACGGTGGCTACGCTCGACGGCGAGATCCGGTGGTGGTGGAACTCCGACGACGAATTGCGGCAGCTCCTCGACGAGGTAGGAGGGGGACTCGGGGTGAAAGGATGCGGGGGAGTGGTCTGCTACTTATAGGGCGCTCGAGGGGTGCGGGGGAGGAGAGAGGAGAGAGATCCGGCGAGGGGGAAACGGTCGGCGTCGGGATCTCCGGCGCGTGCAGGGGAAGGGGATGACCGAGCGAGGGTAACGGTCGGTCGGGGGGTGGGGTCCAGCGTCAGTGAGAGAGAGACGTGTCCGTTGCGCGCGGTCGGCCGGCTCGTAGTAAAAGCGCGAAATAACTGCCGTGGGCCGGCCCGTTTAATACCGGAAACGGTTACCGTTACTGTTTTTCTAATTTTCCAGAGACATTCAAATACATTTAAAGCATTCAAATCGACTCTAAATATAGGGGTATTATATATCAAAATTAACAGAATAATAAATTCTATTTAATGAACATTTCTATTCTGTCATTTGAACACTTTGAAAAAAAAATATTATTTTCAGAAATTGTCTAATTGTTTTTAAACCCTTTTTGCAAATATTTTCAAAATAACCCCTGGTTATTATTGTTCAAATATATCACCAATTAGTCCCTGGTGTGGAGTGTCATGTTCCTCCTCTCTTATTTGAACTTTTAACCAAAATTTCAAATAGGTGAAAGCAAATATAGGAAAAGATAGAAAGAACTTTCAGAAAGTCAGAAAAGACATTTCAACTATTACATACAATCAAGCAATGATGATGATAGATGCATAACTATATCATAACATTCCAAAATGAAATTTTGGGATGTTACATATAATGGCATCGCACTATGCTTATAATCTATTGAAGATACTCGGGCCGATGAGCACCATCACAATCAACTCCGACAAGAAGGATGCACTTATCTGCACCGACCAACTTTACCGGGAGGCAGTTGCAGCACTTGTTGCCAAGGCACCTACTCCTGCTGATGAAGCTCCTGGGGGCAAGAAAACCGGCAAGACCTCTGGTACACACTCCGGCAAGCGCACCTCCTCGAAGTGCTGCCTGGCTATCGAGGATGCGCTAGAGAGCTCCCCCGACAAGAACAAGAAATCCAAGGCAGCTCCACTAGAAACTAAGAAGGTGCCCGCCAAGGAGGACAGTACGGGAGGAACTTTCACCATAAGTTCCACCCACGACGACAAATAGGAAAGCGCGCTCATTGCCTTCTTGCGAGCGAATGTCGATGTGTTTGCATGGCAACCATCTGATATCCCTGGTGTTCCCAGGGAGTTAACTGAGCACCACCTTGCTGTCTGTCCTCATGCGCGGCCCGTCAAGCAGAAAGTTAGGAAGCAAGCCTTGGAGCGGAAAGAATTTATTGCCGAGGAAATCAGGAAGTTGGAAGCAGCAGGTCTATTCAGAGGAGTGATCCACCCAACATGGTTGGCCAATGTAGTTGTAGTGCGCAAGGCGAATGGAAAATGGAGGCCGTGTATTGACTATACAAATGTCAATAAAGCCTGCCCGAAAGATCCTTTTCCCTTGTCGTGCATCAACCAAATTGTGGACTCCACTGCCAGCTATGATTTGTTGTCATTTCTTAACGCTTATTCAGGATATCATCAGATCTTCATGTCTAAGGAAGACGAAGAGAAGACCGCATTTATCACCCGATGTGGTACATATTGCTTCGTGCGTATGCCTTTTGGGTTGAAAAGTGCTGGTTCAACATTTGCTAGAGCAGTCCAAATTGGTTTTGATCCCTAGCTACATAGAAATATGGAAGCTTATATGGATGACAAAGTGGTCAAAACCACGGACAAAGCTACATTCATAAAAGATCTAGAAGAGACATTTGCAAATCTACGCAGGACCAATTTGAAGCTCAATCTTGAGAAGTGTGTGTTTGGTGTTTCGTCTGGCAAGCTTCTTGGATTCTTTGTATCCCAACATGGAATCGAGGCAAATCCCGACAAGATCAAGGCAATTGGGCAGATTGAAGCACCAAAATGCATCAAAGATGTGCGTCATCTTGCCGGACGCGTTGCAGCTCTGAGTAGGTTCATCTCAAAATCGACCGAGCGTGCCCTGCCCTTTTTAAAAATCTTTAAAAAGGCAGGTCCAATGAAGTGGACTCCGGAAGCGGAGGCAGCACTACAGGATTTGAAGAGGTACCTCTCCTCTCCGACAGTACTAGTCTCACCTAAACCACAAGAGTCATTGTTGCTATACCTGGCGGCAACGAATCAAGTGGTTAGTGTTGCGTTAGTAGCACAGAGAAAAGTCGACGTAGAAGCAGCGGCAGAGGCAGCACCGTCAAGCAACAAGCTAGGATCTTCCTTGGTAGAGTCTGGTGCCGAGAAGGCAGGGACTGCGTAGATAAATGAAGCAACACAGAGGAACAAGATGGTGCAACGCCCAGCTTATTTTGTTAGCTCCCTATTGTAGGGAGCTAGGTCAAGCTACTCTGGCGTGCAAAAGTTGCTCTTCGGCCTCCTTATGGCCTCGAGGAAGTTGCACCATTATTTCCAAGCACATGAGATTACCGTCGTCATTCGCTTTCCGTTGCAACGGATTCTATGAAATCTAGATGCGACCGGCATGATTGTGGAGTGGGCTTTGGAACTGTCAAGCTTTGGTCTTAGATTTGAAAGTACTTCGACTATCCAAAGCAGAGCCTTGGTAGAGTTCATTGCAGAATGGACCCCAACGCCAGATGAAGAGATCCTAGAAACAATTCTCCCTAGCAAGGAAACAGATCAAGAATGGATTATGTATTTTGATGGGGCTTTCTCCATGCAAGGCGCCGGTGCTGGCGTGCTTCTTGTCGCACCCACCGGAGAGCACCTCAAATACGTAATTCAGATGCACTTTCCCCTGGAGAAGTCGACAAACAACACTGCGGAATATGAAGGGCTGCTTGCCGGTCTCGGGATCGCGGCAGACCTTGGAATTAAGAAGCTCATCGTCAGAGGTGATTCACAACTTGTCGTCAAGCAAGTCAACAAAGACTATCAGAGCCTGTTGATGGAAGCCTACGTAGATGAAGTGAGGAAGTTGGAGGAGCACTTTGACGATTTGCAAATAGAGCATGTTCCTCGTGCAGAGAATAGCATTGCCGACAACCTGTCAAAGCATGCTACCCTCAAGTTACCTGTGGAACTAGGGAATTTTGTGCTCCAACTAAGTCAGCCATCCATAGCACCATCAGCGAGGCAAGATAAGAGAAGGAAGTTGAATTCCGTCCAATACTTTCCTGTAGAGCTCCCATAAGCTTCCGGCAAGGAAGTTGTCAGGAACAACGCCAAGCTTGCCAGGGAGCAACAAGCACCGGCAGGACCTCGAGTCCTTGCCGTAGAGATAAATGCTCCCACGGCAGAAGATATGCCTTTAGTCCTTGCTGTCGATCCCCAGGCTCCGGCATGGTCACAACACATTGTTCAGTTCCTTCAAACAGGAGAACTCCCTAAGGAACAGGAAGAAGCGGAGAAAGTAGCCCGTCGGTCTAATATGTATCAGTTTGTGGATGATGTCCTGTACAGAAAGAGACCGAACGGTGTGAAATTGAAGTGCGTTCCTCGGGAGGATGGACTCTAGCTGTTGGCAGAGATACATGGAGGCATATGTGGCTCCCACATAGGATCAAGAGATCTTGTTGGTAAGGCATTCCGGCAAGGTTTCTTTTGGACCAATGCCCTCCAGGATGCAACTGCACAAGTAACCAAGTGTGAAGCGTGTCAGTTCCATTCGAGGAAACTACATCAACCAACTTAAGCTCTTCAGACAATCCCTCTCTGCTGGCCATTTCGGTATGGGGGCTCGACATCTTGGGCCCCTTTCCCCGTGCTACCAGGGGCTTTGAGTACTTGTACGTTGCAATCGACAAGTTCACAAAGTGGCCAGAAGTGGAAGCAGTAAGGAAGGTGACAGCACAATCAGCCGTCAAGTTCTTGAAAGGACTAGTTTGCCATTTTGGTATATGTTGGGGATATAACCCCACGGTGAGACCCGCCCATGAGACTCCGGGTCACACCTGGCGGCTCGTATACCAGCCCAAGAAAAGTCCGTGAAGACTTAAGCCCAAGACGATTGGGCGACTTAACAAGATGGGCCGGGACGTGGCCCGTACAGAAAAAGCATGAAGACCCGAGCGGGTGAGCCGCCCGGAGACAACTTGCTCAGGAAGGCAAGACGATGTAGAGACGGATTGAGACACGTAGTGAGAGTTGGTTACAACTTGTATGACCCGTGGTCTTGACCTCCTATATAAAGGAGAGACCCGGGGCAACTTAGGGGGGATCAGACTATCGAGAACTAGGTCAAGCGCTAGCTCCCTTGTAATCGATACACCAAGCAATACAAACACAAGCAGAACATAGGCTATTACCTCTATCCAAGGGGCTGAACCTGGGTAAATTCGTGTCCTTCATCCCAAGCAACCTCTTTCAGTCCATCACCTTTGCGATGGCCTTGAATCCAAGTCCATTGACCCGGACATCTGCCATGAGAAAACCATGACAGTTGGCGCCCACCGTGGGGCATGCGCTCGGTGGTGTTGAGTTCTCAAAGGGCTCTCTCCCAGGGCTCGAGGGATACGTTGTTGGAAGGATGAACAAGAGTCGCTGCAGCCGGCTCTACATCGACGACGCTGGCTAGGGTCTTGATGTCGGCTCTGTCGAATATGGATTCCGAGTTCCTTTCGAAGGGATCCATATCTTCATCGGCAAGATTGACAGATCTACGCCCGGGCCGGACGTCTGCACCAACATCGTCCACTCGGCTCAGCGCGCGCAACCCGCCTGTTGTGTGCAACCCGCCCATGTCAACTCGGGCCGAAATCACGTCTTCGTGGGCTTTACTCAAGGCATGGATTTTGAAGTTTCTGCGTCACAGGAGACTCTCGTTTGTTCAGAGGATGGATCTTCGAGCGGGGAAACAGAATCGACCTACCAGCTTCACAACGGTGGGCTCGGGGGCTACGACAAGCTTTACCATGAGTCGGAGCATTCTGAGCCGGACGATTTTGGGCCGCCGATTCATGTGGCCGTGTTCATGGCGGGGTCAGCCCCAGGCGCGAACAGCACAGCCGCCGGAGCAGCACCCTCGGGGGTTGACCCGCCGCCGCCGTCTCAAGTTATTTTGGATCTGATGAACGAGCTCGCGGCCTTGATGGCCACTGAATTCACACCAGATAATCAAGCTGCTCGGAACATAGAGATTGTGAGACTCAAGGACCGGATGGCAGAGGAACAACAAAGGATAGCTGAGCTAAAGGTTCAGATGGAGGCAGAGGCAGAATGCATTAAGACGGATGCCGATGAGGCATTTGATGAGGCATCAATCCCGCTTACGAAAACATTATGTGGCCAGGAATCTCTTCAATACGCTAGGAACGGGACGGGCAGCGGATGCACCAAGAAGTCGGTCGGCGGCTCGACCGTAGCTTAACCCACCCTGACGAAACCAGGCCTCATTAGTGGTCTTTCCAACGCTGGCGGGTCATTATTCCAACCCGGCAGAGAACATGGTGGACGCGGCCACCCGGCTTGAAACAATCCCTATCCTAGATGAGGCGCCGTTTGCAGATGAGGTACGGAACGCCATTGGGTACCTTCAAACGGCGATGGCCCAGCAGGAGAAATATGCTTACAAGCGGAGCCGCGTTCATTCAACTCCCCTCCCCACCCGCAGCTTTAGCCGGCGCTATGAGTCACTGGTGGTTTCTAGTAGCGATCGACATAGGGGGCCTCCAGGGGATGATCAGGCGGCTCTAGATGCACAGGCGCTCATAAACCGGGCAAGAAGCCAGCAAGAGGCAGTGGCCTTGGCCACGGCGGCTCACCAAGAGCCCGCGCCCTCCATCTCGGTAGGAGCTGGAGTGACCACCAGGGCCGTGGGAGTGCCATGCTTGGCACCGGCTCTGCGGAGTGAGCGGTTGCCGAAAGGATTTCAATGGACCTCGCAAGGTCCCGAATTACACTGCTAACTTACCTCCGGAGGCCTGGATCGAAAGTTATGAGCTGGGTATGGAGATATTGGATGTCAGTGAGGCGGTGTGTGCCAAATACTTCATCATGATGCTTGAAGGTCCGGCTCGCACGTCGTTAAAGGGTTTTCCACCCAATACCATCAATTCATGGGCTGAGTTGAGGGCAAGGTTCATCAAAAACTTTCAAGGGACTTCCAAATAGCCTATGACTATTGTGTCAAGTAGGAGAACGAGTCGGCTCATCATTGGGTCCGACGGGTGGCAACCATCATCCACTCATCTGAACAGATCACGGTGGCTCAAGCGGTGTTGATCCTAGAAAAGAACTGTCACTTCGTCCCTCTGAAGCAGAAACTTGGCCGGCTCAAGCGTACGTGTCAGGACATGTGAGAACTCATGGAGGCTCTCACAAAGTATGCAGACTCTGATAACACGAAGGATCCAGGCTCTGATGAGGAGAAGGTCGGCCAAGGTAAGAGGAACAACCCGGGCAAGGGTGCGGCAAACAATGGTAACCAGAGCAAGTAGGAAAATTCGGATGGCGGGTCAGAACTGGTGGCCAATGCGAGCACCGGTCAGAATCATCCTAAGGGCAATGGGAAGTTCAGACCGCCTTTAAATAAAAATAGGACTCCCTTCAATTTGGAGGAAATGCTCAAATAACCCTGTCCGGAGCACAGCCGGCCCGATAAACCTGCGGCGCACACTGTTGGGGAACGTCGCATGGGAAACAAAAAAATTCCTACGCACACGCAAACCTATCCATGGTGATGAGAATCTACGAGAGGGAGAGTGGATCTACGTACCCTTGTAGATCGCTAAGCGGGAAGCGTTAAGAAACGCGGTTGGTGTAGTCGAACTTCTTCGCGATCCAAATCGCCGAGCGTCCCGCGATCCAATCACGGGCCGTCCCGCGAACACATCATGATCCGTCCCGCGAACTCATCATGATCCGTCTCACGATCTTGATCACGATCTGTCCCGCGAACTCATCACGATCCGTTCCGTGATCACATCACGGACCGTCTCGCGATCTCGATCACGGTCCTTCCGATCTAGCGCCGAACGGACGGCACCTCCGCGTTCAGCACACGTGCAGCTTGATGATGATCTCCACCGTCTCGATCCAGTGAGAGGAGGTGGAGAGGAGAGAGAGTTCACCGGCAGCGTGACGGCGCTCCGGTGATGGTGGTGGAGCAATTCCGGCAGGGCTTCGCCTAAGCGCTACAGAAAACTGATCTAGAGGAGAAACTATGCACCGGTGTAACGGGTAGCACGTGGCCGGAAATTCTGTCCAAAAACCACCCAATCCACTAGTATATATAGGAGGAGAGGAGAGGAGAGGCAGACAAGGCCTTTGGGTCGGCCGAAATAGGAGGTGGGAAGCAATCCTACTTCACCTCCAATCCTAGTTGGAGTAGGATTGCCTCCTATTGGCTGATTTTCCACCTTTTGCTTTAGGACTTTCTCTCCTGCGACATGGGCCTTTGTGGCTGTTTTCCCAGCCCACTAAGGGCTGGTTATTATTCTCCCACAGCCCATGGACCTCTTGGGGTCGAAATACCCCTCCCGGAGGCCTCCCGGTACACTACAGGCACTCCCGGTACACTACCGGCACTCCCGGTACACTACCGGCACTCCCGGTACACTACCGATCAGCCCGAAACTTTTCTCGAAACCAAACTGGGACTTCCCATATATTAATCTTTACCTCCGGACCATTCCGGAGCTCCTCGTGACGTCCGGGATCTCATCCGGGACTCCGAACAAACTTCGGTCACCACCATACATAACTCTACACTACCGAAACGTCACCGAACCTTAAGTGTGCAGACCCTGCGGGTTCGAGAACTATGTAGACATGACCGAGACACCTCTACAGTAAATAACCAATGGCGGGACCTAGACGTCCACGTTGGTTCCTACATATTCTACGAAGATCTTTATCGGTCGAACCTCTATGTCAAGGATTCAGTTAATCCCGTATAACGTTCCCTTTGTTCTTCGGTATGTTACTTGCCCGAGATTCGATCGTCGGTATCTCCATACCTAGTTCAACCTCGTTACCGGCAAGTCTCTTTACTCGTTCCGTAATACAAGATCCCGCAACTAACAATTAGTCACATTGCTTGCAAGGCTTATTGTGATGTTGCATTACCGAGTGGGCCCCGAGATACCTCTCCGTCACACGGAGTAACAAATCCCAGTCTCGATCCATGCCAACTCAACAGACACCATCAGAGATACCTGTAAAGCACCTTTATAGTCACCCAGTTACGTTGCAACGTTTGATACACACAAGGCACTCCTCCGATATCTGTGAGTTGCACGATCTCATGGTCATAGGAACACATACTTGACATGCGGAAAACAGTAGCAATAAACTGACACGATCATATGCTACGTTTGCAGTTTGGGTCTTGTCCATCACATCATTCTCCTAATGATGTGACCCCGTTATCAAATGACATCTCATGTCCATGGCTAGGAAACCTTAACCATCTTTTTATCAACGAGCTAGTCTATTAGAGGCATACTAGGGACATAGTTTTGTCTATGTATCCACACATGCATCTAAGTCTCCGATCAATACAATTATAGCATGGATAATAAACGATTATCATGAACAAGGAAATATGATAATAACTAATTTATTATTGCCTCTAGGGCATATTTCCAACACACACATGGGGTGATTGCCATATCATGCAGAGGTTCAAGGATTACAGCATGCAGCAACACAACAACCATGGTGGTGGCCCGCCCGACGGCTTAGGACCAGGCGGGTCAGGAGCCGGATTTGGATCCGGTGGCTCAGGATCCGGTCATCATGGTCAGGGCAATCAAGGAGGGCCTCCACAGCACTCTGGTAACAACAATCAGCAACAACATAATCAATCTGGCTATCAGAGTAATCCAAAGCAGCTTAGTTCGGGCCAGTATCATGTCTTTACGACCAGCCTTAACAAGCGGGATCAGAAATTGCGCAAGTAAGCGGTTAATGCAATCGCGCCAGCTCTACCGCAATACCTGAAGTGGTCTGAGTATAACATGGAGCCGGGAGGATCACCCGCCGCGTGTTGACGACCCGGGGTGGCTAGCCCTGGTGGTTGCCCCCCAAAGTGGGAGGATATATGGTGAATAAGGTACTTATGGATGGTGGCAATAGCATCAACATACTATATAATGACACCTTCCGGCGGATGAAGCTACTTGATAAAGACCTTAAGCCCTCATCAACCGTTTTTCATGGTGTCGTACCAGGCAAGTCAACTTACCCGGTGGGCAGGATTTCTTTGGAATTCGCCTTTGGTGACGAGTATAACTACAAGGTGGAGTCCTTGTGGTTTGAAGTGGTCAAGATCAAGAGCCCTTATCAAGCGTTGTTTGGGCAGACGGCTTATGCTAAGTTTATGGCTAGGCCCTGTTATGTCTAGTTAGAGCTCAAGATGCCCGGGTTAAAAAGGCACGATTACTATTCGTGGTGATCGGAATACGGCTATTGAGTGCGAATAAGGAGATGCGGCTTACGCGGAATCTAGTTGTGCTGAGGCGGAACTCAAGTTCTATAAGGAGAATGTTGACCCGGAGGATATGACCCCGCTGAAGAAGCCTACGATGAAGATTGAGCCGCCCCTCAAATTTTCGGCGGATGATACCAAGGTGGTAGATTTCACTCCGGGCGACTCATCCAAGAAGTTCATCATTGGGGCCAACATGGATCCCAAATAGGAAAGCGCGCTCATTGAATTCATCCGTGAGAATCGGGACATCTTTGCATGGAAACCTTCTGACATGCCAAGTGTACCGAGAGAGTTCGCTGAGCATAACCTTAATGTGGATCCTAAGTTCAAACCTGTCAAGCAATTTCTATGAAGGTTCAATGAGGAGAGACGCAAGGCAATTGGGTAAGAGGTCGTCCGGCTCTTAGCGTCGGATTTCATCATCGAGGTCTTTCACCTAGTGCTTGTGCTCAAGAAGAACGGCACGTGGCGTATGTGCGTGGACTATACGGATCTCAACAAGGCCTGTTCGGCTGATCCTTTTGCCCTCCCTCGTACTGATCAAATCATTGACGCTACGGCGAGTTGCGAAAGTTTATGCTTTCTGGATGCTTATTCGGGATATCATCAGATCAAGATGGCAGTCAAGGACCAAGAGAAGACGGCTTTTATCATGCCTTTTGGAGCCTTCTATTATGTGTCTATGCTTTTTGGGCTCAAGAGTGCCCAGGCAACTTATCAGCGTTGTGTGCAGAATTGTCTTCACAATCAGATTGGATGCAACGTTCATGCTTATGTGGATGATATTGTGATCAAATCAAGGAAGAAGGAGAGACCCTGCTTGATGACTTAAAGGAAACCTTTGATAATCTGCGGATCTATAAGATGATGCTTAACCCGGCAAAGTGTATCTTTGGTGTTTCGGCTGATAAGCTCTTGGGGTTTCTTGTTTTTGAGCGTGGTATTGAAGCTAACCCGGATAAAATCAAGGCTATCACCTCCCTGGCTGAGCTGGCTTGTATCAATGATGTCCAATGCCTAGCAGGGCAGATTGCCGCGTTGAGCCAGTTCATAAGCTGCCTTGGTGAGAAAGCTATCCCTCTATATCAAATGATGAAAAGATAGACATTTTTGTTTGGAGTATGGCGGCGGGTGAAGCGTTTGAGGCGCTCAAGAAGCAGCTCACTAAGCCGCCGATTTTAGCCGCTCCGGCTGAGAAAGAACCCTTGCTCCTATACGTGGCGGCTAACAACCAGGCTGTCAACGCTGCCATTGTGGTCGAGTGCAAGGAGGGAGGGAAAGAGTATCTGGTTCAGAGGCCGGTTTATTATATCAGTGAGGTCCTGACAGATTCCAAGAAGAGATATCCACATTGGCAGAAGCTAGTGTATGGGGTGTTCATGGCCAACCACAAATTAAAGCATTACTTCTTAGGGCACCAGATCACCGTTGTTAGCTCTGTCCCGTTGGGAGACATAATTCAAAACAGAGAAGCCACTGGCAGGATTGCTAAGTGGGCATTGGAGTTGAGGACTCTTAATGTGCGATACGTACCTCGGACGGCTGTCAAGTCTCAAGCTCTTATGGATTTCATAAATGACTGGACAGAGTGCCAAGCACCCGAAGAAAATCTGGATAACACATACTGGACCATACACTTTGATGGATAGAAGCAGCTGGAAGGATCAGGTGCAGGAGTTGTTTTAACATCTCCCAAAGGTGATAAGTTCTGTTATGTGCTCCGACTGATGTTCCCTTGCACCAATAATGCGGTTGAATACGAAGCCCTGCTTCATGGCCTCAGGGTAGCTAAGGAGATGAACTTAAGCCGGGTAAGGTGCTTCGGCGACTCAGACCTTGTGGCTCATCAAGTTTCAGGCACATGGGATTCCAAGGATCCACGGATGGCGGCTTATCGTCAAGCGGTAGATGTCATTGCTGGTCACTTCAAGGGTTATCACATGGATCACATTGATCATCGCAGGAACGAGGCGGCTGATACCCTGTCAATGTTAGGCTCTCAACGAAAGCTGGTGCTGCCCAATATCTTTTTGGACGTCTTACATCACCCGATTGTCAAATTACCCTAAGAGGAAGATTTGGTTGTTCCTGACCTGGAGGGACAATTGGTGGCGACTCTGCATGCTATTCCGGATTGGATTGTGCCTTACTTGACGTATTTGACTCGGGGCGACTTACGTAATGATGAAAATCTGGCTAGACAGATCACCCGGCGGTCTAAGTCCATGACAATAGTTAATGTTGAGTTGCACAAATGCAGCATCACTGGGGTGTTTCAACGTTGTGTCTCACCAGAGGAGGCTAAGGAAATCTTCAATGAAATTCACGCTGGAGATTGCGGACATCTCGCTGGCTCAAAGTCTCTAGTGGCCAAGGCTTTCCGACACGGTTTCTTCTAGTTGACGGTTCACAAAGAAGCGGAGGATCATGTCCGCAAGTGTGACGACTGTCAAAAATTCGGCCGACGTGCTCATGTTCCGGCTCAAGAATTGTGCATGATACCAATTACTTGGCTGTTTGCAGTCTGGGGGCTTGATATGGCCGGGCCTTTCAAGAGATCCAAGGAAAAGAAGGCACACCTCTTGGTGGCGGTTGATAAGTTTACCAAGTGGGTAGAGGCTAAGCTGGTCAGCAAGTGTGACGCGGCTATAGCAGTACAGTTTATCAAAAAACTGATCTATCGTTTTGGTTACCCTCACAGCATCATCACGGACAATGGCATGAACCTGTTGAAGGGGGCTATGAAAATGTTCTGTGATCTTGAACACATCCGGCTTGATATTTCTATAGTTGCTCATCCACGGCCAACTATCAGGCGGAGCGGGCAAATCAAGAAATCTTGAGAGGTATCAAGCCCCGGCTAATGGTTCCTTTACAACGGACATCGGGTTGTTGGGTAGAAGAGTTGTTGTCCGTCTTATGGAGCATTAGAACTACCCCCAACAGATCCACAGGTTATACACCTTTCTTCATGGTTTATGGAGCAGAGGTCGTGTTACCAAGTGACATCTGGCATGACTCACCATGAGTGGCGGCTTACGTTGAGACGGACAATGATATGGCGCATCAAGACGCGTTGGATGCCTTAGAGGAGGAACGAGAGCTGGCGGCTACCCGTTCGGCGATCTATGAGTAAGACCTGTGCCGCTGTCATAGCTGCAAAGTCAAGACCTGGACGTTTCAAGAAGGCGACTTGGTGCTACGACTGATTCAAAATCAGACAAATATGCATAAGCTATCTCCTCCGTGGGAAGGACCTTTCATGGTTAGCAGAAATCTCAACAACGGGTCATATTACCTCATTGATATCCGAGACGACTCAGGTACCTCGGGTCAGGAGACCTGCCGGCCGTGGAACATAGCGCATCTGCGGCTTTATTACACTTAAGTTGTTGAGACTCGACATTGTACACTATCATTGTACATATCATACTTATATATGAATAAAGTAGCATCCTTGCAAGCCGGGGCCTCCGCCATTTCGCATATCTTCATCCATGTAAGAAAGATCCAAAAACATGGATGTCGAAGGGGGCTTCCCACCTCCGTGTGTAGCTTATCTAACACTAACAGCCGGCTCTTAAGCCAAAAAAGTTGACAAGTCAACTTGGTTGTTGAAGGGGGCTTCCCACCTCCGGGTGTAGCTTATCTAACCCTAACAGTCGGCTCTTAAGCCAAAAAAGTTGACAAGTCAACTTGGTTGTCGAAGGGAGCTTGGCACCTTCGGTGTAGCTTATCTAACCCTAACAATCGGCTCTCAAGCCAAAAAATGTTGACAAGTCAACATAGTTGTCGAAGGGGGCTTCCCACCTCCGGGTGTAGCTTATCTAACCCTAACAGCCGGCTCTTAAGCCAAAAAAGTTGACAAGTTAACTTGGTTGTCGAAGGGGGCCTCCCACCTCTCGGTGTAGCTTATCTAACCCTAACAACCGGCTCTCAAGCCAAAAAATGTTGACAAGTCAACATATCTATCGAAGGGGGATTCCCACCTCCGAGTGTAGCTTATCTAACCCTAACAGTCGGCTCTTAACCCAAAAAAGTTGACAAGTCAACTTGGTTGTCGAAGGGGGCTTCCCACCTCCGGGTGTACCTTATCTAACCCTAACAACCGGCTCTCAAGAAAAAACATGTTGACAACTCAACATAGCTATCGAAGGGGCTTCCCACCTCCGGGTGTAGCTTATCTAACCCTAACAGTCGGCTCTTAAGCCAAAAAAGTTGACAACTCAACTTGGTTGTCGAAGGGGGCTTCCCACCCTCCGGGTGTAGCTTATATAACCCTAACAACCGGCTCTCAAGCCAAAAAATGTTGAGAAGTCAACTTAGCTGTCGAAGGGGGCTTCCCACCTTCGGATGTAGCTTATCTAACCCTAAAAGCCAGCTTTTAAGCCAAAAAAGTTGACAAGTCAACTTGGTTGTCGAAGGGGGCTTCCCACCTCCGGGTGTAGCTTATCTAACCCTAACAACCGGCTCTCAAGCCAAAAAAAGTTGACAAGTCAACATAGCTGTCGAAGGGGGCTTCCCACCTCCGAGAGTAGCTTATCTAACCCTAATAGCCGGCTCTTAAGCCAAAAATGTTGACAAGTCAACATAGCCGTCCAGGGGGCTTCCCACCTTACGGGTGTAGCTTATCAAACCCTATCGGCCGGCTCTCAAGCCAAAAAAGGTTGACTCCGTCAACATGTTAGGAAGATATAACATCTTTGGGTTATGCTTTTCATCTGCCCTCCTAACGATATAAAGAGAAATGTATTCTTACAGGAAATTAAGCTGCCAAAAGCCAGTAAAGCATCCAATGAGAAGCACAAGAAAGATGGCATACATATGTTAAGTCGGACTGTTTCATATGTGCACAATGACACAATTCAAGCAAAGGCAAAGTTACTATCAGTCGATTACATATGCTCTCTGTGGAGCCCAAAAATATCTCAAAGTTTTTTACACCGCTCATGGCGGGTCACAAAGAGCCAGCTATCAATGGCATTTATGACTCCTTTAGCTGGCCGGCGGGTCACCCTACTCCGGGTCTTCAACCTCCTTGATCTGAAGATGGTCCAAGTCCCAGTTGTAGTGGGTTAAAGATGCAAAGTTTCCTTCCTCAAATAAGGGGCACGGGTCAAGTTCAGAAGCAAAAATATGCTTACTGCGGGCGGGTGTCAGATCCTTGGACTCAAAGAGGGGGCCATGGATTCTCTTCAGATCTGCACTGTAAGTCGCCTGATAAGTCACCAGATTGACCTCTTCCGCTAATACGGAGGCAAGGACTTTGGAATCCTTCACACACCGGGCATAGTCAGCATTCGTAAATTCGGAGCCATCATCTTTTTTGGAGGGAAACCCGTCCATCATATCAGCCGGAGTTAACTCTGGAGAAAAAGCCAGTGCCCGGCTTATAGCTGCGATCGCCCCCTGACGGGCAGCTGATCTCTTCAACTCTACAATTTGCTTTGGCAGCATGGACAGAAGCTCTAAGACCCCTTTGAGAGTTGAAGGGGTAGTATCCTTGTATAGTACAGCTTTGATTGTGCACACAGCGCCACAATAAAGTTGCTCGGTCAAAGTATACATGGCCTTCAGGGGAAGCAAGCTGTCGGAGGCAAGTTGGCGGCTCCAAGGACCTACATAATACGGATGCCTCGTCATGAGTCGCCAGCACAAGTACAATACACAATTGAGTTAAGTTATCAAATACTTACCAAAGATGGTGGTTGTCATCCTCTTGATGTGGCGCTTCAAGGACTGCAGCTCATCAGACACAATCATAAGCTGTTGATCAGCATCATCAGCCCGTTTAGTCAGGGTGGCTTGTTCAGCTTTAGCGGATTCGTTGAAGGTTGCGAAGTCGTCCTTGATTTTGGTCAGTTCTTCGATGAGGAACCGGCATTTTTCATCATCTTCAATTCGGGCGGCTTGCTGCGTGGCCAGATTATTTTTTAAGCCGGCAACTTCTGACCCGGCTTCGCTTAAAGCTTCCTGTGACATAACAAAATATGGAATTAGCCGCCAGAAGGAGAGGTTTAAAAGACTCAACAAGTCTCAAACAGATTGCAAGCAATATGTATGACACTTGGGGGCTAATGTCTATTTGATCTTCTAGACTAAAAAGCAGTTCCGGATCATCTTTATCAAGTTAACCCGGAACTTGGGGGCTACACTTTGGTTTTCTAACTAGTTTCCAATGAAAAGATTCGACTCAAATTTAACGAGATTGAGTCGGCCCTTGGGGGCTATAATTGGCTCTAATAACTATCTTTAATAAAGTTCCGGCTCAATGTTATCAAATTTGAACCGGCCATTGGGGGCTACGAATGATGATTCGCTATTACTTCTAAGTAAGTTGAGGCCTACAGGCTAAGCATTTCCACTTCTAGCAGGTTTTGAAGAGCCGGATTATCATCAGCTAATATTAACCCGGCTCTTGGGGGCTACGTAAGGGTATAAAGAGAGTAAAGAATACCTCATATTTCTTCTTCATTAAGTTAACAAGCCTCAGCTCCAAGTCCCGGCTTATGGACAGGCGGTTCAAATAACTAGCATGAAGTTCATCAGTTATCATCTTCTCAAGGGCGGGGAGCTCAAAATCCAGCTTCTTGGAGGCTTTAGCCGTTTCACTATGACTTGTCAGCACATGAGGTTGAGGAGAGTGGAAGCTAGCGCCGATAGTAAAAACATCCTGAGCGGTTGTTTCCTCGGCAGCTTTTGCAGGGCTAGGCGGCTTGGAATGATCCCTTGAAGGACTCTCAAGAATCACATCATCAGCCCGGCTCTGTAGAAGGACAAGTTTCTTTAGAGGCCTCCTTGGAAGCCGCCGAAGGATCAACATCCGGCACGGGAGCATCCAGCTTGGCAGGCTCCGCTCTTGGACATTAGGGCCAGGGGAGGACTTGTTGGTCTTCCTTCGTTTGGCTTGAGGCCTGAAAAGCATAAAGATTAGAGCCCACGGTTTACAATCACCAAAGACTCGGGCATAAAGCGTGAAGAGCGCATGTAGCGGGTTAATCTTTGGAGGCGGCAGGGCAGTGGCCGTAGAGTCGCCAGACAAAGGAGAGATCCCTGAAAAACAGTTCAGATAACCTAAAGCTAGTTTGGAATTACAAAGGAAGGATTATTAAAATCAAGCAGAGAAGGAATGTCTACCTCAGCTGGACGTTTCCTCTGAGCCGGAGAGTTCGGCAACCCGGACATGAGAACGGTAGAGCCGGCGCTCCGAGTCTGGCGTCGGACGGCTTGCTGTTGCTTTTTCAAAAGATATTGGGGGTCTAAGTAACCAAGAGGATGAGAAAGGGGAACTTTTCGAACGACCCATTGCATATTCCGGGGTACAAAGTATTCTAAGTCGGACGAAACATAAGTTACCTCAGGGGCGTTGGTGTGACTGGTCTCCGTCTCGTCCTGTGAATGGCTGTTGTCAATAAGGTGAATACAGAGGTGGCCAAAAAATATTCAAGTTATACCTCTGAGTCATCTAATTCTGGTGGTTCAAACCATTCTTCCTGAGGACTGGTCTTCTTCATCTTCTTGGCCGCGGCCTTCTTCTTGGTTTTCTTCAGAGGAGGAACATATTTCTTCTTCCAGAAGTCAGAGTCAGCCTGAAAAGATAAAGCCGACAAGCAGCGAGGAGATGACCAAGACATAGCTGATAAAGAGAAGAGACTATAAAGAGTCACCTTACATTTGGGGCCGGGTTCGTGACACAGAAAGATGCCAACCCAATGGCACAACAAGCTCCTGAAGTTTCGTGGAGAAGACTCCGGATGACAGTTGTAATATCATCCTCTGGTAATGTTGTCCGACTAAAGCAGAGGGCATTATCATACTGGCCCGGATATTCGCACATAAGGCGATTTCGCCGGCTCAAAGGCGTGATCCTCCAAGAGATCCAGCAGCGGCTCAAGTCCAGTCCCGTCAGTCCATCGGCCATAAGGGCTTTAATCTTGGCATGAGTCGGCTCATGCTTTGCCCGTTTAGCAGTTGACAGCCGGCCAGGAAGCTCAGAGGTCGTCTTGAGCCGGGACGGGCAATAATCCGGCCGGGGATGCTATCCTTCTGGGGAGGTATCTTTGTAGTAGAACCAAGTTTTGTTCCAGTCTTTTGGATGGCTTGGCATCTAGACAGCCGAAAAGGTTATGTCCCGACGCCATTGAATAGAAATTCCGCCAAGTTCCAAGTTTGGGCCAACTTTCACCTTTGTCTGGCGGTTCACATAGAAAAACTCGCGAAAGAGACCAACAGATGGTTCTGTTTGCAAGTAGACTTTGCTGAGTACTTGGAAGTTGCATATATTAGAAGCGGAGTTGGGAGCAAGGTCTTGAGGGCGCAGCTTGTAGAAGTGAAGAACATCTCAAAAGAATTTTGAACCGGGGGGACAAACCCACGTTCAATGTGATCCGAAAACACAACTACTTCTCCCTCCTGAGGAATGGGCCTTAGCTCGTTACTCGGAACCTGCCAATGGATGACAAATTTGGCGAGAATGGTGCCTGCGTGTACAAAGTCCATCAGGAATTCTTCGGTAATGCAAGAGCCGACCTAGTTACATGAGTTGGATGCACGAGACATGGCAGCGGTTCAAAACTGTGCAAGGTAACAATGTACAGTGAGTTAGGGAATAGCAGACGTCCATGGGCGGTTAAAAGCCTAAGATTTTAAGATTAAGCCGCCAGGATCCGGTTGATGAGAGCTGGAATTACATGGCGGGTGAAGATTATGAAAAGACAACGCAAAATTTGGCTAAGTGCAGAAAACAGGATTCACAAAGTATCTCTAAGATTACGGATCTACAAAACAAAGAAAATTTTGTTTATTTTAGACCTAGAGATGAACTGACGAAACGGCGAAAGTTTGAAAACGGCACGCGGAGCCGTTACAAATCTACGCAGTGCTACTATCGGTCTCCTATAGAACGCCGCATTGGGGACAAGATATCGTCAAGTTCTTATGGACTAAGCATGGCCAGCATTGGGAGAGAAGCTCGTGTTCAAAAACCTGTGGAAGAACTCCGTGAAAACCCTACCGAAATGGCTACGGATCTAGGGGAGGAAGGACTCACCGGAGACGGCGCGGCGGGCACGGGGAGAACTCTAGAACGAACAGGTTGATGCAGCGGCCTCGACGACGACGGTGTGGAGACGGTACTGGAGTGAAGTGTGCTAGAGCGGTGGCGTCGGAAGGAAGGAGACGAAGAGCGATCAGAGAGGGAGGCAAATGCCACCCTTCGTGGTCCTATTTAATAGGCAAAGGTGGAAACAGGCATGAAAATCCAGGCGACGGATGTCATTTGATCGAGGCGGACGCCTCGATTCCTGGACTATCCATTTAATAAGGGAAGATTTGTTGGGGACGTCAGAGGATCTTTCTGACAGATTTGACATGACGTCACGGCGGGTTATTATTTACTTTTAGGTGACATGAGTGGGACTCGTCGATGGTTAAGAAGAAGGCTAAAGTGAGCGGGCTCAAATCAACCTGGGGCCTAATGTTGGGGATATAACCCCACGGTGAGACTCGTCCATGAGACTCCGGGTCACACCTGGCGGCTCGTACACCAGCCCAAGAACGGGCCGTGAAGACTTAAGCCCAAGACGATTGGGCGACTTAACAAGATGGGCCGGGACGTGGCCTAGACGGAGAAAGCATGAAGACCCGGGCGGGTGAGCCGCCCAGAGACAACTTGCTTAGGAAGGCAAGATGATGTAGAGGCGGATTGAGACACGTAGTGAGAGTCGGTTACAACTTGTATGACCCATGGTCTTGACCTCCTATATAAAGGCGAGACCCGAGGCGACTTAGGGGGATCAGACTATCGAGAACTAGGTCAAGCACTAGCTCCCTTGTAATCGATACACCAAGCAATACAAACACAAGCAGGACGTAGGCTATTACCTCTATCCGAGGAGCTAAACCTGGGTAAATTCGCGTCCTTCGTCCCAATCAACCCCTTTGAGTCCATCACCTTTTCAATGGCCTCGAATACAAGTCCGTTGACCCGGACATCTACCATGAGAAAACCACGACAGTATACCAAACAGGACCATCACTGATAATGGCACACAGTTCACAAGCCGCACTTTCATGCAATATGTCCAAGACCTTGGCAGCAAGATCTGTTTCGCTTCTGTTGCTCATCCGAGAAGCAACGGTCAAGCAAAAAGGGCAAATGCTAAAGTGTTGTGAGGACTTAAGATAAGAACTTTCGACAAACTGCGCAAGTGCGGAAGACGCTGGATTGATGAGTTGTCGGCGGTTCTTTGGTCAATCAGAACGACACAAAATCGAGCCACCGGCCAGACACCTTTCTCCCTGGTATACGGGGCGAAAGAAATTCTCCCCATGAAACTCATATATGGGTCACCTCGAGTGCTCGCTTATGATGAGCTTGAGCAAGATTAGTTGTGGAAAGATGACGCTACGCTCCTTGAGGAAGATCGTCTTCAGGCTGCTATGCGAGCTACACGCTACCAGTAAGCTTTGCACCGCTACCGTAGCCGCAAGGTTCATGCCCGAAGCCTTGAGGAAGGTGGCCTAGTTCTTCGGCGCATTCAGTCGGCCAAGAATTTCAAGAAGTTGACGCCAAAGTGGGAAGGCCCTTATCGGGTAGTACGAGTCACCAGGCCTGGCGTAGTCCGCCTAGAGGCCAAAGATGGCGTTCCAGTGAGCAACTCCTGGAATATCAAACATCTTTGTAAGTTCTATCCATAAGGCGCGGTTGTCGAGTCCCCCGGCAACCATCTTTTGTACAAGTTTTGTCGGCAAGGCATGTAATCCTTTGTACAAAGCCAGGCGCAGACCCTGTGCGTAGTTGAATAAGATCAAGCGTTCTACAACTCTTGTCGATTTCCATGTTTAATTATATGCATGTTCATATGAGACATTGTATTACGTTTATTTCCAGCAAGTACTAACGAACCGCCAAGGTTCCATATCTCTATTTTCTCTTCTTTCTTTTTCTTAAAGGATAGAAGGTTCCCTCGCGTGCAAGTTGCCGGGGGGTGATGGTATGGACACCACCATGCGATGTACAAAATTGACATCTTGCAGAAAGGAGTACTACAACAAAAAGCAAAGTTGCAAAACTCTAAGTAAAAAATTTCTGTGAAGTTATTTTTCTTGGACGATTTCGACTTTTGTATGGGAAACATGCACGCGAAGGAACCTTGTCGTGATTGGTTGCGCCCTTATTTTGTTTCGAGTCCGCTCAACAGCTTAAGTGGCTGCACTGAAAACGTCAAGGTATCTTGCCAGTAGCGGCACCTCCAGCAGGCTGCTGAGGACTCGTTCCTCAAAGCGCTCGCGGCAGGGCTGCATGCACCAACAGGTATCTTGCCGGCAGCGGCACCTCCAGTGGGCTGCTAAGGCTCCATTCCTCAAAGCGCTCACCGCAGGGCTGCATGCACCGGCAAGTTTTCCGATAAAGCATAGGGCATATACCATACAGAGAGAAATCTGACAAGAGGAATAACATGCATTCATTCAGAGGGAATGAAATTTACACGAGATAGCGTCTCTTCCTAAATAAATCTGTATTTGACTTTCACCCCAGGGACAGGTTACAAGAAGAAAATTAGGAAGTCACCCCCGACCGAATCCCAGCCTGGCCCCTCCTAGACCAGCATTGCGTGGAGGGCGAAACTTCCAAAAGGGAAGACGAAGCCAAAGACCAAGGGTCTGCCGAGAGATCCAGCTGGAAGATGAGGCGGCGCCCGGGTCAAGGACCCCTGGCAAGGTCGCCTTGTCACGAGGGGGAGGGTGTGAGCTGACGGTGATGGTGCGGTCGGTGATCAGTCAGAGCCCAGGTCGTCGTATTCCGACTTGACGGACTGGAACTCGGACTCGTCGTTGTCGTCTTCACCGACATTGTCCTCCTCGTCACTATCGCTCGAGGAGGAACTTTCGACTCGAGATTTCCTCGCAGCACCCAAGGCGGGCGCCCGAACACCCATAAATCTTGACGGAGAACAAGTCAGCCTCCACCATCTTGAAGCGGAGAACATGCCCTTCTAGGAGGTTGTGGTCACGGGTGAAGGTTTTCCAACCGCGCCTGAGGAGCATGACGCGGCGCTCTGGGTACTCAACGTCCACCCGCGCGGTGCCATTGCCACAGTCATGCACCCAGAGCCACAGAGCGGGTGGCTTGTCAACCTCCATCACTCAGGCAAAAGGGTGAGGGAGTCACAGATGGCCCCGAAGAGGACCGCGCAACTTGATGACAAACTCCAGCATCGTCCCCTCAGCATGGGTCTCTTCAAGAAGAGGGTCTCGCGTCGGAGGAAGGGGTGGAACAGTGCTCCGCCTCCCCCGACCACGGGCTCCACGTCGACCACAACCCCTCATAGATCTTCCACCACGTGCGCTCGAGACACCCTACGCCTCCGTGGCTGAAGCGATGGCATGATCCCGACGGGAACCCCTCGCCTTTGGGGCGGAGGACGGTGGCCACCCTTGCCCCCTAGCCATGGCTAAGGGCGAACACAACTCAAGATCGGGAAGATGTAGAAGGGCAAGCTCTGAAGGTTCGCACTCTAGGAGGAAGGAAGGATGGATGCGCATCGCCCCTCGCTACCCCCCAATTTATAGGGAGAGGCGTGGGGGTTGGCTCTCCTCCGTTCCAAGAGTCGCCGCCCATCTCCACCAATCCCTTCGCCCATGATCACGGGTGAACAGGTAACCGCCCCATTACCCCAATCCATGGTGCTATGATTTCTGCGCGATCGGGACTTTAAGTCACGGGCACCCATTGCCAACTCCCCGCTATGCATGTGGCACACGTGGCGGAAATGGGCTGTCATGGTAACCGAAATAATTATGACCGCGGACTCTTGCCACGCGTGCCCGTGCACTGTTTGGGCCTAGCCCAACAACGCCTCGCACCCGTGTACGGCCTAGGCCCGGAGTCTCCTATCGATGTACTAAAGTTTGGGTCTTTAGTACCCCATACTTGTGCACGGACAGTTGTAGCCACTCCAATGGCAAGGCCTGCCAGGGGATAGCTGAATACAAGTACGAAAATATCGAGAAACCATTCAAGTCAATAATCAGAAGGCAAAAAACCAGAAGTTGGGACCCCAGCAAGATCTTGCCGGGATGGCTTGCGGAGCCCTGGCAAGACTCGCACCCGGCAAGACCTCACCAGCACATCGCCGCTCCAGTGCAATGACCAGGTGTCAAGCAGGCCTTAGCCTCCTGAGCATGTGTCAAGGCGCTAGCGATGATGGGATTAAGCCCCTTAGTCATATAAAAGGAGGCCCAAGCATTACAAGAGGAGGACTTTTGGACGACATTGTAGCTCAGATGCATGCGTAGCGGCTGTGTACTGTTCATCACACAACGCTCCGGTAGCCAGAGCTCGAACACCCACAGTACATTAAAGCAGGAGTAGGGTTTTACGCTTCTCAGCGGCCTGAACCTGGGTAAAAATCCTTTGCGTTGCTCATTAGATCTGCTCTTTGTGCACACCTTCTCCTTGCTGAACCGTAAAGGGATCCACGCGATCCCATATGTGTCGTTCCCTGACAGTTAGCACTAATAATATCAGGATATATCTTTTTCTCATCAAGATAAAGCATAGTTCAAAGAATCAGGCAATTGTTTTAATTCAAACACAAGATCACCTTTAGGTGGAGGAGGACCTCACAGAGTTTTAATAGGCAAATTGTGTTTTAGGAGAGGTTGTTGTTCAAAGAAAATTTGATCAATTTCATTTCTTTCATGGAAGTGCATATCATTTTCATGGTCTATCAAATATTGTTCTAGTGGATCAGTCGAAGGAACGGCAATATAAGCAAGACCAATTATTCCATCCTTACTAGATAATTATTTACTACGGGGTTGTCTACTGAACTTGGAAAAGTTAAACTCAGGAGACACATCACCAAAATTAACACTGACGGTTTCTCTCTTGCAATCTATATTAGCATTAAAAGTGTTCAAGAAAGGTCTACCAAAGATAATGGGACAAAAGTCATCTTGTGGGGAACCAAGAACTAGAAAATCAGTAGGATATTTTATTTTTCCCACACAAGACTTCAACATCTCTAACAATCCCAGGTGGTGTGACGGTGTCTCTATTAGCAAGTTTAATAGTAACATCAATGTCTTCTATTTCAGCAGGTGCTATGTCATTCATAATTTCTTGGTATAAAGTAAAAGGAATAGCACTCACACTAGCACCCACGTCACATAAACCATGATAGCAATGATCTCCTATTTTAACTGAGACAAAAGGCATGCCAACTACGAGTCTATGTTTATATTTTTCATTGGGTTTGGCAATTCTAGCAGCTTCATCACCGAAGTAAATAACATGCCCACCAATATTTTCTAACAAGAGATCTTTAACCATAGAAAAACTAGGTTCTAGTCTAATTTGTTCACAGGACTTAGGTGCTTTAATATTACTTTTTTGAACTACAATTGATACCTTGGAATGTTCCTTTATCCTAACATGGAAAGGTGATTTTTCAATATAAGTAGTAGGCACAACTGGATCAACATTGTAAATGATAGTTTCATCTTTAGCTTTTACCGGTTCTTTAATTTCTTATTTAATGGGGGATGATATTTAAACCACTTATCCTTAGTGAGATCAACATGAGTATTAAATGATTCACCGAAAGAGGCTACTATCTCACAGTCAAGTCCATATTTAGTGCTAAACTTGTGAAAAGCATCGGTATTCATAAAAGATTTAACACAATCAAACTTAAGCTTAATACCTGACTCATTACCTTCGTCGAGTTCCCAATCTTCAGAGTTGCGTTTAATTGTTTCTAAGAGATCCCACTTGAATTCAATAGTCTTCTTCATAAAAGAACTAGAACAATAAGTATCGAGCACGGAACGATCATTATGAGAAAGTCGAGCATAAAATTCTGAATAATATTTTCTCTTGAGAGCTCAGGATTAGGGCATGAATATATCATTGACTTAAGCCTCCCCCAATCTAGAGCAATGCTTTATCCTTCACGAGGACAAAAATTACATATATAATTCCAATCACGAACTAGATGCATAGGATAAAACTTTTGGTGGAATTCTAATTTCAGTCGATTCCAGATTGACGATCCAATATCTACACATATCCTATACCACGTAAATGATTTTCCCATCAAAGATAAAGGGAAACCGTTATTCTTAACTTCAACTTTGGGTAAACTTGCAAGCTTAAATAATCCACAAATTCCATCCACGTGTATTAGATGCATATCAGGATGTTTAGCTCCGTCTCCTGCATAAGGATTAGCTAGCATTTGTTCTATCATACCCGAAGGAATTTCATAACCAATATTTTCAGTAGGCATCGTAGGTTGAGGGGCAACTAATTTTGGTTCCGTTCGAGGTTAAGATACCCCGAACAAACCCCTCTAAGGATTGTTTTCCATAGTAGCAAGTGATAGTAAATTTTAGCACGTAGTATAAATTTTTCCTTACCGATTTCCACTTACCAAGAGCTTCACTCCCGGCAATGGTGCTAGAAAAGAGTCTTGATGACCCACAAGTATAGGGGATCAATCGTATTCCTTCGATAAGTAAGAGTATCGAACCCATGAGGAGCCTAAGGAAATGACAAGCGGCTTTCAGCAAGGTAATTTCTGCAAGTGATGTTAGTAACAGTGATAGATAGTTTTGTAACAAGATAATTCATAACCGGTAACAAGTGACAATAGTAGCAAAGGTTTAGAAAGGTAGCCCAATCCTTTTTGTAGAAAAGGACAGGCTAGAAAAGTACTCTTATAATAAGCAAGCATTCTTGAGGATACACGGGAATTTCATCTAGTCACTTTTATCATGTTGGTTGATTTGCGTTTGCTACTTTGATAATTTGATATGTGGGTGGACTGGTGCTTGGGTTCTATTATTACTTGAACAAACCTCCCACTTATGATTAACCCCCTCGCAAGCATCTGCAACTACGAGGAAAGTATTAAGATAAAATCTAATCATAGCATTAAACATTTGGATCCAAATCATCCCATTACGAAATAGCGCATAAACTAGGGTTTAAGCTTCTGCCACTCTAGCAACCTATCATCTAATAACTACTCCACAATGCATTCCCTTAGGCTCAAAGATGGTGAAGTGCCATGTAGTCGACGTTCACATGACACCACGAAGGGAATCACAACATTCATACAATCAAAATATCGAACACATATCAACTTCACATGATTACTTGTAACATGACTTCTCCCGTGACCTCAAGAACAAAGGTAGCTACACACAAATGATATTCATGCCCAAGATAAGAGGGGTATTAAATATCATAATGGATCTGAACATATAATCTTCCACCAAATAAACCATATAGTAATCAACTATGAGATGTAATCAACACTACTAGTCACCCACAGGAACCAATCTAAGGTTCCGGTACAAAGATTGAACACAAGAGACGAACTGGTATTTCAGAGGAGATGGTGTTGTTGAAGATGTTGATGAAGATTGGCCTCCCAAAGATGAGAGGGTTGTTGGTGATGATGATGGCTTTGATTTCCCCCTCCGAGAGGGAAGTTCCCCCGGCGAAATTGCCCCGCCGGAGGGCAAAAGTGCTCCTGTCCAAGTTCCACCTCGAGACGGCGGCATTCCATGCTGAAAGTCCCCCTTGATTTTTTCTAGGTCAAAAGACCTTAAGTACCAAAAGATGCGCACCGGAGGTGGACTGGGCTAGCCACAACCCACGTAGGGGGGCTAGCGTGCCCTGGTGTCTTGTGGTCACCAAGTAGCCCCCCTCCGATAGTTATTTGCTCCAGTATTTTATGTATATTCCAAAATAATTCTCCGTGAAGTTTCAGCTTATTTGAAGATGCGTAGAATAGGTGTCTCTAATATGCTTTTTCAAGTCCAGAATTCGAGCTGTTGTCATTCTCCCCCTTTGTATGAACCTTGCATATTATGAGAGAAAAGGCATTAGAATTATTCCATAAAGCATTATTATGCATAAAAACATTATAAATAACAGTAGGAAATCATGATGCAAAATGGGCGTATCAGATCTCCAGATTCATTATCCATTTGGGCCAGATCTTGATTATTATTTATCACGCCCGAGAAGATCAACTCCTAAATGATCATGGTTTCCAAGAATTCATCATGTGCGAAATGAACTAGTGGTATATATACCACACATTAAACATGGCATATAAGAAGTTGATCTGACAGGAGCAACAAGAGCATACTGAGTCTTGTTGTGTCATTCTATCCAACAGGTCATGGGCAACACGGGGGTCAGCCGATGCTTGTGCTTGTCCACGCTCGAACCATCTGCAACGGGTGACAAACGGCAACCGCTAGCATATGCATTGGCCAAAAACTCTCTGGAATGCCTAAACCGACCATCAGATCCTCCTCCGTCCCAACTTGGTCCGACGATGCAATCCTTATTAGCGGCTGGATGGATGGGGTGCGAGGTCCGAGCGTCGCGGGGGGGAGTTGATCGCCCATGTCTACACATATTTGTGGTTTATGAAGTATTCATGCCATGATTTCCTATGTTTACAATACTTTTATATGGTTTTGATGCACTTTATATGATTTATTTAGAACTAACCTGGACTGACGTTGTTTTCAATAGAATTACCATGAATGACAAGTGTTGTTTTTGTGCAAAAAATGAAAGTTATCAGAATCGCCCAGAAATTTTTTGTGATTTTCTCTAGCAGAAATAAGCAACATTGGGGTGAAGAACCACCGAAGGGGGCCACACTTGGGCCACAAGCTAACAGGGCGCGCCCCTAGAGGGCGCCCTCATGGCCTGTGAGGCCCTCGTGGCTCCGTTTGGCGTGATTCCAATGCTAAAAAAATCCCATAAATACTAGAAACCATAGAAATAAAGAGAGATCCTCAGCCTCACCGCCGCAAAACTTTGTATCGACAAAAAACCAATCTAGAGATAAAAAGTAGCGAAAATAGGAGAGAAATAGAGAGAGGGGTCCAATCCCGGAGGGGCTCTCACCCCTCCCGGAGCCATGGAGGCCACGGACAAGAGGGGAGAACCTCTCCCCGTCTTTGGAGACTCCATGTACGACGAGGCCTAATGTCACGCCCAAGATGCGATCCTTTCATTATTTCGGCACGAGAGCCTCGACAGGGATAGAAGCGCATCTTGTCGTGTTGTAAGAATGGATATCATTACAAGTACATGTACAAAAGAGATGAGTATATGGAATTGTCTTACACTCGCCACAAGCTACATCAAGATCACATCAATACAACAACATATTCAAACATCATATAGAAGAGCAGGGTCCGACTACGGACGAAAAGAAACGATAAAATGGCATCCATCCTTGCTATCCCAGGCTGCCGCCTGAACCCATCCTAGATTGATGAAGAAGAAGAAGAACACCAAATCAAAACAAGCATCACGCCCACGTCAAACCATCGCATTACTTGCACCTACAACTGTTGTTGTAGCAATCTGTGAGCCACAGGGACTCAACAATCTCATTTCCAAGGGTATTAATACTAGAAAAGCTTAATGGGTGAGGTATGGTTAATTGGTGAGGCTGTAACAAGTGACTAAGCATTTATTTGGTTGGCTAACTTACGAATACATCAAGTAAAGTATGATGGTCTACGCATATTGGACATGAACTAGAAATGATCACTAAATGATCCTGAACACCTACTTACGTCAAACATAACCCCACCATGTTCTCTCTCGGATAAGGACTCACAAGAAGAGACAGTCATGGTTATGCATAGAGTTGGTGTATTTTATTAGAGTTTACTTCAAGTTTGCTATGACCGGGTGTTAAACAAAGTTTCCAAGTTGCCACATAACCGCGGGCACGGCTTCTCGAAAAGATTTAACCCTACAGGGGTGCTCCAACTAGTCCATCACAAGTTAACCACACGCAGCGGGAATAACCTAGACCACGAATCTCATGATCTTCCTAGGCAATTCCACTAGAAAACCTCAACCTCGAGATAGCCCAAAGTATCGGAATTCCACGCACAAGACGTTCGATAAAGGTAAAACAAATCCAGCAAGGCCGCCCGGCGTGTCGACGATCCCGATAGGAGCCGCGTATCTCGTTCTCAAGACACGACGGATGAGCGATGGTTACCACGCCAATCACCGAGTTGCCCCGGGTAGCGTTAATAAGCTGCTCTGGGTTGGACCAACACTCATGAGGAGCACTGGCCTGGGTTGTTGATTAATTATCCATGGGGTCAGGAAAGTCCCTATGCAAGTTCATTAGTTATTAGGCAAATGTAGTACCAATGTTGGGCCTTGCCAGACAAGCTTTATCCTAAAAGGAAAATCAAGGGGGTCCCCATAACAACCCCGAGCATGTTAGGAGCACTCAATATGCAACATAATCCCCGGTTCACAAGTAACTAGGGGCGGCAAAAGTGGAACAAAACACCGGGAAAAAGGCCAAGCCTTCCACCTTTTACCAAATATATATGTGCATTAAATTAAATAGCAATAATATTGTGATAACAAAAGAATATCCATGCTGACACATGGAAGCAATTGCACCGGCAGCTAGAAACGCTATAAGAAGGGTGAGCAAGCGGTAACATAGCCAAACAAAGTTTGCTGGGATGTGGAGGGGTTAGTGGCTTATCATGGCATATTTGGGAGGCTTGTCAAACAAGTGGTACGTAACGTGACATAACGATAAAAGCAGGACAACTAGCATAGCAATGATAGTGGTGGTATCCAGGCAAATGTGTCATCTTGCCTGAGATCCTTCTTGGAAGAAGAACGAGTTCATGAAGTAGACGAACGAGGCATAGTCGAACGAATCCTCACACTCCGAACGCTTTCAGAACTCTATCGAGAAGAAGCAATCTAGAAACAACAATTAACACAGGATACAACTCAACATATGCATGACATGATGCGCACACCAATATGATGCATGTCCATTTAATTATGCAAGGCTTGGCAAAGCACATCAATCAACTCCTACACATTAAGTGAAGCTCAATATGCAACGAGTTGCATATTGATAAAACTTCATGATCGATTATTTAATTCACTCTTGTTTAGGTACACGACATTATTAAATGTTTTTTTAAACATGACAAAAGTTGAAGCATAAGTAAACTATCTTTCTAGGCATTTTAAATGAGTCCGCAAACAACTTATATCATTTCCGCAATGACCCCATATGTTGATTTAGAAATTGGTCTAGATCTCGACTAAACATATTTTATATTTGTTAAACAACAGAATAAATCATATCATGCAATTCTACATGTCATTCTAGTCGATTTACATATATAAAACATCTCAAACGGAGCTACGGTCTAAAAGATATGAGCAATACAAGATGGATATGCCATGAATGCAAAATGCATCAAAATGACAACCACAAACATTTCAAATAATGAATGCAGCAAGATATTATGATACTACATGAAATTCTAAGCAATCTTCATATATGGCTTGTCCAAAACGAAGCTACGGTTCAACCACAACAACCAACACAAGTTTGGGTATGAACTGCCCAAAAACAGCAAGATGGCATATTGCACGCATGAAAACAACAAGCTAAAAGATTCTAAAATGCACAAACTAGGCATAGGGCAGTAGAATATAATACACACTTCATTTCATATTCACATATCATACTCAAAAGAGGCATGGATCACATGGTAGGAAGCTCATAACATGGCTAATTGAAAACAGTTTCAGACTTGGTGAAAATAGATGTTTTGACAGTGCTGTTTTTATCACGAAGGCATATTGAAAGCAATAAAGCTACAAGCTATAGGGCATATTATGGCATGAAACTTAACCGCATGCTATAGGACATTATAAGCTACAAATAATTTCATTACACCTACCCCAAAGGGGTTCTAGATCACTAGCAAAACACATGGCAAGATAGCAACAAAATGTTACAGATTCCAGACTTAGAAATATTTTAGCATCTCCAAACAGCACCGTTTTTATAGCATGTTCGCAACAAGAAAACAACACCTAAATATGCATTTCTATGGCAAGCAAAATGACCAGGTGCTAGTGCACATATGAAAGGGCATATCTCATGCTCAACAATAATTCATATCATGCATGGATTAAATCACACAAAAATAACAAAAAGGCATCATGACAAAAATAACACACACACAAAAATACTCAAACAAAAAAACTAAATACGTAGATAAATTCTATGGATTTTTCTACCCCGAAACATACATATTATGATAGGTTCATGTGGGAAAAATATTTCACAATTAATAATGTGAGGTTATGGCCTAATCCCCTTTTAGCAATTATAAAAAAAGTTAAATGCAAATATTACAATGGACAAGTTTGTCATGCATGAAAATTCGATGCCGATAACATGAACATTTTAATATATTATGGGGTTATTTCCAATGCATGGGTAAATAAATATGCGCAATGCAATAAATGTGGCATTTGTGCAAAATGATGCAAACAGCAAGTTTGAGTTTTTTTTTCATGGATGAAAATGGCATATAATTAATCTACACATTTTTCTTAGCATCTTACATATATAAAACATTTTTATACGACGTATGGTTAATTATCTATTCACGTTTTCAAAACATGCAATGGGCCGAATCTGCAACAGGCCCGACATAAAGGCGCGGGCGACAGATAGCTAATACACACACAAGGCGAGGGTTAGGAGGGGTGCGGCTCACCATGGGCCGGAGGGAGCTGGGGGCTAGGCCGAGGCAAGGCATTGGGCCTTGGCGTTGGATGTCCCAAACGGGCGAAACCGACCCAGATCTCGCCGGATCCGGGGTGGAGTGACGGACGGCGGCGGGCGGAGCTTCACCTTGGGCTAGCACGGGTGATCGGGAGCGGGGCAGTGCGACGCCGGCATCAGGCCCGATGGCAGGGCGAGGCGGCGGGCGGGCGCTGCGTGAGGTCTTGCCGGTGTAGCTTCGGCGAGCAAGCGACCGGGGCAGCGATGCTCGAGGCCGGGAGCACATGGGGCGGCGGGGAGAGGCGGAGCAGGAGCTCCCTGGCGGCAGCTCGGGTGCGGAGCAGGCACGGGAGCGAGTGAGCGGTGGTTGATGTCGAGCAAGGCGCGGTCCGATGGCTACGGGGACGCGGTGGACCTAGGAGGGCATGGAGATTGTCCGAGTTGGTCGCGGACATGTCCGACAGGTTGTTTTTTGGTGATTTTTAGCCCCTAGATCAAGATCTAACGGTCCAGATCTGAGGGGTGGCTAGGGCTGTGGGATTGGAGGAGGTGGAGCTAGAAGGTGGGGTTTTTGATGGGGTGGCTGCAATTTTACATGGGGAAACCCTAGAGAGTGAAGGGGCTCTCTCCATGGGGGTGGTTTAAATAAGGAATGGCACTATGGGGGTTGGACCTCGTCCGTCCAATCGCGATCCGATGACCATGAACGGAGGGAGGGGCTAGGTTGGGCTAGTGGGTTGTGGAGAGGTGGTTGGGCCAAGAAGGGAGGGAGGTTGCGGCCCGTGACACGAGTTTGAAACACCAAAAATATCCGACGAATAACCCGATGACCGTAGTACTACGGTTGACCGTTGGGGTATCAAACAACCTCTGATTGCGGCGAAACTTTACACGCGGTCTACCTACAATATAAAAAGACCGCATACCAACTTCCGACCCAATCTGAGAATATTTTAAACGCACTTTAAAAACAATATTTTTGCAATTCCGCGGGCGCGTACGTGTGTGGTTGGTCTCAAAACGGACGACGACACGAACGGAGAGAGCCGACAACTACGAACGGATGCAAGTTTTCGAAAATGAGTGATGATGCTATGCAGATGATGCGAATGATGCAATGTTGAATGTGACACCCAGACAAAACACGAGACGAGAATGGAAATAAAAGGGGAATCTTCTGGAGCGTCGGTCTCAGGATGTTACAACTCTCCCACACTACAAGAGGATCTCATCTCGAGATATAAGAATGAGAAGGGGAAGAGAAAGAGCAAGAGGTAAACTTATTGCTTCTCTGACAAACGAGTGAAACCAATGATCATTGAAGGTTTGGAAGATATGAAGAATGATATGAGAAACAACCAAGTCTTCAAAAGAAATTTCGGCAGTACTTCTATAGGAAAGAGAGGCAAAATTTGATATGATGGAAAGAAATTGAAAGAGAGACACCAAACTTCGGTTGGATTGGAATCAAAACTTCATAAGATGGAAGGATCATGAAAAGATTTCACAGCACTCTGGTTAATGGACAAGCAAGGGAAGAACATGATGTTAATCAAAACAAGTTGATAGATTGAAGAGAGCACAAACATAAGCCTCCGGAGCAGAAGACTAGAAGCTAGATTATTGGAGAGAAGGGAACGGAGAAGAATTGACAACTTCTACCACCATTGAATTTGAAAAAGCATGGTTGAATGGAGTTGATGTAGAATCAACAACGAAAAGATTTAGCTTGTTGTGGACTTATGAAACACGTCTCAAAATTATGAGGTGACAACTAGCCACAATGGAAAACAATTGATTGCTTGAGAACAACAAGATATGCAAAGCTTCTTTCACCAAGAGGAGGAGGAGAAAACTTGGATCATTTATGACACCTTGATAGCAATAATCCTTAGAAAACGCTTTAGGTGAAATCCAACCGAAGATAACTCCAAGAAGACATGATGGGTTTACTTATCTCATTCTTGACAATTTTCCTTCGAGACTCCTCCTAATGAAGAGTTTAATAACACCATCTCAAAAGACAATGGAGAAGGAATTGAACTTAGAAATACAAGATAAAGAACACTTGAGCACCTCCAACAAGAATCTTGAGGAGCAATTCGAGAAGAATTATATCCTTAACAAACCACCATGAAGAAGCGTCGGGATGAACTCCGGAATGAAAGGATGATAGAAAAGAATTGAAGGATTGCAAAATGAACAAGATTTAGGCCTTGCAAGGATTTGGATGAAGCTTCACAGAGAGATACTTGAGAAAACTTGGAACTTCGGAAAGAAAAGATGAGAACACTTGAAATCGAGAATTTGATATCATGAACAACTCTGGAAGAAACAATTGAGATCACCTTGACCAACAAGAATAAGAACTATGTTATGCTTATCCTTCATCAAGTTGAATTGATGACAAGCAATGGATTTTACACACCACTTATTCTTCCTGCAAAGAATTGAAGAGAGAAAGATATCACAAACTTGAAGAAGTCTTCAACGAGAACACCGGCAAGAATTTGAAATGAATGAGGATACTGCGGATCAATGGAATAATATGAGAATGAAGAGATCATGATCTGCCTGATAGAAGGTTTGACTGAAGCACCAGAATAATTGAGAGACGAACAAAGAGACAACAATTGAGAAGAATTTGAGAACAAAAGCTGAAAGCTGAGAATGAAGAAATCTTCTGAAATGATGGCCTTTGGAGGATCGAGAAATGAAAACAATATGAAATGCACCGTATAGATATGAAAGGGATTACTCATGCTCGAAAACAATTTAAGAGTATAGCAGGAAGCTAAAACCACGAATCATCAAGAAAATGGACCTAGATTTGAGAGAAGCTCTCTTTCGGTCTTCAAAGATGAGAATGATGGCTAGAAACACCACCAAGAATTACTGAGCCATTCCGGAATAAGAATAAAGAAAAGGTTGAGCCAATGAAGAAAATAATTTGAAGCGATCTTGGAATAGGAATATGACTGATGAAAATCATTCTTACATCATATTGGAAAGGAGTTAAGGACATCTCCGGAAACATTAGAAGAGCTAGGTAATATCTTGGGAAAAACCTGTGGTTTATGGGCCCACTGAAAGGAAACCACCGTTGAAACCATTGCTTAGAAGGGGGGATTGCACCGGTATGAATCAAAACTTGATGAGGTGAGAACCTCGAAATAATTTGAAAGGATTGAATGAGAACATGAATCTTCCAAGATATCTTCAGCACTCCGGATAGAAAAGGGAGATACGAAAACCAAGAGCGGCTTGAATAAGAATTCCAACATGGGAGAGCAGTTAGAGAATGAAAATGATATGATGAACACCGAGAACTTGAATTGAATGCGCCAAGAAGGAAAAGAAGAAAAAAGAAATGATGAACTAGGAGCTCCTGAGCATCTACAAGTTGACTCACCGGATACAATATGGAAGAAAAAGATAGCGGAAGCATCACACTAATAGAAAAGGCACTGGGATGAGAATTTAACCGATGAACAAAAAGGGCGGGAGGGTGGGGGAAAATAAACACAACTTAGGATGGATGAAAAGAACTTCGTAAACAAACATGAGGCTTGATCTTGCAAATATTGGAGATGATTGAATATCTTAAAGAGGAGCGCACCGGTTGAAAAGAATTTCATGACAACTCCAGTTGAACGAAAGGAATAGCATTCCCGTAAAATATGAAAACACTACTTAGAAAAGATATGAAATCACCACTTGACATCGAAGCAACTCAAATTACCATACTCCAACAAAACAAAGGATCAGGCTTACGAAACAAGCCAGAACAAATACATACCCATTATGCACTTGTTGGAAAGATAATCCTAGGTACCTACTTGAATTCCCACCTAAGAACTTACAAAATCTTTGGTTATGCAATCGGGTGTTGGGGATACAAGGAGGTAAAATATCTCACACAACTAACAAGCCCTACACTCCAACTGTATCCATCCGTCAACACATAACCAGAGGCTTTGAAACTCCATCTATCTCGGACCCTTGAAAACACAACGATACCAAAACATGGTAGTACCTCAGACGCCTCCCCAGTACTGGGTGACTCCGACCTTATCTCGCCACGATAAGTATTGAAGCAATTTCGAACATCCTCCATCCTGAGATACTAAGGAAACTGAACGATAATGATGTGTCAAGAATCCCCTGGGTCTCTACTCCTCAGTAACAGGAGGCACCAAGTACAGAACTCCGTCACATCGGCATCATATAGATTCCAAAATATCTGCATGATCCTAAAAAAATTGAGTGAAAAGAGGATAGAATCAAAATTCCTAAGTCATAATTCCTCACCAAAGCATAGAAGTGGAGCAAAAAGAATCCTACTCTCCGATATATAACTAGACTCAAAATAGTTTTTTCACTAGACTCGACTCGACCAAGTTCGATCAATCAATGGGGATCCTAGGTTGGTACAGGCTCTGATACCAACTTGTCACGCCCAAGATGCCATCCTATCCTTATTTCGGCACGAGGGCCTCGACAGGGATAGAAACGCATCTTATCGTGTTGCAAGAATGGATATCATTACAATTACATGTACAGAAGAGATGAGTATATGAAATCGGCTTACACTCGCCACAAGCTACATCAAGATCACATCAATACAACAACATATTCAAACATCATACAAAAGAGCAGGGTCCGACTACGGACGAAAACAAATGATAAAATGACATCCATCCTTGCTATCCCAGGCTGCTGCCTGGAACCCATCCTAGCTGGATGAAGAAGAAGAAGAACTCCAAATCAAAACAAGCATTGCTCACGTCAAACCATCGCATTAATTGTACCTGCTACTGTTGGTGTAGTAATCTGTGAGCCACAGGGACTCAGCAATCTCATTTCCAAGGATATCAAGACTAGCAAAGCTTAATGGGTGAGGTATGGTTAAGTGGTGAGGCTACAGCAAGTGACTAAGCATTTATTTGGGTGGCTAACTTACGAATACATACAGTAAAGTATGGTGGTCTACGCATAACGGACGTGAACTAGAAATGATCAGTAAATGATCCTGAACACCTACTTACGTCAAACATAACCCCACCATGTTCTCCCTCGGACAAGGACTCACGAGAAGAGACAGTCTCAGTTACGCACACAGTTGGTGTAGGAGATATGCCCTAGAGGCAATAATAAATGTTATTGATTATCTCCCTGTTCATAATTATGTTTATGTTCCATGCTATAACTGCAATGATTCTCGAGTCTACAAATAAAACGAGGCTTGGAGGGAAACTCATGTGCACGTGTGGGATAATAAATGGTAAAATGTATATTCCTAGTCTGGCCTCTAAGACTGGCTCAAGTATTGCATGATGATCCTGTTTTCCTGATCATGGGCATGGCTATGCCGGCAATTTTGAGGGCACAATGTTAGAAGAACATTTGTGTTGAATCGACCCAAATTAATGTTATGCTATGAGATACATTCGTCATAAGTTAATGGTTAATAACACAGAGAAGTTAATGTTTGCATAATTCCTTAGACCATGAGAGTATCGAGTTTGTTCATGCTTGCTTCATGAACTTTGGGGTTTGTTAAACGTCATCCGTAAATGGGTGGCTATTACGGCGGCTTATGGGTTCATGGAAAAGTAAGTGAAGTAACTTGATAGCTCAAGATTGGGATTTGCTCCTCCGACGATGGAGAGATATCTCTGGGCCCTCTTGGTGTTCCGGTATCCATCATCGTCTGGCCAGACACTTTGCGATTTGATCACGGGGATGCCGGAACACGGGAACGAGAAAAGAGAACAATACCGATAACGAGGTAACTGGCATAGTGGACAAGTTGTTGATCCATGGGGATGCCAACATGTCTCACCTCGGGTATTTGTAACATATCGCGAAGCAACAGGTATAGCACACGGCAACCGGAGGTTCACTCGAATATTTATTCGTGTGGGTATAGGGATCGATATGGGTGTCCACCGCTCCGATGTTGATCATTGATCGGAAGGGGTTCCAGGTCATGTCTATGCTTCACCGAACCTATAGGGTCACACGCTTAAGGGTCATCTATCTGTTGAATACTAGACAGGGAGTCTGAGAGAAAATCACCGAAAAGTTTCGGACAGCGGAAATGTTCCGCAGACAGGTCACCGGAACAGTTTCGGTGAAACTGAAAAGTTGTTTCAGAGGATACCATAAAGTCAAATTGGTTTTGGCACATGCCTGATAATTCTTGGAGGGTGCCAGAATCATTCTGGAAACTTCTGGGAATTTTCCGGAAGAATAACCGGAAATGTTCCGGAGATGCCGGAACCGCTTCAGATGCTTTTCACAGATGAAAATCACTATTCCGGAATTGTTCCGGATCGTATTGAAAATTATTTTAGTGGGTACTGGAAATGTTCTAAGCCCACATAAATATTTTTAGTTCGAACGGACGCTGAAAAATATCGTCATGAATAGTGAAAGTGCTTTTTGGATTACTTTATTGGAAACACTATTTGTGAATAGTGGAAACACTATTCGTGAATAGTGGAAATACTATTATGAATAGTGGGAAACACTATTGGGAGAAAATATCTCATGACTAATGAAAACACTATTACGAAATAGTGGAAAACACTATTGTGAATAGTGGGGAACACTATTTATGAATAGTGGAATCACTATTATGAATAGTGAAAATATCTGAGGGCATTTTGGTATTTTTACCATAGTCTCTCATCCTATAAATAGGGGTGAGGAGGCAGCCCAAAATGCTCATCCTTGTGCTCTCATACACATGCTTTGCTTTGCAAGCTCTCTCTCTCCCTCCCAGCGAAATAGTTCCGTAGAGCCGAAAGGCTGTCTGGGTTCCGGCAGGAACTAGTTCTGGACGGCGAAGCCCTGCCGGATAGATGACACCGTATGTGTGCAACTCTATAGAGAGATCGTAGTTTCGGTCTTAGTTCGAGAGTGCCTCCCGAAGGGCTGTCTGTGTGACCGTCCAAGTTTTGGAGGTCCTCCCGAAGGGCTGTCCGAGTGACAGTCCGAGTTTCGGAGGTCCTCCCGAAGGGCTGTCCGCGACACCGTCCGGGGGGCTATGCAACCGCCTCCCGGAGGGCTGTCCGCAGGGCAGATGAGGGTACACATCCTCGTGGTTGGGAGGTTGTAAAATCCTAGCTGCGGGGATCTGCACCGCCGTTCGTCATTGACTCTACTTCCGTTGCGCTTCGAGTCGGTACGGATCAGGTCAAACCTTGTATGCAGTCTCCATAGTGGTCCTGGGCGTGCTCGCTATACCGGAAATTTTTGTTTTCTGTCGCGTTCCCAATAGTGGCATCAAGAGCCAGGCTATGAGTAGATGCATGTTATGATCTAGAATACATGAGATGTATGGGTATTGCATAGTATAATTTTGTAGTAGATGAGATCTATTGCTGAAAATTATTTGTGCGGGTAGCAGATGAAATCTGTTACCCGATGTTCCTATTGCTTCCCATGAATTTGCGTAGTCCATATCTTGACGGAATGGTGGAATCTTACAAAGTTCTGACAATCCGCGATCCTTTCATGCTGCTCCTAAGTATGCTGATTGACAGATCAACGAAGTGCTAACAGTTCTTTGGGTTCCACCATAGTCAAAATAAATATGGATGTTTCGCAGACGAAAGGGCAATGCAGATGTGATCTGCACGGGGGTCACGCGTATGACGAAGTTTAGTATGGGGCTTGAGATTTTATTATCTCGTGTTTCATACACCCTGGAAAGTTAATCTAGCAACTTGAGTTATCATACTTGATGATGGACGTTGGTAGATTCGGTTTGTTTAGAAACCTTAGAAGCCACGTAAAACAAGTTTTTGCATGGACCGATTAGAGGCGTCTAACTTGGTTTTGCAGGATGGTTTGCATGTGCATGTGATGTGGTATAGCAGTGTTCATAATAATTTGATTATGTATGAGATGACTATATGATGTAAATTGATTAACATGACCTGTGTGTCATGATTCGGCATGATGGCTGGAGCCATATGATTGCACTTTAATGACCTGCGTGTCAACCTTATGTAATGCACTTATTTTATTAAGCTATAGAGATAGCAATATTATTTGGTGCATCAACAAGGTGGTGGCAATCTTCGCAAAGGTGAACACCGACGCGAATGCCGAAGACGAAGGAATGAAAGACTTCTCCGTCAGAAAGGGCTATACCATATCACGCTATTATGAATTGCCTGAGATGTTTATCCCTCTTGATGCACCCTTCTTGATTGCGCGGTAGTCGCTTTTTATTAGGGTGATCTCTCACAAAATATCAAGTAGTTAGTGTTCTCCCAAGTGTAGCACCATCACGGCACCTATCTCTTCGGGGTATCACATGGTTACATGGGTACGAACGATTAGAGAAGTGTGAGGCGGGTGAGTTGAGACCTCGCAGCGAGATCACTTGGTTGTCTTGACGTTCAGGCACGAAAGTCATGAGCTCGGAACACATGCATCGAAAGATGAACAAGAATCACATAGAGATGTGATTGGCAAGTTGGCCTACCGATTGCAATTCTCGTCACTTGAGATGGATACATCCTTGGCGTTGAATTGTAATTTGGATCTTGAATCACTCACAATCAATTATGAGAGATATTGATTTGAGTGGGAGCTCACTGTAGAATTAACTTGTTTTAATTCTCAGTGCAATTAATTTTGAACAATGTCTAAGTGTGATTTGCATAATAGTTGTAGGATAATGGCTCGCGTTTCCACCTTCCCTATTAAAATTGAATAAGCTGTTAAATATCTGGTTAAAACTTTACGGTTGGTAACGTAATGTGAGGATTGTCCTCAAGAGTGCCGAGAAAGACTTGTCCTATCGCATGCTTTCGGTATTCTCCCGCTAATGCTATGGATGATATGACTCCCGTCCTTCGATCCAAAAGCTAAAATTCCATTTCGGTCAAGTGAAATATGTTTGCTTCCATGACACACGAACTTCGAAAGTTTGGATAGTTATGTGATATTCATGGAATCTGAAAATCATTTTCAGAGACAGACAAAGTCTAAAAAGATATAAGATATCCAAAGCAATGTTTGTTTGCAAACTATTAGTAAAGGAGTTTACTATGCATTAGACTGATAAGAGAGGGATCCAGGAGAACGCCTGTCATATGATGAAAGGTGAATAAAACAACAACTTAAAGAGAAAGGAAGTGTCCGAAGGGTGTCAGTGAGACTTTCACGCCTAGGAAGTCTGGGGCTAATGCCACTCTTAAGTTGGGTGCTTCTTCTGAGAGTAGGAGAAATACTGAAAGTTAAACTATTAGAAGTATAATGGCAAAAGGAAAGAAGAATGGAATATCCAGCTCATGTATGAATGTCATACAAGTTTTTGATGTATAGAAGGCTGGTCAAAGATATAGTTCTTGGGAATTATCGTTAAACATGTTAATCATTAATTCTTGGGTACTGTGAGTTGGTCACAAAGATACCCGCTCGATTGCATTCTGTTGCAACTCGATGTAAGAACTACTATGGCCTGAAAGACTAGCCAGAAATATGAGGCTTAGATACACGCAGGGAACATAGTAAATGTTACTATGCCTTCCATCGGTGTATTCCCTACGTATTAAGTTTCATAATTCATTTTAGAGTTTCACACTCTAGCCCTTTGCATAAGGTATCTTGCAAGAAGGTTGTTCATAAGAGAACTTTTCATGTTCGGTGTTATGAATAACATAAGGGCCATATTTTCATTATGAATGAGACGTATGTTATGAATATTGATAATAATACATTACCTCTGGGTTTATTTTCATAGTTCATTTTAGAGTTGCATACACTCTAGCCCATTGCACAATGTTTGTTGCAAAAGATTTGTTCATAAAAACAACAATTGTTGTTCAGTATTATGAATAACATGAAGGGCCATGCTTCCATCCTAATGGGATGTATGTTATGAATACTGATGGAAATATGATATATCCATAACACTGACGCTAAATGTCGCAAGACTAAAAGAATACCACATATGTGTGGCACTGCATTTGGTCACATTGGAGAAACCTGCATGGAAAATTCCATTATGATGGATTTTGAAGTCGTTTGATTTTGAATCATATGACACTTGCAACTTTCCTCCAAATGGTGAAGTGACTGAAATACCGTTCACAGGCAATAAGGAACGAGCAAAGAACTTATCAGTGATCATACATTTGATGTATGTAGTCCGATAAATGTTGTTGCAAATAGTGGATTTGTCTACCTTCAAAAATGACTCAAGTAGATATGGATATTTACTTGATGAGACGTAAGTCTGGATCTTTTGAAATCATTTGAAAGGTTTTAAAAATTGAAGTAGAAGTTATTGTACCAAGAAAATTATGTTTCTACAATTTGATTGCGGAAAGGAATATTTGAGTTACAAGTTTAGCGAATGTCTGATGAGTTGTGAAAAGAGTTTCATAACTTGCACCTCCCGGAACACTACTCCAAAGTGGAAAGTCCGTGAAGATGTAATCGAACCATTTATGACATGGTAAGATCAAAGATGACATAAATAGATTTGCCATTATCCCTTTTATAGAGTGATGCTTTAGAGACTGCGGCTTTTACACTGAAAAGAGATCCATTAGGTCTGTTGAAATGACGCCATGGTATGGTACGCCCAACCATGTTATATCTTTTCTTAACATTTGGAATATGGGGCTTGTGTAAAAGGTTACAAACCTATTCCAAATCAGACAAGTACTACTTTGTATGGTTATCCCAAGTCATTGGGTATTCCCCCACCACTATACCGAGGCAAAGGGTTTTGCCACAAAACGGTATGTTTTTAAAGAGAATAGTTCTTACAAAAGGTGAGTGGGAGGACAGTGCAACTCGATGAGATAACCAGTATCTTCGTCATCGGTTCAAAGGAAAGAAACCCTAGAAGTGATTCCGTTGTTTCCTACTACGACTGATACGTAAGTCTCTACAATAAAATGTATGGACTTCGGTCGAATGTGCAGCTGAACCACGTAGGCAAAGCTCGTGCAAACCTATCAGGTGCGCAAAGGAGATATTGTTGTTGGACAACAGTATACCTACAATACACAAGGAAGCATTGATGGGCCCTGACTCCGGGATTGGCTAAATGCCAATACAATCTGAGATAGTTTCCATATATGTGATTCAAGATTAAAACCTTGATACACCTTTCAGAGGACTTAGAGTCTAACGAATATTTATGGAACTAAAAACTGATACGGATAAAAATCTTTTATCCATAAAGCTCGACTTGTTGAAATAACAAGTTCAAGGAGTTGGCTACGATGAGGTTGTTTCATCGTAGCGATGCTTAAGGTCGGTTCGGGTTGAACTAGCAATTAATACATATATCAATCATGAGATATGAAACATGGATGACAAAAGGATTTCCATCTGATGTAAATGAAACCTAGGACTTGTATGTGATACAGTCCAAAGTAATTTGTCGATCCAGAGGATGCTAGTAAGTATGCAAACTTCAGAGTTCCAGCGATGGACAGAAGAGAGCAAAGTGGAGTTGGAATCTTCGTTTTTGATGGAATGGTCAAAGGGGTTTGACTTCATCAAATGGGTATCGAAGATGCTTGTGATTCAAGAAAGTAAGTGAGAGCATAATACTATTTCTAAAAACCTTGTGTAATTGACACATTGTTAATTGGAAATAAATTTCTTGACACGAATTAGGACTTCATTTGAAAATAGTTTTTTCCATGAAGTGCTTAGGCTAAATAGCCTCAATATTAGGCATGATGATCTATGGAGATAGATTTACCTAATGGGGCTAAGCAATGAATACATATTGACAAGGTGCTAAAACCTTTTAACATTTAAAAAGCCAAGGAGTGATTCTTGCCGAAGTCACATGGAAAGAGTTTTTGCAAGACTCAGTGTCCCAAAACACTGATGAGTGAAATACATGATGGAGATTCCACACACTCTTGTGTTTGGATTAATCATGTATTCCATGGTATGTAAAGCAACCAGATATGTCCGATACTCCCAAGTTGTTGCGAGTATAGATACCAAAGTGATCAACGCACTGATCATGGGACAATAGTGAAAGATGTCATTAAGTACTAGAGTAGTGCTGATGACATGTTTCTCGCAAGCAGAGATTATGAAGTGCTCGTTGTAAGAAATTACATCGATACAGTCTTAATCAATGCTCCATGCGATTTTCGATTTAAGTTAAGGGTTTTGTGTAATACACAATATGGTGGCACGGTAGTTGGAAATTGTTCCAAACAAGATACTGTGGCGAATTCTATAACAAAGGCTAAGTATGTTGACACTTTGGAAGCGACAAAGAAGTTGTTGAATCATATAGTTCATTCATGAACTTAGTATGGTTCCAAGATGGTTTTAGTCTATGAGACACTATTGCAGATAGTTGCTCCATAGCTCAGTCTGAGGAATCAGGTTTCGACCAATGATTCACACATATGAAAAGCCAAGTTCACACAAAATACGAATTTTGTGATAGCATGAAAACGCGAGGATATGCATAGTTACACACAGAGCTGAAGTTGTCAGATCCGTTGGACATCAGGCTATACCACAAGCGAAGCATATTTTACACCAGTATGCCATAGGTGTAAAGTGCATTAGCATTTACTAGATTATTGACTCTAGTGCAAGTGGGAGTCTGTAGGAGATATGCCCTAGAGGCAATAATAAATGTTATTGATTATCTCCCTGTTCATAATTATGTTTATGTTCCATGCTATAACTGCAATGATTCTCGAGTCTACAAATAAAACGAGGCTTGGAGGGAAACTCATGTGCACGTGTGGGATAATAAATGGTAAAATGTATTCCTAGTCTGGCCTCTAAGACTGGCTCAAGTATTGCATGATGATCCTGTTTTCCTGATCATGGGCATAGCTATGCCGGCAATTTAGAGGGCACAATGTTAGAAGAACATTTGTGTTGAATCGACCCAAATTAATGTTATGCTATGAGATACATTCGTCATAAGTTAATGGTTAATAACACAGAGAAGTTAATGTTTGCATAATTCCTTAGACCATGAGAGTATCGAGTTTCTTCATGCTTGCTTCATGAACTTTGGGGATTGTTAAACGTCATCCGTAAATGGGTGGCTATTACGGCGGCTTACGGGTTCATGGAAAAGTAAGTGAAGTAACTTGATAGCTCAAGATTGGGATTTGCTCCTCCGACGATGGAGAGATATCTCTGGGCCCTCTCGGTGTTCCGGTATCCATCATCGTCTGGCCAGACACTTTGCGATTTGATCACGGGGATGCCGGAACACGGGAACGAGAAAAGAGAACAATATCGATAACGAGGTAACTGGCATAGTGGACAAGTTGTTGATCCATGGGGATGCCAACAAGTCTCACCTCGGGTATTTGTAACATATCGCGAAGCAACAGGTATAGCACACGGCAACCGGAGGTTCACTCGAATATTTATTCGTGTGGGTATAGGGATCGATATGGGTGTCCACCGCTCCGATGTTGATCATTGATCGGAAGGGGTTCCAGGTCATGTCTATGCTTCACCGAACCTATAGGGTCACACGCTTAAGGGTCATCTATCTGTTGAATACTAGACAGGGAGTCTGAGAGAAAATCACCGAAAAGTTTCGGACAGCGGAAATGTTCCGCAGACAGGTCACCGGAACAGTTTCGGTGAAACTGAAAAGTTGTTTCAGAGGATACCATAAAGTCAAATTGGTTTTGGCACATGCCTGATAATTCTTGGAGGGTGCCAGAATCATTCTGGAAACTTCTGGGAATTTTCCGGAAGAATAACCGGAAATGTTCCGGAGCTGCCGGAACCGCTTCACATGCTTTTCACAGATGAAAATCACTATTCCGGAATTGTTCCGGATCGTATTGAAAATTATTTTAGTGGGTACTGGAAATGTTCTAAGCCCACATAAATATTTTTAGTTCGAACGGACGCTGAAAAATATCGTCATGAATAGTGAAAGTGCTTTTTGGATTACTTTATTGGAAACACTATTTGTGAATAGTGGAAACACTATCCGTGAATAGTGGAAATACTATTATGAATAGTGGGAAACACTATTGGGAGAAAATATCTCATGACTAATGAAAACACTATTACGAAATAGTGGAAAACACTATTGTGAATAGTGGGGAACACTATTTATGAATAGTGGAATCACTATTATGAATAGTGAAAATATCTGAGGGCATTTTGGTATTTTTACCATAGTCTCTCATCCTATAAATAGGGGTGAGGAGGCAGCCCAAAATGCTCATCCTTGTGCTCTCATACACATGCTTTGCTTTGCAAGCTCTCTCTCTCCCTCCCAGCGAAATAGTTTCGTAGAGCCGAAAGGCTGTCTGGGTTCCGGCAGGAACTAGTTCTGGACGGCGAAGCCCTGCCGGATAGATGACACCGTATGTGTGCAACTCTGTAGAGAGATCGTAGTTTCGGTCTTAGTTCGAGAGTGCCTCCCGAAGGGCTGTCTGTGTGACCGTCCAAGTTTTGGAGGTCCTCCCGAAGGGCTGTCCGAGTGACAGTCCGAGTTTCGGAGGTCCTCCCGAAGGGCTGTCCGCGACACCGTCCGGGGGGCTATGCGACCGCCTCCCGGAGGGCTGTCCGCAGGGCAGATGAGGGTATACATCCTCGCGGTTGGGAGGTTGTAAAATCCTAGCTGCGGGGATCTGCACCGCCGTTCATCATCGACTCTACTTCCGTTGCGCTTCGAGTCGGTACGGATCAGATCAAACCTTGTATGCAGTCTCCATAGTGGTCCTGGGCGTGCTCGCTATACTGGAAATTTTTGTTTTCTGTCGCGTTCCCAACAGTTGGTGTATTTTATTAGAGTTTACTTCAAGTTTGCTATGACCGGGTGTTAAACAAAGTTTCCAAGTTGCCACATAACCGCGGGAACGACTTCTCGAAAATATTTAACCCTACAGGGGTGCTCCAACTCATCCATCACAAATTAACCACACGCAGTGGGAATAACCTCGACCATGAATCTCGTGATCTTCCTAGGCAATTCCACAAGACGTTCGATAAAGGTAAAACAAATCCAGCAAGGCCGCCCGGCGTGTCGACGATCCTGATAGGAGCCGCGTATCTCGTTGTCAGGACACGACGGATGAGCAATGGTTACCACGCCAATCACCGAGTTTCCTCGGGTAGCGTTAATAAGCTACTTTGGGTTGGACCAACACTCATGAGGAGCACTAGCCCGGATTGTTGATTAATTATCTACAGGGTCTGGAAAGTCCCTATGCAAGTTCATTGTTATTAGGCAAATGTGGGCCTTGCTAGACAAGCTTTATCCTAAAATAAAAATCAAGGGGGTCCCCATAACAACCCCGAGCATGTTAGGAGCGCTCAATATGGAACATAACCTCGGTTCACAAGTAACTAGGGGTGGCAAAAGTGGAACAAAACACCAAGCAAAAGGCCAAGCCTTCCACCTTTTACCAAATATATATGTGCATTAAATTAAATAGCAATAATATTGTGATAACATAAGATTATCCATGTTGACACATGGAAGCAATTGTACCTGCAGCTAGAAACGGTATAAGAAGGCTGAGCAAGCGGTAACATAGCCAAACAATGGTTTGCTGGGATGTGGAAGGGTTAGAGGCTTATCATGGCATATTTGGGAGGCTTGTAAAACAAGTGGTAGGTAGCATGACATAACAATAAAAGCAGAACAACTAGCATAGCAATGATAGTAGTGGTATCCAGGGAAATGTGTCATCTTGCCTGAGATCCCGCTTGGAAGAAGAACAAGTCCATGAGGTAGACGAACGGGGTGTAGTCGAACGAATCCTCACACTCGAAACGCTTTTGGAACTCTATCGAGAAGAAGCAATCCGGAAACAACAATCAACACAGTATACAATGCAACATATGCATGACATGATGCGCAAACTAATATGATGCATCTCCATTTAATTATGCAAGGCATGGCAAAGCACATCAATCAATTCCTACACATTAAGTGAAGCTCAATATGCAACGCGTTTCATATTGACGAAACTCTAGATCGATTATTTACTTCACTCTCGTTTAGGTACATGACAATATTAATTTTTTTTAAACATGGCAAGAGGTGAAGCATAAGTAAACTATCTATCTAGGCATCTTAAATAAGGTCGGAAACAACTTATATCATTTCGGCAATGACCCCATATGTTGATTTCGAAATTGGTCCAGATCTGGAAAAAATATTTTATATTTGTTAAACAACAGAATAAAGCATACCATGCAATTCTACATGTCATTCTAGTCGATTTACATATATAGACCATCTCAAACGGAGCTACGGTCCAAAAGATAGGAGCAACACAAGATGGATATGCCATGAATGCAAAATGCATGAAAATGACAACCACAAACATTTCAAATCAAGAATGCAGCAAAATATTATGATACTACATGAAATTCTAAGCAAGTTTCATATATGGCTTGTCCAAAACAGAGATACGGTTCAACCACAACAACCAACACAAATTTGGGTATAAACTGCCCAAAAACAGCAAGATGGCATATTGCAGAATTTTTTTCAGAACTAGTACTATTTTTGTAGCAATTTTGAAAACATGTGTCTAAGTTGAAAAAATATCAAAACTAGTACCCTGTCGGCAAGTATCAGGCCGAGCAGGGACCTGTCGGCCACCACCGGGCCGACCAGAGACCTGTCGGCCACAAGTAGGCCGAAGAGACCCTCTCGGCCAATCAGAGGCGAGGGAAGGATGCCTGTCAGCCAGAGGGTGGCCAAAGGGCCACCTATCGGCCAGTGGGAGGCCGATGGGCCCCTGTATAAGGCCCATCCCTCCTTTCTTCCTCCTCTAACCAGTCATTTCACCCTCCCCCGTCTAGTAGCCTGCCCCTCTTCACATCTCACTCCCATTGCTCTCCAGTGCTTCCACCACCTCACCGATCTCTTTGCTGGACCACCCATTTTGTTATTTTACCCGTGTAAACAATAGATCAGGGTGCTCTCCACCGGCCTACGGTAAATTTTTTTGGCTTCCAACTCAATCGAATGAGAACTCTCAAGTCGGTAGTGGATTTAGTTCTTATTTGCCACCGTCCGTCTGCAGGTAATGGCTTGCCCATTTTGCCGAGCTCCAGGTGGCCCTTGTGATGCCATTGATTCCGGTGCATCTGTATTTATTGTGGTGCTGGATCGTCCATGTTCTAGACGTGTTGTAAGATTCTATGTCTTGATTATCTGACTATGGCATATTCGAATGCCTTTGTTTATAAGTTTATGATCCTTGCTTCCATTCTTGTTGTAGTATGTTCCTTGTAGTGTTAGATCACATCTTGCTCGGTACATTGAGGAGTGCAGAGCTTTAGCTATTCAGAGAGGTGACACAAATATTGATCTTGCTCTGCACAACACTGAGGGTAACTTATACCATGTTATGTTCACACATGGTAGGATGAGCAGTAAATTGCATGGTCCTTCATGGGAGGAACTCATGAATGATTATGGTCTCTGCCACAGTCATATGATGACTGTTATGCTTGAGCACTATGGAACTTATATTAGTGTCGAATTCCACCGGGATGGTGTTATGTTGTTTCCTTTACCCCATGTTGGTAAGATATTTGTTTGAATGATTTTCAGATTTGATTCAGCTTATACGTTTTGCGATTCATCTCAGTTAGTGAAATCATTTTTTGTAGCTCTTGAGGATCTGAGTGAAACTTAGAGGGAACTTGTTGACAACTGTTTTTATAGTCGTGGTGTCACTCTAAATTATCAGCAAATGTATGTCATGTCGCGGCAGCTCTTTGATGACAACTACATACTGTGTACTCCTTTTGTTCATAGGATGGATCGCATGAACCTTATTTTCCAACATATGGTAAGCTTTTGTATCTGGTTTTTATTATTTGTTTGTTCTTTGCTGGTTCATAGGATGGATCATATAACTTGCTTTTTTTTGTCAGGTTATTCCTACCATGGTTATGAGGAGTTTGATGGAATTTGTGGCTATTCCTAGGACTGGTTCTTTACTTCTTGAAATTACTTTGGATTCAGATGATGATGATATATTTGTGAGCATTCCTTGTTCCTACTTCATTGGCTTGGGTGATCGAATGGTGTTGAATAAGGAAGGTTTCAGAAATTTTCTGCTGGCATCGTCTATCAAAGTCAACAATTTGATGCTCATAACATTCAAACAGTGTGAACAGGAGCTAGCTATTGTTTTCAACTATCTACCATAGTGAGAAAGAAAGAAAGGTCTCGTGCATCCCAGGCAGCAGAAGAAGCTGGAGATGGAGAAGGAAAATATCCACGTTGGACTAAGTAGATTTATATTCTTGTAACTCAATTTCAGCAAGTTGTATCTTAATTTCAGCAAGATGTATCTTAATTTCAGCAAGCCGTACTATTCCCGTTTTTATTTGCCGCCATACTGTGGCACCACCTTTGTCCCACCAATCTCTGCCACCACTTTCCTTTCCGCCATTCTCTCCCGCCATTATCTTTCCCGCCATTCTCTCCTGCCATTCTCCCCCGCCAATTTCTCCTGCCATTCTCTCCCGCCATTCTCTCCCGCCATTCTCTGTCCCGCCATTCTCTGCCGCCCGATTTCCCGCCATTGCGGTTGTCATCTGCCTATAAAACGAGGCATTGTATCTGCCTTACTCCATCGGCCACCAACACTCGTAAAAACCAGCACGGTAGTCATTATGAGTTTGCCTTCTTCGGATCAATGCATTAGGCCTAGCAAATGGAAGAGTGCGAAGTTGCAATGAGAACATAGTACAAACATATTACAAAATGAAACATAGATGTTTACGTACTAAAAATAAAAACTGAGTATCCGAGAGGCATTAAAACATAGTCTCACATATTACAAATAGAAACATAGTGCTTGCTGCTTACACATAAAAACATAGTGCACACATATTACAAATAAAAAATTAGTCCGACTTATTACAAATAGAAACATAGTCCGACATATTATGCAGCTTCAGAGTTATTTATTCCTCATCCACCCCTTCGGCCTCGAGAGCCTCGTCCACCACGACTACCAGGACCACCTCTTGCAACTATTGCTGCAGTCATCGATGTGGAAGCGCTCGTCGATGTGGAAGCACCGTCTTTCTTCAGGTCGGGGCAATATTTCATCCTATGCCCATAAGCCGCGTGGAGCAAACATTGTCTGGTTGCTCCACCAGCTTCAGATTGGTCCATATCATTTCGTATGCGCTTTACCTTACGCCTGCCCCTGCTAGTGCACCGTAGTGCAGGATCCGGGATGTATACTCTATCACCATCATTTACCTTGTTGAAATTGCCGATGACTCTAAACCCTGTCATCTCACCTGTCCAGACATTGAGTACTGCCTCCTTTGAATAGTACGGAGACACGAAGGAGATAGCGTCCAACTGAATCTGGCCACAGGCAGCCAACACATGTGAGCAAAGCAGGTGCAACAACTGAGGCTTGTTGCATGTACACTCACAAGTTGGATGAAATTCTGCTCCGATTGTAACCTCATGCGTCTTCACCTCATTTGCAGAACCAAAACCATCAGTAGGAAGCCGAACCTCATACCTCCTTTCCTGATTACCTATGAGTGTGACGGTGTGCTTTTTTGCTTTCTTTATCTTCTCAGCCATGTACTTCATGACACGGCTGCAGTAAGGAGTGTTCTGATTATCTGCAATATGCTTCCTTGCTAACTCATGCCTTTCTCTGAAATACCTCATAGTGCTATGGAATACACCCTCCACAATAGCTGTCAGTGGCAATGCTCTATTCCCTCTGAGAACAAAGTTATAGATCTCTGCAAGATTGGTTGTCATGTGGCCATACCTAGCTCCATGGGTGTCATGCAACAAAGACCAATTCACTGGAGGCTCTTTCTCTATCCACTCAGAAAAATTCTTTATTGCCCTACCCTTCTTTCTCTTCGTATTAGGAGGGTCAATTGCTGACAAGTCACAAAGACCAACTGGCCCCTCCATCTCTGCAATGAGTGCTGTTAATTTAACCTGGTCTTTTTCCATTTTCTTCCTAGCAACGACCTGCTTCTTAGTGAACTCATCTAGTTTCGACCAAATAAAATCGTATTTGCGCTGCTAGTTCTGCTTGCATAACTTCTTGAACAAGTTCATCAACCGTTTGTTCTTGAACTGTGAGAAAAAATTAGCACCCAGATGGCGCATGCACCACCGGCTTTGCAAGTACTTCCAAGGTGTTGGCTCGTCAGCAGTTGGATTACTCGGTGTCTTCACGGCCTTCAATATATCGAGATGTCTGTCATGAATGAGACACACATTTGATCGGTCCTTCATGGTCGCAATTTTAATTTGACGGAAGAACCATACCCAGCTCGGAAAGTTCTCACCCTCCACAAATGCCATGGCTAGTGGGATGATTTGGTTGTTCCCGTCCACACCAATAACAGTCAGGATTTGCCCTTTGTACTGACCAGTCAGGAATGTACCATCCACAAACATCACAGGAGGACAATGCCTGAAAGCTTCGATGCACATACCAAAAGAGAATAATACTCGTTTCAACACCTTGTAATCCGGTATGCTTTCCAACCTCGTGTGTTGAATGTTAACATAAGTGTCGGGATTCCTCTCCTTCAGTATGTCAAGGAGACGCACAAAATTATCATAGGAGTCGAAGAACTTCCCAAACCTCTCCTCCATAGCCTTCTGCTTAGCTCTCCAAGCCTTCCCATATGGAATGTCATACTTCCATCTGACCTTCACTGTTGTCTCGATGTGCTTTGCTTCCATATCTTTCTTCGTCACTATCTCAATATACATGAGTTGCGCTATGAGAGTTGAAGTAAGGTTTGGATGACGAGCCAACATGTTTTTTCTAACACAATTATGCGGTACAACATTTGTCACAACCCAGTGGATGTGATACTTTGGCACGTGGGCGTGCACCTTCGTAGGACAACCTGATTCAACACACTTGACGGTATATTTTGTTGGACTAGATATGTTTGTCTGGAAAACCCTCTGGGTAGACATAGCCCAATTTATCAGGTTCAGATTATATTGCCATGGAGTCTCATGGCCATCGTTGACAGTAAAGCCGGTGGATATGTCCTGCTCCCATGCAGCAGGAATTGGTACCTCCTCCTCCTCCTCGGAATTTTCAGAATCAAGTTTCTCTGCAATCCCATCCTCGTCCTCTTCCTCCATCACCCTCTGCATTTCCACGCCTTCCTCATCCCCATCAACAACACCAGAGGCAGCTAATACTATTGATTGAATACTCTGACCAGTAGCATGACCACTAACATAATCTGACTCATTGTCGGCTTGGGTAGCATTCACATCCGGTGGTTGTGACCCGGATACATAAATCTCATTAGCCACTTGACTACTCTGGCCTGGTTCATACCCCACGTTGGGTGGTACGATAATCTCCTCCTTCGCCATTGGTTGCACTAGGGCATACGGATGGATTCTTCGGTCTCTGCAACAACTTAACAGAGACAACCAATGCTGGCTCCTATCTATCAGAATCAAATCCCACTTCACATTTTTACAGGATTTGGTCCACAAGGCATGAATACTGACGGAACAAACTTTAGGATCGAGGCCAAAACTAGTATTCAACCAGTGCTTCAACTGCCTAATGTCCAGTCTATCCGGGTCTGAAAGTGTCATCTCGCCTCTTTTAAATTCGCTAAGATCAACCCCCAACTCATTATATCTAATAGTACCAGGGTCATAATACACAGTCAGATTTACGGATTCAGACATTTTAACCTGTCAGACAATGCCAGCTTCTCATTATTCGCAACGAATATATCGACACTAAAATAAAACGTACACTATAATGTACCTAAAAAAACCTACACTAAAATGAGTTACACAAAAAATAACCGACACTATTATGACTAAACTAACTAAATCTACACTACTAAAACATAAACTAAAACCCGATACTAATATGACTACACTAACTAAAACTACCGGAATATGACTACACTAAAATCACTACACTAACTAAAATAACTACGCTACTAAAAATAACATAAACTAATTGTACATACATTACAAAAAATAACAAAAAAACGAAAATAACAACAAAAATTTATACCTTCGATGCGTGAGTGCACTCCTTCTCCCTCTCCACCACTCCACCTTCTCACCATTGAAACCTCCACCACCACACCATTTTCTCCTCCACACGAACAAACCAATACACCGTTGCGAAAAGTAAAACCATAGGGCCGAGGAGAAACACACGATCTATCGTTTCATTGGATTGAAACAGCAAATGAGTGGACGAAATGGGAGATCAAACGGGCGGGGGGTTCGGCCTAAACTAGGCTAAAATGTAAGCTGGAGGAGGAAGAAGGAGAGGTGGCCGACGGGGCCTTATCCTGGGACCTTTCAGCCAGCAGGAGGCCGATAGGGTGGGCTCGGCCAGGAGCGGGCCGACTGCCCGGCGCGTCGGCCTGGCTATGGCCGAATGGCCTGTTTCGGGCCCGTTTAGGCCGACGGGCGTCCGGTCGGCCCACAAACGGTCGACAAGGTACTAGTTTTGATATTTTTTCAACTCAAACACCTGTTGTCAAAAATGTTACAAAAATAGTATTAGTTCTGGAAAAAATTTGCATATTGCATGCATGAAAACAACAAGCTAAAAGGCTCTAAAATGCACAAACTAAGCATGGGGCAGTAGCATATAACACACACTTCATTTCATATTCACATATCATACTCAAAAGAGGCATGGACCACATGGTAGGAAGCTCACAACATGGCTAATTGAAAACAGTTTCAGACTTGGTGAAAATAGCAGTTTTGACAGTGCAGTTTTTATCACGAAGGCATATTGACAGCAATAAAACTATATGCTACAGGGCATATTATGGGATGAAACTTAACCGCGTGCTAGAGGACATTATAAGATACAAATAACTCCATTACACCTACCCCAAAGGAGTTCTAGATCACTAGCAAAACACATGGCAAGACAGCAACAAAATGTTACAGATTCCAGACTTAGAAATATTTTAGCATCTCAAAATAGCACAATTTTATAGTATGTTGGTAACAAGAAAAAAACACCTAAACATGCATTTCTATGGCAAGCAAAATCACCAGGTGGTAGTGCACATATCAAAGGGTATATCTCATGTTCAACAACAATCCATATCATGCATGGATTAAATCACACGAAAATAACAAAAGGGCATCACAGCAAAAATAGCACGCACACAAAAATGCTCAAACGATAAAACTAAATACGCAAATAAATTATATGGATTTTCTACCCCGAAAACATATATAATATGATAGGTTCATGTGGAAAAATATTTCACAATTAATAATGTGAGGTTATGGCCTAATCCCCTTTTAGCAATTATAAAAACAAGTTAAATGCAAATGTTACAATGGACAAGTTTGTCATGCATGAAAATTTTATGCCGATAACATGAACGTTTAATATATTGTGGAGTCATTTCCAATGCACGGGTAAATAAATATACGCAATGCAATAAACGTGGCATTTATGCAAAATGATGCAAACAGCAAGCTTAAATATTATTTTTCATGGATGAAAATGACATATAATTAATCAACACATCTTTCTGAGCATCTTACATATATAAAACATTTTTATACGACGTACGGTTAATTATCTATTCACGTTTTAAGAACATGCAATGGGTCAAATCTGCAACAGGCCCGAAATGAAGGCACGGGCGACAGATAGCTAATACGCGCACAAGGCGAGGGTTAGGAGGAGTGCGGCTCACCATGTGCCTGAGGGATCTTGGGGCTGGGCCAAGGCGAGGCACTGGGCCTTGGCGGTGGCTGGCCGAAACGAGCGAAACCGACCCAGATCTCGCCGGATCCGGGGCGGAGCGACGGACGGTGGTGGGCGGAGCTTCACCTTGGGTTGCCACGAGTTATCGGGAGCAGGGCGGCGCGACGCCGGCATCAGGGCCGACGGTAGGGCGAGGCAGCGGGCGGGCGTTGTGGGAGGTCTACCCGGTGCAGCTCTGGCGAGCAAGCGACCAGGGCAGCGATGCTCGTGGCCGGGAGCACGCGGGGCGGCAGGGAGAGGCGGAGCAGGAGCTCCCTGGCGGTGGCTCGGGCGCGGGGCAGGCACAGGAGCGAGCGAGCGGAGGCTGAGGTCGAGCAAGGCGCGGTCCGATGGCTACGGGGACGCGGTGGACCTTGGGGGCACGCACATTGTCCGAGTTGGCCGCGGACATGTCCGACAGGGTGTTTTTTGGTGATTTTGAGCCCCTAGATCAAGATCTAAGGGTCCGGATCTGAGGGGGTGGCTAGGGCTGCGGGATTGGAGGAGGTGGAGATAGAAGGTGGGGTTTTTGAGGGGGGTGGCTGCAATTTTACATGGGGAAAAACCTACAGAGTGAAGGGGCTCTCTCCATGGGGTGGTTTAAATAGGGAATGGCACTAGGGGGGTTGGACCTCGTCCATCCGATCGCGATCCAATGACCATGAACGGAGGGAGGGGCTAGGTTGGGCTAGTGGGTTATGGAGAGGTGGTTGGGCCAAGAAGAGAGGGAGGTTGTGACCCGTGGCACGAGTTTGAAACAACAAAAACATCCGATGAATAACCCAATGACCGCACTACTACGGTTGATCGTTGGGGTATCAAACGACCTTTGATTGCGACGAAACTTGACAGGCGGTCTACGTACAATATAAAAATACCACATGCCAACTTCCAACCCAATCCGAGAATATTTTAAATGCACTTTAAAAACAATAATTTTTGCAATGCCGCGGGCGCATGCATGTGTGGTTGGTCTCAAAACGGACGACGACACGAACGGAGAGAACCGGCAGCTACGAACGGATGCAAGTTTCCGAGAACGAGTTATGATGCTATGCAGATGATGCGAATGATGCAATGATGAATGCGACACCCAGACAAAACACTAGACGAGAATGGAAATAAAAGGGGAATCTTTTGGAGCGTCGGTCTCGGGCCGTTACACCTAAGGGTGGAGAGTCTCTCCCCTCTCTCCCGATGGCACCAGAGTGCCTCCGGGGGAACCACCGTCGTGGTGATCGTCTTCATCACGTTCCCTCATCTATCTATGGTAGTCCACTCTCCAGCACCCCGTTGTAATCCTCTACTTGAACATGGTGTTTCATGCCACATATTATTAATCAATGATGTGTTGCCATCCTATGATGTTTGAGTACATGTATGTTGTCCTTTGCGTTGACTGATGATCTTGATTGGTTTGAGTGTATGTTTTATTTTGGTGCTGTCCAAAGGTGCCTTCCATGAGACGCCCACGTGGATGATTCACGCTGGAGGGTGTTGCAATATGTCATGGATTTGTCACGGCAGATGTCCGGGTGAACGGACTTAGGTTCAGGGCGAGACGCAACTACGTGGCAGCTTGAAGGGGTTGATCGGAATCGAGAAGACACGGAGTTTTACCCAGGTTCGGCCCGTCCGATGGAGGTAAAATCATGTGTCCTGCTTGTCTGGTATTGATGATGATGAAGATCTCTCGGTTACAAGGGTGCTAATTGCTACCTCTAATCACGAGAGCCTCTAATCTCTTGTGTTGTCTAAACTTGTACACTTGTGTCTCTTGAGAACTTGTCCCCTAGGGGTGCTCTACCCCTCCTTATATAAGTGGAGAAGGTAGGTTTACAAATAGAGTCCTACTAGGAGTAGGATTAGGACTAGTCTGTCATGAATCCTACTCTGGGTCTTATTTCCTTTAATCGAATCCTTCTCTCTTGTGGGCCTTCTCCTGTGGGCCTTCTTTTGTGAGCCGCCTGGCGCCGGCTCACCCGCCGGGTCTTGGGCTTGGTCATCCTGTGACTCGCCTGCCGGGTCTTAAATAAGAATGTCATGCCTTCGGCCGGGTCTCTTGTGAGTCGCCAGCCCGGGTCATACCATGGGGTATATCCCCATGATTAGCCCCTAGGTTAGCTTGAATTTATTTATGGTAAGCTCCTGAAATAAGAGTAACAAATATGTTAAGTGGCCGGCTTGCTCCTTTGGCCGGCTTATAAAATGGCTTCTCAGAAATCCGGGTCTTTTCTGCATATGAATGAGTCGTCTTGATAATCATATTGCTTGTCAATGTCCTTTGAAAAATATTGAGAATAGAACACCCATACGCCATTGACTCGGCTTCCAATACTCTTGGCGGGTCATCTCCGCCGGGTCATAATCATTGCTGATGCCGGGTCATTATCGTTGGTGACTTCGGGTTAAATAGCTAGAATCCTGCTGACTTGATAAATATTGGGATGAAAATCCATCTGATGTAGAACCGGACTTCCATTGTTGTGAAGCAGGGCGGCTTATATAAACTCTGGCGGGTTATGATCTTTTGATAACACTGGGTCATAAGTGTTGGTGACGCCGGGTCTAACAACTGAACTCCATATTTAATATCTTGAAAATTCTCCTCAAAGTTTTTGATATGTCCATATTACCTGTAGCCCCCAAGCTCCGAGATTATCCATGATAAATTGGTGCTTTGCAAATAAAATTTTGGGCTGTGTAGCCCCCAAGTGTCGGGTTGTCCTGCCTGCAGCAACCTGAGACTTATAATTGCCTTATATCTTATAATGCTTCGACGGATGTAGCCCCCAAGGGCCGGCTCATCAGAAAGCTTCGGCGGGTGTAGCCCCCAAGGGCCGGCTCATCAGAACGTGATGCGCCGGGTCTTCAATTTGAATCTCTTAATCTGTTGGATGAGCTGAATACTTTAGCCCCCAAGTGCCGGGTCAGTAAGAATTACTGGGCTGGGACTTTAGAAAAATATAGAAGGGTCGGCTCATCTCCTTGAGATAATATGGTCTTGCTGACAATGTAATGGTTTCAAAACCTGGATTGCATTAGCCCCCAAGTGACGTGGTGCATGCTTGCAGCGACGTGGGACTTGCATAATTGATATAAACTTGGACTTGGATAATGTAGCCCCCAAGTGCCGGGTCGTCTGCCTGCGGCGACTCGGGACTATGTGAGAATAATACGTCTCACCATAATTTGTTGAATGAATCTTTGACCGTGGTCGTAATATAACCTGGAATGGATATCCTGGAATAATTCCTTTGTCTTTGACATGAAACTCCTGCTCATGGTTGCGGTGCAACCCGGCAAATACAAATTTGAGAAATCCGTGAGTGTTGTAGATTACTACAGAGCACAATTAAAGAAATCCGAGAACCGGCCAATTAGATGACACGGCATTATATCTGAAAAATAATAATTTCTCCGAGCTGGTTTGAAAAACCCCAACTGGTTATGATAACCATGAAGATCCAGCCATGTTGGCTATTAAAAGATCCATTTGCTCTTGCCAAACACTTAATGGCGGCTCATCTTAAGAGATAATACCTACAAAAAAATAAAAAAGACAGAATATATTCTCCATTGTTGTGAGGGTGGCTTGAAGAAGCTCAACCCGGAGCTGTTCATACCTATAACATTGCTCCTTTCTCATAGTCTTGCTCTGATCCGGTTTGATAAGCCGGCGTGTTATCTGGAGGTGGGAAGCTCCCTTGAATAATCCACGGCTGACATGTCAACCGGAATGGCATAAAGTCGGCTGTATGAAGGGTAATGTAATCTATATCCAAAGGTAAGAAGCCTCCTTTTAACAGCAAATTCTGCACCTTTGTATGCGAACACCGGTTGTCGATGGGCGATGTAAGCTATACCTTGAGGCAAGAAGCCTCCATCGACAGCCGCGGCTAATGATTAGCCTGAGACGGCATAAAGCCGGCTGTTTGAAAGGAGATGTAAGCTATACCCGAAGGCAAGAAGCCTCTTTCAACATCTACAGTTGATAAGCAACTGAGTTTTGGCGTAAATGCCGGTTGTTAGGGTGAGATAAGTGAACCCGTCGATAAGAAGCCCCCTTTGACAACCGCGGTTAATAAGTAACCGGAAGTGGCATAAAGCCGGCCATTAGGGTGAGATAAGCGATACCCGTCGGTAAGAAGCCCCCTTCGATGGCCGCAGTTGATAAGCAACTAGAATTTGGTGTACACGCTGTTATCTTAGGGTACTGTAAGCTATACCAAAGGTAAGAAGCCTCCATCAACAACAGCACTTAATGTAACCAAACTATGATTCGATGCTTGAATTCATACCAGTTCAGGGTCTCTAGGCGAGATTGGCCGTCAATTTCTTGAACCGGCTCAAGGTCTCTAAGCGAGATTGGCCGTCAATTTCTTGAACCGGCTTAGGGTCTCTAAGCGAGATTGGCCGTCAATTTCTTGAACCGGCTCAGGGTCTCTAGGCGAGATTGACTGGTAAGAGTTCAGCAGGTCACCTCAATCTTAGCCGGTTCAGGGTCTCTAAGCGAGATTGGCCGTCAATTTCTTTGAAAAGGCTCAGGGTCTCTAGGAGAGATTAACCGGTAAGGCATGCGGGTCACATAGCGGAGCAGCATCAATCTTGTAAGCCGCCATCTTGTATGAAGAAACGACAGAAGCTCCAAATGTCTTTATGATGACCCAATGATCCGGGCACCCATGTTTGAATGGTGCATCACGGCGGTCCGTCCTCTTGGGCAAACTTTTAATCATCCGCCAATAATGTAGTAGCCCCCAGGATTGGGTTTTTCTCTTGCAAAGACTCGGGGTTTTTGTTGAAAACGACCAAATGTGTCTCGCCATGTCTGTAGCCCCCAAGTCTTAAGTTGACTCGAAGAGGCGGCTTGAGAATCTCCATTGAAAGTTGAGGTTGGCCGTGGCGGGTTATAGATGACCCCGCATGATTTGTTTCAATAATTCGGTCGAGGGTTCGTTCCGGCTGGTTATTGAAGTGAACCAAACTGTAGTGGTGGCGACTTGTGCGCCTGTCCATCGGGCGGCTCGTATCGACGAGCACCGCACCGATATGTTGATGTAGATCACAGTGTGGGTGGCGTTGGGCAGCTCGTACAAGCGAGCACTGCACCAATATGTTGATGTAGACGTAGAAACCAATCGCGGTATTGTAAGCTGGCCCTATTTGTGAAATATGCCACGGCGTTATAAGCCGGCGCGAATGATGAGAGACGGCCATGGCATTTGTAAGCCGACGCGGGTGGCGAGAGTCCGCCTCAGCGTTGTAAGCCGGCGAGGAGGCGAGAGACAGTCACTGTCCATTGGGCGGCTTTTACCAGCGGGTTGAGCACGCGCGGTATCGGTGAGGTTATGTAGACCGTCCGCGGGGGCGGTGCCTCACGCCCGTCCATCGAGCAACGCAACACGCTGGTGTGCGCTCCAACTCCACGGTATCATGCCACATGAATAACTGTCCTGCATACAAATATTGCAATAGACAGAGTAATTGTTCTCAAGAAAATGTCAACATGTACTGATAAAGTAGATAGGGCAAATAGCACCTGTTTTATTTGGACGGTAGATGATCCGTAGATATCAACTGTGGATAATGTCCAATAATTTCAACCACGATTTCAACCACTCTCTCCTTCTTTTGCCGAAGATTATCGATCACCGCAAAGACCGCGATGAAGGTGGCGGGTCATATCGGCGAAAACGACTTGCGGTGCAACTGCGGCTGTTTGAGGCAAGGGCAGCTCGCGGCAGGAGTGCCGCGACTTAGGACGAAACTGAGCGAAGATGACTCAGCGCGTGATTTGCAGTAGCGATGATGGTAGCGAGGAAGCGACTTGAAACGCGATTGCACCAGGGTCAGAGCAGAACGGCTCGAAACGGACCCTCCGGGTCATTTTGACCAATCCACCCCTTTTTTTTCTTTCAACCGGCATCTTATCTTCTCAACAACTAGCCTCCCTCGTCTCTCTTATTCTCCGATCGACCACACAGAGGTTACGGGAAGAGGGAAGGTAGTTCGGAGGCGTAGGGCCGCGGCAGAGCTGGAGGCCGCGGCGGCGGCTTGGCCACGATGACGGCGAGCCACAGCCAGGGCAGCCTGGAGGCATCGGTCCATGGCGGAGCCAGAGGCCGCGACGGCCGGTTCGACTACAACGGAGGCGGGACGTGGCCAAGGCGAAGCAGAGCTGCAGCGGCGGCCTAGTTTAGTGAGCAGGCAAGGCGGCGGCTCGCGGTGGCCCATAGAGGCGGATGCAGCAGCGGGAGTAGGGCGAGGAAATGGGCCATGGCGGCCGGCTCAAGGCGCAGCGACGAGGCGGCCGATGTGGCGTAGCGTGGCAACCATCCGGAGGTGCGGCGAGGGCGGCTCAGGGTGGAGTCGCGCGACCAGGCAGCGGAGGCGGCGTAGCAGAGCCAGCCCGTGACGGAGGCGGGGCATCAGCGGCTTCGACGCGCGGGGTGGATGCAGCGAGGCACGGCCGCGGCCAGCGGTTGCGGAGGCGCGCGGCGCCTCAAGTTGCAGTGAATCAAGCGAGGCGAGGCGCGCTGGAGGAGCGAGGCATGCTGGAGGAGCTAGCCGCGCGCAAGGGAGAGGTGGAGCAAGACCGCAGTGGGGTTGAGGCGGCAGTGGCCGATGGTTGCAGCCGGCGAGTTGTAGACGCAACGGAGAAGGAATCGCCATGACGCAGCAGACGCAGCGGAGACCCGGCTTGCGGCGAGGCCAAGCAGGCGTGGCATGGGTCGGCAGGTGCTGTAGACGCAACAGGAGATGTGTGCGCAGGCCTGCGCTAGCGGAAACAAGGCGCGCGTCGGTCAGCGTGGATGCCCAAGGAGAGGCAAGGCAGCAAGGGCGGCTCGATTGGAGCATAGTCGACGTGCTCGCCGTGCAGCAGCTGTGCGGGAGTGGTAACAGTGGTGGCGATCCGGCGGTGTGGAAGGCGGACGCCGAGTCCGGGTGTGTCGTTATCTCCAGGTCGGGGTCGTGGCCCCTTTTCCTTTTTTTACTTGATCTTCACGTTGGTAGAGAGGTCTCTATACACGGACATGCTTCTTCTTCCTCTCTTTTTTGCAATCCAGTCCACGGATACAATACATGAGGTCTCCTTGAAACGTATACTTGCAGTACAGCTATTGATCCTGGCGACTTGAAAAACGATCATGCAAATCGCAGTATGGCTGTTGGTCCATGGTCGGCGAGTTGCACCGTAGCACCAAACGCGAAACCCTTATTCATCTCATCTAATGCAGTTTTGATTGCTCGCCGACCATGCAAATCCTTCTGAGTCGGATCTTCTTCATCCAAACAATCATGAGCTTTTCTATCCATGGAGTGAGTCCCTTCAAGAACACAACCATCATGCGGGGCCCCACGGTGGGCGAATTATCGTGGATTTGTCACGGCAGATGTCCGGGTGAACGGACTTAGGTTCGGGGCGAGACGCAACTACGTGGTAGCTTGAAGGGGTTGATCGGAATCGAGAAGACACAGAGTTTTACCCAGGTTTGGCCCCTCCGATGGAGGTAAAAGCCTACGTCCTGCTTGTCTGGTATTGATGATGATGAAGATCTCTCGGTTACAAGGGTGCTAATTGCTACCTCTAATCACGAGAGCCTCTAATCTCTTGTGTTGTCTAAACTTGTAGACTTGTGTCTCTTGAGAACTTGTCCCCCTAGGGGTGCTCTACCCCTTCTTATATAAGTGGAGAGGGTAGGTTTACAAATAGAGTCCTACTAGGAGTAGGATTAGGACTAGTCTCTCACGAATCCAACTCCGGGCCTTATTTCCTTTAATGGAATCCTTCTCTCTTGTGGGCCTTCTCCTGTGGGCCTTCTTTTGTGAGCCGCCTGGCGCCGGCTCACCCGTCGGGTCTTGGGCTTGGTCATCCTGTGACTCGCCTGCCGGGTCTTAAATAAGAATGTCATGCCTTTGGCCGGGTCTCTTGTGAGTCGCCAGCCCGGGTCATACCATGGGGTATATCCCCGTCACAATAGGTTCATGATTCGCTTATAGTGGGTGGCTAGAGTGACAGAAGCTTACACCCGAGTAAGGGGATTGTTTACATATGAGAGTAAAGGGGACTAGATGTTTAATGCTATGGTTAGGTTTACCTTAATGATTTCTAGTAGTTGTGGATGCTTGCTAGACATCCAATCATAAGTTCATACGATCCATGTACAGAAAGTATGTTACCTCATGCCTCTCCCTCATATAAAATTGCAAGAATGATTACCGATCTTGTTATCAATTGCCTAGGATGATTCCGCACACCATACCATCATTATTCCACACTCGCTATTTGTAATATATTGTAATATATTCTAACTCTATTTAGTGCAGAAACTATTTTCATATTTTATTTCTCCAATATCATGCAAAGCTATCCTTTTTATACCCAAGCAGTTTTATTTCTCGTTACTAGATAGAAGCAAACGTTCGGTGTATGTAGAGTCATATCGGTGGCAGATAGGAATTGAGAGTATATTGATCTTACCTTTATCTCCTTGTGTGTTCGACCCTCCATACTTATCACTTCCATCTTTGGAAAGTGCTACGATGATTCCTTGCACTTGGGGATTATCAAGCTCTTTTCTGGCGCCGTTGTCCGGGAGCAATAGTGTGGGCTTAATATTTTCGTGTATGCTTGTTTGCTTCTATCACTAAGTAGATTTGGTTTTCCTTTTGTTTCCGTTTTCTTTTATTTATGTATTTATTTGTGGGTGAAACAAAAAAATAAAAATAAAAAACACAAAAAATTTACTTGCCTTTTATAAGAGAAGCGATTGGAAAGTTATGCACTTGAGAAGTGACGGTTGACCTTGAACACTTGTGTTCCTGCTCATGGAAACAATGTAGAATTTTTCATGGAAGTTTATCATAAAAATTATTATACCCTTTTATTTACCACTGTACCATAAAAATAATGTGTGTGATGCTCTTTGGCAAGTTTCATCTACTAGTCTTATGTGAGCATCATTAAAATCATCATGCCTAGCTAAAAGGCAGTAAAGAAAAGCACTTGCTGGGAGACAAGCCAACACTTATGCTTTCTGTTTTTGTGTGTTCACATGATTAATTTACCATATTAATCATGTTTTATGTCTTTTATTTCAATAAGGTGCCAAGTAAAGCCTTTAGGATAGTGTGGAAACTTGTTAGTTTGATTCTGTGCAAAAACACAAACTTTTATGTCCAGTGCAGAATTTCTCTGATTTACTGGAGAGTCAAAAAAATCAGAAATTTTTACACAAAGTGTCCATGCAAATTATCTGTGTAGTCCTAAGTTTTCAGGATTTTTAGAGCCAGTAAAGTATGGCGATCATACAGATCTTTACAAACTATTCTGTTCTAGACAGATTCTTTTTTTGTTTGCATAGTTTGCTTGTTTTGATGATGCTATGGATTGTATCAGGGGTATAATCCATGGATAAGTTATAATACAGTAACTTATGCAAAAATAAAATAATAATAAATTTATAACATTACCTAAAGTATTTAATGTGTTTACTATACTAATGGATCTCACGAAGGTTTTGTTGAGTTTTGTGTGATTGAATTTCAAGTTTTGAGTAAGACATCTATATGAGAAGAATAAGGAATGTCAAGACCCTAAGATTGGGGATGCCCAAGGCACCCCCAAGGTAATATTCAAGGAAGACTCAAGCGTCCAAGCTTGGGGATGCCCCGGAAGGCATCCCCTCTTTCGTCTTCCACACTATCGGTATACCATAATTAGGGTTATATTTTTATTCGTCACATAATATGTGTTTTGCTTGGATCTTCATTAAATTTTGTTTTTATATTCTATATATTATTAATAATCCTGTTTTTCAATAAAAGGTTCCAAGAATTTCTTTAAGATGTTTCAATTGCATGTTTGATGTGCGACTGTGTAAAAACAGAAACTTTTTCTCTAGTGATCGAATTTTCATATTTTACTGGAATGTGGAAAGTTTTTGAAATTTTAACACAATATTGTCATACAAATTCTTGAGATTTTCCTAAATAATAAGAATGTTTGAAGTTACAGAAGTACACTTTTCAAATGAATTGCTACAGACTGTTCTGTTTAGCCATATTGTTGTCATAGTTTTGTTATCTACTTATCCTAGAGTTTCCATGGCTTATATTGGTAGTTATAAATTGTGGAAATGATAGTATACCGTACCTAATGTTTGAAAAATATTACGAAACTTGTATTGGTAGTAAATGAAGTGTTGATTTGTTTTTATATGTACTAACCTATCTCACGAATTCTTTTCATGTTTTATGTGGATGAAGTTTTTGGGACTTAGGTGAAACCGGGATATGAGAGGATTGAACAAGATACAAAATCTCAAGCTTGCAGAAGACCAAGGCTCCCCAAGTAAATATTTCAAGAAGTATCAAGCATCTAAGCTTGGGGATGTTATGCATCCCACCTCTCTTCGTCAACAATTATTGGTTAGCCTTTGTGTTTATTTTTCATTTTTATTTTATGCACCATGCTGGTAGGATATAATCCTTAGCTTATTTATAGAATGATTCATGTGCTTCACTTAAATCTTTTGAGTATGACTTTATAGAATGTTTCATGCGCTTCACTTAAATATTTTGAGTATGGCTTTATAGAATGATTCGTGTGCTTCACTTATATATTTTGAGCTTGAATATTGGTTTCTCTATATTCATTGAAGAATGCTCTATGAACTTAACTTATATCTTTTTGAAAGTAGTTTGATGATCACTCTTGTGCTTCACTTATACCCTAAGAGAAAATGTTGAATGAATTGAATATCATAAATCGTGACATTATATATGTTTTATATGCGTGTCCCATGGGGAGTAGTGACTTCACATACTAAGAGTATAAGCAATAAAATTTATTGGAGGTTAGCAAACATAGCATTGGTCACTTGAACAATTCATGAAAGAATATTCGAGGAAGAGATATTTCACATATAAATATACTATCTTGTACATCTTCTATGATTGTGAGCCCCCATTAATTATTTTCAAAATTGATCAAGTAGTTGATGTTGGACAAGGAAGACAACGTAATATTTAATTATATCCATAGAGTAGTTATATTGTCATGGATCCTCTAACATGTGGTGCTTGCTTAAATCTTTTGCTAGCCAAAAATTCACACTAAGTAGAGATACTACTTGTGCATCCATAACCCTTAAACCCAAATTCTTGCCATGAGAGTCCACCATACCTACCTATGGATTGAATAAGATCCTTCAAGTAAGTTGTCATCGGTGCACAAAGCAATAAAAATTGCTACTAAACATGTATGATCTTTTACTATAAGGGAAAATAAGCTTTGTACGATCTTGTGATGGCAAAGAAATAAAAGGGACAGACTGCATAATAATGTTTGCTATCATAAGGGGGGATATAAAGTGACGTTCTTTTCATTAAGAGATTACACATCCAAAAATAAAAAGCGCATGACAACCTCTGTTTCCCTTTGCGGAGGGCTTATCTTTTACTTTTATGTATTTCTATGCAAGAGTCAATAATGTTCAGCTCTGTTCCAATCTATTAATTCTTTAGTTGGCAAGCATCATGTGGTGGGGAAAGATCAAAGCACATATATCCAGTTGGATATAGGTGATCATGATTCATTATTGTTGAAATTATCCCTGAGATAAATAGGTTGGGAGGAGGAACATTAAGCCCCTATCTTCGTATGTGTTTGATTGAAACTGTTTGTTGTAAAATATGCCTTGAGTGTCAGCAATCATGGAAGACTAAATGATAGTTGAGTATGTGTAATTTGCTAGAGCAAAGCTCTTATATGGACCCTTCCTGAAAATAAGATGAATTGTAATTCTTTGATGACTGACAACATAGTTTGCTAGTTTCTAAGAAAGTTTATGGTGTATACTTTAACATGTGAATAGCTTGTTACTTGATCATGAGAAGTTCTACGACAAAAGAGTTGTTGTTTTATGATGCTAGTAAAGCGATTGGAAGTAACTTTGATCAAACTTATACACTGTGCTAGCATTCACACTTCATAAATTATTTCTTTTATCATTTACCTGCTCGAGGACGAGCTTGAATTAAGCTTGGGGATGCTGATACGTCTTCAACATATCAATAATTGAAGTGTTCATGCCATGATTGCCTGTGTTTACAATACCTTTATATGGTTTTGATGCACTTTATATGATTTATTTAGAACTAACCCAGTCTGACGTTGTTTTTGGTAGAATTATCGTGGTGTTGTTTTTTGTGCAGAAAATGCAAGTTCTCGGAATTGCACGGAACTTTTTTGTGATTTTTTCTGGAGAAAATAAGCAACATTGGGGCGAAGAACCACCGGAGGGGGGCACCCTTGAGCCACAAGCCAACAGGGTGTGTGTTGGGTTCTACCATAGGTGCATCGCATGCAAATTAAAATTTTCCTACGCGCAGAACATCCAAGATCATGCTACGGAGTTGGATCGTAGATTGTTACCACTAGATGTGCAGTGCAAGTGGAGTTGGGGCAGCACGTCTGCGAGGTCCGTCTCCTCCTCGTCCGATCTCCCTCGAACAGTCGGTTCGGTCTCCCTCGAATAGTCGGTCGTCGGAGCGGCACAAGTGCATTGCCTCTAATGGTATTCATGCGTGCAGGAGGAACACCAAGCGATGGACTGCTAGGTCCGATTACATAGTTTGGCGGCGAGTGGAGGTGGCTACTTGCAACACATGCAAAACCTAATGACGGCGCTAAAGCAATCAATCGGATGGGTGTGCCGCACCTCCACAATATATAGGCATCCGTCGCGGGGTCAACTTTTGAGCCTCACACGCATCCTAAAGAACGCGTGTTCCATCCCTTAAGCGTGTGACCCTTTAGGTTCTCGTTCACTTGGTTGTGAGTCAGATCACATACGGCTCGTCCAGTCGATAGCGGCCTCTAGCAAAGCGTGCCAACTCCAAGTGTAGGATGAAGCTGGTTAGGTGAACCTGTACTTCACACTTCTGTTCTCTTTGCCACACGATATATGATGTCGTGGTCAAGGTGACATGGTCATCCTTGTTGCAACACGACCTCCTTCTCATTCTGGTGAATCCGACCAACACTTCAGATTATCTCATAATCCGCATCGCATGGCCATGCTTATCCAGGTCGGATCACCCGAGAGTACCACAGTATAGCTCTCCTGATCAGAGGGGCAAATCCCATCTTGCTCGACCATGTCTCGCGGCATGGGTCTTGACAAGCCTAAACCTACCTTTGTAACTACCCAGTCATGAAGTAGCATTTGGTTGGCCCAAAGCAGGTCTGTCACCATCCCAAGTACATGCGCCAGCTCAGGTATTAGGACATAGAACGTATGTTATAGTTGAGACTCATAGATGACATATCGATGCTTCTCATAGTTGGGTATGTCCAACTCACACCTTATATCGACTCGAATCCAACCAGATCTATTATCCGGCTAGCATTCAATGCTACATGGTTAGTGACATCAGACCATCCACCGTGTCATATGCTAGTTTAACTGGTTGCGCATCCACACAGACCTTTTGACTAGGGACCATTTAGGACAATCATCATACAATGCATAGTCTCACAAACAAGTCACGTACTTGTTAATACACATCACTGATAATATCCAAGGACTATCTTTATTCATAAACACATAGGAAATATCATCATACATGTTTTCCTCTATGGCATATCTCCAACAGCGTGCCCCAACGCTGAAAAATCCGATAAATACCAGAAACCCTAGAAATAAAGAGAGGTCCTCCACCTCGTCGCCGCAACTCTCTTTATCGATGAAAAACCAATCTGGAAAGAAAACAGTAGCAAAAACAGGAGAGAAACAGAGAGAGAGATCCAATCTCGGAGGGGTTCTCGCCCCTCCGGGAGCTATGAAGGCCAAGGACCAGAGGAGAGAACCTCCCCACATCTTGGGAGAGGCCATGGAGGAGGAGGCCTAAGGGAAGAGACTCTCCCCCACCCCTCTCTTCCGATGGCACTAGAGTGCCGCCGGAGGAACCATCACCGTCGTCATCGTCTTCATCAACATCATCATCTTCGTCATCTTCCCCCATCTATCTATCGCGGTCCACTCTCCTGCACCTCGCTGTAATCCCCTACTTGAACATGGTGTTTCATGCCACATATTATTAATCAATGATGTGTTGCCACCCTATGATGTTTGAGTAGATCTATGTTGTCATTTGGGTTGATTGATGATCTTGAATTGTTTGAGTGTATGTTTTATGTGTTGGGGAACGTTGCATGGGAAACAAAAAAATTCCTACGCACACGCAAGATCTATCCATGGTGATGAGCATCTACGAGAGGGAGAGTGGATCTACATACTCTTGTAGATCGCTAAGCGGTAAGTGTTGAGAAATGCAGTTGATGTAGTCGAACGTATTCGCGATCCAAATCGCTGAGCATCCCGCGATCCAATCATGATTCGTCCCGATTTAGCGCCGAACGGATGACACCTCCGCGTTCAGCACACGTACAGCTCGATGATGATCTCCTCATTATTGAACCAGCAAGAGGGCGTGAAGAGGTAGATGAGTTCTCCATCAGTGTGACGGCATGGCGGCGTTGGTGGTGGAACTATTCCAGCAGGGCTTCGCCTAAGCACCACCGAACTGGACAAGAGGAGAAAACCGATCTAGATGAAGTAGAGGAAGCATGTGGCAATTAGGGTTAGCCCTCACCTCTAAACCTCTAGTATATATAGGAGGAGGGGAGGGCAGGCTGCCATGCCCCCTCCTTCAAGGAGGCCTTCGCCCGAAGTGGGGAAGGGAGGAGTCCTACTCCAATCCTACTTGGAGTACGATTCCTTCTCCCACTTTGGAAATCCATTTCCACCTCTTCCACCTTTGGGTTTCTCCACCCCAACCGCATGGGCCTTTAGTGGGGGCTTCGTACAGCCCACTAGGGGCTGGTTTGCCTCCTCCCACAGCCCATGTGGCCTCTTGGGTCGAGACACCCCTCCCGATGGTCCCTTGGTACCCTCCCGACACTCCCGGTACACTACCGATGAGCCCGAAACTTTTCTGGTGACCAAAACAGGACTTCCTGTATATCAATTTTTACCTCCGGTCCATTCCGGAGCTCCTTGTGTCGTCCGGGATCTCATCCAGGACTCCGAACAACCTTCGGTAACCACCATACATAACTCCACTATACCGAAACGTCACTGAGCCTTAAGTGTGCAGACCCTGCCGCTTCGAGAACTATGTAGACATGACCGAGACACCTCCGCGGTCAATAACCAATAGGGGGACCTAGATGCCCATATTGGTTCCTACATATTCTAAGAAGATCTTTATCGGTTGAACCTCTATGCCAAGGATTCAGATAATCCCGTATGTTGTTCCCTTTGTTCATCAGTATGTTACTTGCCCGAGATTCGATCGTCGGTATCTGTATACCTAGTTCAATCCCGTTACCGGCAAGTCTATTTACTCGTTCCGCAATACAAGATCACGTGGCTAACACTTTAGCCACATTGCTTGCAAGGCTTGTTGTGATGTTGTATTACCGTGTGGGCTTTGAGATACCTCTCTGTCATATGGAGTAACAAATCCCAGTCTTGATCCATACCAACTCAACAGACACTCTCGGACATACATGTAGAGCACCTTTATAGTCACTTAGTTATGTTGCAATGTTTGGTACACATAAGGCACTCCTCCAGTGTTAGTGAGTTGCATGATCATGGTCATAGGAATATATAATTGACATGCAGAAAACTATAGCAATAAACTGACACAATCATATGCTATGTTTATAGTTTGGGTCTTGTCCATCACATCATTCTCTCAATGATGTGATCCCATTATCAAATGAAATCTCATGTCAATGTCTAGGAAAACTTGACCATCTTTGATCAACGAGCTAGTCTACTAGAGGCATACTAGGGACAAAGTGTTGTCTATGTATCCACACATGCAATGTGTTTCCACTCAATACAATTATAGCATGGATAATAAACGATTATCATGAACAAGGAAATATAATAATAACCATTTATTATTGCCTCTAGGGCATATTTCCAACAGTATCACACTTGCACTAGAGTCAATAATCTAGCTCACATCACCATGTGATTTACATTGTAATGAATCTAACACCCATACAGCTCTGGTGTTGATCATGTTTAGCCCTTGGAAGATATTTAGTCAACGGGTCTGCAACATTCAGATCCATGTGCACTTTGCAAATATTTATGTACTCCTCCTTGATGTACTCGCGGATGGAATTGAAGCATCGATCTATGTGTCTGATCCTCTTGTGGAACCTTGGTTCCTTGGCCAGGGCAATGGCACCATTGTTATAACAGAACAGATCCACTGGATTCGGTGCACTAGGCACTACTCCAAGATCTGTCATGAACTCCTTCATCCAGACACCTTCCTACGTTGCCTCCAAGGCTGCGATGTATTCCACTTCACATGTAGAATCGGCTACCACGCTTTGTTTGGAACCGCACCAGCTTACTGCTCGCCATTGAGAATAAATACATATCCGGTTTGTGACTTAGAGTCATCCGGATCAGTGTCAAAGCTTGCATCGATGTAACCCTTTACGACGAGCTCTTAATCACCTCCATAAACGAGAAACATTTCCTTAGTCCTTTTCAGGTACTTAAGGATATTCTTGACCGCCATCCAATGCTCTATTCCTGGATCACTTTGAAACCTTCCAGCCATACTTATGGCAAGGCTAACATCAGGTCTTGTGCATAGCACTGCATACATGATAGAACCTATAGCTGAAGCATAGGGGATGACACACATCTTTTCTCTATCTTTTGCAGTCACTGGGCATTGAGTCTTACTCAACTTCACACCTTGTAACATAGGCAAGAACCCCTTCTTTGACTGATCCATTTTGAACTTCTTCAAAACTTTATCAAGGTATGTGCTTTGTGAAAGTCCTATTAAGCGTCTTGATCTATCTCTATAGATCTTAATGCCTAATATGAAAGCAGCTTCTCCTAGGTCCTTCATTGAAAAACTCTTTTTCAAATATTCCTTCACGCTTTCCAGCATTTCTATATTGTTTCCAATTAGCAATATGTCATCCACATATAATTTATAGAGCTCCCACTCACTTTCTTGTAAATACAAGTTTCTTTGTAAACTTGTATAAACCCGAACGCTTTGATCACCTCATCAGAGCGCATATTCCAACTCTGAGATGCTTCCACCAGTCCATAAATGGATCGCTGAAGTTTGCAAAGTTTGTTAGCATTCTCTGGATCGACAAAACCTTCTAGTTGTACCATATACAACTCTTCCTTAAGGAAACCATTAAAGAATGCTGTTTTGACATCCATCTGCCAAATTTCATAGTCGAAATATGCAGCTATTGCTAAAATGATTCTGATGGAATTAAGCATCGCTACAGGTGAGAAGGTCTCATCGTAGTCAACTCCTTGAACTTGTGAAAAACCCTTTGCCACAAGTCGAGCTTTATAGACGGTGACATTACCGTCTGCGTCTGTCTTCCTCTTAAAGATCCATTTGTTCTGAATGGCCTTTCACCCTTAGGTAATACTTCCAAAGTCCATAATTTGTTTTCATACATGGATCCCATCTCGGATTTCATGGCCTCTAACCATTCCTCAGAATCCGGGCCCATCATCGCTTCTTCATAGCTCGTAGGTTCATCATTGTCTAACAACATGACCTTCAAGATAGGATTGTCGTACCACTCAGGAGCAGTACGCACCCTTGTCAACCTACGAGGTTCAATAGTATCTTTATCCGAAGCTTCACAATCATCATCATTAACTTCCTCTTCAACTGTCGTAGGCTCCACAGAAACATCTTTCTACGATGCGCTACTCTCTGGTTGAAACAAAGGTTCAACAACCTCATCAAGTTCTATTTTCCTCCCACTCAATTCTTTCGAGAGAAACTCTTTCTCAAGAAATGTTCCGTTCTTAGCGACAAACACTTTGCCTTCGTATTTGAGATAGAAGGTATACCCAACTGTCTCTTTTGGGTATCCTATGAAGATGCATTTCTCCGCTTTGGGTTCCAGCTTTTCAGGCTGAAGCTTTTTGACATAAGCATCACATCCCCAAACTTTAAGAAACGACAACTTTGGCTTCTTGCCAAACCATAGTTCATATGGTGTCGTATCAATGGATTTCGACGATGCCCTATTTAAAGTGCATGCAACTGTCTCTAATGCATAACCCCAAAATGATAGTGGCAAATAGGCAAGAGACATCATAGAGCGCACCATTTCTAATAAGGTCCGATTACGACGTTCGGACACACCACTACGCTGCGGTGTTCCAGGCGGTGTCAATTGTGAAACAATTCCACTATGTCTTAAGTGACTGCCAAACTCATAACTCAGATATTCACCTCCTTGATCAGATCATAGGAATTTAATCTTCTTGTTACGATGATTCTCAACTTCACTCTAAAATTGCTTGAACTTTTCAAACATTTCAGACTTGTGTGTCATTAAGTAAATATACCCATATCTACTTAAGTCACGAGTGAAGGTGAGAAAATAACAATATCCACCATGCGCCTTAATGCTCATATGTATGATTTCCAACAAGTCACTTGCCCATGAGGCATGGTTCACATGTGTTAAGTGATTCAAAATCAAGTGACTCCAAAAGTCCATCAGCATGGAGCTTCTTCATGCGTTTTACACCAATATGACCTAAACGACAGTGCCACAAGAAAGTGGTACTATCATTATCAACTCTACATCTTTTGGCATCAATGTTATGAAAACATGTGTATCGTCACTATCGAGATTCAATATGAATAAACCCCTCACATTGGGTGCATGACCATAAAAGATATTACTCATATAAATAGAACAACCATTATTTTCTGATTTAAATGAGTAACCATCTCGCAATAAACAAGATCCATATATAATGTCCATGCTTAATGCAAGCACTAAATAACAATTATTCAGGTTCATCACTAATCCCGATGGTAATCAAAGAGCGAGCGTGCCGACGATGATCACATTAACCTTGGAACCATTTCCCACGCGCATCGTCACTTCGTCCTTTGCCAGCCTTTGTCTATTCCGTAGCTCCTGTTTTGAGTTGCAAATGTGAGCAACCGAACCGGTATCAAATACCCAGGCACTACAACAAGAGTTGGTAAGGTACACATCAATAACATGTATATCATATATACCTTGTTTGGTGTTGTCCACCTTCTTGTTGGCCAGATACTTGGGGCAGTTCCGCTTCCAGTGACCAGTTCCCTTGCAATGAAAGCACTCGGTTTCTGGCTTGGGTCCAGCCTTGGGTTTCTTCATGGGAGGGGCAACTGCCTTGCCACTCTTCTTAGAGTTACCCTTCTTGCCCCTTGCCATTCTTCTTAAAACTAGTGGTTTTATTGACCATAAACACTTGATGCTCCTTCTGAATCTCAAACTCCGTGACTTTTAACATCGCAAACATCTCAGCGACTGACTTGTTCAGCCCGTGCATGTTATAGTTCAACACGAAGTTCTTGTAGCTAGGCGGCAATGATTGAAGAACTCAGTCAGTGATCGCCTATGTCGGAAGGGGCATCCCCAATTCAGCTAGACAGGTGGAATACCTAGACATTCTGAGTATGTGTTCACTAACACACCCGTTCTCCTCCATTTTGCAAGCAAAGAACTTATCGGAGGTCTCATACCTCTCGATCCGGGCATTCTTCTGAAAGATAAACTTCAACTCCTGGAACATATCATATGCTACATGATGTTCAAAACATCTTTGAAGTCCCGATTCAAAGCCATACAACATTGCACATTGAACCATTGAGTAATCATCAGAACATGTCTGCCAGGCGTTCGCAATGTCTGCAGACTCCACTGGGGTGGGTGGATCACCAAGCGATGCATCAAGGACATAAGCCTTCTGGGAAGCTATGAGGATAATCCTCAGATTACGGGCCCATTCCACAAAGTTACTTCCATCATATTTCAACTTAGCTTTCTCTAGGAACACATTAAAATTCACGGGTGCTACTGCGCGAGCCATTGATCTACAACATAAATATGCAAAGGTTACTAAGACTATTTTCAAGATAATGAGTTTAGTTAATCAAATTACTAAAGCTCCCACTCAAATAGACATCCCTCAGGTCATCTGAGTGATACATGATCCAAATTCACCAACTCAAGTCCGATCATCACGTGAGTTGAGGTAGTTTCAATGGTGAACATTATCATGTTGATCATATCAACTATATGACTCATGTTCGACCTTTCGGTCTCTTGTGTTCCAAGGCCATGTCTGTACATGCTAGGCTCGTCAAGTTTAACCCAAGTGTTCCGCATGTGCAACACTCGCTTGCACCTGTTGTATGTGAACGTAGAATCTATCACATCCGATCATCACGTGGTGTCTCGACACGACAAACTTTCGCAACGGTGCACACTCGGGGAGAACACAATTCATTTTGAAATTTAAGTGAGAGATCACCTTATAATGATACCGTCGTCCTAAGCAAAACAAGGTGCATAAAGGATTAACATCACATGCAAATCATAAGTGACATGATATGGCCATGAACTTGTGCTTTTGATATTCATCTTTAAAGCACCGGCATGATCTCCATCGTCACCGGCATGACACCATGATCTCCATCATCTTGATCTCCATCAACATGTCACCACCAAGGTTGCCGCGCCGACTATTGATTCCACAACTATTGCTAACTCATAGCGATAAAGTAAAGCAAAAACGGCGAAAATAATTAAAGACAACCCTATGGCTCCTGCTGGTTGCCGTACTCATCGACATGCAAGTCGTGATATTCTATACAAAACATGATCTCTCATACATCACATATATCTCATCATGTAATTGGCCATATCACATCACAACATACCCTGCAAAAACAAGTTAGACGTCCTCTAATTGTTGTTGCAAGTTTTACGTGGCTGCTATGGGTATCTAGCAAGAACAATTCTCACCTACGCAAAAACCACAACGATGATACACAAATAGCTATTCAACCTTCTCAAGGACTGCCTTTGTCGAATCCGATTCAACTAGAGTAGGAGAGACAGACACCCGGCAGCCATCTTTCTGCAACAAAGTTATAAGTCAGTCGATGGAACCGATCTCTCGTAAGCGTACGAGTAAAGTTGGTCCGGGCCGCTTCATCCCACAATGCCGCTGAATCGAAACACGACCAAGGGAGGAAGCAATCTAAGCATCAACACCCACAAACTCCTTTGTGTTCTACTCGTGATCTCATCTACACATAGACCTAGCTCATGATGCCACTGTTGGGGAACGTTGCATGGGAAACAAAAAAATTCCTACGCACACGTAAGATCTATCCATGGTGATGAGCATCTATGAGAGGGAGAGTGGATCTACGTACCCTCGTAGATCACTAAGTGGGAAGCATTGAGAAACGCGGTTGATGTAGTCGAATGTCTTTGCGATCCAAATCGCCAAGCGTTCCGTGATCCAATCACGATCCGTCCCGATCTAGCGCCAAACGGACGGCACCTCCGCATTCAGCACACGTACAGCTCGATGATGATATCCGCCTTCTTGATCCTGCAAGAGGGAGTGGATAGGTAGATGAGTTATCCGATAGCGTGACGGCGTGGTGGCATTGGTGGTGGAACTATTCCAGCAGGGCTTTGCCTAAGCACCGCCGAACTAGACTAGAGGAGAAAACCGATCTAGATGAAGTAGAGTGAGCACGTGGCAATTAGGGTTAGACCTCATCTCTAAATCTCTAGTATATATAGGATGAGGGGAGAGGATGCTGCCTTGTCCCGTCCTTCAAGGAGGCCTTCAGCCGAAGTGGGGAAGGGAGGAGTCCAACTCCAATCCTACTTGGAGTAGGATTCCTTCTCCCACTTTGGAAACCCTTTTCCACCTCTTCCACCTTTGGGTTTCTCCACCCCAGCCACATGGGCCTTTAGTGGGGGATTCGTCCAGCCCACTAGGGGCTGGTTTTCCTCCTCCCACAGCCCATGTGGCCCCTTGGTTCGAGACACCCCTCCCGATGGTCCCCTGGTACCCTCCCAGCACTCCCGGTATACTACCGATGAGCCGAAACTTTTCTGGTGACGAAAATAGGACTTCCTATATATCAATCTCTACCTACGGACCATTCCGGAGCTCCTCGTAACGTCCAGGATCTCATACAAGACTCTAGACAACCTTCGGTAACCACCATACATAATTCTACTATACCGAAACGTCACTGAACCTTAGGTGTGCAGACCATGCGGGTTCGAGAACTATGTAGACATGACCGAGACACCTCCATGGTCAATAACCAATAGGGGGACCTAGATGCCCATATTGGTTCGTACATATTCTATGAAGATCTTTATCGGTTGAACCTCTATGCCAAGGATTTAGTTAATCCCGTATGATGTTCCCTTTGTTCATCGGTATGTTACTTTCCAAAGATTCGATCGTCGATATCTGTATACCTAGTTCAATCCCATTACTGGCAAGTCTATTTACTCATTCTGCAATACAAGATCATGTGGCTCACACTTTAGCCACATTGCTTGCAAGGCTTGTTGTGATGTTGTATTACCGAGTGGGCCCTGAGATACCTCTTCGTCACATGGAGTAACAAATCCCAGTCTTGATCCATACCAACTCAACAGACACTCTCAGAGATACCTGTAGAGCACCTTTATAGTCACCCAGTTACGTTGCGATGTTTGATACACACAAAGCACTCCTCCAGTGTTAGTGAGTTGCATGATCTCATGGTCATAGGAATAGATACTTGACATGTAGAAAACTATAGCAATAAACTGACAAGATCATATGCTATGTTTATAGTTTGGGTCTTGTCCATCACATCATTCTCCGAATGATGTGATCCCGTTATCAAATGACATCTCATGTCAATGGCTAGGAAACCTTGACCATCTTTGAACAACGAGCTAGTCTACTAGAGGCATACTAGGGACAAAGTGTTGTCTATGTATCCACACATGCAGTGTATTTCCAGTCAATACAATTATAGCATGGATAATAAACAATTATCATGAACGAGGAAATATAATAATAACCATTTATTATTGCCTCTAGGGAATATTTCCAACATTATGTTGGTGATGTCCTAAGGTGCCTTCCGTGAGTTGCACATGTGATGTCCTAAGGTGCCTTCCGCTCAAGGGTGTTGCAATATGTTCATGATTCGCTTATAGTGGGTGGCTAGAGTGACAGAAGCTTACACCCGAGTAAGGGGGTTGTTTATGTATGGGAGTAAAGGGGACTTGATGTTTAATGCTATGGTTGGGTTTACCTTAATGATTTCTAGTAGTTGCAGATGCTTTCTAGAGATCCAATCATAAGTTCATATGATCCAAGTAGTGAAAGTATGTTTGCTCATGACTCTCCCTCATATAAAATTGTAAGAATGATTACCAATCTTGTTATCAATTGCCTAGGATGATTCCGCAAACCATGCCATCATTACTTCACACTTGCTATTTGTAATATATTGTGATATATTCTAACTCTATTTAGTGCAGCAACTATTTTCATATTTTCGTTCTCCAATATCACGCAAAGCTATCCTTTTTATACCCACAACGCAGATTTATTTCTCGTTACTAGATAGAAGCAAACATTCGGTGTATGTAGAGTTGTATCGGTGGCAGATAGGACTTGAGAGAATATTGATATTACCTTTAGCTCCTTGTGGGTTCGACCCTCCATACTTATCACTTCCATCTTTGTAAAGTTCTACGATGATTCCTTGCACTCCAGAGATTTATTTTGGAATATTTAAAAAATACTGGAATAGATAAGTGCTAGAGAAGGTCAACCGTGGGCCAAAAAGGTAGGTGACGCGCCCTACCCCCACGGCTCTCCCTACCCCTTGTGAAGCCCACACGGGCCTACCGGTGCCTGCTTCTACTATATGAACCCATTTGCCCTAGAAAAAGAGAGAGAAGACTTTTAAGACAAAGTGTTGCCGTCTAGAGGCGAAACCTGGGTAGTGGCTATTTTTCTCTTCGGTGGAGTGATTCCGCCGAGGAAACTTCCCTCCAGGAGGGGTAAACTAAAGCCTTCGTCGTCACCAAAACACCTCTCGTCATGGGAGGACTCATCTCCATCAAATTCTTCATCAGTGATACATCTCCAACGTATTTACAATTTTGATAGTTTCATGCTATTATATTATCAATCTTGTATGCTTTATGTGCCAGTTTATATCATTGTTGGAAACTAACTTATTAACCCAGTGCCAAGTGTCAGTTGTCGTTTTCTGCTTGTTTTTGGTTTTACAAAAAATACATACTTGAGCTTCATTCCCCTCGTTGGTTGAATATCATTTAGTCATAACTCCCAACTTCATGTTTTGTTAGTGACACCATGTTGTGAAGCATGATTTTGATGTAAAAAGGTATAAAGAAACTCTAAAAAGAAACTTGGGAGCTCGGAATTTTGGAAGAGAACTAGCACTCAAGCATTTAAACTCCACCGTACTAAATTGATTGTCATGATGGTACTGATTAATAGAGTTATTTGAGGGAATGAATATTTGAAGTTATTGTGGTTATGCCCAAACTTCCTACGATACTTAAATCATGGACCTCCAGCTTCTCATTGGTTTCATGGCATGTTGTTATGATTGAGATAATTGGCATAAATGCAACTCTGTCACCAATTTGGAGATTTAGTGGTAAATTATAGACCTTCTCCAAAGAGGTGTGTATGTGTTAAATGAGAATGCTGATCGCTGAGCTTGAAAGAGACAACCATTTCGATCCATAGTTCAAAATATTAAGCCACACCCACAGGCAAAACCCCATTGCACCTAGCAAATTTTGGCATAACCGCTTCACCGGAGATTGAAGTTCTAAATAATAGTGATTGAGAGAAGTACTGGAGAGCCATGACCAGGAGGTACTCGTCGGTATTAGTGAGATGTTATAGTACTATGTTTTATCCTCTTCCAAAACTCCATAGTCATGTTTGGTTTTGAGAACTCCAAAGAAAATCTATTATATTAAGAGAATCAAAATTCTTTTTGCTAACCTAGAAATTGGCTAACTATGAGAATTTTGATTTGAGAAATTATAGCTGGTGATAAGAGACTACATGTGGATAGATAACAAGTTTAAGTGCAACTATTCAAATACAAGTATTCTCTTAACAAGGACTAGCAAACATGCTCATTTGTTGCAAGGGAGAGAAGAACAATAATAATATCTCGTAGCGTGCAATTGTAGCAAAGTATAAAGCAGGATTGCCGATTCGACAAAAGTGCCCAACGATGCAGGATCCAAACAGTGTAATCCGACTCTAGGGAGGCACACGTCAAAGTCTAGACAAATTACATACCAGACGAGATTTTTTAGGAGAAAGAGAACAAATTATCTATTACAGTCATGTAGCACTAAATGGAGAAGATAAAAAGATACAAAATATCTATCTTAATGTGGCTGGCCAGATTGACTAGTGTTGTTTATATGTGTATGTTGCTAGCTTTGAAATATTTCAGGTACATGAGTTTTACCAAAATCTTACTAAAATTTCTATTTACTGATTCCTTCAGGTTAAATTGGAAAGAATCGGCTTAAGGGAGCCATGTGGGACTATTCAACATGAAATATTCACACATATTAATGCAAAAGGATGGAAATTCTATTTTTGTACGCTACTGATGGTGCACACGCTAGTGAAGCTGGCCCAACAGATTGAGCACAAGTTGAGGCCCAATTCCATTTAGTGCTCGTATAAAATCATATGAATTCAATACAACATGTATTTGATCATAACAATTAATTGTCTTAGTTGGTCATCAAATTGCACCTCCTCCATCTACGAGGTCATACTGGGATTGAATTATGTTTCTCAGCCCTTTTTGTCCACTTTGGACATGTGATGATGGGCTGGATTTGTTGGGTCAAATCGGCAGCTTCGTTGGAAAAAACATATGCCTTTTCCCTTATACAGACTGCGGGTTGATTTTTTTAAATGTCAGGGGGTTTCTGTAAAAAAGATATGACGGACTAAGAATATATATTTATTTTATTAGTAGGTATAGATTGTAACTTTTGTGAGAATGGATATATCATGTCTTCGCGAGCTGCTAAAACTTCTTTCTACTCATGTCGAACTCCCTTTCATTCTCTTAATTCCTTAGTTGCTCGAGGGTGAGCAAGTCTTATGCTTGGGGAGTTGATGGCTCGATAATTTGTGATTATTTGCAAGGGGTTTTTATTTAGTTTTCAGTGGATTAATACCACTTCTCGGTTATTTCTAACGCTAAGCCTTCAAAAGACAAGGAAAAACACATTTTTATTTGTTTAGCAAGAAATATCTATATGGAAGGAAACCAAGAATAATTACTACAAATCAAGCCAAACGGAGCAACTTCCATATCGAAGGCTTAGTCACCAGGCGAAACAAAGTGAAAGACAACCTTCCATGCGAGCACACCCGCTTGCATGGATGCTCATATGAGGTGCCCGAAGATCCACCTTATCAATATAAGACACTTTCGTGAAGGGGCAACACACATTGGAGAACCCTAGACGCCGCCACTTCTAGAACAGAGAAAGAGAAGAGATCGGGAAACCACTGAAGATATTCGTAGTTATGGTCCTTTCATCTCCATCATCATTTCGCCATTCGCTATTGTAAGAGAAATTCCAAGTTGTAATATTGAGTTGTAAACTCTATTCATACTTGTCTAGATATCGAGACTTGTTTGATCATTCATCTTATTTTGGGTCTTCAGGGATATGGTTTTCATGGATTTATTCTCCGAGATGATTGGTTATTCTGTTATGATGTATGAGTAGCCCCTCCCCCTCGGTATGGGAGATGTAGGTGAGTAGTAAGATTCATTTGTGTCCATTCTATATGTCGTCATTCATGTTTGTGATCTTGTGATATGTACAATTTAAGGGCCCATGCAACATGATCTGAAGACCTACAGGTAACACATGATGTTTAGGAAATCTATGACATCTGACGTGGCAGGTGGAGACATCTATGAGGACCGAAAACAATATGAGATAGCGGTAATCCATTAGACTTAATGCTCGGCACCAATCTAAGAACCTTAATTGTGGAGATGATCACTCTATGGCAACAACGAAGTAGGACTATAGAATGGAATATAATCTCGCAAGAGGAGTTCCATAACCTTAGGTTGATCTGCTTATCGAACAAACAAATCAAATAATATATTCATGATACAAAGTATCTGGTGTTATCATCGCACTCGCACACTAAATGTATACAATGAACTGAATTCTCCCCGCACCTAAGTTCTGTATTGCAGGAGAAAAAACTTTGCTTTCTGTTTTATTTATGTTCTTCACTTTTAGGTTTTATTATTATCATTGTCGCAAGCTCGACATATTTACTACTCTGGTCTATTTTCCTCTTGGGGCGGTAACTCCATTTCGAGAATCACACGCAGTTACTTTACATAAGAACTGTGACAACATGTGTCTGACAGAAATGCTACTTATAAATACTCTCCTATGTTCTTTGTTGAGACAATTATTAATTGAGATACTTACGTAAAAGTGATACATCATCATGTTTGGCTTGCAGGTTATCAGTGTCCGCCAAACCCGGTGGCTAAAGGCATGTCTTGGCGGCTTCGACGGACGCGGTGCAGTCCGTCAGGACGCCAACACTGGGGTTGCGACGCAGCCACTTTGTTGCCGCATCTTCCCCTGGCGCCGAGCTTCGAGTCGGAGGTAAACAACGACATGCATCATGGTTCATCCGGTGTTATGGTGCGGCATGCCGTTTCTGCGAGGCAGATGGCGCGAGATGCCATGGAGCCGGAGTCGCAACAGGTGTTCGGCACCCCCTAGCACAACAAACACGTGGTACAGGTTTCTGCCTACGATCGCGAGGGGTCTATCGTGTACCTCGTCGTGACCGGTGACATTCAGGCTACAAACTCTGACAAGAAGAGTTGGGCATGAGAGACATCAACGCCTTTTGTCCCGTGTCATAATCTTCCCTTCCGACGACAGAATCTTCACTTTATAGGTCTCACGGCCGCCAGACATAGGCACGAAAGGAAATAGTAAGACGGGCATGGTGAAGTTTAGACCAGGTTTTACATGCATTTGAGGATTTGCTAAAAGAAGTATCTACTTGTGGAAGATGACGTTTAATATGTGGCCTGTCATGTCCACGGGCGCACCTATTCAGTGCGTCGTTCGTGAATATTTAGAGATCGAATTTGCTATGTCTGACTCTAAATGTTTTGAGATAGTCCGTAGACCGATAAAATACTGTGTTAGATGAGAGAATGAGGCCAAACATATCGGTCTGCCCTAGGCCAGGATCTCGTGAGGAGCTCCTTCGTCTTGAGGATATTGGTCTTGGCAACCATTTCCCTCCATTTTATAATTACCACTCTTTCTTAAGTTTAATGAAAAAGAGAGGCAACCATTGTTGCTTGTTGTTGAAAAAGATATCTGGCGGCAGAATCAACGGGTAGACCTAGTCTGGTCTGTGGTGTACTAGTGTAGGTAGGCCATTAGTAGGTAAGCCAACACACATCCATCCAGTACGTTTGCATGATTGAGTGTTTGATGATAGTGTAGAGTAGATCCGACGTGACCATGCATATTAATTTCCTATTCGATCTGCATGGCGCCGGCCGTGTCATGCGGGACTCGGGCAGGGCTTAACCGAGCCGTCGGCATCCACTGATCCACATCATAGATGCGGTGGAGAATAAACAAAAAATAATAATAATAAAGAGCAGAGGAAGACGGGGAGAGCGGTGATGGAATACAATCTTTTTTTCGTTGGCCTCGACTTATCCACACAATTTCCCCGTATATAAGAGTATCTAAGTATGTATATAGCCTAACCCGGGCACGCCGTCACGTCGGATCTCTCGACCATATCGCAAATTGCATCAAATTAATCATCTTGACTTATCGTATCCATTTGCTCTCTCCTCTCTTCTTTCTCTTCCACGACGTCCGTCTTGCAACTTCGCTGCCACACGCGCTCCGCAACCGTTCCGGGCGTCTGCGCGACCATGACCGGCACAACACTCTTTTCCCCCTCCTCGCTGTCGGGGACGTCTTCGACGGCCCGGACGCCACCGTGGTACGTCCAGCAACTCCTGACCCCCCCCCCCCTTGCATTCTATGTGTTCGACACATTGTTTGACCAACTTTTTTGTGATTTTTTATAGAAACGATGAATTCCGATGTTTCCTCGGACGAGGAGTATGGACCGGCGAAGATTGATCAAATATTCAAGATGATTTCTTCGATTCCTCAAAATCGGACGAAGAAGTGGATATGATGATGCTCATGAGCATGCAAAAGGGAATCGACCGACAAGTAGAGCATATTCTTAACTTCAAGAACTCAATCAAAGGAAGAAGAGTGATCAACCAGTATAGGACGTCCGGAGCACGGCTAACGCAACAGGACTACTTTGGTCTGAACCCAACTTTCCTAGATGATCCATGGTTTCGTCGTCGTTTTTGCATGCGGAAACCGTTGTTTATGCGAATTGTGGAGGGTGTGGAGGCGCACGATGACTACTTCAAGCTCACAAGAGATTGTTGTGGTCAACTTTCTTTCAATGCTAAGCAGGAGTACACCGTTGCTCTAAGGATGCTTGCGCTAGGTACTGTCGCAGATGACGTTGGTGAGATGATCAGGATGGAGAGAGCACATGCGTGAAGACTACTGTCAAGTTTGCACGAGCCATGGTGCGGGTGTTTGGAGCAGAGTTTTTGAGAGAACCAGATGTGCATGACACGGAGAAGTTGATGGGTATTGGAGAGGGCAGAGAGTTTCCAGGAATGCTCAGATTAATTTATTGCATGCATTGACATTGGAAGAACCGCCCCAAAGATTTGCAGGCAATGTATCAAGGTCACACCAAAAGAGGCCATCATCGTACTTGAAGCGGTGGCATCACATTACTTATGGATTTGGCATGTTTTCTTTGAAACATCGGGTTCTCACAACGAAACTAATGTGCTTCAACGGTTTCCGGTGTTGAGAAGGCTTCGCAATGGGGAATCGCCGCCGTGCAACTACACCATCAACGGGCGTGACTACAACATGGGATACTATCTTACCGATGGTGTCTATCCTCAGTGGGCGGCATTTGTGAAGACCATATCTAAACCACAGGACAGAAAACAAAAAATATTCGCAACAATGCAGGAGGCAGCTAGGAAGAACGTGGAGAGGGCATTCAAAATGTTTCAAGCTCATTGGGGTATTGTTCATGGAGCTGCAATGATGTGGGAATCAGAAACTTTGTGGCAGCTCATGACATGTCATGTTATTTTTGTATAATATAATTGTCGAGGCTGAGGGTGATGGCGTCACTCAAACTAATGATTTTGAAGTGTCCGGTGAACAAGTTCAAATCCCAGAAAATCAAGATACAACTCAGGTTATGAACTTTATACACATGCATCAGAATCTTCAAGATCATCATGTTCAGACGCAGCTGCTGAGTAATCTTGTGGAGCATATGTGGACCCACAATGAAAACCAAAGAGATGATGTTGACGTTGTGCACTTAGAATAAATTTTATGTAAACACTATGTATTTTTGGTACCAACATTTGTTAATTACGTGCAACATTGACGTGTATGGTCCAAGTGCATAGATTTGCATGGATTTAAGAGTTCGAATTTCTGATATGTGGATGTTGGGAGCGCAATATGACGACTCGTCTGGATGCGTCCGCAGACGTGTCCGGGTGCGTCTATGGACGTATAGAGGGCCGGATTTTCTTTCTGGTTGTATATGCTCTAGGCCAACTCCAACGTGCGCCACCATCCGGTCTGGATGTGTCCGTTTGGGGTTAAACGGACGAATAGTACGGCCCAACGCATGACCCCAAACGGACAAATGTCCGTTTTTGTCCGTTTTTGACCCATTCCCAGCCTAAACTTGCGTCGCGTTTGGGGCGAAACAGACAACGCGCGGACGGACGGGAAGCACTCCTTTGTCCTACCCTGCCCGCCTGTCGGGGACTCTGCCAATTCATCCACCCCCAAGCCTCCACCCGCCCCTCCCCGCCCAACCCCGTCGCCGGCGCCGCCACTATTATCCGGCCGCCACCTCGCTGCTTGCCCCCCGACAACGCCCACCGGCAACGGTAGCTTCCGTCGGGGTGCTACAAAGCGACCTGTAGCCGGCCGCCATCCACCCCCACTGCCTCGACGTGATTCGCGGACTCTTTGCCACCACGACCGCAGGTGTTTGACACTTTGCCCACAAAGGTATGGACAGTGGAGATGATTTTTTCTTCAACCACTTCATTTGTTCATCGGATGACAAAGAACTTGTGGTGGTTGCACTAGTCGTTCATGACCACATTCAAAGGCAGCGACCTCGGTACAGGGGGTCAGTGCATGGTCGTGCGTCCAACCTGAATCGCCACACACGGAGAGGCCACACCTTGCTCTATGTTGATTACTTTGAGAATACCGTGCTCTTCAAACCGGAGAAATTTCGTCGCCGTTTTCGTATGTCAAGGCATGTGTTCAATCACATCCGTGAGGGAGTGGTTCAGCATGACCCATTCTTTGAGTGCAACGGATGCCCTTGGCAAGCTTGGATTCTCCTCTTATCAGAAATGCACCGCCGCCATTTGCATGCTTGCATATGGAATTTCAGACAATCTTGTGGATGAGCACGTGCGCATGGGTGAGTCCACATGTCTGTTGTCAATTTACAACTTTGCAAGGCCATGGTAGTCCTGTTTGGCCCCGAGTACTTGAGGGAGCCAAACGTCGCTGACACAGAAAGGCTGTTGGGGATCAACGCCGATAGAGGCTTTCCAGGCATGCTTGGCAGCATAGATTGTGTGCACCGGGAGTGGAAGGACTATCTATTTGCTTGGCAGGGCCAGTACAAGGGGCATGTGAAAGCATGCACTGTCATATTAGAAGCAGTGGCTTCGCAAGATCTTATGATATGGCATTCTTTCTTCGGCATGGTCGGTTCTCACAATGATATCAACGTGCTGCAGCGTTCCTCGGTGTTCGCCAGGCTTGCAAAAGGCCACTCCCCATCTGTCAACTTTGAGATCAATGGCCATCACTATAACAAGGGATACTACCTCGCTGATGGTATATATCCTCAGTGGTCAGCTTTTGTGAAGACAATCTCAAACCCCCAAGGAGAGAAGAGAAAGTGATTTGCCCAAATGCAAGAGAGTGCTAGAAAGGATGTGGAGCGTGCTTTTGGTGTGCTTCAATCCCGATAGGGTATCGTTCGAAACCCTACACTAACATGGGATGAAGGGAAGCTTTGAGAGGTGATGACTGCTTGTGTGATCATGCACAACATGATCGTCGAGGACGAGCGTGATGACTCCATCTTCGACCAAGGATTTGATTTTTAAGGTAACAATGTTGAGTCCCTGCATCAAGAACCGACCACGTTTGAGCAGTTTACCCAATTCCATCGTGAAATCCGTGATTGGCACACTCATTTAGAGTTTCAAAATGAGTTGGTTGAGCACACGTGGGATCACATTGGAAATCAATAGATGTATTGGTTAATTATGTTTATTCAAGACAATTTCGATTTGATTACTATTTTATTCGAGACAATTTCGATTGGGTTGTAAAACTATTTTTATTCAAGATAATTAATATTTGGACGTGCAAACTTGTTTAAAACATTGATAAATATGAATATATGAACATATTGACTGTGACGAACAGGATGCGGCCGAAGGATGCGTCCGCATGTTGGACGCATGGCCACCGCATTTCAGGACAGGCCCCAAACGGACAGAATCCAAACCAAACGGGCGTCCGAATGGAATTGCACCCTGAAGTTGGACTAAGGCTAACTTCAACGCACAATTCATTGTCCGTTTGGGGTGCGTAATAGGCGACATCCGGGGGGCGAGGTGGTCAGCCGACGCATCTGCGCCCAACGCGCAGGAGAGGTCCCAACCCAAACGGTTTATTCGGGCCGCGTAGCTCGCCCCATCTCGCCGCAGTGATGCCCCAGCCCAAACGGTTTATCCGGGCCGCGCAGCTCGCCCCATCTCGCCGCAGTGCCGCCCCGCCCGCGTAGCTCGCCCACTCGCCCGCCTGCTGCTCGCTCGCTCGCCGTGCTGCCCACCCCGCCTGCATAGCTAGCCCACGCCCATGACCGTGCTTGAGGTCCCAACGACTGTCTGTCCCGCCCCGATCTCCTCCTGGTGAGGCAGCGTCACCCATCCTCCTGATCGGGATGCCCGCGAGCCCCTACAGCCCTCCATTCCGCCGGCTGTCGCCGCGCCTGAAGCAGACGCCCCAGAGAACCGCCTAGCTCAGGCTTGTTGCACGCCGTCAGGCCGTCACCACACCTTACCGTGAGCTCGGCGGTCGCGCACGTAGGTGCAGGGGCAGAGGCGCATCCAGATCTCGTTTGTACACGACCATGCTCCTTCGCCATGGAGATGTTGTTAGACGAGCCGTCCCGACTCGCTCCTACACGGGCGCGGCTAGCTAGCAAGCACAGGCCGTCTAGCTAGCTAGCTATCTGTTGTGCATGCACAGGAGCGGCTAGTAGCTAGCTAGAAGCCAGTTGTTGCTGCGGTCGCACACCACGGAGCCGCGCTGATGCAGCGAGGCGAGAGACGTGGGGAACGGCCCGGAGAAGCGGTTCCCGAGGCTACTCATAATGGGAAGTACTCCTTCGTAAGAGTGTTTAGACCATTATTTTAATAATCTAAACGCTTTTATATTAGTTCATAGAGGAAGTATTATATACTACTATCATGCGTATGATACTATTGTACGATAGTATCTTCATAATGTATATTATTATAAACTAGTATCATATGTGACCTCATTTATTGACATGCAAGCCACACAGTAGTATCCTATAACATGATATGTTATCTATCTATGTTACTTTAACCCTCTTTCTCTTTTTTAATTGTCTGTCACATAAGCATGTTTGCTAGTCACAAGTGCATGATACTAGCTATGATACCCCCACTATGGCCAGCCTGACGACCTGCGTGATGAGTGAGGAAGCAAAGGGACGACGACGTGCAACGACGATTTGTGTGTGGGGGGGGCGAGGATGCCAAGGGACAGTGGCGTGCGGCAACGGCCAGTGAGGCAAGCAGTGCATGCGGTCACTGATTTGTGGGCCAGATAGCGGATAAAGCGGACGAGAGAAACCAGCCAGAGTATCCATTTGTATCCGTCCAGAGACATTTTTGGCCCAAATTTACTCCAGATTCGAGGTCGGGCGGACAAAAGGAGGACACCAGCGGACAACTTTGTGTCCGTTTGGGTGGTCGCATTTTGTCGCAAATGGACAAACTCGGACGATGGAGTTGGCCTAAGGGCAACTCCAACACACGACTCCAAATGGGCCGATCGCATCCGTTTGGGGGTAAACTGGCAGAACAGGCGGCCCAACGCGCAGGAGCAAACAGACCAATGTCCGTTTTTGGCCCATTCCCGGTCCAAATTTCGTCTGTGCTTGCGTGGAAACGGACAACACATGGACATACGGGGAAGCGCACCGTTGTCCTCCCCTGGCTCGACCGTCGGGGGCACACACGCCCACTTTCCCTCAATTTCACCCAAAACCCTCCCCCCTCCCTCCTCCATGGCCGGCGGCCCGACAAATCCTGGTGACCCAGCCATGGATACGCGCCCCACAATGAAGAAGAAGTCTACCAAGAAGTCGCGGTTGGAGCTCATGCCGACGAAGCTCCACGCTGAATCGGCCAATAGAAGGAACCGGCAAAAATAGGTGGTGGAGAAGAAGGCCGCCGACGAGTACACCGTAGAGGCAACCATGTGGCGCCAGGAGGACGTCGACAACAAAGAGTCCATCGTCACCAAGGCGCACACCCCTCCTTGTGTTAGGGTTGTGCCAACACCAGTGTGCCGTTCTCTCGGTCGCTGCCATGGCTCTGGCTAGCATAGGCTCGTCAGTCGTTCGTCCTCCATAGCACCGGTCGTCGAGCTTGCTCGTCACACCCCGAGAAGTGAGTCTATCATGCGCCGTCGCTGCATGGCCATGGGCAGACACGGTTCTCTACATCGCCAGACTGCAGTGTGGTCGCTTTGGCCACGACCCGGGGCATCATCGACCTCAACGTGACGTCGGCCAGACGTCCGACGGGACACAAAGGAAGCGGTCCCGGTCGATTCCTTCGACCAACATGGCCGGGCCTGTAAGTTGTTCGGTGAAATATCACCGCTAACGCCGATGCCAACGGCCCTGACTACACATCGTTCAAGGAGAGCGTCATCTTCGAGGGCCATGGCGAGGCCTTCCACGTCGACGGACAAGGTGAAACTATCGATCCCAACTCGACCCAAAGCCAGGACAGTCGCGGTCACTTGTTCATTTTGAAGGGTGACTGATGTATCGGCCGCTGCTTTGTTGCCAACGTTGAAAAAATATCTATTTTCAAGGTTGACTAGTGTGCCGGTTGTTGGTTTTGTTGTCGGTGTGAGACTTAAGATGACCATTTTGTAAGCCGTTGGTGTGAACTATAGGTCTCTCTTTCCTGGGACGCTTGGGTCGCTCTCGCGGGCGGGCCAGGCGTAACCCTAGCCGCCGCCGCCGCCCGCTCCCTTCCCCGCCTCCTCCCCTCGTCGTCGTTGGAGGGCGCCGCCGGGTTTAGCCCAGCTGGTGTCGGCGACGGCAGGGCCCCTATTCCCTCCTCCTCTGGTTGTTGCGCCGCGAGACGCGACGAGCGGGCGAGAAGCGCGGCGCTCGCGCAGGGTGGCGCGGCGGCGCTTTGTGCGGCCGGGCTTCCGACGCGGTGGCGCGATGGTGCTGCGGCGGCTGCGTGGCGGAGTTGGTGGACCGGGCCCGTGCGACGCCATGGCGGGGCTGGCTGCGCCGGGCCCGTCAGATCTGGTGTCACGCGCCGCGGGCAGCGGCACCGCGGGCGGGGCTCGCCGGCTAGCTTGGTTGGCTGGCCCTTCGTCGAGGTGGGCTTGAGCGGTTGCGGAGGTGCGCGCGGGCAATTCCGGCAGCACATGCTGCGTGCGGCGTGGGCGATGGCTGGGAGGCGGCTTCGGTCCCCTGCGGCTACGGTGTGTCATCCCATGAGGGGCGTGCGGCGGCGGTGAGGCTAGGCCGGTAGTGGTCCGGCTGCCTGGCGGAGGTGGCCGGCAGTGCTCGTGGTGGTGGTGCCTCCACTTGGCGACGGGGCGGTGCTGGTGGTTGTGGGTGGCCGGTTGCGCGCCCCGGGCCCAGATCTGGGCCATGAGGGCCCCATCTGGGTCTTAGCGGGCCTGTTCCAACGCTATCTCGCTGCCTTCTGTGCAGAGAAGAGGAGGAGCGGCTTGGTCAGGGGGCGGTGATGTCGACGGTGTGCCTTCTGTAGCGTGAAGGCGGGAGCTTTACGGGCATTTGAAGTCTCGACCGGGCCTGGTCTGCTCCTGCCATTGCGTCTGGTCGGTTACCGTCGTTGACGGTGGAGGTTGGGCCCTCCAGCATGCCGACGGTGTTGCTGCCCCTAGTCCCGACTCTTCTTCTTCATTGGGCAGGCCCTACTTCGCGGTGCTGTGGTGAGACGGCGTGGGAAGCTTCTAGTCCGTCTTGGCGCAGGGAGTTTGACTGGTTGGTGGCAGACTTCGGAGCGCGAGAGGTGAAGGCAGGGATCGAAAGAAATCCCTGTCGGCTTGGCCGACACCGACGCGATGGCGCCTGAGGGTGTCGTCGGACCTTCCTGGGGGCCGTCGGGGCTACCCCTCCATTCTCCTCTTTGAGTACCGGGGGAAACCCTTTGCAACAGCGTCGTCATCGCCGCGTTCCTTTTTGAAGGTGTTGATGGGTACCGGCGCTTCGGTGTTTAGGAGCTTAGTGGGAGGTCTTTGCTGGGTGCAGCGGTCACGGGGTTTCTCCGTTTTCGTTGATCCGTCGTTAGCGGCAATTGTTTCTTTTTTGCTTCTTTGTCATTTCATTTGGATGTGCATGTGCTGTTTTTGTCCCAGCATCTATCGTTGGTTGTTGTTTTGTAATACAAAACAGGAAACCCTTTCCCACAGCTGCCGTGCATCGACTGCACGTCCAACGCATTCAATTAATGGACGAATTCCGAATAAGACGAATGCCAGTTTGAATCGTGCGATTAGAGTTGCCCCTAATTGTATGATCGTGCCAGCATCCCGTGCTTGTGTTTTCTGTATCATACCACTACTAGGAATTTGCTATATCCGCGGCGCGTGTGCGTCTCTGATATGCATGCCATTCCGGGAGAAGTAGTGGCCTGGCCCTGTACTATACTATAAAAATGGCGCGAGTATCTACGTTTCACCGCGCTCCGACCAACCGGACACGACGGCAGGCCGGGTGCAGTGCACGCACGCTGGCGCCTTGGATGCTTGCGCCACGGGCTACGTTCACATAAACTTTTACCGCCGACCCCCCCGAGCTAGTACGTAAGTTCAATCCTCGTGGATCGAGCTAAAAGCGAAAGGTTAATCTGATCTGCCCGAGTCGAGGCCCGCACATACGTACGCATTTTCATTTTCTGCGCTCGTGAGCACCAATGTCCGCATCCTGTGCTACAAGACGGCGCGCCCGTGCATATGGGCATGTTTGAGACCGCCAAACGAGCTCTCTGGCTGTGGCTACCCCACGCCGTGTTGGAAACACGAACTCGTTGTCCCTTCCGTTTTCCTCCGGTTCGAAATTCAAAATGCGGGCTGGGCGCTGCTCCTGCTGCTACCCAGACGCGAGATGCGTCGTCGTCTGGGAGGAGTACGAGTAGTATTTTGAAGAGGCATGAATGCCGGTCCTGCCGCCCTTTCCCAGATATGCGTGACCCGGGTCCTCCGTTTTCCTCGCAGGGGGAATCGTCAACCACCACCGCCATGCGTTTCTGGTAGCCCCCGTACCGACCGACCCACCGGCGGGCGCTCGTCCACGTCCAACACCCTGTGCACATGCGCGCTCACGCCACCGTCGTCAACCGGCGGGCCCTCCACGTGTCAGCCGGCCATTTGATTTGACCCCCAACACCGATAGCGCCGCCCGTCTCACCGCACCGCCGCTGCGTGACACGAACCGGCTCACCGTCGTCCACCGGCTCCCCCCGATTCACGGGCGCGAGGCACCGGAATCCGATTCCGACCGGGCCAGCTATCGCCATGCGCATCCAGGGGCGCGCGCCAGCGGGTGCCCCCCCACGGACAGCAGTCAGCCGCACGTAGATCCACGGGGGCGCGGACACGATAGCAGGAGCAGCAGTACCGCGCCCCACACCGATGCAAATACGCAATGAAACGCCATCATTTTTACACCAGTGACGCAGCGCCACTGCCCTCCAGCTCACGGCCAGTGCCACTGCTCCCCCCATCACTCCACTCCACTCCCCCCCCCCCCCACCCTCACGCGACGCAGGCCTCGGCTCGGCTGCCACCTTGCGGTATAAAGAGGACGCCGGGCTCGACCGGAGCGGGAGCCCGTCCCGTCGTCGCCGCACCCACCCCACCTCGCCGCCCATGGAGTCCCGGTGGTTCATCGCCTTCCTCCTCCTCTCCCTGCAGCCGCTGCTCGGCGCGTCGTACCTGCGGGCGAGGAAGAACTACGTCGTGCACCTCGACCCGAGGGCCCGCCCCGTCGACGGCTCCGTCGAGGAGTGGCACCGCTCGTTCCTCCCGCGGACGGCCGCACTCGAGTCGGAGCCGGATGGCGGCGCCGAGGACCACGGCCCGCGCATCATTTACTCCTACAGCGACGTGTTCACCGGCTTCGCCGCGCGGCTCACGGACGAGGAGGCCGACGCGCTGAGGGCCACGGAGGGGTGCCTCCGGCTGTACCCGGAGGTGTTCCTGCCGCTCGCCACCACCCGCTCCCCGGGCTTCCTCGGCCTCCACCTCGGGAATGAGGGGTTCTGGAGCCGCTCCGGGTTCGGCCGCGGGGTGGTGATTGGCATCTTGGACACGGGGATCTTGCCCAGCCACCCTTCGTTCGGCGACGACGGCCTCGAGCCGCCGCCCAAGGGCTGGAAGGGCGCGTGCGAGTTCAAGGCCGTCGCCGGCGGCGGATGCAACAACAAGATCATCGGGGCGCGCGCGTTCGGCAGCGCCGCCGTGAACTCGTCGGCGCCGCCGGTGGACGACGCCGGCCACGGCACGCACACGGCGAGCACGGCCGCGGGCAACTTCGTGGAGAACGCCAACGTCCGGGGCAACGCGGACGGCACGGCCTCGGGGATGGCGCCGCACGCGCACCTCGCGATATACAAGGTTTGTACCCGCAGCCGCTGCTCCATCATGGACATCATCGCTGGGTTGGACGCTGCCGTCAAGGACGGCGTCGACGTGCTGTCCTTCTCCATCGGCGCGTCATCCGGGACGCAGTTCAACTACGACCCCATCGCCATCGCGGCGTTCAAGGCCATGGAGCGCGGCATCTTCGTCAGCTGCGCGGCGGGCAACGCGGGGCCGGAGCCGGGCTCCGTCGGCAACGGGGCGCCTTGGATGCTCACCGTCGCGGCCGGCACGATGGACCGCGCGATACGCACCACCGTGAGGCTCGGCAACGGCGAGGAGTTCGACGGCGAGTCCCTGTTCCAGCCAGGCAACAACTCCGCCGCAAAGCCGCTTCCGCTCGTGTACCCCGGCGCCGACGGCTCCGAGACAAGCCGCGATTGCAGCGTGCTGCGCGGAGCCGAGGTGAGCGACAAGGTGGTGCTCTGCGAAAGCAGAGGCCTGAACGGCCGCATCGAGGCTGGCCAGACCGTGTCCGCGTACGCCGGCGTGGGCATGATCGTGATGAACAGAGCAGCCGAAGGGTACACCACCTTCGCCGACCCGCATGTCCTCCCTGCGTCGCACGTGAGCTACGACGCCGGGACCAAGATCGCGGCCTACATTAACTCCACGGCCAACCCGACGGCAAGCATTGAGTTCAAGGGCACAGTCATGGGCGCGTTGCCGGCGCCGGCCGTTACTTTCTTCTCGTCCCGAGGTCCGAGCAAGGCCAGCCCGGGCATCCTGAAGCCGGACATCACGGGGCCGGGCATGAACATACTCGCGGCGTGGGCGCCGAGCGAGTCGCACACGGAATTCTCCGACGGCGGCGGCGGCCTCTCTTTCTTCGTGGAGTCTGGCACGTCCATGTCGACGCCGCACCTGAGCGGCATCGCCGCACTCATCAAGAGCCTGCACCCGGAATGGACACCGGCGGCGATCAAATCGGCAATCATGACGACGTCGGACGCCGTGGACCGCACCGGCGTGCCGCTCAAGGACGAGCAGTACCGCCACGCCACCTTCTACGCCATGGGCGCGGGCTACGTCAACCCCGCGCTCGCCTTCGATCCCGGCCTAGTCTACGACCTCCACGCCGACGACTACATCCCCTACCTTTGCGGCCTCGGCCTCGGCGACGAGGGCGTCACCGAGATCGCCCACCGCCCGGTCACCTGCGCCAACCTCAAGGCCACCACCGAAGCGGAGCTGAACTACCCGTCCCTCGTCGTCAACCTGCTGGCCCAGCCGATCACGGTGAACCGCACGGTGACCAACGTCGGGAAGCCCAACTCCGTGTACACCGCCGTGGTGGACATGCCCAGGGACGTGTCGGTGACGGTGCAGCCGCCGATGCTGCGGTTCACGGAGCTCAAGGAGAAGCAGAGCTTCACGGTGACGGTGCGGTGGGCGGGGCAGCCGAGCGTCGCCGGCGCCGAGGGCAACCTGAAGTGGGTCTCCGACGACCACATCGTGCGGAGCCCCATTGTGGTTCCAGCCAAGGGCGCGTAGTGATTCTGCGACCGGCAGCATGTATAGCTAAGCTAGCTAGCATCAGCATCAGTAGGCTGCTGCGCTTCCATGGGTTTGCAGTTGCACGGGCTGCATGCAAACTGGAGCAATTTTGTTCTGTAAATATAGCGCGTATCAATAAGAATGTGTCTCCAGAACATCTGGTCGTCTAAAAATAGAAGGAATGCATGCATGTGTTTCCTTTTTTATCCCGGAGTCAAAATTTGCAATGAACTGCATGACTTGCTGGCTACACTCACTTACATGCATGATGGGTCGTGCAAACATCGGAAACGTCGAGAACGAATTATTTCCAACGTGTTCAGTGGCAACGGGCCAACAGAGATGAGCTTTTTTACTTGCCTTTTCTTGGATGCCAACTCTTCTGTTTTGCACCTCCTTGATGCCAAAGTGATGGTTCGGTGCTCATGGAAACACAGTCATTAGCATGTCCAGCAAAGCAAGTGATGGTTCAGTGCTCGTGGCAACATATAAAGTACATATAGTTCCACTCCAGTGTTTTTTTTCGAAACGGAGGCAAATAAGCAAAAGAGAATTAACCAGTTAATTACGAAAAACGGGTCAAAAATCGAAACAGCAATGGTGAAGCCCATTCCCATAGACTGAAACACTCAGGGCAAAGTTTATCCTAATTGATGACATGTCGACCTGCGTCAGACAACACAGCTTGATTGTCTTGCACATGGCCTCTGAACTTATCTTTGGCTAGTTCTCGCCGTCTCGAGCAAACTCTTTTAATCTGCATCTCTCCAGTTTACCGCACTCTTCAATCCCTTTTTCCATTGTTTAAAATTGCCAAAAACCACCGTAACTCTGCACAATGCATCAAAAAATCATCGTTTTCATAACAGTTTGCATATATCAACCATTTTTCACTAAGCGTGTTGCTGAAAGCACCAATCCGTAGGTTGACCGTGTTTTGACAGCAAACCTGGTACCAAGCCCCACCTAACAGGTCCACTTGGCAAAGGCAAACGGCTAGGAGTGACCGCCATTAACGACACTCCTTTAACCTAGTTGACGCTTCGAAGAGATGTAGTCCCCCACGCCTAATTATCCCGTCCTAGTTTGGAATGTCGCTCCCTCCATGGTGATCGACGGCGGCAGCGCTGGTGCCGGAAGATAGAGCGCAGACCGGCAACGACAAGCGGACGACGCGTTTTCTTGAAGGCGGTGACCTCAGCACCGAACCAAATTGTGCGCATGCGGCGGATGATCTTGAATCCATGGCGGTGGCGACCTTGGCCCATGCCCAAAAGGCCAATCTTGAGTTTTTTTTTGAAAAGGAGGATGAACCCGGGCCACTGCATTAATCGTGCGCATGCGGCGGACGATCTGGTATCCATGGCGGTGATGGCCCTTGCCCATGTCTAGAAGGTCAATCTCGAGTTTGAAAAGGAGGATGATCCCCGGTCTCTGCATTTGGACGATGCATGTAACCATTTTATTAATTCTTCAGAAGGGCTTTATAAAATAACACATCAATGATTCTTATGACACCATTTTGGTAACATCTGTCGCTATTCCTATCCACTTGATGAAGGGATGCATATTGTGTGAGTCGGATACCTATATCTCACACCAAAGCCTAACATCTAAAGCGAGAGGCCCCAACCAAGCCGCATTGCTGGGTCTGGGTCACACATCAGTCTCGCGCACTCAGAGGCATGCCGCCGTCGTCTTCAACCGATCAATCTTCAAAGCAGGCACTAATGCATTGACCTTGTCAGGTCTGTCCTCGACGCCACCATGGCGTCAGACATCGCCACCTCCCTACACACGTCCATCATCACACATCCATCGTCGAGACTCTACTACGCCACACCGCTGAGACTCCACATCGTCAATGCGTCACATGAAACTTCACTCCACCGCAGAAACCATTGATTGGTTTCTCAAGCAAGTGCACACCTCCAGAAATGACGCTTGAGCGCCGCCATCATTCGATCAACTCGTCAATTGTTTCCCCTGGAGGTAGTAGAAGGAGGTTGGGTCATTTAATAGCCAATTCCACTCTCGTGCCGGCCCCCTCACGGGTGACACGAGAGTGGAGGTCAATCCTAGTTAGAGCACCAATTTACATCTGGTTTAGGCGGTTCCCCTCCCCTGGCAATATTTATCTACACCCTCATATGTTTGATTTATGGTATGTTAAATTAGGAAATTGGTGCTAGGTTTAATGTGTGTTATTTTTATTTGTCTCCGTAGCTTGGATGATGATATTTTTCAGATATTTGGTTTAAATTCAAAGGAGTTTGTTAGAATACAACTTGTAATAGGATTGAGAGTCCTACTTGGTTTGTAATAGGACTAGGTTGGTGAGGCTAGCTCCTCATATATATCTCTTGTAATCGACACAATACCGTCATCAATTATTTTTCAATACAATTCTACATGGTATCAGATTAGAGATCCTAGGGTATGGCTCCGCCGCCCTGCCGCCGCCCAGCTACTTCGAGCGGCGCACCGCCATTGTCGCTGCCAAGGTCGCCCCGACCGCGGCCTCCTCCGCCTCTACCTATACTAGCTCTCCCTCCACCAATACCCCCTTCCATCTCTTTCACTGACACCATCTCCGATATTAGCCCTTACATCCCCGTAACCCTAGACCTCGTTGCTCACAACTACTACCATTGGCGTCATCTTTTCGATGTCCACCTTGGGCGATGCAACCTCCGATCTCACGTCGCCAACGCTTCTCTTTCTCAACTTCATGATCCGCAATGGTTCAAGGATGATCTCGTCATTATTCAATGGATCTACATGCGAGTCTTCACAAAGATCTTCAATCTCGTCCACCATGACGGTGCCTCCACCGCCGATCTATGGGCGGCCCTTCGCCAACTCTTCCAGGATAACGTCGACGCTCGTGCCAATAGTCTCCACACCGAGCTTCGGAACACGGTGCAAGGTGATGCACCCATCGACGCCTACTACGAGCGCCTCAAGACGATCGCGGATGAACTCCGTGAACTCGGTGATCCGATCGACGATCGCCAGCTCATCAACGCCCTCCTCGTCGACCTCAGCAAGCGGTTCGAGAAGCAGGCCTCCTTCATCCCTATAATGCGTCCGTGTCCCTCCTTCATTGAGGTTCGCTCGATGCTCCAGTGGGCCGATCGTGCCCTCGCTACAAAGGAGTCCCATCCTCGGGTCTTCATCGCGTCTCCTTGCCCGCCTGCGCCAACGCCGGCACCGTCTCCTCCAACAGCACCTCCTCAACCATTCGGCTGGCGTCCAAGTCCCAATTACCGGGGTAGAAAACCTCGGCCACCGCCGTTCCGCACGGCGCCCGCCCCGGTTCCGCCCCCGGCTCCACCAACTGCACCACCACCACCCTCGGCTTCACCAACTGCACCACCGCCACCGCCCGGATGGCGCCCATCTCCTGATCTATGGACAGGGCCCGTCCAGGCATGGCCTATGCCCTGGTCCGCTCCTACGCCATATGGTGCTCCGTCTGCCTATACCGGTGGCTGGCAGCCCGGTGCCCGCCCTCACACCAGCGTGCCCGTCCTCGCGCCCCGACAGCCGACGGTCGCGTACCATGCTGCTCCCTCCTTCGCGTCACCGATCTACAACGTTAGCCCTTATGCATCCTATGGTGCTCCATCGTCCCCCTACATGCAGTAGTATAATGATGGTGGCTCTCTCTTTACGCCGATGCCGGCCCTACTGCCGACGCCACCACACCTGCAAGCTCCCATGACTACACCGGCCTCTACTTTGACTTCGAGCTGGGACCAAGCTGCTTTTCTACAAGCCATGAACAACTTTGCTGCACAAGGGAACTCAGGTAAGGATTGGATTTTTGACTCTAGTGCTTCTAGTCATATGTCTGCATCAAGTAACTTACTTTCCTCTTGCACACCTTCGTCTTTTTCCTCCATTACTGTAGGTGATGGTTCTTCTATTCCTATTTACTGTGTCGGTCAGGCTCAAATCCCATCCCCACTTAAACCCTTGCTTCTTCGTGATGTTCTCGTAGCTCTTGCTCTTATTAAAAATCTGATTTCTGTTTTCCAATTCACCGTTGATAATTATGTTTCTGTCGAGTTTGACCCCTTTGGTTTGTCTGTGAAGGACTACCTGACCAAGGCCGAGATCGCTTGCTTCAATAGCTCCGGTGATTTATACTCTCTCCACGGTGTTCCGGCCGCAGCTCCTCCAACATCCACGATGGCCTCTGTTGATCTATGGCACCAACGTCTCGGCCATCCCAATAAAAATGTGTTATCCACCCTTCTTAGTGAATTTTCAATACCTTGTAATAGAGATTCTCACAATTCTTCTATGTGTCGGTCATGTCAATTGGGAAAACATGTTCGTCTTCCCTTTAGCTCCTATCAATCCTCTAGTACTTTTCCTTTTGAATTACTTCATTGTGATCTCTGGACATCACCAATAGAAAGTGTATCTGGTTTTAAGTATTATCTCGTGATTCTTGATGATTTCACTCATTATGTTTAGACTTTTCCTTTACGCAACAAATCAGACGTTTACAATATCTTCCTCAACTTTCAGCGCTATGTCTCCGTTCACTTTTTTCTCCCTATAAGATTCGTACAATGTGATAATGGTCGTGAATTTGACAACTATCAAAATTGAAATTTCTTCCTCCAATATGTATTTCTTTTGCGTTTCTCTTGTCCTTATACCTCCCCTCAAAACGGCAAAGCCGAGCGTTCTCTTCGTACTCTTAATGACATCACTATAGGAGATATGCCCTAGAGGCAATAATAAATGTTATTGATTATCTCCCTGTTCATAATTATGTTTATGTTCCATGCTATAACTGCAATGATTCTCGAGTCTACAAATAAAACGAGGCTTGGAGGGAAACTCATGTGCACGTGTGGGATAATAAATGGTAAAATGTATTCCTAGTCTGGCCTCTAAGACTGGCTCAAGTATTGCATGATGATCCTGTTTTCCTGATCATGGGCATGGCTATGCCGGCAATTTTGAGGGCACAATGTTAGAAGAACATTTGTGTTGAAACGACCCAAATTAATGTTATGCTATGAGATACATTCGTCATAAGTTAATGGTTAATAACACAGAGAAGTTAATGTTTGCATAATTCCTTAGACCGTGAGAGTATCGAGTTTCTTCATGCTTGCTTCATGAACTTTGGGGTTTGTTAAACGTCATCCGTAAATGGGTGGCTATTACGGCGGCTTACGGGTTCATGGAAAAGTAAGTGAAGTAACTTGATAGCTCAAGATTGGGATTTGCTCCTCCGACGTTGGAGAGATATCTCTGGGCCCTCTCGGTGTTACGGTATCCATCATCGTCTGGCCAGACACTTTGCGATTTGATCACGGGGATGCCGGAACACGGGAACGAGAAAAGAGAACAATACCGATAACGAGGTAACTGGCATAGTGGACAAGTTGTTGATCCATGGGGATGCCAACATGTCTCACCTCGGGTATTTGTAACATATCGCGAAGCAACAGGAATAGCACACGTCAACTGGAGGTTCACTCGAATATTTATTCGTGTGGGTATAGGGATCGATATGGGTGTCCACGGCTCCGATGTTGATCATTGATCGGAAGGGGTTCCGGGTCATGTCTATGCTTCACCGAACCTATAGGGTCACACGCTTAAGGGTCATCTATCTGTTGAATACTAGACAGGGAGTCTGAGAGAAAATCACCGAAAAGTTTCGGACACCGGAAAAGTTTCGGACAGTAGAAAAGTTTCGTAGACAGGTCACCGGAACAATTTCGGTGAAACTGAAAAGTTGTTTCAGAGGATACCATAAAGTCAAATTGGTTTTGGCACATGCCTGATAATTCTTGGAGGGTGCCAGAATCATTCTGGAAACTTCTGGGAATTTTCCGGAAGAATAACCGGAAATGTTCCGGAGCTGCCGGAACCGCTTCAGATGCTTTTCGCAGATGAAAATCACTATTCCGGATCGTATTGAAAATTATTTTAGTGGGTGCTAGAAATGTTCTAAGCCCACATAAATATTTTTAGTTCGAACGGACGCTGAAAAATGTCGCCGTGAATAGTGAAAGTGCTTTTTGGACTACTTTATGGAAAGCCACCTTTTGGGGCTTTGCTCCAAAAGATCTTGGGGATGACATGGATGGATTGGAGCCATTTTTGGGGCCCCACATGAGGGTGTGGCCGGCCACATGGTGGACTCCTTCATGGAGTCCCTCTTGTTCCTTGGTTTCACTTTTATGCCCTTGTGGAAGGACTTCATTCATGTGCATTTTGGGTTTTATTGTAAAACCACCCTACCCCTTGGTTTTCCTATAAATAGAGGAGATGTGGGCTGCCATTTGATCATCCTTGTGCTCTCATACACATGCTTTGATTTGCAAGCTCTCTCTCTCCCTCCCAGCGAAATAGTTTCGTAGAGCCGAAAGGCTGTCTGGGTTCCGGCAGGAACTAGTTCTGGACGGCGAAGCCCTGCCGGATAGATGACACCGTATGTGTGCAACTCTGTAGAGAGATCGTAGTTTCGGTCTTAGTTCGAGAGTGCCTCCCGAAGGGCTGTCTGTGTGACCGTCCAAGTTTTGGAGGTCCTCCTGAAGGGCTATCCGAGTGACAGTCCGAGTTTCGGAGGTCCTCCCGAAGGGCTGTCCGCGACACCGTCCGGGGGGCTATGCGACCGCCTCCCGGAGGGCTGTCCGCAGGGCAGATGAGGGTATACATCCTCGCGGTTGGGAGGTTGTAAAATCCTAGCTGCGGGGATCTGCACCGCCGTTCGTCATCGACTCTACTTCCGCTGCGCTTCGAGTCGGTACGGATCAGATCAAACCTTGTATGCAGTCTCCATAGTGGTCCTGGGCTGGTGCGTAGGTCAGATTTTTTTGTTTTCTGTCGCGTTCCCCAACAGTGGCATCAAGAGCCAGGCTATGAGTAGATGCATGTTATGATCTAGAATACATGAGATGTATGGGTATTGCATAGTATAATTTTGTAGTACATGAGATCTATTGCTGAAAATTATTTGTGCGGGTAGCAGATGAAATCTGTTACCCGATGTTCCTATTGCTTCCCATGAATTTGCATAGTCCATATCTTGACGGAATGGTGGAATCTTACAAAGTTCTGACAATCCGCGATCCTTTCATGCTGCTCCTGAGTATGTTGATTGACAGATCAACGAAGTGCTAACAGTTCTTTGGGTTCCACCATAGTCAAAAGAAATATGGATGTTTCGCAGACGAAAGGGCAATGCAGATGTGATCTGCACGGGGGTCACGCGTATGACGAAGTTTAGTATGGGGCTCGAGATTTTATTATCTCGTGTTTCATACACCCTGGAAAGTTAATCTAGCAACTTGAATTATCATACTTGATGATGGACGTTGGTAGATTCGGTTTGTTTCGAAACCTTAGAAGCCACGTAAAACAAGTTTTTGCATGGACCGATTAGAGGCGTCTAACTTGGTTTTGCAGGATGGTTTGCATGTGCATGTGATGTGGTATAGCAGTGTTCATAATAATTTGATTATGTATGAGATGACTATATGATGTAAATTGATTAACATGACCTGTGTGTCATGATTCGGCATGATGGCTGGAGCCATATGATTGCACTTTAATGACCTGCGTGTCAACCTTATGTAATGCACTTATTTTATTAAGCTATAGAGATAGCAATATTATTTGGTGCATCAACAAGGTGGTGGCAATCTTCGCAAAGGTGAACACCGACGCGAATGCCGAAGACGAAGGAATGAAAGACTTCTCCGTCAGAAAGGGCTATACCATATCACGCTATTATGAATTGCCTGAGATGTTTATCCCTCTTGATGCACCCTTCTTGATTGCGCGGTAGTCGCTTTTTATTAGGGTGATCTCTCACAAAATATCAAGTAGTTAGTGTTCTCCCAAGTGTAGCACCGTCACGGCACCTATCTCTTCGGGGTATCACATGGTTACATGGGTACGAACGATTAGAGAAGTGTGAGGCGGGTGAGTTGAGACCTCGCAGCGAGATCACTTGGTTGTCTTGACGTTCAGGCACGAAATTCATGAGCTCGGAACACATGCATCGAAAGATGAACAAGAGTCACATAGAGATGTGATTGGCAAGTTGGCCTACCGATTGCAATTCTCGTCACTTGAGATGGATACATCCTTGGCGTTGAATTGTAATTTGGATCTTGAATCACTCACAATCAATTATGAGAGATATTGATTTGAGTGGGAGCTCACTGTAGAATTAACTTGTTTTAATTCTCAGTGCAATTAATTTTGAACAATGTCTAAGTGTGATTTGCATAATAGTTGTAGGATAATGGCTCGCGTTTCCACCTTCCCTATTAAAATTGAATAAGCTGTTAAATATCTGGTTAAAACTTTACGGTTGGTAACGTAATGTGAGGATTGTCCTCAAGAGTGCCGAGAAAGACTTGTCCTATCGCATGCTTTCGGTATTCTCCCGCTAATGCTATGGATGATATGACTCCCGTCCTTCGATCCAAAAGCTAAAATTCCATTTCGGTCAAGTGAAATATGTTTGCTTCCATGAGACCCGAACTTCGAAAGTTTGGATAGTTATGTGATATTCATGGAATCTGAAAATCATTTTCAGAGACAGACAAAGTCTAAAAAGATATAAGATATCCAAAGCAATGTTTGTTTGCAAACTATTAGTAAAGGAGTTTACTATGCATTAGACTGATAAGAGAGGGATCCAGGAGAACGCCTGTCATATGATGAAAGGTGAATAAAACAACAACTTAAAGAGAAAGGAAGTGTCCGAAGGGTGTCAGTGAGACTTTCACGCCTAGGAAGTCTGGGGCTAATGCCACTCTTAAGTTGGGTGCTTCTTCTGAGAGTAGGAGAAATACTGAAAGTTAAACTATTAGAAGTATAATGGCAAAAGGAAAGAAGAATGGAATATCCAGCTCATGTATGAATGTCATACAAGTTTTTGATGTATAGAAGGCTGGTCAAAGATATAGTTCTTGGGAATTATGGTTAAACATGTTAATCATTAATTCTTGGGTAATGTGAGTTGGTCACAAAGATACCCGCTCGATTGCATTCTGTTGCAACTCGATGTAAGAACTACTATGGCCTGAAAGACTAGCCAGAAATATGAGGCTTAGATACACGCAGGGAACATAGTAAATGTTACTATGCCTTCCATCGGTGTATTCCCTATGTATTAAGTTTCATAATTCATTTTAGAGTTTCACACTCTAGCCCTTTGCATAAGGTATCTTGCAAGAAGGTTGTTCATAAGAGAACTTTTCATGTTCGGTGTTATGAATAACATAAGGGCCATATTTTCATTATGAATGAGACGTATGTTATGAATATTGATAATAATACATTACCTCTGGGTTTATTTTCATAGTTCATTTTAGAGTTGCATACACTCTAGCCCATTGCACAATGTTTGTTGCAAAAGATTTGTTCATAAAAACAACAATTGTTGTTCAGTATTATGAATAACATGAAGGGCCATGCTTCCATCCTAATGGGATGTATGTTATGAATACTGATGGAAATATGATATATCCATAACACTGACACTAAATGTCGCAAGACTAAAAGAATACCACATATGTGTGGCACTGCATTTGGTCACATTGGAGAAACCTGCATGGAAAATTCCATTATGATGGATTTTGAAGTCGTTTGATTTTGAATCATATGACACTTGCAACTTTCCTCCAAACGGTGAAGTGACTGAAATACCGTTCACAGGCAATAAGGAACGAGCCAAGAACTTATCAGTGATCATACATTTGATGTATGTAGTCCGATAAATGTTGTTGCAAACAGTGGATTTGTCTACCTTCAAAAATGACTCAAGTAGATATATGGATATTTACTTGATGAGACGTAAGTCTGGATCTTTTGAAATCATTCGAAAGGTTTTAAAAATTGAAGTAGAAGTTATTGTACCAAGAAAATTATGTTTCTGCAATTTGATTGCGGAAAGGAATATTTGAGTTACAAGTTTAGCGAATGTCTGATGAGTTGTGAAAAGAGTTTCATAACTTGCACCTCCCGGAACACTACTCCAAAGTGGAAAGTCCGTGAAGATGTAATCGAACCATTTATGACATGGTAAGATCAAAGATGACATAAATAGATTTGCCATTATCCCTTTTATAGAGTGATGCTTTAGAGACTGCGGCTTTTACACTGAAAAGAGATCCATTAGGTCTGTTGAAATGACGCCATGGTATGGTACGCCCAACCATGTTATATCTTTTCTTAACATTTGGAATATGGGGCTTGTGTAAAAGGTTACAAACCTATTCCAAATCAGACAAGTACTACTTTGTATGGTTATCCCAAGTCATTGGGTATTCCCCCACCACTATACCGAGGCAAAGGGTTTTGCCACAAAACGGTATGTTTTTAAAGAGAATAGTTCTTACAAAAGGTGAGTGGGAGGACAGTGCAACTCGATGAGATAACCAGTATCTTCGTCATCGGTTCAAAGGAAAGAAACCCTGGAAGTGATTCCGTTGTTTCCTACTACGACTGATACGTAAGTCTCTACAATAAAATGTATGGACTTCGGTCGAATGTGCAGCTGAACCACGTAGGCAAAGCTCGTGCAAACCTATCAGGTGCGCAAAGGAGATATTGTTGTTGGACAACAGTATACCTACAATACACAAGGAAGCATTGATGAGCCCTGACTCCAGGATTGGCTAAATGCCAATACAATCTGAGATAGTTTCCATATATGTGATTCAAGATTAAAACCTTGATACACCTTTCAGAGGACTTAGAGTCTAACGAATATTTATGGAACTAAAAACTGATACGGATAAAAATGTTTTATCCATAAAGCTCGACTTGTTGAAATAACAAGTTCAAGGAGTTGGCTACGATGAGGTTGTTTCATCGTAGCGATGCTTAAGGTCGGTTCGGGTTGAACTAGCAATTAATACATATATCAATCATGAGATATGAAACATGGATGACAAAAGGATTTCCATCTGATGTAAATGAAACCTAGGACTTGTATGTGATACAGTCCAAAGTAATTTGTCGATCCAGAGGATGCTAGTAAGTATGCAAACTTCAGAGTTCCAGCGATGGACAGAAGAGAGCAAAGTGGAGTTAGAATCTTCGTTTTTGATGGAATGGTCAAAGGGGATTGACTTCATCAAATGGGTATCGAAGATGCTTGTGATTCAAGAAAGTAAGTGAGAGCATAATACTATTTCTAAAAACCTTGTGTAATTGACACATTGTTAGTTGGAAATAAATTTCTTGACACGAATTAGGACTTCATTTAAAAATAGTTTTTTCCATGAAGTGCTTAGGCTAAATGGCCTCAATATTAGGCATGATGATCTATGGAGATAGATTTACCTAATGGGGCTAAGCAATGAATACATATTGACAAGGTGCTAAAACCTTTTAGCATTTAAAAGGCCAAGGAGTGATTCTTGCCGAAGTCACATGGAAAGAGTTTTTGCAAGACTCAGTGTCCCAAAACACTGATGAGTGAAATACATGATGGAGATTCCACACACTCTTGTGTTTGGATTAATCATGTATTCCATGGTATGTAAAGCAACCAGATATGTCCGATACTCCCAAGTTGTTGCGAGTATAGATACAAAAGTGATCAACGCACTGATCATGGGACAATAGTGAAAGATGTCATTAAGTACTAGAGTAGTGCTGATGACATGTTTCTCGCAAGCAGAGATTATGAAGTGCTCGTTGTAAGAAATTACATCGATACAGTCTCAATCAATGCTCCATGCGATTTTCGATTTAAGTTAAGGGTTTTGTGTAATACACAATATGGTGGCACGGTAGTTGGAAATTGTTCCAAACAAGATACTGTGGCGAATTCTATAACAAAGGCTAAGTATGTTGACGCTTTGGAAGCGACAAAGAAGTTGTTGAATCATATAGTTCATTCATGAACTTAGTATGGTTCCAAGATGGTTTTGGTCTATGAGACACTATTGCAGATAGTTGCTCCATAGCTCAGTCTGAGGAATCGGGTTTCAACCAATGATTCACACATATGAAAAGCCAAGTTCACACAAAATACGAATTTTGTGATAGCGTGAAAACGCGAGGATATGCATAGTTACACACGGAGCTGAAGTTGTCAGATCCGTTGGACATCAGGCTACACCACAAGCGAAGCATATTTTACACCAGTATGCCATAGGTGTAAAGTGCATTAGCATCGACTAGATTATTGACTCTAGTGCAAGTGGGAGTCTGTAGGAGATATGCCCTAGAGGCAATAATAAATGTTATTGATTATCTCCCTGTTCATAATTATGTTTATGTTCCATGCTATAACTGCAATGATTCTCGAGTCTACAAATAAAACGAGGCTTGGAGGGAAACTCATGTGCACGTGTGGGATAATAAATGGTAAAATGTATTCCTAGTCTGGCCTCTAAGACTGGCTCAAGTATTGCATGATGATCCTGTTTTCCTGATCATGGGCATGGCTATGCCGGCAATTTTGAGGGCACAATGTTAGAAGAACATTTGTGTTGAAACGACCCAAATTAATGTTATGCTATGAGATACATTCGTCATAAGTTAATGGTTAATAACACAGAGAAGTTAATGTTTGCATAATTCCTTAGACCATGAGAGTATCGAGTTTCTTCATGCTTGCTTCATGAACTTTGGGGTTTGTTAAACGTCATTCATAAATGGGTGGCTATTACGGCGGCTTACGGGTTCATGGAAAAGTAAGTGAAGCAACTTGATAGCTCAAGATTGGGATTTGCTCCTCCGACGATGGAGAGATATCTCTGGGCCCTCTCGGTGTTACGGTATCCATCATCGTCTGGCCAGACACTTTGCGATTTGATCACGAGGATGCCGGAACACGGGAACGAGAAAAGAGAACAATACCGATAACGAGGTAACTGGCATAGTGGACAAGTTGTTGATCCATGGGGATGCCAACATGTCTCACCTCAGGTATTTGTAACATATCGCGAAGCAACAGGAATAGCACACGTCAACTGGAGGTTCACTCGAATATTTATTCGTGTGGGTATAGGGATCGATATGGGTGTCCACGGCTCCGATGTTGATCATTGATCGGAAGGGGTTCCGGGTCATGTCTATGCTTCACCGTACCTATAGGGTCACACGCTTAAGGGTCATCTATCTGTTGAATACTAGACAGGGAGTCTGAGAGAAAATCACCGAAAAGTTTCGGACACCGGAAAAGTTTCGGACAGTAGAAAAGTTCCGTAGACAGGTCACCGGAACAATTTCGGTGAAACTGAAAAGTTGTTTCAGAGGATACCATAAAGTCAAATTGGTTTTGGCACATGCCTGATAATTCTTGGAGGGTGCCAGAATCATTCTGGAAACTTCTGGGAATTTTCCGGAAGAATAACCGGAAATGTTCCGGAGCTGCCGGAACCGCTTCAGATGCTTTTCGCAGATGAAAATCACTATTCCGGATCGTATTGAAAATTATTTTAGTGGGTGCTAGAAATGTTCTAAGCCCACATAAATATTTTTAGTTCGAACGGACGCTGAAAAATGTCGCCGTGAATAGTGAAAGTGCTTTTTGGACTACTTTATGGAAAGCCACCTTTTGGGGCTTTGCTCCAAAAGATCTTGGGGATGACATGGATGGATTGGAGCCATTTTTGGGGCCCCACATGAGGGTGTGGACGGCCACATGGTGGACTCCTTCATGGAGTCCCTCTTGTTCCTTGGTTTCACTTTTATGCCCTTGTGGAAGGACTTCATTCATGTGCATTTTGGGTTTTATTGTAAAACCACCCTACCCCTTGGTTTTCCTATAAATAGAGGAGATGTGGGCTGCCATTTGATCATCCTTGTGCTCTCATACACATGCTTTGCTTTGCAAGCTCTCTCTCTCCCTCCCAGCGAAATAGTTTCGTAGAGCCGAAAGGCTGTCTGGGTTCCGGCAGGAACTAGTTCTGGACGGCGAAGCCCTGCCGGATAGATGACACCGTATGTGTGCAACTCTGTAGAGAGATCGTAGTTTCGGTCTTAGTTCGAGAGTGCCTCCCGAAGGGCTGTCTGTGTGACCGTCCAAGTTTTGGAGGTCCTCCCGAAGGGCTGTCCGAGTGACAGTCCGAGTTTCGGAGGTCCTCCCGAAGGGCTGTCTGCGACACCGTCCGGGGGGCTATGCGACCGCCTCCCGGAGGGCTGTCCGCAGGGCAGATGAGGGTATACATCCTCGCGGTTGGGAGGTTGTAAAATCCTAGCTGCGGGGATCTGCACCGCCGTTCGTCATCGACTCTACTTCCGTTGCGCTTCGAGTCGGTACGGATCAGATCAAACCTTGTATGCAGTCTCCATAGTGGTCCTGGGCTGGTGCGTAGGTCGGAATTTTTTTTGTTTTCTGTCGCGTTCCCCAACAGCACTCACACTCTCCTTGTTCAATCTTCTATGCCTCCAAAGTTCTGGGTTGAAAATCTCCACATGGCCACATATTTACTCAATATTTGTCCATCTAAAGTTAACCCCAAAATACACCTTTCTTCTCCATATTTCTCTCTCATCCAAATTACTCTAATGTTCGCGTCTTCGATTGTCTTTGTTTCCCAAACTCCTACTCCACTTCTTCTAACAAACTTTCCCCGCGCTCTACACCGTGTGTCCATCTAGGTTTCTCTGACGAGCACAAGGGTTATCGTTGTCTCGATCTTGTTACTAGTCGCGTTCATGTGTCTCGTCATGTAACTTTCGCTGAAACTATTTCCCTTTTCCGAGCGTCACCATCCAGATTCCAACTCACCCATGCTGTCTCCTAGTCCCTCTCATCGCAATCAACTTCCTTTCGTTCACCCGACGACCCCTGTCAAGCAACCGGCCGAACTCTCTACCGTGGCAGCGGATCCTGCAACGCCCACCTCCGTCGCGGCAGACCTACCGCCGCCATCGTCTCTGTCGCCCCCATCTTCGCCGTCGTCGCCATCTTCACCGCCGCCAACTCCTGCGTCCGCTTCCTCCGCTGTGCCGGACGCATCACCCTCGTCGACCCCGTCACCCACCCCCTACTAATGCTATTCCCGTTCTAGCTCCTACTAACGATCATACCATGCGCACACGTGCCAAGTCCGGGCTTCGTTTACCTGCAAAAGATCGTCTCAATCTTCACGCGTCTCTATCTTGTTCCTCTCTACCCAAATCTTACAAATCAGCTCTCCTAGATCCTAATTGGGCCGCAGCTATGAAAGATGAATATGATGCCCTTCTTCAGAATAACACATGGCAGTTGGTTCCTCGTCCTTCCGATACAAATATCGTCTCGGGCAAATGGATTTTTCAACATAAATTTAATTTTGATGGGAATGTTGCACGTTATAAGGCTCGATGGGTATGCCGTGGTTACTCTCAGCAACACGACCTCGATTATGATGAGACTTTCTCTCCAGTTGTCAAGCCCAGCACTATTCGCACTGTTCTTAGCATTGTTGTCTCTTCCTCTTGGCCAATCCATCAACTAGATGTAAAGAATGATTTTCTTCATGGCTCTCTTCAAGAAACAGTCTATTGCCAACAACCTCTTGGATTCAAACATTCCTCCTATCCTAATCATGTTTGTCTTCTTTAAAAATCTCTTTACGGTCTCAAACAAGCACCACGTGCCTGGTTCCAATGATTTTCTACTTATGCTCAAACAATAGATTTTACTCCTTCCCGTTCTGACACTTCCCTCTTCACCTATCATCACAACACCGACACTGCTTACCTTCTTCTATATGTTGATGATATTATTTTCACCGCTTCCTCACAACACACTTTGGATTATATTATTTCTCTTCTTCGCAATGAATTCTCTATGACAGATTTAGGTCTTCTTCACCACTTCTTAGGTATTGTTGTTCTCCGCGACTCCTCTGGTATTTTCTTCTCTCAACGTCCGTACACTCTCGATCTTATTTCTCGTGCTGGTATGCTTGATTGTCAAACTTCCCGTACCCCTGTTGATACAGGTTCCAAACTCTCTGCCGACGGTGATCCTTTCTCTGATCCTTCTCTTTATCGTAGTATCACCTATGCACTTCAGTATCTCACTCTCACTCGTCCTGAAATTTCTTTTGTTGTCCAAAAAGCTTGTTTATACATGCATGATCCTCGTATTCCACACTATAACCATGTTAAACGTATTCTTCGGTATCTCAAAGGTGTTGGAAATATGCCCTAGAGGCAATAATAAAATGGTTATTATTGTATTTACTTGTTCATGATAATTGTCTATTGTTCATGCTATAATTGTGTTGACCGGAAACCATAATGCATGTGTGAATACATAGACCACAACATGTCCCTAGTGAGCCTCTAGTTGGCTAGCTCGTTGATCAATAGATGGTCACGGTTTCATGAACATGGACATTGGATGTTGTTGATAACGGGATCACATCATTACGAGAATGATGTGATGGACAAGACCCAATCCTAAGCATAGAACAAGATCGCGTAGTTCGTCTGCTAAAGCTTTTCCAATGTCAAGTATCACTTCCTTAGACCATGAGATTGTGCAACTCCCAGATACCGTAGGAATGCTTTAGGTGTGCCAAACGTCACAACGTAACTGAGTGGCTATAAAGGTGCACTACGGGTATCTTCGAAAGTGTCTGTTGGGTTGGCACGAATCGAGACTGGGATTTGTCACTCCGTGTGACGGAGAGGTATCTCTGGGCCCACTCGGTAAGACATCATCATAATGAGCTCAATGTGACTAAGGAGTTAGCCACGGGATGATGTATTACGGAATGAGTAAAGAGACTTGCCAGTAACGAGATTGAACAAGGTACAGGGATACCGACGATCGAATCTCGCGCAAGTATCATACCGGTAGACAAAGGGAATTGTATACGAGATTAATTGAATCCCCGACATCGTGGTTCATCCGATGAGATCATCGTGGAGCATGTAGGATCCAACATGGGTATCCAGATCCCTCTGTTGGTTATTTACCGAAGAGGTGTCTCGGTCATGTCTACGTGTCTCCCGAACCCGTAGGGTCTACACACTTAAGGTTCAATGACGCTAGGGTTATAGGGAAATAGTGTACGTGATTACCAAAGGTTGTTCGGAGTCCCGGATGATATCCTGGACGTCACGAGGAGTTCCAAAATGGTCCGGAGGTAAAGATTCATATATAGGAAGTGAGGTTTCGGTCACCGGAAGTGTTTCGGGCGTCACTAGTAGTGTACCGGAACCACCGAAAGGGTTTCGAGGGTCCACCGGGAGGGGCCACGGGACCCGGAAGGTTTCATGGGCCAAGAGTGGGAGGGAACCAGCCCCTAGGTGGGCTGGTGCGCCTCCCACCCCAGCCCAAGGCACAGCAAGGGGTGGAAGGGGCAAACCCTAGGCGTGGATGGGCCCAAGGCCCACCCTAGGGCGCCGTCCTCCTCCCACCTTGGTCGCCGGCCCTCCCATCTAGGGCTGCCGCACCCTCTAGGGTGGGAACCCTAGATAGGGTGCCTCCTCCTCCTTCCCCCTATATATATGTGGGGTTTTGGAGGGCTGCAACACACGAGTTCCTCTCCTCTCGGTGCGGCCCTACTCCTCCCTCTCCTCGTTCTCCGTAGTGCTTGGCGAAGCCCTGCCGAAGACCATGCAGCTCCACCGTCACCACGCCGTCGTGCTGCCGGAGCTCTCCCTCAACCTCTCCTCCCTCCTTACTGGATCAAGGCATAGGAGACATCACCGGGCTGCATGTGTGTTGAACGCGGAGGCGTCGTTGTTTGACGCTAAGATCGGAGTCCACCGCGATGTGAATCGCTACGAGTACGAATCCACCAACCGCGTTCTTGTAACGCTTCCGCTTAGCGATCTTCAAAGGTATGAAGATGCAATCTCTTCTCACTCATTGCTGGTTTCTCCATAGATAGATCTTGGTGAACGGGTAGAAAATTTTGATTTACTACTACGTCTCCCAACAGTGGTATCAGAGCTAGGTCTATGCGTAGAATCTATGCACGAGTAGAACACAAAGTTGTTGTGGGCGTCGATCTTGTTAATTTGCTTACCACTACTAGTCTTATCTTGATTCGACGGTATTATGGGATGAAGCGGCCCGGACCAACTTTACACGTACGCTTACGTGAGACCGGTTCCACCGCCTAACATGCACTTGTTGCATAAGGTGGCTAGCGGGTGTCCGTCTCTCCCACCTTAGTCGGATTGGATTCGATGAAAAGGGTCCTTATGAAGGGTAAATAGCAATTGGCATATCACGTTGTGGTTTTGGCGTAGGTAAGAAACGTTCTTGCTAGAAACCTATAGCAGCCACGTAAAAACTTGCAACTACAAATTAGAGGACGTCTAACTTGTTTTTGCAGCATATGCCTTGTGATGTGATATGGCCAAAGGATGTGATGTGATGCATTGTGATGTATGAGATTGATGATGTTCTTGTAATAGGATTCACGACTTGTATGTCGATGAGTATGACAACCAGTAGGAACCATAGGAGTTGTCTTATTTTATTGTATGACCTGCGTGTTAATCATAAACGCTATGTAATTATTTTACTTTATTGCTAAATGTTAGCCATAGTAGTAGAAGTAATAGTTGGCGGGACAACTTCATGAAGACACGATGATGGAGATCATGATGGAGATCATGGTGTCGTGCCGGTGACAGTGATGATCATGGTGCCCCGAAGATGGAGATCAAAGGAGCAAGATGATATTGGCCATATCATGTCACTATATTGATTGCATGTGATGTTTATCATGTTTAAATCTGATTTGCTTAGAACGACGGTAGTAAATAAGATGATCTCTCAATAAAATTTCAAGAAAGGTGTTCACCCTAACTGTGCACCGTTGCTAAGGATCGTTGTTCCGAAGCACCACGTGATGATCGGGTGTGATAGGTTCTAACGTTCGCATACAATGGGTGTAAGCCCGATTTACACACGCGAAACACTTAGGTTGACTTGACGAGCCTAGCATGTATAGGCATGGCCTCAGAACACGGAAGACCGAAAGGTCGAACATGAGTCGTATAGAAGATACGATCAACATGGAGATGTTCACCATGGATGACTAGTCCTTCTCACGTAATGATCGGACACGGGCTAGTTGACATGAATCATGTGTCACTTGGATGACTAGAGAGATGTCTATCTAAGTGGGAGTTCATTAAATAATTTGATTATGTGAACTTAATTATCATGAACTTAGTCTAAAATTGTCTTTACAATCTATATTGTAGATCCAATGGCTAACGCTAATGTCACTCTCAACTTCAACGCGTTCCTAGAGAAAACCAAGCTGAAAGATGATGGAAGCAACTATGTGGACTGGGTCTGTAGCTTGAGGATCATCCTCATAGCTTTCAAGAGATTTCATGTCCTTGATGCACCGCTAGGTGACCCACCCATTTTCCCAGCGGACCGAGACGTTACAGATGCTTGGTAGTCGCGCTACGATGATTACTCCCTTGTTCAGTGCGGCATGCTTTACAGTTTAGAACCGGGGCTTCAAAAGCGTTTTAAGCAACACGGAGCATATGAGATGTTCCAAGAGCTGAAACTGGTTTTCCAAGCTCATGCCCGGGTCGAGAGATATGACGTCTCCGACAAGTTCTTCAGCTGTAAGATGGAGGAGAATAGTTCTGTCAGTGAGCACATACTCAAGATGTCTGGGTTGCACAACCGCTTGACTCAGTTGGGAGTTAATCTCCCGGATGACTCGGTCATTAGAATCCTCCAGTCGCTTCCACCTAGCTACAAGAGATTTGTGATGAACTACAACATGCAGGGTATGGAGAAGTCCATTCCTGAGTTGTACTCGATGCTGAAATCAGCGGAGGTCGAGATCAAAAAGGAGCATCAAGTGTTGATGGTGAATAAGACCACTAGTTTCAAGAAAGGAAAGGGTAAGAAGAGCTTCAAGAAGGAAGGCAAAGTTGTTGCCGCGCCCGGTAAGCAAGTTGTCGGGAAGAAGAACAAGAAAGGAACCAAGCCTGAGATTGAGTGCTTTTATTGCAAGGGTATCGGTCACTGGAAGCGGAACTGCCCCAAGTACTTAGCGGATAAGAGTCCGGCAACATTAAAGGTATATGTGATATACTTGTTATTGATGTGTACCTAACCAATGCTCGTAGTAGCTCCTGGGTATTTGATACCGGTGCAGTTGGTCACATTTGTAACTCCAAGCAGGAGCTACGAAATAAGCGGAGACTGGCAAAGGACGAGGTGACGATGCACGTCGGGAATGGTTTCAAGGTCGATGTGATCGCCGTCGGCATGCTACCTTCACATCTACCTTCGATATTAGTTTTAAACCTCAATAATTGTTATTTAGTACCAGCTTTGATCATGAACATTGTATCTAGATCTCGTTTGATGCGAGATGGCTACTCATTTAAATCTGAGAATAATGGTTGTTCTATTTATATGAGAGAAATGTTTTATGATCATGCCCCGCTGGTCAATGGTTTATTTTTGATGAATCTCGAGCGTGATGTTACACATGTCCATAGTATGAGTACCAAAAAGTGTAAGGTTGATAACGATAGTCCCACTTACATGTGGCACTGCCGCCTTGGTCATATTGGTGTCAAACGCATGAAGAAGCTCCATGCTGATGGACTTTGGGAGTCTCTTGATTTTGAATCACTTGACATGTGCGAACCATGCCTCATGGGCAAGATGACCAAGACTCCGTTTGCCGGAACAATGGAGCGAGCAACTGACTTGTTGGAGATAATACATACTGATGTATGCGGTCCAATGAGCGTCGAGGCTCGTGGTGGCTACCATTATGTTTTCACCCTCACAGATGACTTGAGCAGATATGGGTATGTCTACTTAATGAAACACAAGTATGAAACATTTGAAAGGTTCAAAGAATTTCAGAGTGAGGTAGAGAATCAACGTGACAGGAAAATAAAGTGTCTACGATCTGATCGTGGCAGAGAATATTTAAGTCACGAGTTTCGCACGCACCTAAGGAAATGTGGAATTGTTTCACAACTCACGCCGCCTGGCACACCTCAGTGAAATGGTGTGTCTGAACGTCGTAATCACACTCTATTGGATATGGTGCGATGTATGATGTCTCTTACCGACTTACCGGTATCATTTTGGGGATATGCATTAGAGACTGCCGCATTCACTTTAAATAAGGCATCGTCAAAGTCCGTTGAGAAGCTCGAACCCAAAGCGAAAAAGTGTGTCTTCATAGGATATCCCAAAGAGACTATTGGGTGTACCTTCTACCTCAGATCCGAAGGCAAAGTCTTTGTTGCCAAGAACGAATCCTTTCTCGAGAAAGGGTTTCTCTCGAAAGCAGTAAGTGGGAGGAAAATAAAACTTTATAAGGTAATTGTACCTCCACTTGAACCGGAGAGTAGCACAGCACGGGAAGTTGTTACTGTGGAGCCTACACCGGCTGGAGAGGAAGTTAATGATTATGATCATGAAACTTCAGATCAAGTTACTATTGAACGTCGAAGGTCCACTAGGACACGTTCCGCACCAGAGTGGTACAACAACCCTGTCCTGGAAATCATGTTGTTGGACAACGGTGAACCTTCGAACTATGAAGAAGCGATGGCGGGTCCAGATTCCAACAAATGGCTTGAAGCCATGAAATCCGAGATAGGATCCATGTATGAGAACAAAGTATGGACTTTGGTGGACTTGCCTGATGATAAGCGAGCCATTGAAAATAAATGGATCTTTAACAAGAAGACTGACGCGGATGGTAATGTGACCTGTTGTGGAACATTGCATGGGAAACAAAAAAATCCTACACACATGCAAGATCTATCCATGGTGATGAGCATCTACGAGAGGGAGAGTGGATCTACATACCCTTGTAGATCGCTAAGCGGGAAGCGTTAAGAAACGCGGTTGGTGTAGTCGAATGTCTTTGCGATCCAAATCGCCGAGTGTCCCGCGATCTCATCACGATCCGTCCCGCGAATTCATCACGATCCGTCCCGCGAATTCATCACGATCCGTCCCGCGATCTATCACGGTCCTTCCGATCTAGCGCCGAACGGACGGCACCTCCGCGTCCAGCACACGTACAACTCGATGACGATCTCCGCCTTCTTGATCCAGCAAGAGGGAGTGGAGAGGTAGAAGAGTTCTCCGGCAGTGTGACGGTGCCGCGGCGATGGTGGTGGAGCAATTCCGGCAGGGCTTCGCCTAAGCACTGCAGAAAACCGATCTAGAGGAGAAACTATGCACTAGAGGAACGGGTAGCACATGGCTGGAAATCTAGTGCCAAAAACCCTAAAACCTCTAGTATATATAGGAGGAAGAGAGGAGGAGGCTTGTCTCTCAAGGAGACAGCCCTTGGGTCGGCCGAACCAAGGAGGATTGGTGGATTTCCTCCTCCAATCCTAGTAGGACTAGGACTCCTTATTTTTGCCTTTTTTTGCCTTTTTCCACCTTTTTCTCTTTGGGCTTTTCTTCCCAACCGCATGAGCCTTGTATGGGACTTCCACCAGCCCACTAAGGGTTGGTATTCACTCTCCCACAGCCCATGTAGCCTCTTGGGTCGAAATACCCCTCCCGATGGTCTCCCGATACGCTACCGGCATTCCCGGTACATTACCGATGAGCCCGAAACTTTTCCGGCGACCAAAATAGGACTTCTTATATATCAATCTTTACCTTCGAACCATTCCGGAGCTCCTAGTGACGTACAGGATCTCATCCGGGACTCCGAACAACCTTCGTTCACCACCATGCATAACTCTATACTACCGAAACGTCACCGAACCTTAAGTGTGCAGACCCTGCGAGTTCGAGAACTATGTAGACATGACGGAGACACCTCTACAGTCAATAACCAATAATGGGACCTGGATGCCCATATTGGTTCCTACATATTCTACAAAGATCTTTATCGGTCGAACCTCTATGTCAAGGATTCAGTTAATCCCGTATGATGTTCCCTTTGTTCTTCAGTATGTTACTTGCCCAAGATTTGATCGTCGGTATCTCCATACCTAGTTCAACCTTGTTACCGGCAAGTCTCTTTACTTGTTCCGTAACACAAGATCCCGTGACTAACACTTAGTCACATTGCTTGCAAGGCTTATTGTGATGTTGTATTACCGAGTGGGCCCTAAGATACCTATCCGTCACACGGAGTAACAAATCTCAGTTTTGATCCATGCCAACCCAACAGACACCCTCGGAGATACCTGTAGAGCATCTTTATAGTCACCCAGTTACATTGCGACATTTGATACACACAAGGTACTCCTCCGGTGTTAGTGAGTTGCATGATATCATGGTCATAGGAACAGATACTTGACATGCAGAAAACAGTAGCATTAAACTGACACGATCATATGCTACATTTGTAGTTTGGGTCTTGTCCATCACACCATTCTCCTAATGATGTGATCCCATTATCAAATGACATCTCATGCCCATGGCTAGGAAACCTTAACCATCTTTGATCAACGAGCTAGTTCACTAGAGGCATACTAGGGACAAAGTGTTGTCTATTTACCCACACGTGTAATGTGTTTCCAATCAATACAATTATAGCATGGATAATAAAAGATTATCATGAACAAGTAAATATGATAATAACTAATTTATTATTGCCTCTAGGGCATATTTCCAACATAACCGTCTATAAGGCTCGGCTTGTCGCTAAGGGTTATCGACAAGTTCAAGGAGTTGACTACGATGAGACTTTCTCACCCGTATCGATGCTGAAGTGTGTCCGAATCATGTTAGCAATTGCCGCATTTTATGATTATGAGATCTGGCAAATGGACGTCAAAACGGCATTCCTTAATGGCTTCCTTAAGGAAGAACTGTATATGATGCAGCCGGAAGGTTTTGTCGATCCTAAAGATGCTAACAAGGTATTCAAGCTCCAGCGCTCCATCTATGGGCTGGTGCAAGCATCTCGGAGTTGGAACATTCACTTTAATGAGGTGATTAAAGCGTTTGGGTTTGTATAGGTTTATGGAGAACCCTGTATTTACAAGAAAGTGAGGGGGAGCTCTGTAGCATTTCTCATATTATATGTGGATGACATACTAATAATGGGAAATGATATAGAACTCTTGGAAAGTATAAAGGCCTACTTGAACAAGTGTTTTTCAATGAAGGACCTTGGAGAAGCTGCTTACATATTAGGTATTAGGATCTATAGAGATAGATCGAGACGCCTCATAGGTCTTTCACAAAGCACATACCTTGAAAAAGATATTGAAGAAGTTCAATGTGGATCAGTCCAAGAAGGGGTTCTTGCCTGTGTTACAGGGTGTGAGATTGAGTACGACTCAATGCCCGACCACGGCAAAGGATAGAGAAGAGATGAGTGTCATCCCCTATGCTTCAGCCATAGGCTCTATTATGTATGCCATGCTGTGTACCAGACCTGATGTGAACCTTGCCATAAGTTTGGTAGGGAGGTACCAAAGTGATCCCAGAGCGGAACACTAGACAACGGTCAAGAATATCCTGAAGTACCTGAAAAAGACAAAGGACATGTTTCTCGTATATGGAGGTGCCGAAGAGCTCGTCGTAAAGGGTTACGTCGATGCTAGCTTCGACACAGATCCGGACGACTCCAAGTCACAAACTGGATACGTGCATATTTTGAACGGAGGGGCAGTTAGCTGGTGCAGCAGCAAGCAAAGCGTCGTGGCGGCATCTACATGTGAAGCGGAGTACATAGCTGCTTTGGAAGCAGCAAAGGAAGGTGTCTGGATGAAGGAGTTCATCACCGACCTAGGAGTAATTTCCAATGCGTCGAGCCCGATGACTCTATTCTGTGATAACACTGGAGCTATTTCCCTTGCGAAGGAGCCCAGGTTTCACAAGAAGACAAGACACATCAAGCGCCGCTTCAACTCCATCAGTGATTACATTCAGGAGGGAGATATAGATATTTGTAAAGTACATACGGATCTAAATGTCGCAGATCCATTGACTAAACCTCTCTCACGAGCGAAACATGATCAACACCAGAATGCTATGGGTGTTCGATTCATCACAATGTAACTAGATTATTGACTCTAGTGCAAGTGGGAGATTGTTGGAAATATGCCCTAGAGGCAATAATAAAATGGTTATTGTATTTCCTTGTTCCTGATAATTGTCTATTGTTCATGCTATAATTGTGTTAACCGGAAACCATAATGCATGTGTGAATACATAGACCATAATGTGTCCCTAGTGAGCCTCTAGTTGGCTAGCTCGTTGATCAATAGATGGTCACGGTTTCATGACCATGGACATTGGATGTCGTTGATAATGGGATCACGTCATTAGGAGAATGATGTGATGGACAAGACCCAATCCTAAGCATAGCACAAGATCGTGTAGTTCGTCTGCTAAAGCTTTTCCAATGTCAAGTATCGCTTCCTTAGACCATGAGATTGTGCAACTCCCGGATACTGTAGGAATGCTTTGGGTGTGCCAAATGTCACAACGTAACTGGGTGGCTATAAAGGTGCACTACGGATATCTCCAAAAGTGTTTGTTGGGTTGGCACGAATCGAGACTGGGATTTGTCACTCCGTGTGTCAGAGAGGTATCTCTAGGCCCACTCGGTAAGACATCATCATAATGAGATCAATGTGACTAAGGAGTTAGCCATGGGATGATGTATTACGGAACAAGTAAAGAGACTTGCCGGTAACGAGATTGAACAAGGTACAGGGATACCACGATCGAATCTCGGGCAAGTATCATACCGGTAGACAAAGGGAATTGTATACGGGATTAACTGAATCCCCGACATCGTGGTTCATTCAATGACATCATCGTAGAGCATGTAGGAGCCAACATGGGTATCCAGATCCCGCTATTGGTTATTGATAGAGAGGTGTCTCGGTCATGTCTACGTGTCTCTCGAACCCGTAGGGTCTACACACTTAAGGTTCGATGACGCTAAGGTTATATGGAAATAGTGTACGTGGTTACCAAAGGTTGTTTGGAATCCCGGATGAGATCCCGGACGTCACGAGGAGTTCCAGAATGGTCCGGAGGTAAAGATTCATATATAAGAAGTGAGGTTTTGGTCACCGGAAGTGTTTCGGGCGTCACCGGTAGTGTATCGGGACCACCGGAAGGGTTCCGGAGGTCCACTGGGAGGGGCCACGGGCCACGGAAGGTTTCATGGGCCAATAGTGGGAGGGAACCAGCCCCTAGGTGGCTTGGTGCGCCTCCCACCCTAGTCCAAGGCGCAGCAAGGGGTGGAGGGGCAAACCCTAGGCGTGGATGGGCCCAAGGCCCACCCTAGGGCACCGCCCCTCCTCCCACCTTGGCCGCCGGCCCTCCCATCTAGGGTTGCCGTGCCCTCTAGGGTGGGAACCCTAGATGGGGTGCATCCTCCTCCTTCCCCCTATATATGTGGGGTTTTGGAGGGCTGCAACACACGAGTTCCTCTCCTCGTCGCAGCCCTACTCCTCCCTCTCCTCGTTCTCTGTAGTGCTTGGCGAAGCCCTGCAGGAGACCACGTAGCTCCACCGTCACCATGCCGTCGTGCTGCCGGAGCTCTCCCTCAACCTCTCCTCCCTCCTTGCTGGATCAAGGCGTAGGAGACGTCACCAGGCTACACGTGTGTTGAGCGCGGAGGCGCCGTTGTTCGACGCTAAGATCGGAGTCCACCGCGATCTGAATCGCTACGAGTATGACTCCACCAACCGTGTTTTTGTAACGCTTCCGCTTAGCGATCTTCAAAGGTATGAAGATGCAATCTCTTCCCACTCGTTGCTAGTTTCTCCATAGATAGATCTTGGTGAACGCATAGAAATTTTTGATTTACTACTACGTCTCCCAACAAAAGGCACACTAGACTTAGGCCTTCATATCAACAGATCCTCTCCCACCTCCTTGACAGCTTACTCTGATGCAGACTGGGCTGGTTTTCCAGATACTCGTAGGTCCACATCTAGATTTTCTGTTTTTCTTGGTAACAATTTGGTTTCTTGGTCTTCAAAAAGGCAGGTTACGGTCTTCCGTTCGTCTGCTGAAGTTGAGTACCGCGTTGTGGCTCATGCAGTTGCTGAAATGGTTTGGTTGCTCCAGTTGTTGTCAGTGCTGCATCGTCCTATTGAGCAAGCAACCATTGTTTACTGTGATAATATTTCAGCTGTCTACATGTCAGGGAATCCAGTTCAACACCATCGCACCAAGTATATTGAGATCGACATTCATTTTGTTCGCGAGAAAGTGGCTCTCGGTCAAGTTCGCGTTCTCCACGTGCCTTCTTCTGCTCAGTTTGCTGATATCTTTACTAAAGGCCTGGCGACTCCTCCGTTTCAAGACATTCGTTTCAGTCTCAACGTCGTCGAGCCTACCGTTGACACTGCGGGGGGATGTTAGAATACAACTTGTAATAGGATTGAGAGTCCTACTTGGTTTGTAATAGGACTAGGTCGGTGCGGCTAGCTCCTCATATATACCTCTTGTAATCGGCACAATACCATCACCAATTATTGTTCAATACAATTCTATAGAGTTGACAGTCTTGAGAGGACATTAGGATAGGCTGACATAACATTTAGGGATCTGCTTGCTATTATAGAGACATCGGGCTATGGGATTAGTGATCACATGTATTATGCAAAGTTGACATATCTTTATCATGCAAGGATGGACCTTATTAGTTGAGATGACAACGTTGATGAAATATTGGAGTTGTATGAAGGGAAAAAGTCTTTGACCATCACAGTTATGAGAGGGAATAGACAAGATTTATCATTCACATAAATTAACATAAGGGATGGTTCTGAAACATAGGTGCCAATTTCTGGAATTGAAGTTGCAATTTTATTAGAAAAAACAAGGATGACGTCATGCTTACATCACACAATTCTCGAGCGGACGAGGATCCTTGCCGCGCGGCATCCTGCCGTTCGGCCACTGGCACGTGAGCCCATACGGCAACATGGCACACATGTCAGTGGCCGAACGGCAGGCTGCCGCACGTCAGAGGAGCCGGCTCCTTCTTGAGCAAAGGCAGATTCTTGTAATCGAATCCAGCCATATGACCCTCAAGCACAATTACTCATCACTGAATAGAGCTGCAATTTGTAAAAGGAGAAATGGAAAGAAATTGTCATAGTTAACGACGATCAAATGACATTCTCACAAAGTTGTTTGAATGTTGAAGATGATGTTATGGAGGTAAACCATATGAATCTGTGTACCAACAATTAAATACATTCCTTTTAAACAAAAAAATACAATCAATGTATTTCCATTTGTGTACCAACATATAAATACATTCCTTTTAAACAAAAAAATCATTAGGTTTCCATTTTCGCATAAACATTTAAGTACATTCCTTTTAAACAAAAGAAATCAATCAATGTATTTCCATTTGTGTACCAACATTTAAATACATTCATTTTAAACCAAAAAAAATTCAATAGGTTTCCATTTTCACATAAACATTTAAATACATTCCATTTAAACAAACAAAATCAATCAATGTATTTCCATTTGTGCACCAGCATTTAAATACTTTCCTTTTACACAAAAAAATCGATATATTTCTATTTTTGCACCAACATTTAAATACATTCATTAAAAAAAGCAATAAATATATTTCCTTTTTGCACCAACATTTAAATACAATCCTTTTACACAAAAAATTATTCAATGTATTTTTTTGTGCCAACATTTAAATACATTCCTTTTAAACAAAAAAAACAATTAATGTATTTACATTTTTGCACCAACATTTAAATACATTCCTTTTAAACAAAAAATTAATGCATATATTTCCTTTTTTGCAACAACATTTAACTAATAAAAATAAACACAAAATCCATTAATGTATTCTTCTTTTTTGCGCCAACATTTAAATAAACGTATAATTCCCTTTCTTGCACCAAAATTTAAATAATTGTATTTTAAACAAAAATTCAAACAATGTATCTCCTTTTTGGCAACAACCTTAGATTTCACCGTCATCTGAAGTTCGACATTGCAGAATTTGAGCTGAAACGTGCCCACGAACTCTAGTGTTTGTGCACTGCGTTGCCTTGGCCTTACAATGCTCATAGCCAGGAATGCGACATTAGATGTTGGGGAGCCCTGCCTCTATTAAGGGCATCTTCTATGGTGACCGCAATTTCTCTTGGATATTCGTTCATGAACAAAGGAACCAGTCTGTGGATATGGATTTCGGAGCCGGCCATTCAATATTGTCCACGTACATTTCAAGCTGGTTGTCGACTTAGTGGACGAAATTCGAGCAAATGACTGATATTCATCAAAGTTTGGAAAGAAAATAGCAGAAATCATCCATGCATAGCATGCAAGTGCAACAATGTTCCAAATTCAATGTCCAACAAATTTTTAATGGATTGTAACGTCCCACACATACTGCCCCTTCAGCTTCATCCAACAGTGTGTGTACGTAAATGGTCGTTCCTCTATCGAGTGGTACATCACGACGGCTCGTACGGGCTACACAATGTGAATAGCAACATTGAGTAAATGAAAGATTCAATCAACAAGTTAAGAAAGAAGAAGCAAAACTTACGACCTCCTCCTTTGCCGCGTGCAATGGTCACCTTGCCTTCAGCTGAGCAACTATATGACAAAACTTGATGATGATGGTTTGGATGCCATACCATTGATACGATAACAACCTCACATTGCGATCGTGGATGATGTGCATGTCGTACAACGCAATGTGCTTTTGTTCATGAAATGATTCATGCACTTGCTGTCAGAAGGCCCCTTCTCCGTTTCTGCCTACGAAGTCCACGGATATGACCAACCACGCATCGCATAACAACTTATCCTTCATGATCAAGTACTCTGTCATCCTTCTTACTCTGAAAAACGAGAAGGCGTTCGAAAATAAGCTCAACTACATTTGACGGAACAACTGTTGGGCATGGTGGACGCATTGGAGGTCGTCTACAGGATGACGGAGTGTACCTGGGTACAAACAGCTCCAGAGTGGACATCTCCATCGTAAAAGGCGAACGGTCGCATCGGTGCTGGTTGCAAATCTGTGGAATGCATGTGTGGCGATCGGAGAGGTTCATCGATGCCGGCGGAGGTGAAGAGTTTGGATGCAAAGCAAAGCAAGAGGGTAAAGTGGCAGAGTGAAAGAAAATGGCCCCCGAGGGCGGATTTAGTGGGCCCAGTGTGCCGCGGTCCAATGTTGCCGCTGTCCGGACTCCCTCAACTCTCCTCCCCCTCACTTTATCTTTACTTTGTCAAAGAAAGTGGGTCCGGACCATCGAGAGAACTGATACAAACCCGCGTTAGATAGCTTTTACGATCCGGACCATATGATATGGATGTACATGGACTGTTTGAGGGTCTGCGTTACACTAAGTCAGTAATAATAAGAGTACAATTTCAAATGTTCAAGACACTGTCGGCCACTGTGGCAATCGGTTCATCTGTCCATAACTGAGTGACTGACGTAAACCTTTCCCTGAATAATTTAGGTGAACGAGGTGGCACGAGCAAACACCAGTGCGCATCAAACAGTCACTTTTCCTTGAGAAAGATACATGAATGATCTTGAAGCACGCAGGCGAGCCTTGTTAGAGAGACGAGAACATGCAGCCAACAGGACAGCACCGGAGCAAGCTGCTCAGTGTACCTGCCATTTCTTAGAGCATCTCCAGACCCTCGAACCTCGTTTTTCGTCGGTTGAGGCCTTTTTTTGGGCCGGCGAACCCAGGCCGAACCCAGGGCGCTGGGGTTTCTTGGGGGCTCCGGCCGTAACAAATCGGCGTGTGGGACACCACTGTCAGGCGAATCTCTTCCCTTTTTCCTAGCGCCGAGCCACTTTCCCGCTGCCGACACCGGCGACCCTCGCCTGTTCATGGCCCCTGCGTCGCCGCTAGAAGACCCCACTTCGCCCTCCCTCGTCGGATTTCGCTTCCCCGACCCTCGCCCATCCCCTTGCCCAAGCCACGCCGGCCGGGGCGCCGGCGTCTGCTCGCCTGCTCGCCCGTCATGCCGACAAGGTGTTCGACATTTTGCCTGTTCGGCCATGGACTCGGACAACGAGGAGGCATTCGTGGCCCTGTTGGAGGAAGAAGCCGAGGCCGACACCGACGACGAGGAGCACCTCATGATACTGTCCTCGCTGGCCGGCCTGTTCGTCAACAACGACAAGCCCCGACGAGGTGGCTCGAGGCCGGGGCGGCGCAAGAGCAAGCAGAGGCATCGGATGGAGAGGTATTGCATGCTCTACATCGACTACTTCGCCGACTCTTCATTGCACGGTGAGAAAGTATTTCGCCGTCGCTACCAGATGAGCCGGAAGCTCTTCCTCAGGATTGTTAATTCCGTCCAGGAGTTCGACAGCTATTTCGTTTGCAAGAAGGATTGCACCGACACAGTTGGATTCTCCTCGCTTCAGAAATGCACCCAAGCTATGAGGATGCTTGCATACGCAGCTCCCGCGGACATACAAGAAGACTATGGGCGAATGGCCGAGTCCACCAGCATTGAGTGTCTGTACAAGTTCTGCAGAGCAGTGGTGGCGGTGTTTGGACCATAATATTTGCGATCACCCAATGTCGAAGACACTACTCGAATCCCGGCACAGAATGCAGCAAGAAGATTTCCAGGGATGCTTGGAAGCGTCGACTGCATGCATTGGTCATGGAAAAACTGCCCATTTGCTTGGCAGGGGATGTACAAATGCGCCAAAGGTGGTTACAGTGTGGTACTTGAAGCGGTAGCCATACATGACCTATGGATTTGGCACTCCGTCTTTGATATGCCAGGAACTCACAATGATATCAACGTCTTGCAGTGCTCGAATGTCTTCGCCAAGCTTGTTGAAGGTCATGCTCCTCCGGTGAATTTTGAGGTCAATGGACGCCAATACAACAAGGGATACTATCTAGCAGATGGTATCTATCCGAGATGGTCCATATTTGTGAAGACTATCTCAAAACCTGTGGCGTCAAAGAAGGCACACTTTGCTAAGTGTCAGGAGGCTTGCAGGAAAGGTGTCGAGCGAGCATTTGGTGTGCTCCAATCGCGATTTGCTGTTGTCAGGTAACCCGCTATGACCTGGTCCAAAAGGCAGATGTGGGAGATCTTGCACAACATGATCATTGAGAGCGAGCAGGAGGAGTCAGTGTTTGATCCTGAACCATATCACAGGATGGGACCTTTTTCAGTTGTTGATCACCAGGTACCAGCAACATGGACTGACTACCTCAATATGCGCCGGGAGATCTGAGACCCACAAGTGCATCAAGAACTGCAAGACGATCTAGTGGAGCACCTATGGAGGCTTAAGGGCAACGCCTAGCTCGATTTGTTTTAATTTATGTTGGAACTTGCTTCATTGAACTGTTTGATTTTGTATTAATTTCTATGATGAACTTTGGTACGGAACATTCAGATTTTGTTGAATTTATGTTGAAAGAGCGCCGATTTTGTTCATTTTATGTTCAAAAAAGGCCGGTTTTACTGATTTTAAAGCCGAAATAGCACCAAAACGAGCCGAATTTGGACTGATTCTGCGTCGATAATGGGCCGAAAGCGACGGTTGTGGGGCGACCCGAAGGTTCAACTGAGAAAACGAGCCTCCCAAGTCGATTTTATCGTCGGCTCGGTTTCAGACGACGCTATTTCGATTCCTTGAGAGGCCAACGACTGAAGATGCTCTTATGCTGATGATGACGTAGCTAAAAGCCTTTTAGCAGTTCAGTTAGTCTAAACTGGAAGGGAAACATCAGGTACCCCACTACGTAGCTTACTTCCTATCTTCAGCAAACACGGAGCATATGCCGATCTAAGGAGACGCTTAAAAGCAGCTGCCAAAAGTCACCAGTTATGGCAGGGGCCCGGATCCAGCTTCTTTGTTGATCCTGGCGCGCAGACAGATTGTTCCAGCTGCCCGTTTCCCTGCGCGCCATCTTCCGTATTTGTTCTCATCTTCGGAATGAATCAATCGACTGTTGAGCATGTGAGCCTGTCTCTGTTCATTGTGGTTTACGTACAGTAAGTTACAGTTTGCGGAATTACAGATTACGGTGGCGAGTGATCAACTGTCCGGATCGTAAACTCAGATGTAAACGAGATTGCATACGGAGTATGGACCATGAACAGTAAAATCCAAGACATGTGCAGCCATCATGAACAGAAAACCTAGTCATGTGTAGATGTGCTACTTTTTCACACCTTCTCTTCTACTCTACTCCACGAGTCCAGATATCTTAGATGCCATTTTGCGACTGCTCTTGCAAGCGTACGGACGAATTTTGATGCCATTGTGCTCCAATGAGCGAATTCAATCAGGTAAGTTTAATCGTGCTCCGAGATATCTTAGATGTTTGTAGGTCTGTAGCATAAGACTACCCACAGTAAAAATAACATATGTAGTAATATGGATGTTACCTAAAATACTTGATCTGACAATTAATTAATAAGAAGAAAGACAAATTGAGTAACATAATAACTAGTTACTCATATCATGAGTAACATCAAATATAACAAGATAAGATGAGTTTCTAAACCAATAAATGAAGGAATAATTGGTTTCATGTCCCTAGTTGGGTCATACTTAGTTCGTTTATCCCTAGTTTCTGAAAACACGTGTTTCTGCCAAACCATTTTGCTCGTCTTATATTTTTCCCCTTTGAGCATTTGACCATCACTTTAAAAACTTCATAACTAATTTATACTAACTCAGAAAAATACAAATAAGATATTAAAATGTTTAGGAAAACATCATCTATATGTGCATGTCACTTGCATTCATGCCAAAAGTGTTGGAAAGTCCCCATCCATGTCAATATAGGTGATGTTTTTCTTAACCTTTTGATATCTTATTTGCGTTATTTTGAGTTAGTATGGATTATTTATGAAGTTTCAAAATTGACGGTTAAACTATCAAAGGGCAAAAGCATAAGGGGAGGAAAGTGGTTTGGACAGGAACGCGTGTTTTCGAAAACTATGGGTAAACCAGCCGAGTGTGACCCAACTAGGAGCATAAAACCAATTATCCTATAAATAAAAGACTCGATGTTACCATCCCTGTGTTACTACCCACCGCGGAGGTAATAACTTAGACTATTAACATATGCATTTTACTCCTCTATGTTACTTCTCATTATGGGTAGTCTAACACACTAGCATCTTTGTCAAATGTGGAAGGGAAAATGCCTTTTACCAACCACCCTTTTTCTAGGGGATTTTGCCAACAAGAAAAAACCTGATATCCATTCGTGTTAGCGACCATGGGATAGGCGGAGCCCAATGGACTCGGCCCGTTCAAGCAGTACGAGACAAGAAGAAGCCCAGCGACCAAGACCGGGCTCAATAAGCCTGCGACGACTATGTCTCGCATTAAGTGAGACGATAGAATATCTCACTAAAAGAGTCTACAGTAATTGGGACGGCCCATCCGGGTGCAGTTATTTAAAGGAAAATGGAAAAAATGGGGGTATGCACATGATTCAAAACGAGCCCTCTGAATTGGAAGTGCAATTAAGGCCAAGTCCAACACACAATCCCAAACAGACGTCCGTTTGGTCCAGATTTGATCTGTTTGGGATGAAAAAACGGACGCCCATGTCTGGTTTAGGCCGGCCTAGTGTCGAGGTATCCAACGCGCGGCCGCATCCCCAACTTATCCGTGCTGGACGTAATAAAAAACACGAAAAACATGAAAAAAGAGATATTGTAGCGCATCTTCACACACATGTCTATTTCACCGAGCCTCTCTTCGAGACAGTGCCCGGATCGTTACGCCTTTTGTAGTTTAAAACACAAATAATTCAATCAAATAGTCCGCTGTCCTCACGGCCCATGCACAATACTTTGGAAACTATGACGTATTTAATAGAAAATTCAGAAACTATAGGCCCGAATGGAAAGAAATCAGAAATGTGACCCCATCAGCCTCTGGTGGGCCGAAGAGGGGGCCGTCGGCTTGCGGGCGGCCAAAGAGCGCCCGTCGGCCTCCAAGCGGCCGAAGAGGGGCTCGTCGGCTTGCGGGCGGCCGAAGAGCGCTTGTTGGCCTCCGGGCGGCCGAAGAGCCCCTGGATAAGCCCGATTGAGTAGCTCCTTTCTTCCTCCTCTGGTCGCTGCCTCCTCTCTCTCTCTCCATACCAAAGTGAAAACTACGATTAAAAGGATAATAGGACATCTCCACGAAAGGATGGTGGGAGAGAAAGGCAGGAAAGAAGGGCTTGCTCACCCACCTTACTGCGGAGGGGGTTATATAGGTTCAAAAAAGAAGATGGCGGGAAAGAATGGCGGGAGAGAAAGGCGGGAAACAAAATGGCGAGAGAGAATGGCATGAAAGAAAATGACGGGAAAGAAGGGACGGAAAGAAAATGGCGGGAAAAGAAAATGACGGGAAAGAAGGGCGAGATAATACGATCATTGCGGCAGATGGCTGAAAACAATAGCAAGCTCCCGATCACACTTTTTGAAGGTTATGAGCACCAAATTGTTGACTTCAATAGACGATGTCCAAAGAAAATTACCGAAACCTTTCTTCTTGAACATCATTCTACCACCCAAGCAATAAAATAGGAACAAGAAATGCTCACAGATATATCATCATCTTCAGAATCCAAAGTAATTTCAAGAGTTAAAGAACCGGTCCTAAGAATTGACAAAAAAATCCTTCAAACTCCTCACAACCATGCTCGAAATAACCTGACAAAAAACATAGTTATATGATGTTCAACTTACAAATTTGAAAGTATACTAGAGCAAAGAACAAATAAATAAACAGTGGCCAAAAACAAAGCTCACCATATGTTGAGAAATAACATTCATGGAACCAACCGTATGAAAAAAGGAGTACACAATATGTAGTTGTCATCAAAGAGCTGTCGCGACATGAAATACATTTGATGATAATTTAGACTGACACCACGACTATAAAAACAACTGTCAACAAGTTCCCTCTGAGTTTCACTCAAATCCTCAAGAGCTACAAAAAAACAATTTCACAAATTGAGTAGAACAACAAAACGTATAAGCTAAAACAAAACTTAAAATCACTCAAAAAACTTACCAACACAGGGTAAAGGGAACAACATAACACCATCCGATGAAAATCAACACCAATCATAGTTCCATAGTGCTCAAGCCTAACACTCATCATGTCACGATGACGAAGACCATAATCATTCACAAGTTCCTCCCAGGAAAGACCATGGAATTTACCGCTCACCCGACCATGTCTAAACAGAACACCATATAAGTTACCCTCACTGTTGTGAAGAGCAAGATCAATATCTGTATCACCCATCCGAATAGCTAAAGCTCTGCACTCCTCAATGTTCCGAGCAAGATGTGATCTAACACTCCACGGAACATACTACAACAAGAATAGAAGCAAACATTGTAATCATATAAACAAAGGCATTAGAATACATTCCAACCAAAACAACATCAACCATATGCCACAATAAGATAAACAAGATATATCTTCCAGCACCACAGTGAAGATAGACGCAGAAGAATCAAAGGAAGAACAAGGGCCACCCGGAGCTCGACAAAAGGGGCAAGCCATTACCTGCAAAGAGACGATGACCAATAAGAACTGAATCCACAACCGAGTTGAAAGTTGACATTTGGTGGTGTTGAAAGCAAAAAAAAATCGTAGGCCGGTGGAGAATGCTATGATCTATTGTTTATGCGGGTTGGATAGGAAAATGGGTGGACGAGGGAAGAGATCGGCGCGAGGGTGGAAGCACCAGAGAGCAACGGGAGAGAGAGGAGGAGCTAGCGAGCTGAGGAGGAAGAAAGGAGTGGCTCGGCCTTATCCAGGGACACTTCGCCCCCTTGGAGGCCGACCAGGGCTCTTCGGCCGCCTCGAGGCCGACCAGGGTTCTTCGCCCCCCTGGAGGCCGACCAGGGCTCTTCGGCCACCTAGAGGCCGACGGGCCACTCTTCGGTCCATCGCAGGCCGACGAGTCCCTTTTCGGTCCATTGCAGGCCAACGGGCCCCTCTTCGGCCAGCCAGAGGCCAGTGGGTCACTCTTCGGCCAGTCAGAGGCCAACGGGGTCACATTTCTGAATTTTTTGCGTTCAGGCCTATAGTTTCTGAATTTGCTATAATATACGTCATAGTTTTGGAAAAAAAATTGCCGAGATCATTACGCCTTTTGTAGTTTAAAACACAAATAATTCAATTAAATAGTCCGCCGTCCTCATGGCCCATGCACAATACTTAAAATGTGAAATTTAAAAAAAACATAAAATCGATAATATGGTCGCCCTGCGCGCCATAGAAGCCGTCGACGTCCCCGTCGATGTTGTCGCAACTGCCGTCTTCAGGCGCCACCATCCTCATCATCGCTCGTCAAGTCGATGTAGGGTGAGGGCGTCTAGATGTGAGGCAGCGGCCCCCATAATGGGTCGGGCGCGGGTTGTGCAAGAGGTGGGGGAGGTTATGCTAGGGGTGGTGACCACGACGCCCATCCACACTCCTCCGTGTGCTCCTCCTTCACCTCTTGCATGACGTCCAGCTGCGACACGTACATCTCTAGAGTTTGACATATCGAGCATCTCATACAGGCCCTCCCACTCCTCCTCCTGTTGGCGCCTATATTCCCTCTCGAAGTCCTCCATGAGGCCTGCAGGAGCCGCTCCTCTTCCTCGGCCATCATGGCGGGAGGTTGCGGGGGTGGCGACAATGGGGAGGGTGACAACGTCCAGCCACGCACCCGCGTGCGTCCGTGCACTCTTGGCGGGCTCGGTGCGCACACACGAGGCTCACGCGACACACTCTGGGACACACAAGGCGGGCTAAGACCACAGTCGGCAAAAAAAGTTTGCCTACGCATGTCGTGCTCGTCCTCGAACCATATGTCCTACCATGGCGAGTCCATGCCATACTTGCGATCGGCAAGGAGCTTGCACGGAATCTTGGCGCGACGACGGGTGATCTCTTGGAGGCACGCACGACCGGTCGTCGGGATGGGGGAATTGGCACCCGATCCAAGATCAGATGCCACCCATTGGGGAGGTGGGCATCTGACCATGACAGCAGGGTGCCGATCTCCCAGTACCGGTGACACACCTCGACCTGGACGTAGGGCCAGAAGCATGGCACGACCATCGGAGGGGAGATGAAGAAGGACGTCGGGGAGGTGGAGACGCTGGCCGCGCTTCGAGACAAGTCGAACGACGACCCCGCCTCGCGGACGTGCTTGTACTTCTTGCCGGGGTGCTACTTCTAGACCTCCCTGGCTAGCGGGGAGCAAGGTGGACGGTGGCTAGGGTTTTGGTGTCTGCCATGAAGGGGGCAGTGGTGGGGAAGTGGATGGGGGGACGGGGAAGGGGAAGTGGCAGTGGAAGTCCATGACTTCCCCATAAAAAAGGACGTAGCCGGTGGCCGTCTCGATGGCTGACTTGCAGGCCCAACCACCCGTGCGCATTGACTAGGGTCGGCGGGAGGTGGTTGGACGGCCAACATGCGGGCCTAAGGCGGACGTGGAGAGGTCGTGTGTCCGTTCGTTCGTTGTCCGTGCGGCCACAAAGCTCGTTCAACTATGCACCTGGAATGGGCCGAGCCGAACAATAAACAAACACAATTTAAGGATGGGGTTACGCATTGGGCTAGCTATTATGTTCGTTTAAGCCAAAACGGACGCATCCGAACCATTTGGGGGTGTGCGTTGAAGTTGGCCTAACCACTAGGCTTGGCTCGCATTTGTGATGGCCATTAGGGTGATAGTTCTTAAGTCGAAACAAGCAGAGTTTTCCATTGTTTCTTCTCCGATTTTTCATTTTTTCTTATTTTTTCTGCGTTTTCTCTCTCTTTTCATTGATTTTTTTCCTTTTCTTTCCTTTTTATTTTTTCTTTGGTTTTTCTTTATATATATTTTTCTTCTCTATTTTTCATACTTTTTTGCATTTTTTTTGTTTTCATTTTTGGTTTATTTTATTTCTTTTGGGGTTTTGTTTTTGCGTTCTTTGAAAAAATATTCTATATTTTTTCGTATATGTCAACAACATATCTCTAATACACGTCTACATTCCTACGATACAAATTTAATATTTTAAATACATGGTCAATATTGTTTCTATACATAATTAGCATTTTTCAATAGGTTGATGAACATTGTTGGAGTACTGGTTTCAACCTTTTTTCAAATGCTTGAATAATATTTTTATATACATGATTAAAAAATCATCATTTTTAAATACCATGTCAAATTTTTTATATTAAATTTGATATTTTTAAATGCTTGATTAACATTTTTCAAATACTAGTTCAATATTTTTTTCAAATGCGTTCAATAGTTTTATAAATATAATAAAAAAGTTCATCATTTCTTTAATACATGGTCAACATTATTTCTATACACATTTTTTTCAAATGTTTTTATAGAGTAATTTTCGTAATATATATATTTAGAATTATTTAAAGTATAATTAGGTCAACAATAACGAATAAAAGAAAAAGGAAAAAATAGAAAAAAGAACAAAAAAAGGAGGCTGGAGCTTCCTGTGCGGCTGGGCCTACCCATGTGGAGCTCGCCCGACGGGAAAACCCGATTTGACGCACTTGCCTCAAATAGTCGGGGTCCGCACACCCCACCCCGAAGACTTGGGCTGGCCCAGTTTTGGTCGCACCGGTTTTGGGAACCTTACAGGAGGTTCCTGAACCAGTTTTTATGGTTTTTTTTTGCTGTTTTCGTTTTTTTTCGTTTTTCTTTTCTGTTTATTTTCCATTTCAGCTTCTGTGTTTTTTTTTTCGTTTTTGATCTGCTTTTGCTTTTTTTTCGTTTTTCAAAATGTTCTCAGTTTTCAAAAAATGTTCTTGATTTAAAAAAAACTGAATTTTAAAAAATTGTCTTCAAATTCCAAAAATGTTTTTACTTTTTTTAAAAATGTTCTGGATTTTTAAAATAAAATATATATATTGAAAACATGTTTTGGATTTTCAAAAAGTATTATTGATTTTCAGCAAATTTTCTTCAAATTAGGAAAATGTTTCTTCCTTTTAAAAAAAATGTTCTGGATTTTCAAAAATGTTTGGGATTTTCAGAAAATGTTCATAAAATTCAAAAAACGATTTTCGCTTTTAGAAAAATGTTCTAGATTTTTATAAAATGGTCGGGATTTTTGCAAAATGTTTTACCAAAAATGTTCTTGTTGATCCAAAAAGGTTTGTGTTATGAAAACAATGTTCGTGTTTATGAATTTGTTCAGGATTTTTCAAAATTATTCTCATTTTCAAATTTTGTTCACAAGATTCAAAAACTGTTCATGCTTTAAAAAATTGTTTGTGCTTCCAAATTTGTTCGGGTTTTTTGAAAATTGTTCTTCGTTTCAAAATTTTGTTCTAAAGATTCAAAAAATGTTCATGCTTTAAGAAATTGTTCGTGGTTCCAAATTTGTTCAGGATTTTTCAAAATTATTCTTGGTTTAAAAACTTGTTCTCAAGATTCATAAAATGTCCGTCCTTTAAAATAGTGTTCGCGTTTTAAAATATGTTCGCTGTTTTAAAAAATGTTCCAGTTTTCAGAAAAATGATTGAGAAATTCAACGTTTGTTCGTTTTGAAAATAGAGAAATGAAAAATAAAAACGGGAAGAAAAAACGACCCAAAAAAGAAAATAAAAATAAATAAGCAGAAAAGGAAAAAAACAGAAACAAAAAGAAAAAATTGCCGCGCGCCTGCTGGGCCAGCCCTGTCGGGGCTCGGCCTGTGCGAAGCCGCGATTGGTTGCCGCAGAGAGCGGCGCATAGGACTTCTCCCCCCGACGTGAGGCTGCCTTTGTCTTTCAACGAGACATAAGTAGGGGCGCCCCAATAAGCCGATATCCACGTTGAACCAGCAGGAGACAAGAAGAAGCCCAGCGGCTGAGACTGGGCTCAATAAGCCTCGTAATCATAGCAGCGGCCTTCGAGGTTTCAAACTCTCCAGGTCCAACTCATGTGCTAGGGTTCACCTAAACAAACTGATGTGCTAGGGTGTCTAGACAGACATCACAATGTATAAACAACTGCCAATAGAGAAAGTTCTAACTTCAAAAGATTCAATAGAGAAATTTCTACAAACATTTTTTGATACTCCATTTTTTGAAACACAAGCATTTTTGAAAACACGAGGAAAAATTTGGGAACACACGAATTTTTTGAATTCCACAAACATTTATTGAAATTCTCAAATATTTTATAAAAAACGCATTTTTTGTGAACAAATTTTAATAATGTGTTCGTTTTTAAATTCTGAACAAATTATGGAAAGTGCAGAGTTTTTTGCATTCTGATCAATCTATGAATAAACAAGAATAATTTATATTTCTAAACAATATTTGAAAAATTAAACAAGTTTTCAATGTACGGGAAATTGTTGAGAACACAAGAATTTTCTGAAACATGGAAAAAATTTAGAGCAAGAACATTTTTTAAAATTTCTAATATTTTTAAAAAAATGCAATTTTGTTTGTAAAAACGGAAATACGCTTAGAAAGGAAAAAAAAGAAGCAAAAAGGAAAAAAGAAAAACAATTAAATAAAAGGAAACAAAAGAACAAATAAATTCAAAAAAAATGTGTGCTAGAATGGGCTGGCCCATTTCTTGCGCTGTGAGGGTTCGCGTGTGCGTGTGCTCGATATTTTAATGCAGAGAGCGTTAAATAGGGTTTTCCGGGAGAGGGGCTTGAGAGCTCATGTTCGACGTCTTAATCGGCAAAGTTGCCCAACTGACGCTCATGGATGTCCTTGTGTGGACCGACCAAACACGCGGATTGTTGGGTCGCTCTTTTAGTTGTACAAGTTGATTCTAAATAGAAGGTTGGACATGTTGATTGGTTCACCATTTGGCTTTTTAAGATTTGACCCTTGACTTCTTGAGAAAAGTTCATGAATTAGATGACTTTAGGTGGCCTAATGGTTATGCCATCCTATGAGCATAGTAAGTCCCATCACATATCCCCATGAGGTGACGACCGAAACCAATGGACATGAGAGAAGGCGTAGCTGCATGTGTCGGGACCCCGATCCTAAGCCATACAAGTCTAGCATGCAACACATCATATCACTTTGTGGCCTTACGCACGGTAATTCCTACGACTGCCACTTTACCTTGTCCGGGACCGTTTGCGTCTTTTGGCTCACGTATATGAATATGTCGCTAGCAATTATATGTCAAAGAACCCGGATCGACATGACTAGTTATAGACCCAAGTGGCATAACTGTACAGGGATAGGCATACATAACCCAGCAGTGCAGGTGTCGGTTATCAACGTGTGTAGACGAGTCTTAGCAAACTACATGGACTCCATTACACCGCGTGACATTTGCCCGAAGGGACAGACACGACAACAAAGAAGAATACATGTTGGTCAATCAACGTGTCCGGAGCAGTAGCAAGCTACCAGGACTCAACGGAAGCACAAAGAGGCATTTCCTCGTAAAGAAGGCTACCATAGGTATACGACTAGGAGTCGAATCCCACACATACCAATGCATTTCAAGCATACACGCATTATGCACGATATGCGTAGATACAACATGGCATCACAACATAACTCTATGACTCAAGTATTCATTAAGGACTCATAAGAGCCAACATAGTATGATATTACAAGCAGGGGTCACATGGACCAACACTCAAGTCATACAATCAACAAGCGGAAGCAAAACATGTCTGGGTATAAACATCTACTAAAAGTGGCTGGAGGAGTCTGAAAAGCTACAACGACCCTATCAAAGGAACCAGACCTCTGTCTGGGATTCCCAAGCTAATCCGGTCAACATCAAACTTCACGCGTAAGAATCATTAATGAGACTGATGTCTCCTCTCCAAAAACATAAATTAAGCAACCGTGAGTACAAAGGTACCCAGCAAGACTTACATCAGAACTATCTACATATGCATCAGTATCAATGAAGGGGGTTGAGGAGTTTATTGCAGCAAGCCAACTTTGACTCTTGGCTAACCTCTACTACGACTACAAGTACTTTCTTTGAGGTGGAATAGAGCACACGAGTTCACATATTCACCATATCAATACACCACTATGGATCCACTCTCGTCTCCCTACGAGAAGGTCACCCATAGCACTAACACTTATCTTGCATATTTTAGAGTATTCATTTCACTTGTCTATGTACCACATAAGCAAGTCAAGTAGTCCATATCCGAGGACGCGGCTATTCGAACAGATTTATAAACCCTGCAGGGGTATGCTTCTTCACACACGCTCCCGCCACTTATCACCATGTGCACGTAAAAAGGCACCTTGGCAACCTTCAAGCGGAAGCCCAGCGATGGAGTTGGCCACGACCGTTAACCACACAAGACCCTAGTCCAGGTTTATCGCCTATTTGAGACTGAACCTGCAAGGAAATCCACCCGGAGTTTCCATTACGGCCCCAAATGATGTGTACAGGGTTCCCAAGCCCACCTCGACGGATGGTTCTACGCTTGGTACACCCGACCACTGGTGCATCTACCGCGCCATAGCCTACCCCTCCAGTCAGCCCTATGCACTTCTGCCAGCACATCATACAAATACCAGAAACTAGTTGCAACTCTTGGACAGAGATCAAGGCGATTAATAAGCCGAGAGGGTCAATTAAGGATCCCAATGCGCGGTAGTATCTTGTCTTGGATAACATACACATAACTCAGTTCCTAACGACGGTCCCAATGAGACAACCCGCCATGTACTCCTACATGGCCTCTCATCGCTACCTGTACCAAATCGTGTTCACACACTTAGCTCTCACACAGCAGGACATGAACACATCCATCCGATTCATCGCCCAGGTGGATCGGACCCGACGTGACTCTAAGCATAGCAGGCACAATAAGCAAGCATGGATGACTAAGCACAACAAGTCTCAAGCAGTTGCTACTCATGCTAAGTGGTTTCAACTATTTACTATGGCAAAGACAAATCATGCAAAGGAATGGGTTCAACTACTGAGAACATGTAACAGTTGAATCACGATTGTCGTAATGCAATAAAAGAAAGCAGGAGCGAAAGAGTAGGATATTATCGAGATGCTCAAGGAGGGGTTGCTTGCTTGACAGATCCGAAGATAATAGTGAGTCTTCATCGGTGACAATGGTCACATCGTCCAAACCATCGTCTACCAAGAAGGGAAAACCCGACAAACAAAAGAGGAAACACGTTCAATGTGATGCAACAAACATGATGTATGACATGGCATATTAAGGTATTGAATTGACCTAGTACAATAGATAGTCATATTAATTGAAGTGGAATTCAAATATATATACTAAATTCCAACTCCAACACTATTTATTAAATTGTCCTAATCACCATTTATCCTAGTTGATGATGCTAACTTTCTCAAACATGCCTTAACATGGCATAAACAGATTCTTCATATTTTTCTGATCATTTTCATATATAAGTTATTTTCATTGGAATTACGGTTCAATTACTATGATTTTTCAAAGTTTTGAACTTTTTCTGGAATTAATAAATCATTTCTGCTTTTAATTTAATTCATAAAGTTATTACCGTGTCAGCACTGCGTCATCAAGGCGTCAGCGGGTCAACTAGGTCAAACGTGACGTACGGGTCCCACATGTCATCGACTCAATGTTAATGAGAGGGTTAAAAATAACTTAATAAAATTAACCAGGGTTATTTTAGCTAGTGGGTCCCAACGTCAATGTCTAATCTGATTAGTTAATGGTGTCATTAGTCGCTAATGGTGAAAGCACATTTGCTCCTTGGTGGTTTTGGTAATTAATAACAACATATATGTCATTGAACTAATGTTTCCACTAAGCATGTTTTGGGAAAAGTTCAATGATGGGGTTGGCAAAAGGATTGTGGAATACCCCAAGATGCAAGGAAAGAGATTGACAAAGCTTCAAGCAAGAGGACTCTACATTTTACTTTGTGAGAAATCACTTTGAGTCCATAGGAAAGCGAATACTATCAAAAGGGGGTAAGGTACTGTTGGTGAACAAAATGTTCATACGTGCACAAGTGATAGTCACCACATACACCCACAAGCTCTTCCACAAAAGTATTTCCAAGCCAAATATCCAAAATTGGTGCAACCAACACTTTCCACTTGGTGCCACCGATTCTCGGCCTCACACAGACTCAGCCAAACCCTAGCCATTTGGTGCAACCGATTCTGCTTCGGTGCCATCGAGTTTGGGTTGCCAACTTCCTGTTACGCAAATTCACAAAATTGGTACCATTGAGCTTGTTTAATCGGTGTCACCGAGTATGGAAATCTGACCGTTGTTCACCTTATCGTTGCAACCGAGTTTTATGTATCGGTCTCACCAAGATTCAAAAGTTGCTACCATTGAGGCAAGTCGGTACCACCGAGATTAACACATCGGTGTCACCGAGTCTGGCTTATTAGGTGTAACGGTTGGATTTTTGGAGATGCCTATATATACTCCTCCACCACCACTTACTCGAAAGAGAAGCACTCAGAACAGATCCCCACTCATACCAACTGATTTTCTGAGAGAGAGCCACCTACTCATGTGTTGAGATCATGCCATTCCATTCCAACCATATAAATCTTGATCTCTAGCCTCCCCAAGTTGCTTTCCACCCAATCAATCTCTTCCACCAAAGCCAAATCTGTGAAGCACAAGAGCAAGGAGTTCATCGACATTATCGAGCCTATTATCTTTTGGAGGGTGGTGCCTCCTAGATTGGTTAGGTGTCGCTTGGGAGCCTCCTACTTCGTGTTGTGGAGTGAACCAACAAGTTTTTAAGGGCAAGGAGATTGCCTACTTCGTGAAGATCTGCCCCGAGTTAGGCTAGTCCTCCGTGGACGTAGGCCATCATGGTATAGTCAAGGTTGCTTCTTCGTGGAACCCTCCGTGGGTAGAGCCCTCCGTGGACTCTCGCGACCATTACCCTCTGATACATATCCAACGTATCCATAATTTATTAAGTATTCATGACATGTTTACAATAATTCTATATGATTTTGGTATGATTTTATTAGAAGTAACCCGGACTGACGTTGTTTTTAGCAGAACTATCATGGTGTCGTTTTTGTGTAGAAATAAAAGTTCTCGGAATGGGATGAAATTTTAGTATGATTTTTTGGGGACCAAAAGAGACCCCAAAGCATTGGAGTTGGGCCAGAAGATCCATGAGGAGGTCACAAGCCTGCCAGGCACGACCACCCCCTGGCCACGCCAAGCAGGCTTGTCACCACCTCGTGACACCCCTGGATGTGAGATCGGCGCCAAAAATTCCTATAAATATAGACACCTACAAAAAGAAACCTAGATCAGGAGTTCCGCCGCTGCAAGCCTCCAGAGCCACGAAAAACCAATCGGGAGCCCGTTTTGGTACCCTACCGGAGGGGGAAACCATCACCGGAGGCCATCTTCATCATCCCGGTGCTCTCCATGATGAGGAGGGAGTAGTTCACCCTTGGGGCTGAGGGTATGTACTAGTAGCTATGTGTTTGATCTATCTCTCTCTTGTGTTCTTGAGATGACACGATCTTGATGTACCGCGAGCTTTATTGATATAGATGAATCATATGGAGTTTTCCCCTCTCTATCTTGTTGCGATGAATTGAGTTTTCCCTTTGAAGTTTTCTTATCGGATTGAGTCTTTAAGGATTTGAGAACACATGATGTATGTCTTGTAATGGGATATCCGTGGTGACAATGGGATGTTCTAGTGATCCACTTGATGTATGTTTTGGTGATCAACTTGCGGGTTCCGTGACCTTGGGAATCTATGCATCAGGGTTGACACACGTTTTTGTCTTGATTTTCCGGTAGAAACTTTGGGGCACTCTTTGAAGTTCTTTATGTTGGATTGAACTTGATGAATATGAAATTATGTGATGCGTATCGTATAATCAAGCCCATGGGTACTTGTGGTGACATTGGAGTATCTAGGTGACATTAGAGTTTTGGTTGATGTGTGTCTTAAGGTGTTATTTTAGTATGAACTCTAGGGTTGTTTGTGACACTTATAGGGATAGCTCATAAGATTGACAGTTAAAGATAACTTTGAGGTTTGTTTCGTACCCTACAATAATTTATTCAATATTTCTTTGCTATTTGTGACTTTTGAGTGAACTCTTTGTCGTACAAGAGGTACTTACATATGATTCAACTATGTCAATATTGTTGAGAGAAATTGCACTAGTGAAAGTATGGACCCTAGGCCTTGTTTCCAACCATTTATACAACGTTTTGCTCACTGTTTACTATTTGTTACCTTGTTGTTTTTATATTTTCATATTACAAAAATCTATATCTACCACCCATATTGCACTTGTATCACCATCTCTTCGCCGAACTAGTGCACCTATACAATTTACCATTGTATTGGGTGTGTTGGGGACACAAGAGACTCTTTGTTATTTGATTGCAAGGTTGTTTGAGAGAGACCATATTCATCCTACACCTCCCACGGATTGATAAACCTTAGGTCATCCACTTGAGGGAAAATTGCCATTGTCCTACAAAACTCTGCGCTTGGACGCCCAACACGAGTCTACAAGAGGAAGGTTGCGTAGCAGACATCAAGCTCTTTTCTGGCGCCGTTGCCTGGGAGGTGAGTGCTTGAAGGTATATCTTTAGATCTTGAAATCAAATATTTTAGTTTCTAGTTTTCATTAGTTTGGTTTTAGAAAAGAAAACTACAAAAAATGGAATTGAGGTTGCCTCATATGCTTCATCTTTTTAATGTCTTTCGTGAAAATGATGGAAAGTAAGATTGTGCTCAAGTGCTAGAAGAAGAAGTTATTAAAACGTTTGGCACTAAATACTTTAATGATGAGCATGATTTCAATATTGTTAGTATGAATTCTCTGAATATTCATGATGCTAATGATATGCAAAGCCACAAACTCGGGGATGCTATGTTTGATGAAGAAGATATTTTTAGTCCCCCAACTTTTGATGAGCAAAACTATTATGATTATGACATTCCTCCTATATATGATGATTATTGTGATGACACGTATGCTATAAAGAGTAATGACAACCATGAAGCTTGTCATCATGATTTTAATATTGAATGTGGGTATGTCAATCAGGTGTCTCATGATAGTTATTTTGTTGAGTTTGCTACCACTATTATGAATGAGAATAAATTTTCTTGTGTGGAGAGTAGTAAAATTTCTATGCTTGCAGATCATGAAAAGGATGCTTTATGTGCTGGTTATATTTTTTAATTCCTTCATGATGCTACTAAACATTATTATGAGGGAGGAGCATATGCTTGTAGAAATTTCAATAATATCAAATTTCCTCTCTATGCATTGAAAGTTTCAAAGTCATGCTTGTTTTGCCTTCCTATGCTAGTTGATTCTTGCTCCCATAAATTGTTTTATCAAAAAATACCTATTCATAGGAAGTGGGTTAGACTTAAATGTGCTTGTAATGAGATTCATGATGCTCTTTTGCATGTTCCAATTATTATTCCTATACGAGCATCATTGAAATCATCATGCCTAGCTAAAAGGCATTAAAGAAAAGCGCTTGTTGCGAGACAACCCAACACTTTTACATTTTTTTTATGTGTTAAAATGATTAATATACTGTATTAATCATGTTTTTTGTCTTTTATTTCAATAAAGTGCCAAGTAAAGCCTTTGGGATAGTGTGAATACTTGCTTGTTTGATTCTGTGCAAAAACAGAAAGTTTTGCGTCCAGTATATGAATTATATGGTTTTAGTGGAGATTAAAACAATTATGGAATTTTTTAAAAATATTTATATTAAAATTACTTGAGTTTTACTAATTTTTCAGAATTTTTAGAGTCAGGGACATATGGTGTTCAATCAGATCTTTACGGACTGTTATGCTTTTGACAGATTCTGTTTTGCATGCATAGTTTGGTTGTTTCAAGTGTTCCTATAGATTATATTGAGTAATATAAAAAAAATTAATGATGGAATACAGTAGGTATCATGTGGGAATAATTATGAATCTTGTCTTGACAGTACCTAAGTGAATGATGTATCTTTATTACACTAACCCTTCTCACAAAGTTCCGTTCAGTTTTGTGTGATTGAAGTTTTCAAGTTTTGGGTGAGACACTGATATGAGGAGAATAAGGAGTGACAAGAACCTAAGCTTGGGGATTCCCAAGGCACCCCCAAGTTAATATTCAAGGAAGACTCAAGTGTCTATGCTTGGGGATGCCCCGGAAGGCATCCCCTCTTTCGTCTTCAACACTATCGGTATATCTTACTTGGAGCTATATTTTTATTCGTCACATAATATGAGTTTTGCTTGGAGCGTCATTTTATTTTGTTATTCTATGTTAGGTGTTATTTATAATCTTGTTTTTCAATAAAAAGTTCCAAGAATTGCCTTAGGATGCTTGCATTGCATGTTTTGATATGTGCTGGGTAAAAAATAAACTTATTCTGTAATGTTTGAATTTTCATATTTTACTAGAAAGCGAAAAGTTTATGAAATTTTTACACAGTATTTTAATAAAAATTATTTAGCATTTACTAAATTTTCATAATTATTTGAGTTACATAAGTACAATGTTTTCATAAATTGCTACAGATTGTTCTGTTTGGACAGATTGTTGTCATAGTTTTGTTATCTACTTATCCTATAGTTTTCATAGCCTATATTGGTAGATATAAATTGTGGAAATGATAGTAAACATTATATAATGTTTGAAAATTATTGTACAACTTGTCTTGGCAGTACATGAAGTGTTGATTTGTTCTTATATGTACTAACCTATCTCACGAGTTCCTTTTTGAGTTTTGTGTGGATGAAGTTTTTGAGAATAGGTGAAACCATGATATGAGAAGACTTAACGAGATGCAAAAGCTCAAGCTTGGGGATGACCAAGGCACCCCAAGTAAATATTTCAAGTCTCAAGAATCTAAGCTTGGGGATGCTACGCATCCCACCTCTCTTCGTCAACTATCGGTTAGCCTATGTTGAGCCTAAATTTTTATTCGTTCACATGATGTGTGCTATTCTTGGAGTGCTATTTTTATTTTTCTTGCTCTTTAAATAAAATACTCAGATCTGAAAATCTTTATTGATAGAGAGAAATTCCTCACATATCTACTCAATTGTTTGACTACTCATTGATCTTCACTTATATGTTTTGGAGTAGTTTTGTCATTTACTCTCATGCTTCACTTATATCCTATGAGTAAATGGTTGAATGAATTGAATATCATAAATCTGAAATTATATATGTTTTATATGCTTATCCCATGGGTATTAATGACTTCATATATAAGAATTATAGGTGGTAAAATTTATTGAAAGTTAGCAAACACCGCATTAGTCACTTGAACCATTCACAAAAGAATATTGAAGGAAGAGAGATTTCACATATAAATATACTATCTTGGACATCTTCTATGATTGTGAATACCCATTAATTATTTTCAAACTGGAGCAAATTAGTTGAAGTTGGACAAGGAAGACAACGTAATGAGTTATGCTTGGGTATATTTGTATAGAAGTTATATTGTTATGGATCCTCCAACATGTGGTGCTTGCTTCCACCTAATACTAGCCAAAACTTCTGCACCAAGTAGAAATACTACTTGTGCATCCAAACACCCTTAAACCCAAAGTTGTTCCATTTGAGTCCACCATACCTACCTATATGCGGTATTTACCTGCCGTTCCAAGTAAATTTGCATGTGCCAAACTCTAAACCTTCAAATAATATTCTGTTTTGTATGCCCGAATCGCTCACATAATGACCAGGGGCTGTCAGTATCTTCCATGCTAGGTGGGTTATTCTCATGATATGTGTTGATTCACTATCATTCACGAGAAAGTGGCTGGTAATAGGGATTCCCAGTCCCAAAATCAAAGAAAAAATGCAAATAATTAAACAAAACTCCCCCAGGAATGTTGTTGGTATGGACGGTACCCGTGGATTCGGCTTGCCGTGGAGTGTGATTTATTGGTGGAGGGGGAGTAGAAACTTTACCATTATGTTTGGGAACCGCCTATAATGTATCTAGCATGGAAGATACAGTGATCTCTCGGTTACTATGTTGAAAATGAAAGCATACCGCCCAAAATTATTATTCATCTCTGTTTTAAAAGCTCGAGCTCTAGCACCTTTGCAAATCAATGATTCCCTCTGCGAAGGGCCTATCTTTCACTTTCTAGTACTTAACTTTATGCAAGAGTCATGGTGATCTTCACCACTTCCTATATTTCGCCTTTTTCTCTAGGCAAGCGTCATGTGTTGGGGAAAGATCCAAGCATATATGGACATTCAAATATATTTGATCATGAATTATTATTGTTGACAATTATCTATATGATAAATAAGTTGGGAGGCAAAACTTTAAGCCCCTATCTTCCTCTGTGTTCGACGGATGCCATTTGCTCTAAAAATATGCTTTGAGAGTTAGCAATCATGGAAGACTACATGATAGTTGAGTATGTGGAATTTGCTAAATCAAATCTCTTACATAGACCCTTCCTGAAAATAAGATGAATTGCAATTGTTTGGTGACTAAAAGCATAGTTTGTTAGTCGATACTTTAACATGTGGATAGCTTGTTATTTCATCATGAGAAGTTTTATGAGATGAGCTACTGTTTATGATATATAATGATGCTAGAAAAAGTGTTTGGAACTATCATTGATCAAATTTATGCACTATGCTAGCATTCACACTTCATAAATTATTTATTTTATCATTTACCTACTCGAGGACGAGCAAGAATTAAGCTTGGGGATGATGATACGTATCCAATGTATCTATAATTTATGAAGTATTCATGCCATGTTTACAATAATTCTATATGAATTTGGTATGATTTTATTAGAACTAACCCGGACTGATGCTGTTTTCAGTAGAACTAACATGGTGTCATGTTTTGTGTAGAAATAAAAATTTCGAAATGGGCTAAAAATTTAGTATGATTTTTTGGACCAAAAGAGACCCCCAAAGCATTGGAGTTGAGCCAGAAGAGCCACGAGGAGGTCACAAGCCTGTCAGGCGTGGCCACCCCCCTAGCCGCGCCTAGTAGGCTTGGCACCACCTCGTGACACCCCTTGATGTGAGATCAACGCCAAAAATTCCTATAAATATAGAAACCTCCGAAAATAAACCTAGATTGGGAGTTTCGCCGCCGTAAGCCTCCAGAGCCACAAAAAACCAATCGGGAGCCCGTTCCGACACTCTGTCGGAGGGAGAAACCATCACCTGAGGCCATATTCATCATCCTGGCGATCTCCATGAGGAGGAGGGAGTAGTTCACCCTCGGGGTTTAGGGTATGGACCATTAGCTATGTGTTTGATCTCTCTCTCTCTCTCTCTCTCGTGTTCTTGAGATGACACAATCTTGATGTACCACAAGCTTTATTGATATAGATGAATCATATGGAGTTTTCCCCTCTCTATCTTGTTGTGATGAATTGAGTTTTCCCTTTGAAGTTTTCTTATTGGATTGAGTATTTAAGGATTTGAGAACACTTGATGTATGTCTTGCAATGGGATATCCATGGTGACAATGGGATGTTCTATTGATACACTTGATGTATGTTTTGGTGATCAACTTGCGGGTTTCGTGACCTTGGGAATCTATGCATAAGGGTTGGCACGCGTTATTGTCTTGACTTCCCGATAGAAACTTTGGGGCACTCTTTGAAGTTCTTTGTGTTGGCTTGAACTTGATGAATCTAAAATTATGTGATGCATATCATATAATCAAGCCCATGGGTACTTGTGGTGACATTGGAGTATCTAGGTGACATTAGGGTTTTGGTTGATGTGTGTCTTAAGGTGTAATTTTAGTACGAACTCTAGGGATGTTTGTGACACTTATAGGGATAGCTCATAAGATTGATCGGAAAAGATAACTTTGAGGTGGTTTCGTACCCTACAATAATTTCTTTGTTAGTTCTCCGCTATTTGTGACTTTTGACTGAACTCTTTGTCGCACGAGAGGTACTTACATATAATTCAACTATGTCAATATTGTTGAGAGAAATTGCACTAGTGAAAGTATGGACCCTAGGCCTTGTTTCCAAGCATTTATACAACATTTTGCTCATTTTTTACTATTTGTTACCTTGCTGTTTTTATATTTTCAGATTACAAAAACCTATACCTACCATCCATATTGCACTTGTATCACCATCTCTTCGCCGAACTAGTGCACCTATACAATTTACCATTGTATTGGGTGTGTTGGGGACACAAGAGACTCTTTGTTATTTGATTGCAGGGTTGTTTGAGAGAGACCATCTTCATCCTACACCTCCCACGGATTGATAAACCTTAGATCGTCCACTTGAGGGAAAATTTCCATTGTCCTACAGAACTCTACGCTTGGAGGCCCAACACAAGCCTACAAGAAGAAGGTTGCGTAGTAGACATCAACCTCCGTGGGTTGAAGACTCCATAAACGTGGACGTACGATAGCACCACCTATTGGAACCACGGGAAAAATCATCATGTCTTCATATTGTGTTTGATCTCCCTACCCTTCCTTTGCTTACATGATTGTCTTTACTTTCCGCTGCTATACTCGTAGACATGCATGTGTAGGGTGTACTTGACTTGCCAGGAATGCTAAAACCTGCCAACACTTAAAATTGGGAAGAAGTAGATTTTTAATTGGTCAAGTAGTCTAATCACCCCCTCTAGACCTACTTTCGATCCTACAAGTGGTATCAGAGCTTTGTTCTCCATTGCCTTGGTTTCACAACCTAGGAGAGTATGGCGTCCAGTGAGGGAAACTATCACTATAGAGGTCCGTACTTTGATGTCACTCTAATTTTGCTAGTTGGAAGCACAAAATGAAAATGCATCTTCTTGGTCATAACCCCGCCGTTTGGGCTGTTGTTCATGTTGGATTGCAAGGTGAATTCTTTGCGAATGGAAGGGAACCGGATCGTGAAGCGACCGTAGAAGAATTGAAGATGTTGCAACTCAATGCTCAAGCATGTGACATTCTCTTCAACTGCCTATGCCCTGAAGAATTCAACAAAATCTGTCGTCTTGAGAATGCAAAAGAGATTTGGGATACTTTGGTTGATATGCATGAAGGTACAGAATCTGTGAGAGAATCCAAGTTGGATATTCTTTAAAGTCAGCTTGACAAGTTCAAGATGAAGGATGGTGAAGGAGTCGCTGAGATGTACTCTAGGCTAGCTCTCATCACCAATGAGATTGCCAGCTTAGAAAGTGAAGAATTGACCGACAAATTCATAATCAATAAGATACTTTGAGCCTTGGATGATCGATATGACACCGTATGCACATTGATCCAAATGATGCCCAACTACAAAGATCTCAAGCCAATGGAAGTGATTGGAAGGATTGTTGCTCATGACATGACACTCAAGGACAAGGAAGAGCTTCACCACAAGTCTAGCGGTGCTAACAAGGCCACAAGTGATGCTCCCGCTACTTCAAGCGACAACCTTGTCACAAATAAAGAGATAAGCCTCATGGTTAAGAAATTCAACAAGTTCTACAAGAATAGAAGCAAAGATCAAAGCTCCAACTCCAGATATGAAGAGAAGTGTTCGTCAAGTCATGACCGAAACAGCTACAATTGTGGGAAGCCCGGACACTACTTCAATGAGTGCAGGACTCCTTACAAAAGGAAAGAAGAGTCACCAAGAAGACGAATCTCAAGATATGAGTCACCTCGAAGAGAGAGAAGGAGTAGGGATGATCATTATGAACGATGACCCTCAAGGAGAAGTAGGGACTCGGAGAAGAAGGACAAGTACACCAAGAGCTACTCAAGAAGAAGACATCAAGCTCATGTTGGTGAATGGGTTTCTGGCTCTGAATCCGACAACCACTCCGACAGAAGCTATCACTCCAACTCCGACTATAGTCAAGATGAAGGTGTTACCAGACTTGCACTAGTGACAATCGACACCTACGACATATTTGATTCACCAAATGAAGGGAGTGGATGTTGATGGGGAATGTTGCATGGGAAACAAAAAAAAATCCTACGCGCACGCAAGATCTATCCATGGCGATGAGCATCTACGAGAGGGGGAGTGGATCTACATACCCTTGTAGATCGCTAAGCGGGAAGCGTTAAGAAACGCGATTGATGTAATGGAACGTCTTCGTGATCCAAATCACAAGCCGTCCCGCGATCCCATCATGATCTGTCCCGCAATCCAATCATGGTCCGCCCTGCAATCCCATCACGATCCGTCCCGCGATGCAGTCGCGGTCCTTTCGATCTAGTAGTGAGTGGATCACACCTCTGCGTTCAACACACGTACGGCTCGATGACGATCTCCACCTTTTTGATCCAGCAAGAGAGAGCGGAGAGGTAGATGAGTTCTCCGGCAGCACAATTGCATGGTGGCGGTGGTGGTGAACTAATCATGCACGGCTTCGCCTAAGCACCGCAGAGCTAATCTAGAGGAGAAACTGATCTAGAGAAGAAGAGGGCAGCATGTGCCAATTAGGGTTGGGGGATGCCCTCAAAACCCCTTAGTATATATAGGAGGGAGTGGAGTGGAGGCATCCTATCCCCTCCTACAAGGAGGGCTTCGGCCGAAGCTAGAGGGGAGGGTCCACCTCCCACACGGGAGGTGGACTCCTAGTAGGACTCTCTCCTATTTGGCCCCTACTTCTTCCTCCTGTGCATAGGCCTTCTTGGGATGGATTCCCAGCCCACCAGGGGCTGGTGCGCCACCACTAAGGCCCATGTGTCCCCTTGGGGTGTGTTGGCCCCACTTGGTGGTCCCCCGGAACCCGTTCGTCACTCCCGGTACACTGCCGGAAATGCCTGAAACCTTTCTAGAGTTCAAACACCACTTTCCTATATATCAGTCTTTACCTCCGGACCATTTCAAAGCTCCTCATGACGTCTTGGATCTCATCCGGGACTTTGAACAACCTTCATTCACCAACATATATAACTCAATACTATCGAAACGTCACCGAACGTTAAGTGTGCAGTCCTTGCGGGTTCAAGAACCATGTAGACATGACCGAGACACCTCTCCAGTCAATAACCAATAGTGGGACCTAGATGCCCATATTGGCTCCTACATATTCTACGAAGATCTTTATCGGTTGAACCTCTATGTCAAGGATTCAGTTAATCCCGTATGTTGTTCCCTTTGTTCTTCGGTGTGTTACTTGCCCGAGATTCGATCGTCGGTATCTCTGTACCTAGTTCAATCTCGTTACCGGAAAGTCTCTTTACTCATTCTGTAATACAAGATGTCGTGGCTAACACTTTAGTCACTTTGGTTGCAAGGCTTGTTGTGATGTTTTATTACCGAGTGGGCCCTGAGATACCTCTCCGTCACACAGAGTAGCAAATCCCAGTCTTGATACATGCCAACCCAACAAACACCCTCGGAGATACCTGTAGAGCACCTTTATAGTCACCCAGTTATGTTGCGACGCTTGATACACACAAGGTACTCCTCCAATGTAAATGGGTTGCATGATCTCATGGTCATAGAAACATATACTTGACATGTAGAAAACTATAGCAATAATCTGACACGATCATATGCTATGTTTATAGTTTGGGTCTTGTCCATCACATCATTCTCCTAATGATTTGATCCCATTGTCAAATGACATCTCATGTCCATGGCCAGGAAATCTTGACCATCTTTGATTAACAAGCTAGTCTATTAGAGGCATACTAGGGACATGGTGTTGTCTATGTATCCACACATGTATCTGAGTTTCCGATCAACAATTCTAGCATGGATAATAAATGATTATCATGAACAAGGAAATATAATAATAACCAATTTATTATTGCCTCTAGGGCATATTTCCAACAATCTCCCACTTGCACTAGAGTCAATAATGTTTTCACATCACCATGTGATTTACATTGTTATGAATCTAACACCCAATGAGTTCTGGGGTTTGATTATGCTTTGCATGTAAGAGAGGTCTTTAGTTAACGGGTCCGCGGCATTCAGATTCGTGTGTACTTTGCAAATCTCTATGTCATACTGTAGGCACTGCTACCACACTCCACTTGGAGCTATTCCAAATGGCTACTCCACTATACGTATCCGGATTGCTACTCAAAGTCATCCAGATTGGTGTTAAAGCTTGCATGGACGTAACCCTTTACGATGAACTCTTTATAACCTCTGTAATCGAGAAATATTTCCTTAGTCCTCTAGTTACTAAGGATAATTTTGACCGTTGTCCAGTGATCCACTCCTGGATCACTCTTGTACCCCCTGACACACTCATGGCAAGGCACACACAGGTGCGGTACACAACATGGCATGCTATATAGATCCTATGGATAAGGCATAGGGGAGGACCTTCGTACTTTCTCTTTCTTCTGCCGTGGTCGAGCTTTGAGTCTTACTCAACTTCACACCTTACAAATTAGGCAAGAACTCCTTCCTTTACTAATTCATTGTGAACTCTTTCAAAATCTTGTCAAGGTATGTACTCATTGAAAGTCTCATCAAGCATCTTGATCTATCTCTATAGATCTCGATGCCCAACAATTAAGTAGCTTTATCCAGGTCTTCCTTTGAAAAACACCTTTGAAATAACCCTTTATGCTTTCCAGAAAATCTACATCATTTCCGATCAACAATATGTCATCCACATATACTTATCGGAAATTCTATAGTGCTCCCACTCACTTTCTTGTAAATACAAGTTTCTCGTAAACTTTGTATAAACCCAAAAACTTTGATCACCTCATCAAAGCGTATATTCCAACTCCTAGATGCTTACTCCAGCCCATAGAAGAATTCTGGAGCTTGCACACCTTTTAGCATCCTTAGGATTGACAAAACCTTCTGGTTCTATCACATACAACCTTTCCTCAAGTAAACCGTTAAGGAAATGATGTTTTGACATCCATCTGCCAGATTTCATAATTGAAAAGTGCAGCAACTGCTAACATAATTCCAACAGACTTTAGCATCGCTACGAGTGAGAAAGTCTCATTGCAGTCAACTCCTTGAACTTGTCGGAAACTTCTTTGTGACAAGTCGAACTTTATAAATGGTGACATTCACCATTATCGTTTGTCTTCTTCTTAAAAATCCATTTGTACTCAATGGTATGCCATTCAACGGGCAAGTCTACCAAAGTCCATACTTGGTTTTTTCACATGGATCCTTTCTCGGATTTGATGGCTCCTACCATTTGTTGGAATTCGGGCCCATCATCGCTTCTCCATAGCTCGTAGGCTCATCGCTGTCCAACAACATGACCTCTAAGACAGGGTTGACGTACCACTTAGGAGCAGTACACGTCCTTGTCGACCTACGAGGTTTGATAGTAACTTGATTCGAAGCTTCATAATCATCATCATTAACTACCTCTTCAACCAATGTAGGCTCCATAGAAACATATTTCTACGCTACGCTACTCTCTGTTTGAAACAAAGGTTCAACAACCTCATCAAGTTCTATCTTCCTCCCACTCAATTCTTTCGAGAGAAACTCTTTCTCGAGAAAGTACCTGTCGTGGACTTGTCACGGCAGATGTCCGGGTGAACGGACTTAGGTTCGGGGTGGTCGCAACTATGTGGTGGCTTGAAGGGGTTGGTCAGAATCGAGAGACGCGAGTTTACCCAGGTTTAGCCCCTCCGATGGAGGTAAAAGCCTACGTCCTACTTGTCTTGTATTGATGATGATGATGATGATGATGATCTCGGTTACAAGGGTGTCGTCTAGCCTCTAAAACTTGTCCCTTGTCTATTGAGACGTCTAAAAACTTGTCTCTCTAGGGGTGCTCTACCCCTCCTTATAGGAAAGGGTAGGTTTACATGTAGAGTCCTACTAGGAGTAGGAGTAGGACTAGTCTTTCATGAATCCTAATCCGGGTCTTGTTTCTCTCGTAAGGGAATCCTCTCTCCTTTGGGCCTTCTCTTGTAAGCCGCCTGGCACCGGCTTACATGCCGGGTCTTGGGTCTAGTCGTCCTGCGACCCGCCTGCCGAGTCACCAATAAAACGCCATGTCTTGACCAGGTCTCCTGTGAGTCGCCAGGCCGGGTCATACCGCAGGGTATATCCCCAACATTAGCCCCCGGGTTAGCTTGAATTTATTCATGGTAACCTCCTGAAATAGGAATAGTAAATATGTTAAGTGACCAGCTTGCTCCTTTGGCCGGCTTATGAAGTGGCTCTTCAAAAATTTGGGTCTTTTCTGCATATGAACGAGTCATCTTGAAAATCATCTTGCTTGTCAGCGTCCTTTGAAAAATATTGGGAATAGAATACCCATATGCCATTGAGTCAACTTCCAATACTTTGGCTTAATGAAAATCTTGAAAATAAGAAATCCTCATGACATAGATCCGGACTTCCATCATTCTGAAGCAGGGCGGCTTATATAAACTCTGGCGGGTTATGATCTTTTGATAACATCGGGTCATGAATGTTGGTGACGCCGGGTCTAACAACCGAACTCAATAATTAACATCTTGAAAATTCTCCTCAAAGTTTTTGATATGTCTATATTACCTATAGCCCCCAAGCTCCTAGATTATCCATGATGACTTGGTGCTTTGCAATAATCTATTGGACTGTGTAGCCCCCAAGTGTTGGGTTGTCCTGCCTGCAGCAACCTGGGACTTCTAACTGTCTTATACCTTATGAAACTTCAGCGAGTGTGGCACCTAAGGGCTGGCTCATCAGAATGTGATGCGCCGGGTCTTCAAGTTGAACCTCTTAATCTGTTAAACAACTGAATACTGTAGCCCCCAAGTGCTGGGTCAGTAAGAATTACTAGGCTAGGACTTAGAAAAATACAGAAAGGATGGCTCATCTCCTTGAGATAATAGGGTCTTGCTAACAATGTAATGATTTGAAAACTGGCTTGCATTAGCCCCAAGTGTCGTGGTGCATGCTTGCAGCGACATGGGACTTTGCATACTTGATATAAACTGGACTTGAATAATGCAGCCCCCAAGGGCCAGGCCACACGCCTACGGCGACTTGCAAACTTTAGCAATTTTGATCTAAATAGTGTAGCCCCCAAGTGTCGTGTCACACGCCCGCGGCGACTTGGGACTGTGTGAGAATAACCCATCATAATGCACCTCAGAAATTCTCTTGAACTGATATTAATCTAATTTGAAAAGAGTCCTTTGATCGTGGTTGTAATATAACCCGAAATGAATATCTTGGAATAATTCCTTTGTCTTTGACATGAAATCCCTGCTCACGGTTGCGGTGCGACCCGACAAAGATATATGTGATAAATCCATGAGTGTTGTAGATTACTACATAGCACAATTGAAGAAATCCGAGAACCGGTCAATTAGATGACACGACATTATATCTGACAGGGCGACTCTTCAAGAGTAATCAACTCTCCAATCTAGCTTGATAGAAACCTCAATCACTTAATACTAGTTATGAAAAACCATAATGAAGATCCAGCCATTTTGGCTATCAAATATCTATTTGTTCCTGCAGAAGTTCTTTCATCATACTTAACGGCGGCTCACCTTAAGAGACAAGACCTGCAAAAATAAATAAGACAGAATATGTTCTGCATTGTTGTGAGGGCGGCTTGAAAAAGAACGACCCGGAGATCTTAATATAGCCTTGCTTCATCTTTCACAATCTTGCTCTGGCCTGACTTATAACATGAATGCAATATATGATCCAATATGTATGATGCAATATGCGATGCATGATGGTCTTGCTTTCCCCTTGTTTTTTTTGTTTTTCGAAAACTCATATTCTGACCCTTTTGAGGGGGAAAGAATTTATAACAGAGTGAGTGCCCCGGGGCCCATAAGCTACTTCTCACGTGACATAAATCCGTCGTTTGAACCTTAAACAACGTCACTTGTTAAGAGTATGACGGGACACTTGGCGGAGAGTACGTAGTAGATGAGAGAGAGTTTTCCCTCGCCGCTGTATGAGGCCCTCAGAGGGGGTGAGTTGACAGCTCCTTGCACCCCTGCGCGAGCACCAGCTACATACAGGCAGGTACGACTCTACCAAGAGTGGGGGCAGCCTTCACCCCCTCTGGCGCCTTGCTCTGGTCCATGACCCGTCTTGCAGCATGGGACCTATGTTTGAACGGCTCACATCCTGGTGGCTCATCCTCTTTGGCTCCCATGGCACCCATGTTTGAAAGGCTCGCATCATGGCGGCTCGCCCTCTTGAGCGACTTGGCACCCATGTTTGAATGGCTCACATCATGGCGGCTTGCCCTCTTGAGCGACTTGGCACACATGTTTGAACGGCTCGCAACGTGGTGGATCGTCCTCTTGAGTGACCTTAAGCCTTTCGCCATCTTGCACGCCATCATCCCATGGGCCACCATTTTGTAAGTTGCCATCCTAAAATACATAAACAACAGAAACTCCAAGTTACTTTATGATGATCAAATAAATCAGGATACCATGTTTGAACGGTGCATCATGGTGACTTGTCCTCTTGGGCAACTTTTAATCTTCCACCAATACTGCAGTAGCCCCAGGATCGGGTTAACTTTCTTTTGCAAAGACCGAAGTTTTGTTTGAAGATGACCAAATGTGTCTCGCCATGTCTGTAGCCCCCGAGTCTTAAGTTGACTTAAAGAGGCGGCTTGAGAATCTCCATTGAAGGTTGAGGTTGACCGTGGTGGGTTATAGGCGATGTCGTATGAATTGTTTCAATAACCTGGTCGATGGTTCATCCGGTCTGTTTGTTGAAGTTAACCAAACTGCAGTGGCGACGACTTGTGCGCCTGTCCATCGGGCGGCTCGTACAGGCGAACACCGCACCGATATGTCAATGTAGATTGGACCACAAGGCAGTGATTTAGAACCGTTTGTTGGGCGGCTCGTGCTAGTGTATGTGGCCCCTGGCATGTTTATGTAGACGTAGAAGTCAACCATGGCGTTGTAAGATGGTTCGGTCGCGAGAGACGGCCGCGACATTATAAGCTGGTGCGGTCGCTAGAGACGGTCGCGGCGTTGTCAGCCGGTGTGGTCGCGAGAGACGGTTGTAGCGTTGCTGGTGAAAACCATGTCGCGACTACGGTGGCTTGCCGCACTCATTCGTCGGCTCATACTGGTCGGGTGAGCGCGCGCGGTACCGGTAAGTTGATGTAGACCGTCCGCGGAGGCGGTGACTCATGTGCGACAATCGAGCAATGCAACACGCTGGTGTGTGCTCTAACTCTGCGGTATCATGTCACATGAATAATTGTCCTGCATAAAAAATATTACAAAGACAAAGTAATGTTCTCAAAGAAATTAACATGAGGTAATAGAATAGATGGAATGGATAGCACCTGATGTTTTTATTTTGTGTAGAACGATAGCGGTTAGTCAAATGGCCAGGGGACTTTGATCCCCGAATCAGTGTCCTTCTTGTAACGCCGACCTCCATGTACGTGAGTAGCAATTCCATTTGAGTATGCCTCAGCGGACATGTCTTATACGGAGAAGTAGTAACCAGGGGTAGACATTGATTTATTCTACTATTTATATTGTGCTTCTCCATCTTTAACTTTTAATTTGATAGCAACTGCCGACCCACCAACCGGCTCCCCACTTACAGGTGGCAGACGGCAGGAAAAAATGCAGGGGCGCAGCCGGAGGCGGGGCACGGCTTGCAGAGCAGCCACAACTTGGGGCTCGGCTATGGAGGAGGCGGAGCGCGTCCGGGTCAGCTCAGAAGCGCAGAGCCACGGCAAAGGCGGAGCTGGCCCGGCGCAGGCATGTGCGAGGGTTGCAGATGTGGCACGGCCATGGCAGAGGCGGGGCGAGCCAGCGGCGGCTTGAGGCGCGGCTCCGGCGAGGGCGAATTCGAGATGGGCAATGGCTGGACGACTTAGGGATGAGGCCGACCCCGAGCATGATTTGAAGAGGCGCTGGTGGAGGCGGGGTACGGCTGTGGCAGCAAAGGGAGCAAGCATGATAGAGGTAGGCGTGGCCTGCTCTGAGGCACATCGAGGTGACTCAAGGTGCGGCGATGTTGGTGCGACGACTTGCGGGTGTTGGCACGGCGAAGGCGGGGAGTGCGGTAGACGCGCGACAGTAGAGCGGGGTAAGGCATGGCGCAGGTACAGGCAAGCAGGCGAGGCGACGACGGCGGCTGGGCGCGGGAGAACCGGAGGCCACGGCGGCTCGGAGGCGACGGGTGTGGCAAGCCGATGGACTCGTCGTAGCTGGGGGTGCTCAAGGTGAGGCGCGCATGCAGGCCTGCTCGAGGGTGCTGCGAGGTGGGCGCAGGAGTGGAGCTTGAGCCGGCGGCGCTGATGGCAGGGTAGCTTGTGCTAGTGGCGAGAGGGTGAGGCGAGACCGAGCCGGCCTCGACGCCGCGGGCGAGGCGAGATCACGGTTGTTGTCCCCAGTCCGTCTCCAGCTTTCTGTTGTTTTTTCTTTTTGGCTTCTGTCTAACTGTGCGCAAGTCTCCGACGTGAGGAGAAAACGATCCTTCCTTTTCCTTTTTTTGAGGATTAAACGCCGCTACTTTATTACTTAAACGTAGCTAGGAAACTCGTTCGACAAGGTCTCGAGAATACAGTCTGGGGGGGCTGAAAGCCAAACATTACTGAACTCATCCCCTAATCCTACTTTCGCTAGCTTATCCGCGGCACCGTTAGCTTCCCTCCTCGTCCACGATACCTTCACCTGCATGAACTGTCCGAGCATCTGCTTGATGTCTTGAACACATGGGCCCATCACCGAGAGCTCCTTCTCATGCCTGTTGATTGCAGCCACAACACCGGCATCGTCAAGCTCAATGTGCAGATTCTATACACCAGTTTCAACAGCTAAGTGTATGGCCCTCCTGCACGCCATTGCCTCCACCATCTCTGCACTTGATGCATTCCCGAAAAAGTGACAAGCAGCAGCTCGGAAGGCTCCATCGTGGTCTCGCAACACAACACCAGCACCCCCCTAGCCTATGCTGGGGAAAAGGCGCCATCAGCATTGGCCTTTATCCACCCCTCTTCCGGCGCTTCCCATCTCGCACAGGTTCTCGGTTGTAGTGTGGCTGGAGCTCATTCATGCACTCTCTTCCACTCCTCCACAAGTCTGACCACACGATTCATAATATCATGTGGATCTTCAATGCATTTTCCATCCCTAGCCTCATTTCTGGCGAGCCATAAAGCATAAACGGATTGAACCATCATTGCTCGCTCCTCCTCCCCTGCCTGGGCGAACCACTCCAGCAGCCATCTTGCCACTACGCTCTAGGAATCCAACTGACACGGCGGGGTCGCCACCGCAATTCCCTTAACCGAGCGCAATTTCTTCCAGTATAATGTCGAGTGAGGGCAGCCCCAAAAGTGATGAAAGATTGTTTCATCTCTGCCACACGTTGCGCAGAAGACACCTCCTTTGATACTTCTCCTTTGCAGTTCATGTCCCACTATAAGACCGTTCCACAACAGTCTCCACATGTGAATCTTAGCCTTTCCCGGAGCTTGAGAGTCCCACACAGCCAGCCAGCTCTTATGCTTACTAACCAAAGATGAGGACTCCTGCCCGCCCGATCTGGCCCGGTTCATGGTCATCCGCAAATGATATGCCGATTTGACTGTGAAGTAGCCATTCTTCGTATAGAAATCTGTTTTATATCACATGCATCATCTGGGGAGAACATCGCCTCCAATAGAGGCTCATTCCATCCGGTCCCCGACTGGTCCAAGAGATGGCTGACTCTCGTCACACCCGGAGTATACACTGCACCCATCGGGGACAAGCAGCTTCCCCACGGTGTCCATTGACCATGATAGATATTGACTTTGGATCCATCTCCAATCCACCAAACAAGTCCTGATCGCAGCAAGTCTCTTCCATGGAGGATACTTCTGAAGGTGTAGGAGGCACCGTCCGGGCAGGTAGCACTCATGATTCCCGCCTGACTATAGTATCTAGCTTTAAGCACCCGCACACATAGGGAGGTAGGTTCATTCAGCAGCCTCTACACTTGCTTTGCCAACAGGGCTTGGTTGAAAGCCTCCGGATCTCTGAAACCCATTCCACCATCTCTTTTTGCTGCACACATTTTATCCCAAGCAATCCAATGCACCTTACGCTCACCATTCACCGCCCCCACCAGAATTTGGAGGAGATAGATGTCAAGTTCCGACACATTTTCTTTGAGAGGAGAAAACAGCTCATGGTGAACGTTGGGGTGGACTGAAGCCCGGATTTAACAAGCACCTCCCTTGCTGCCTTTGAAAGTCCTTGACCTTTCCATCCTATACATTTCTTCTTTGAGCTTTCTGTGACATAACGAAAGGTACCATCCTTTGCTCTTCCCACAAGCGTCGGTAGGCCCAAATATCTCTCACTTAGAGCCTCCGATTCAATCCCAATAGTTGCCTTGAGGGAATCCCTAAGTCCATGCTGACAACCCTTACCAAAGAAAATTGAGGATTTGTGGAGATTGACTTTTTGGCCCGAGTCCTCTTCATACTTGAGAAGAATCTCTCTCAACACCTGAAAATTAGCAGTAGTGCCCTGCAAAAAGACAATACTGTCATCTGCAAATAGCAAGTGGACCACTTGGGGGCCAGTGCTCCCGAAAGTTACACCCTTCAAGCATCTATCAGCCTGAGCCTTCTTTAATAAAGCTGAGAACCCCTCCACACAAAAAAGAAACAGATAAGGCAACAGGGGTCACCCTGTCTAAGCCCTCGCGAGGGAGTGAAGGACCTAAAGAGCCCACCATTGAATTTCACCTTGAAATTTGCAAAAGTCACACACCGCATGATCATGGAGATCCATGCTGGATGAAAGCCAAACTGACTAAGCATCTGCTCGAGGAAGCGCCATTCCACCCTATCATAGGCCTCCATCATGTCCAATTTAACGGTGCACAAAGGTTTCTTTCTTTTCCTCTTCCTGATCGCATGCACATACTCGTAGGCAACAAACACATTATCCGTGATCAGGCGACCAGGAATAAAGGCACTTTGCTCCTCAGAGATAAGCATCGGTAAGATGACCTTCAGTCTATTTGCCAGCACCTTCGCCGCAATTTTATATAGCGCATTACACAGACTGATGGGGCGAAACTGCGAAAGCAACTCCGGTGAGTTCACTTTCGGGATCATAACAATCACTGTTGAATTAAACGCCTCCGGTGCCGCCACCCCCGCTAGGAAATCACGAACCACCCCGCACACATCCTCTTTTAACAGCGACCAGTGTCGCTGATAGAAGAGTGCTGGGAGCCCATCTGGGCCTGGCGCCTTCGTGGGGCCCATATGGAACAGCGCCCTCTCAATCTCATCTTCAGTGACCGGCGCCACCAGCTTCTCATTCATGTCCTCCGTTACGATGGTAGGGATATGTTCCAGCAGCGTGTCGGACCCTGTTGACCCCTCAGATGTAAATAGATGTTCGTAAAAGCTAGCTGACATCTCCCTCATCTCGTCGTCTAACATGCACTTCGTCCCATCCTCCCGAGTAAGGGCACGAACTGTGTTCTTCCTTTTCCTATGTGAAGCCCTTCCCTGAAAATATTTGGTATTCATGTCCTCGGCCGTTAGCCAATCTACTCTAGACCGCTGCCGGTGCATCACTTCCTCGCGGGCATACACCTCCCTGAGCTGCTCCTCAATATCGCTGATCTCCGTGGCATACCCAGTCCGGAGTGCTCTGAATTTTGCATCTTGCAGCTGGGCCTTCAGTTGTTTGATCTGATTCCGAATTGATCCGACAAACACCCTTCCCCACTCCTGCATGTCCGTTGTCATCCTCTTCAGTTTGCCACAAGTTGCCACAATCCCGACCTCACCTGAATCGGCCTCGGCCCATTTCTCTGCAATCATCATGTCATACTGCTCATGCCTGATCCACGCCTCCTCATATCTGAATTGCCGTGCGCCTCGTGCCCCCGTCACTGGAGCAGTCTCCAGTACGTGTACAAGCAAGGCCACATGGTATGATTCCTCCGTAATGATGTGTTGCACATTTGTGTCCGGGAACAGAGCTAAGAACTCGTCATTGCATGTACCTCGGTCTAGACGTACCTGAATGTTTTCCTCCCCTTGCCTCTTGTTATCCCACGTGAATGGGTATCCAGAAAAACCTAAGTCTGTCAGGCCGCAGTCGGCCAGGCAGTCGCGGAAGTCCTCCATCTAAGTGAAGCTCCTTATGTTTCCACCCTTTTGTTCTGATTGCAGCAAAGCTTCGTTAAAATCTCCAACATAGAGCCAAGGTAGCTCTTCTTGTCGTCGCAAATATCGGATAGCATCTTATGTTTTCTTCCTCTGAGCCACATCAGGCTCCCCGTAGAATCCAGTGATCCTACAGGTCTTGCCTTCCCAGCACACTTTGGCATCGAGGAAATATTGGCACCATGGTCTCACACTTACTTGAATATGCTCCCTCCACCAAAGAGCTAATCCTCCACTCAGCCCTTTACAATCCACAGCAACTCCACAACTGAAACCCAAGCTCCATTTAAGCTTATCCATAGCTCTCGCCTTCTTTTTAGTCTCACTCAAAAACACCACCGCTAGGTTGTAGGACCTGATCAAGTCCCGTAGTTCGCCCACTGTCGAGTCCAACCCCAGTCCCCGACAGTTCCAGGCCAACACCTTCATTGCGTTCGGCAGCCCTGCTCCTCAGGGTCCGCCGATCTATCACTGTTATCTGCAATGCGGTCAAACACTGTCAACATCTTGCGCCGCGTATCGCGAATGAACACGTCCGGTCCCGTTAGCCTGCCGCCCTCTCCCTTAGCCACCGGTACCCACATCTGTCTCGGTCGCCTCTTCCTGCTCTCCACCACCTCTCTTTCTCTCTTCACATCCCGGTGATCATAGCTTACCTAAGTTTTCTCACGTAGTAACCCCTCCGTCTGCCAAACCGGTCACTCATATCCTGATCCCCATGCTGATCCCTCCAAACATTCATGTTTGCATGGCGCCCCCCAAATGAGGATTCCACTGAGTCCTTTCCTTTCACATCGCATGGTGAATCCCTCACATAGCCCCTCTCTTCCTGGCTGTTTTTGTGTACTAGCACTTCTCTCAGGTCCCTCTCCCTCCTCTGCTCAAGGCTGTCCCGCAGATCAGTACCATGCCCAGCATCATCAACACGTTTAGGCTTGCTAGGGCTGTTTGTTTCTCCATCTCGCTGCCTACTCTCCCCGCCAGTGCGGTTTTCAGCCGTTCGAGAGAACTCGGAGTTTAGATTGCGCTTCGTTGGAATGTCCCGGACACGACCATACTCGAACTGGTGCTTCTGTCTGTTTCCATCAGCATTTTGCGAGCTACTTCTACCGTTGCTGCCGCTACTAGCTGCACCACCCAAAGACCCCTCCTTACTGCCATTTCTGCTCGGAGAGGCTCGCAGCCAGCCTCCCCACTGGGATGTCGAGTCCACAGGAGGTTCACAAATGCCCAAATGGTGCACTAGTCTCCCACATTCAAAACAAAAATGAGGGACTTTTTCATAAAGGAAATCAAACCAGGTGCCTTCCACGTCCTCTTTGGATTTCTTCAGAACAAAACCTCTGACAAGTGGTTCATGCACGCCAATCCTTGCCCTCACTCTTAGCTGATTCCCTCTAGCCAAGCCATCTTTATCCACATCCACTCGCACCACCTCCCCCAGCCAATTTCCCAACGCTTTCCCGAAACCCTCAGTCCGTTTGTCCAGAGGAAGATCCACTACTCACACCCATATGTCCATTTGTCCAGAGGAAGATCCACTACTCGCACCCATAGGAAGATCCTTCCTTTTCCTCATATATATACATGGCACCTGGTCCACCATCAATTTATCTTTTTTTTTCTTTGATGTGTTGACCAGCCGGTTTCAGCCAAGTTAAATTTGCTGTATGTAGCCACTTTTGGCAGCTGATGGTATGCCTCTTCACGGAATCATTTTTGACTTGTAGCAGTGGCGTACTCGATGTAACCCTAATTTCTCTTAAACTTGATCTAATCTCATGTTGTCTGCTCTGTCCAAGGTTGTCCTGTGTGTCAGATCCTTCCATGCCCTGGTTCCGTGTTGGCTCTTATTCATCTGGTAAATCGCGAGCTTTTCAATCCCCGATGGACTCCCTCCAAGAAACATCACCGCCCGCGGCCCCATGGTGGGCGCCAATTGTCGTGGATTTGTCACGGCAGATGTCCGGGTGAACGGACTTAGGTTCGAGGCGGTCGCAACTATGTGGCGGCTTGAAGGGGTTGGTCAGAATCGAGAGACGCGAGTTTACCCAGGTTCAGCCCCTCCGATGGAGGTAAAAGCCTACGTCCTGCTTGTCTTGTATTGATGATAATGATGATGATCTCGGTTGTCTATTGAGACGTCTAAAAACTTGTCTCTCTAGGGGTGCTCTGCCCCTCCTTATACAGGTGGAAAGGGTAGGTTTACACGTAGAGTCCTACTAGGAGTAGGAGTAGGACTAGTCTTTCATGAATCCTAATCCGGGTCTTGTTTCTCTTGTAAGGGAATCTTCTCTCCTTTGGGCCTTCTCTTGTAAGCCGCCTGGCACCGGCTTACACGTCGGGTCTTGGGTCTGGTCGTCCTGCGACCCGTCTGCCGGGTCACCAATAAAATGCCATGTCTTGACCAGGTATCCTGTGAGTCACCAGGCCAGGTCATACCGCGGGGTATATCCCCGACAGGACCCGTTTTAGCGACAAACACTTTGCACTCGGATCTGAGATAGAGGTATACCCAACTATTCTTAGGGTATCCTATGAAGTTTCACTTTTCCGCTTTGGGTTCGAGCTTATCAGACATAAGTGTCGCATTCCCAAACTCTGAGAAATGACAACTTAGGTTTCTATCAAGCCATAATTCATACAATGTCATCTCAATGGATTTAGATGGTGCCCTATTTAAAGTGAATGCAGTTGTCTCTAATGCATAACCTCAAAACGATAGTGGCAAAATGATAAGAGACATCATAGTACGCACCATATCTAAGAGAGCACGATTATGACGTTCAAACACACCATCACACTATGGTGTTCCAGGTGGCGTGAGTTGTGAAACAACTTTCACATTGTCTTAAGTTGTATACCAAACTCGTAACTCAAATATTCACCTCCACGATCATACGTGGACATTTTTATCTTCTTGTCAAGATGATCTTAAATTTCACTCTGAATTTGTTTTCAAATTTTCAAACGTTTCAGACTTGTGTTTCGTTAAGTAAATATACTCATATATACTCAAATCATCAGTGAAGGTAAGAAAATAATGATATCCACTGCACGCTACAACACTCACTGGATCGCATACATCAACATGTATCATTTCCAATAAGTTACTTGCCCGCTCCATCATATTGAAAAACTGGGTCTTAGTCATCTTGCCCATGAGGCATGGTCCGCATATCTCAATCGATTCGAAATCGAATGAGTCCAAAGATCCATCAGCATGGAGTTTCTTCATGCGTTTTACACCAATATGACATTTAGCGGCAATGCCACAAGTATGTGGTACTATCATTATTAACTATGTATCTTTTGGTATCAATATTATGAACATGTGTATCACTATGATCAAGATTCAATAAACCATTCTCATTGGGTGCATGACCATTGAAGGTATTATTCATGTAAACAGAATAACCACTATTCTCTAACTTAAATGAATAACCGTATTTCAATAAACATGATCTAATCACATTCATGTTCAATGCAAACACCAAATAACATTTATTTAGGTTCATCACTAATCCCGAAGGTAGAGAGAGCATGCGATGGTGATCACATCAACCTTGGAAACACTTCCAACACTCATCGTCACCTCACCCTTATCTTAGCCTCCATTTATTCCGTAGCTTTTATTCCGAGTTACTAAAATTTAGCAACCGAACCGGTATCCAATACCCAGGTGCTACTAGGAGTACTAGCAAGGTACACATCAACAACACGTATATCAAATGTACTTCTATCAACGTTGCTAGCCTTCTTATCTACCAAGTATCTAGGGTTGTTCCACTTTAGAGACCGTTCTCCTCATAGTAGAAGCACTTAGTCTCGGGTTTGGGTTCAACCTTTGGTTTCTTCACTAGATCAGCAACTGACTTTCCATCCATGAAGTTTCCCTCCTAGCGCTTGCCCTTCTCGAAACTAGTGGTTTCACTAACCATCAACACTTGATGCTCCTTCTTGATTTCTACCTTCGCGGTGTCAAACATCACGAATAGCTCAAGGGTCATTATTTCCATCCCTCGCATTTTATAGTTCATCACAAAGCTCTAGTAGCTTAGTGACAGTGACTTGGAGAAGTATATAAGTCATTATCTTATTTGGAAGATCAACCGCCACTCTATTCAAGCGATTGTAGTACCCAGACAATCTAAGCAGATGCTCACCGATTAAGCTATTCTCCTTCATCTTGCAGGCAAAGAATCTTGTTGGAGGTCTCATACCTATCAACACGGGCATGAGCCTGAGATCCCAATTTCAGCTCTTAGAACATCACATATGCTCCATGACGTTCAAAACGTATTTGAAGCCTGAATTCAAGCCATAATGCAAGACGTACTGAACTATCAAGTAGTCATAAAAAATGCGTATGTCAGATGTTCACAACATCCACAGACGATGCTACAGGGGGTGGCGCACCGAGCGGTGCATCAATGCATAAGCCTTCTGTGCAACAACTGAGGAAAATCCTCTGACCACGGACCTAGTCCGCATAATTGCTACCATTATCTTTCAACTTACTTTTCTCTAGGAACGTATCAATAAAATAGGGGAGCTACAGTGCGAGCTATCTACAACATAATTTGCAAAGACACTTTGACTATGTTCATGATAATGAGTTCAATTAATCATATTACCTAAGAACTCCCACTCAAATTGACATCCTTCTGGTCATTCGAGAGTCACATGATCCAAATCCACCGACTCAAGTCCGATCATCACGTGAGTTGAGGTGGTTTCAATGGTGAACATCTTCATGTTGATCATATCTACTATATGACTCATGTTTGACCTTTCGGTCTCTTGTGTTCCTAGGCCATGTCTGTACATGTTAGGCTCGTCAAGTTTAACCCGAGTGTTCTGCACGTGCAACACTGGCTTGCACCCATTGTATGTGAACATAGAGTCTATCACACCCGATCATCACGTGGTGTCTCAACACAACGAACTTTTGCAATGGTGCATAATCGGGGAGAACACACTTTATCTTGAAATTTAAGTGAGGGATCACCTTATAATGCTACCGTCGTCCTAAGCAAAACAAGGTGCATAAAAGGATTAACATCACATGCAAATCATAAGTCACATAATATGGTCATGAACTTGTGCTTTTGATCTCCATCCTTAAAGCACCGACATGATCTCCATCATCACTGGCATTACACCATGATCTCCATCAACATGTCGCCATCGGGGTTGTCACGCCCACCATGATTCTACTACTATTGCTACCGCTTAGCGATAAAGTAAGGCATTACAAGGCGCTTAATGATTGACACGCATGTCATACAGTAATTAAAGACAACCCAATGGCTCCTGCCGGTTGCCATAATCATCGACATGTAAGTCGTGATATTCTATACAAAACATGATCATAGCATACCTCACATATATCTCATCATGTAATTTGCCATATCACATCACAACATACCCTGCAGAAACAAGTTAGACGTCCTCTAATTGTTGTTGCAAGTTTTACGTGGCTGCTACGGGTATCTAGCAAGAACAGTTCTCACCTACGCATAAACCACAACGGTGATACACAAATTGCTATTCAACCTTCTCAAGGACCGCCTTTGTCGAATCCGATCCAACTAGAGTAGGAGAGACAGACACCCGACAGCCATCTTTGTGCAACAAAGTTACACGTCAGTCGACGGAACCGGTCTCTCGTAAGCGTATGAGTAAGGTTGGTCTGGGCGCTTCATCCCACAATACCTCCGAATCAAAACATGACCAAGGGAGGAAGCAAAACTTGTTCTTGCTAGATGGTGATGAGCATCTACGAGAGGGAGAGTGGATCTGCATACCCTTGTAGATCGCTAAGCGGGAAGCGTTAAGAAATGCGGTTGATGTAGTCGAACGTCTTCGCGATCCAAATCGCAAGTTGTCCCGCGATCCCATCATGATCCGTCATGTGATCCAATCATGATCCGTCCCATGATCCCATCACGATCCGTCCCGCTATCCAATCATGATCCGTCCCACAATCTAGTCATGGTCCTTCCGATCTAGCGCCGAACGGACGACACGTCTGCGTTCAGCACACATACGGCTCGATGAAGATCTCCGCCTTCTTGATCTAGCAAGAGAGAGTGGAGAGGTAGATGAGTTCTCCGGCAGCACAACGGCATGGTGGCGGTGGTGGTGAACTAATCCTGCAGGGCTTCGCCTAAGCACCGCATAACTAATCTAGAGGAGAAACTGATCTGGGGAAGAAGAGGGCACCATGTGGCAATTAGGGTTGGGGGATGCCCTCAAAAACCCTTAGTATGTATAGGAGGGAGAGGAGAGGAGGCAGACTAGCCCGTCCTACAATGAGGGCTTTGGCCGAAGCTAGAGGGGAGGAGTCCACCTCCCACAAGGGAGGTGGACTCCAAGTAGGGCTCTCTCCTACTTGGCCCCTACTCCTTCCTCCTGCGCATAGGCCTTCTTGGGCTAGCTGCCCAGCTCACCAGGGGCTGGTGCGCCACCACTAAGGCCCATGTGGCCCCTTGGGGTGTGTTTCCCCACTTGGTGGTCCCCCGGAACCCATTCGTCACTCCCGGTACACCGCCGGAAATGCCCGAAACCTTTCCAAAGTTCAAACACCACTTTCCTATATATCAATCTTTACCTCCGGACCATTCTGGAGCTCCTCGTGACATCCTGGATCTCATCCGGGACTTAGAACAACCTTCTTTCACCAACATATATAACTCAATACTACTGAAATGTCACCGAACATTAAGTGTGCAGACCCTGCGGGTTCGAGAACTATGTAGACATGACCGAGACACCTCTACGGTCAATAACCAATAGCAGGACCTGGATGCCCATATTGGCTCCTACATATTCTACTAAGATCTTTATCGGTTGAACCTTTATGTCAAGGATTCAGTTAATCATGTATGTTGTTCCCTTTGTTCTTCGGTATGTTACTTACCGAAGATTCGATCGTCGGTATCTCTATACCTAATTCAATCTTGTTACCGGAAAGTCTCTTTACTCATCCCGTAATACAAGATCCCGTGACTAACACTTTAGTCACTTTGATTGCAAGGCTTGTTGTGATGTTGTATTACCGAGTGGGCCCTAAGATACCTCTCCGTCACACAAAGTAACAAATCCCAGTCTTGATCCATGCCAACCCAACAGACACCCTCGGAGATACCTGGAGAGCACCTTTATAGTCACCCAGTTACATTGCGACATTTGATGCACACAAGGTACTCCTCCGGTGTCAGTGGGTTGCATGATCTCATGGTCATAGAAACAGATACTTGACATGCAGAAAACTATAGCAATAAACTAACATGATCATATGTTATATTTATAGTTTGGGTCTTGTCCATCACATCATTCTCCTAATGATGTTATCCCGTTATCAAATGACATCTGAGGTCCATGGCCATGAAACCTTGACCATCTTTGATTAACGAGCTAGTCTATTAGAGGCATACTAGGGACATGGTGTTGTCTATGTATGCACACATGTATATGAGTTTTCGATCAATACAATTCTAGCATGGATAATAAAAGATTATCATGAACAAGGAAATATAATAATAACCAATTTATTATTGCCTCTAGGACATCAAGATCATGTTGGTGAATGGGTTTCCGGCTCCGAATCCGACAACCACTCCGAGAGAAGCTATCACTCCAACTCCGACTATAGTCACGATGAAGGTGTTGCCGGACTTCCACTAGTGACAACCGACTCCTACGACATATTTGATTCAACAAATGAATGGAGTGGATGTTTCTTCATGGATAAAGGCCCCAAGGTATCACACCCCAAGTATCTTGATTTCAATAGTGACGAGGATGACTTGTTAATTGAAGATGACTTGCTATTTGACAAATCTAGTAATGTTAGTCAAGATGAACTTGCTAGTAATCACTCTAGTCTAGATAAGTCATGTGATGATGATAAGTTGGAAATAGAATGCCTAACTCAAGAACTGAAAACTCTTAAGTTAGCTCATGAGTCTACTCTACAAGATCATAGAGAGCTTGAAAGGACACATGAGAAGATCCGCTTCAAGAAGCTCAATTTAGAGCAAGAGCATGAGTTCCTTAAATCTATCAATGACGATCTTCAGAAAAAGACTTCCTCTTATCTAGCCAAACGACTTCTCTTGTCTACGTTCATGCCACAAGTTAAGACTAAGCAAACTAGTAACAAAGGCAAGAAAGGTTCTTCATCTAGTAGCAATAAAAATGACAAATCCAATGATATTGCTTCTAGTAGTTCTATTGATCCTACTAACTCTTCTCTTGGCCAAGTTACACTTGAGCAAGAAAATGAACTCTTGAAAGGGATTATAGAGAAAGGTATCTACAAGAGTCTTGAAGGGTGCAAACAATTTGAGGAGATTGTATGCAAGCACGGAGGATACCGAAAGAACAGTGGTGTTGGCTACTTCAACACTAATGGAGTTGAATGGGAAGAAGGTCAATACCCCAATCCCAAGTTTGTTCCTCAAAAGGAAAACTATGAAAATACTCTATCCAAGGGAACAAAAGCTCAAGATGACCTTCCACCACAAGACCCCAAGCTCAAGGACAAGAACAAGCTTCAAGAGGACATTGACTCATATGAAGATGAATCCCAAGCTTTGGTGAAGTGGGTTCCAAAGGCTACTACAAGCTCATCTTCTACAAGTGCTACTTCAGCACCAAGGATCCCCATCAACTTGATGTGGGTCCTCAAGAAGAAGAACTAGAGAAGTTCTTGAGGGGTGACTCCGCCAATGAAATCCACTCATATTCATTATTGGCAAGAACTAGTTGCAATCAACTTCAACATCATGCAATAGTTCAAGGAGTCACACATTCCCTCAAAGGTAAGCAAGGGACAAGGTAATAAACAAATCAATGGACATCATCATGTCTGCTTTGCACTCAATGTCCATAGTATCCCTGTATTTGTCTCTTGTGTGTTGGGACTAACCCATGTAGGTGAGAAGAGTAATGAAACAACAAGGATGCTCCCAACTCATGGTGATCTTCATAAACTTTGTGCATCCACCACTACTTCACCTACATGAAGTCTTCATCGACAAAACCCAAGGTTAGTTTATCCCTCCTATGGGGGGATGTCACATCAAGGGGGAGCTTTACTCTAAGACTTGAGTCAAAGCATCTCATAGTACGTGACAACATTAAATGATTTATGTAAAAGTGGTAACCCCACTTGTGCTTAAACGATGAGTATGACCTATGATCAAGTATTCTTACTTGGCTCCTAAGTCAATATACTATGACTCCGTCATCGCCAAAGTGCTTGTTAGATGCTAGTGTCTTTGTGCATGTTTGCCATGTTTTCATTTGACATCTTATTTTGTGAGCATGTTGGTCTGCATTTATTTACTCATTCGAGGACATCCAATTATTGCTATTTGGCTTTTGACTTTTAATTTGCCAATTGGATGTACACGAATGCATATGACCACTCCTCTAGCTATATATGCTTTCTCACCTCATGTTCTATTCATGTTGCATCACAAAATTTGAACAAGTACTTTTCGATCTCTCTATCCGAGGAGCACTCAGAGTTCCGTATCGACAAAGGACTGACCATTAAAACCTCTCAAGTGCATCTCAGTGGAACCAACTCAAAAATCTCGGTCTCACCGAATGCCTAGGGTTGATTTGGTTTTCTATCTCGATACTACCAATTCCATATTCTCGGTTACACCGAGTTTCCTTGTCAGTTGACAGATGAGAAACTCGATGACACCGAAAATTTAGAATCGGTGTCACCAATAGTGAGGGGTATATATGTTGTGGACCCGATGCTTTGAAATTCAATCCTCAAACCGTCACGCCCCAATACTCTAAGCTGTCGAAAAGGCCTCTCTGGTCATCGCCTTTGCTTCCCCGAGTGTCTCTGCTGCTGGGAATCGTCGTCGCCAATGAAATCTTCTCCATCGTCGCCACCGTAGCGGATCCATCACCAAGCTAGGGTATGGATTTGGCCCTCCTTGCGCTCCCCGTACAAATCTCACGCATTAGAGTTTGTTTAATCTTTCATCCACCATTTGCAACAACTCAATCCTCTAGTAATCTCAATAGTCTAGCGAATCGAAGAATTCTAGGTTTAGTTGCCTGCAAAGTTGCATCTCGGTGATACCGAGTCAGAAAAATTGGTTCCACCAATTTCCTTTTTGTGCTACCGAGGACAGAACTTGGTGAGACCGAGTGGCATTTTTCGGTCCGACCGAAACTGTTGCCAAGTTTCATTTAAGAGTTTTGTGCGTCTCGGCAGCACCGAAATATTTGACTCGGTGATGACTTATCCTATTCCACTCTTCTATACTCTACTCACAGTGCCAGACATGTCAGATGCTGAGGACAGCCAGAACTTGCAGGAGCAGAACATTGACATGAGTTCAAGCACTAGCCCTGGGTTCATCTCATTTTCAGATCTAGGCACCCCTAGTTCTCATGGGTTGCCCAAGGCTGCAACAAGGACCAGGAAGAGATTGAATTCATATGAGAAGGATTTAGACTTTGTGCCAGAGGAGGTTCTTGCTAAGAAGCAAGAGAAGGCTGCCAAGGAGTCACTCAATGAGTCCACCTCTTCCAGGAGGGTAGTCAGCAAGACATATGCACCTCCAGAGGCTACAAGAGCACCTGAGAGTGCTAGGGCTACCATGACCATTGAGTGTCACAGCCCTAGTTTTAACTTGGTTTTCTATTGCATTCATGCATGCATTTTTATTTTCAAATGAAAATTAAATGAGGGATGATCAAGCCTCACAATTCAAATTTTTGTCAAATAAGCATTATAAAAATTGGTTCAAACAGTTCCAAGAAAATGTTCCTTCTCTAATAAAATATGGGATTGAGATAAAATTGTCAACCAATATTTTGGGATCACAGAAACATTTTATCTTGGGCATTTGAATTAATCAAACAATAATTGCATTGGACTTATATTTATTATGTATAAAATATAAGTTCAATAATTCTGAAATTAATTATGTGGCACTAGTTAATTATACCTAGCTCACATAATAATTTTCAGGATTTTTATAAAATGGCTAAGTATTTTATTTTAGCCAGAACAAATGTCAGAAAAAAGAAAAGAAATAAAAAGAAAGGCAGAGGACTTACCTGGATTGCCTGGCCCAGGAGGGAGCCGACCCAACCGGCCCAATGGCCAGTCATCCCCCTGCTCTCACCAGGAGGACGGGGGCACGCGCCCGACGCGCTCGGCCATGCACCCGGCCACCTCCTGCCTCTCTGCCTGCCTTCCCCCTCGCTTGGAGTCACCATGCGACCCTCCTGGACCCCCTCGAGCTCATATCCCCCTGTTGCTCTCTCCCTCCCCCTGTCTCTCTCTCTCTCCCGAGCAGACCATCATCGTCGCTCGCTGAACCCCGCAGCCACCGGCTCCGCCCTGCCCCGCATTGCTACTCTCTATTTCCGCCACGACATGCACATCGTCCGCACCGAGCCGGGCAGCGCCAGGAGGACCGAAACGCCTTCGAGCCGCCATCTTCTTCCTCGGCTCCGGCGGAAGCTCGCCGTCGATTCGCACCATCCCCCACTTCCCCGAGCTCGTCGATGATGCCAATGGACCCTACGTGAGTTGCTGCTTTGTTTCCCCTTGCTCCTCCTGCTCTCCCATGCTCTATAGCGTCGACCACGTCGATCCCGTGGCTTCGGCCACCGTTGAAATCGACGCCGACGAGCGCTCCGGCACCCCCGCGGCTAACCAACCCCACCACCGGATGCGGTGCTTCCTTAGCTGCCTATAGAGCCCTCCCGCACGGCGTTTGGTTGCCGGAGGAGCAATTCCGGCATGCTCCGCCGTCGGGTGAGGTCACCGACATTTAGCCACTGCTAACCCCGGCCATTAGTCGCTAACCACCCCTTGTGACCATGATAGGTGGGCCCAGGCACCTTAATTAACCCCTGTTTAGCTAATTAAAACCGGATTACACACTGAGTCCATGACATGTAGGGCCCACAGGTCAGATTTGACCTGACCTGGCACCTTTGACTGGCTGACATCATGATGACGTCATGCTGACATCATGACGTCATGCTGATGCAGTTAATGAATTTCTAGATTTAAAATAATTTAGGAAATTGGAGAAAATAATATAAACTTCAAAATTCATAGAAAATAATCTATAAGTCAGATTAAAATAATTTATATATGAAAATTTATCAGAAAAATCCAATGAACCTGATGGTGGCATTTTCATGCATGTTAGAGCAAGCTAAATAGACAAACTTGGACATTTTGTTCAAAACACAATAGGCCACTTCACATATGGAGTTGAATTTAAACCTCGGGTTCAAACCATCTTCATTTAACATGTTGATAGATGCATTAGCTCAAACCAGTAACATATTGCCATGCTATTATCATGCATCATTGTGAAGCATTTGCCTTGCTTAATTTGTAACTTGTTTGATCTTGCCGATAGACTTGCGAGACATAGTTACCGACGACATTGAAGAACAGTTGAGTTCTTCTGATAAACAGGCAAGCAACCCCCCTTGAGCATATTCGATACAATCCCACTCTCTCGCTCTTGCTCTCATTTCAATGCATTACGACAACGCGATTCAACCGCTATGTATGTTGTGGTAGATGAACCCACTTCTTTGCATGACCTGTCATTGTCACAGTAAATAGCTAAACCAAGAAACCTAGCATACCTGGTAGATTCTTGAGCCATGTTGTCTTATAACCCTGTTATGCTTGCTATGCTTAGAGTTGTGTCAGGTATGATTCATCTAGGTAATGAACCAGAGTGAAACAGATGTGTCCTGATGATGAGGCTTAAGTGATGAACCCGTTTTTGGTAAAGGTAGCGATGAGAGGCCATGTAGGAGTACATGGTGGGTTGTCTCATTGAAGCCGCTCATAGGAACTGAGTTGCGTGTTTGTGTTCCAAGACTAGCTACTACCGCACATTGGGCTCCGGTAACTCGAGCTCTCTCGGCCTATTAACCTACCATGTTCTCTGCCCAGGAGTCGCACTAGTTTGAAACGTTGATAGGATGTGGCCAGGCTTGCGAAGTGAATGAACAGCCCAACCGGGACCGGCTTGGGGCCCTGTACACAACTTCTGAGTCCGAATCATGAAACACGGACGAATTCTCGATTGTGGTGACTAACTCAGTTAGGCGACTGCCTTGGGCTAGAGTCGTTGAAGGTTAACGTCCGTGGCAAACTCCCTTGCCGAGCTTCCGCTTGAAGGTTGCCGAGGTGCCATTTTACGTGCACATGACGGTAAGTGGCAAGAGCATGTGTGGCGAACTACACGGTAATTTATCTATTCAAATAGTCGCGTCCGCGGATATGGACTACTTGGATACTTGCATTGTTCATGGACAACTTTAAGTGACTACTGTAAAATGCACCAAACAAGTGTGAGTGCTATGGATGGCTTCTCGTAGGAAGATGAGAGAGGATCCATAGTGGTGTATTGAGATGGTGAACATGTGGACTCGTGTGTGCTCTCTCGTAGGGAGACGAGAGAGTAGTGATATGTTGGTTACTTTGTCATAGTCTAGGATAGCCAAAGGTCAAAGCTGGCATTCTACAATAAACCCCACAATCCCGTTCATCGTTACATGATGCATATGTAGATAGTTCTGATGTAAGACTTGCTGAGTACCTTCGCACTCACTGTTGCTTATCTACATTTTTGCAGAGATAGACGTTGTTCGGTTATGTTTATTCTGACGTTGACATCGACAGATTAGCATAGTAACCAGAACAAAGGTATGGTTCCTATGGTAGGGTCGTTGTAGCTTTTTAGGCTCTTCCAGCCGCTTTTGTAGAAGTCTGTACTCAGACATGTAACTTCCGCTTGTTGTTTTGTATGCTCTGAATGTTGGGTCATGTGACCCCTTCTACTTGTAACATTATACTATGTCGGCTCCTTGGAGCCTCCTATATAAATGTTATGTTGTGGAGTTTTGTTGTGATGCCATGTTGTATCTACGCATATCGTGCATAGTGCATGTATGATTGAAATGCATTGGTATGCGTGGGATTCGACACCTAGTTGTGTGCTTTTAGTAGCCTTCTTTATGGGGAAATGCCTCTTTGTGCTTCCACCGAGCCTTGGTAGCTTGCTACTGCTCCGGACACATTGATTGACCGGCATGTATCCTTCTTTGTTGGTGTGTCTATCCCTTCAGGGAAATGTCTCGCAGTGTACTGGAGTCCCTGTAGCCTGCTATGACTCATCTACGTGTAGTAAAGACATTTATGTCCCACGGCATAATGGAGTCCTTGTAGCTTGCTATGACTCGTCTACACATGCTGATGACCGACACCTGCATTGCTCGGTTACGTATGCATGTCCTTGTACGGTTGTGCCACTTGGGTCTATAACTAGTCATGTCGACCCGGGTTCTTTTACATGTGAATGCTAGCAACATGTTCATATCCGTGAGCCAAAAGGCGCAAGCGGTCCCGACCAAGGTAAGGTAGCAGCCGTGGGTTACCGTGCGTGAGGCCGCAAAGTGGTGTGACATGTTACAAGCTGGATTCATATGGCTTAGGATCGAGGTCCCGACAACATTGGTATCAAAGTTGAACTGCATGTAGGTTTACGAAGCCAAACTGGTCGATGTTGAGTCTAGTAATTCTTTAGTTATATAAGAGAATTGATTGTGGAAGGGAACGTAAGGCTCTTTTTACTCCTTTCCTCAAGTTACTCTATTCTGGATCACTCTCTTCTTTTCTATGGGGATTAAGAACTAGGCTTCTTACCTATCTTCTAGGATGACGAGTTACTGGACCACAGACTCATATAATGGTTGTTTGTGTCAAGTCATGTCCCATCAGAGTTGTGAGAAGTGATGCCCATGTTCTCTCTGTGCCTTGAACCATGACGTTGAGCTATTATGTTGGCCAAATCTTGTGCAGAATGTCGCAAGTTAATTGGAGATCTGCTAGTCGTAGTCAGAACCATGGATATGGTAGGGATGAAGAAGATCCTCCTGACCAACCCTCGTTGGCAGAGGTTATGCTAGAAATTGAGAGGAACAAGCGTGCCACCAACCGTCTGTTGGAGCACATCGAGCAGAACACAACCTATCATCGCGATGAGCTAGTATCGATCAAAGACTTCATCAAGTTGCAACCACCCACCTTCCAACACTCCGTTGAGCCACTAGATGTAGATGATTGGCTCCATAGCTTCAACAATAAGTTGTGTTATGCAAACGTGGCTGAAGGAGACAAGATCACCTATGCCACATATCACCTTGAAGGTTCCGCCAACCTGTGGTGGGAGAATTTCGAGGCCAAGCTACTTCATGGAAGGAGTTCTGTGAGGCTTTCCATGAGCATCATATTCCGCAGGCCCTGATAGATCGTAAGCAAGAAGAGTTTTGCAACCTGACCCAAGGCAAGATGGATGTGGATGCCTATAGCCGTGAATTTGGACGCCTTGCATGTTATGCACCTGAAGAAGTTTCCACAGATGCCAAGAAGCAAGCAAGGTTCAGGAAAGGTCTCGACCCAGAGCTACGTCGTGACCTCAACTTGCATGAGTTCGCTACCTTCCAGGTTCTTGTGAACAAAGCCATTCAAGCAGAAAGTGGTAGGATGACCTATGAGGAATCTCGCAAGCGCAACTATGATTTTGGGTCATCACCAGTATCTATATCTAAAAGGCATAGAATATGGATTCCGAACTCCGCTCTTCCTCCGGGATATGCACCGAGGCCATCCTATGTGGCGCCTCGCCTGCTGATGCCCTGTCTTCCCTAGAAGAACCTCGTCAACCGGATGCTCAACTCAGATACACGTCACATTCATGGGGCATGCTTCAAGTGCAGTCAACCTGGACATTATTCAAAGAATTACCCTTTGCGAGCAAATGTTCCATCCTCTCCAAGAAATGTTGTCAGTCGTGGCAAGCCCCAAATCAAGAAGTTTAATGCCAGGTCAGTTGTTTATACTCGTGGACGTGTTCACCATGTAACTGCAGAAGAAGTCGAAGATGATGCTAATGTCGTGCTTAAGATGCTCCTTGTCAATTCTCATCCAACTTTAGTTCTATTTGACTCTGGAGCATCTCACTCTTTAATTTTTGAAAGGTATGCCATGTCGCATGATATGTCTTTTGATATTATGCCAACTCCTTTAGAAGTTCAAACTCCACGTTCTAGATGGCAAACTGCTAGAGTAAGCCATGGAAATCAAATCCTTGTTGATGGTTTAGTATTCCTTGCTTCTCTGATAGCTCTCAAGTCTTCGGACATCAATATCATTTTGGGGATGGACTGGATGACAGCTCATCATGCCAAAATTGATTGTTTCACTAGGTCTGTTCAGCTTACCCATCCTTCTGGCCAGATAGTCAAGGTCCAAACCCGCCTTCCAGAGGGCATGATTTATTCCCTCAATGTCAATCCTCTTCCAGACCTTGAAAACATTCTGGTAGTCTGTGACTTTTTGGATGTTTTCCCAGAAGAATTGCCAGGTGTTCCACCTGACAGAGAAGTAGAGTTTGTCATAGAACTTATTCCAGGAACCGCTCAATTGCTAGAAGGCCCTATAAGATGTCTCCCCACGAACTAGCTGAGATTAAGATCCAACTCAATGAATCTTTTAAGGAAGGTTTCATCCGTCCTAGATCTTCTACATGGGCTTGTCCTATCCTCTTCGTCAAGAAGAAGGACGGTACGGACCGGATGGTTGTCGATTATTGGCCGGTTAATCTGGTCACGATAAAGAACAAATATCCGCTCCCCAGGATCAACGATCTGTATGAACTACTCGCTGGATCCGCAGTCTTCTCCAAGATGGATTTGAGATTAGGTTATCATCAAATCATAATTAGGAACAGGCACATTCCAAAGACGGCTTTTGTCACTTGTTATGGCCAATACAAGTACACCGTCATGTCCTTTGGCCTAACCAATGCCCCAGCCACCTTCTCCCGCTTAATGAATTCGATCTTCATGGAGTATTTGGAAAAATTTGTCATGGTTTACCTCGATGATATCCTCATATACTCGAAGAACAAAGAAGAACATGTTGAGCACCTCAGGCTGGTATTGATGAAACTCCGAGAGCACCGCCTTTACGCCAAATTCTCTAAGTGTGAATTCTGGTTGCCAGAAGTGACCTATCTAGGCCATGTAATCTCTGCAAAAGGTATTGTTGTCAATCCCGAGAGAGTTCAAGTTGTCCTTGACTGAACTCAACCTGAGTCGGTGAAGCAAGTTAGGAGTTTCCTTGGCTTAGCGAGATATTGTCGCCCCTTCGTTGAGAACTTCTCCAAAGTTGCCAAACCTCTAACTGAACTCCTCAAGAAAGATAAGAAGTTCAAGTGGACTCCAAAGTGTGAGAAAAGTTATCAGGAGTTGAAAAGACGATTGACTACTGCCCCGGTACTTGTACCCCTAGATTTCACAAAGGACTTTGTTATCTACTGTGATGCTTCGCGACAAGGTCTAGGTTGCATTCTTATGCAAGATTGTCATGTGATTGCCTACGCATCTCGACAGTAGCATCCACATGAGGAGAATTATCCAACACACGATATGGAACTTGCCATAGTAGTCCATGCACTTGTCACTTGGCAACATTACCTTCTTCCTCCATGACCGACCACCTATTGGTCGGCGGTGCTGGGGATGATCGGATTTCTCGATCACCCACCGGGGATTAGACCGGTGCCTCCGGAGGCATAGTGCGCTCCAGAGATGTTCTCAGAGGGGACTGATCGCCCGCTCGTCCGGCCTCCTTGGTGTCCGGGAGGGGCGTTGTCCCCCAGTCTTCGGTGGCCGAAGCGTTAGCCTCGGCCACGATGCGATCTCCCTCGCCCCCTGTGTCCGCCTCCATTGGAGTAGGCTGGGATGACACCTCCACATCGTCCTTCATGGGGCCTGGAGTGGTGGGGTGTGAGGCATCCCCGCTCTTCACCATCTCGGCGGACAGGGTCTCCCCACCCGATACCACCTCGGTGGGGATAACGCGCGGGGGGCTATAGGACCAATAACATGTGCATTAGCAAACTCTGAATCTACTTGTGATAGGTAGGAGGGTCTTCAGATCCTAACCTGGATGGGGGGCTTGACCCTTAGGCTCCTTCGTGGAACCTCCTCGGGGTCTTCGGACAGGGAGCTCGAGTCCGAGTTCTCATCGGACAGAACCACCCGCATCTGCCGCGCCCTCTTTGGGGCAGGAGAATCTACCTGCCCCGGGGCATCCGAAGACACCGCTCTCTTCTTGGCGCGGGGGAGTTGCCTCCCCCTTGCTCTCGACCTCCTCCTCCTCTTGTTCCTCCTCTTTAGCCTCCTCCTGATTTGAGGAGGCGGGGGTGTCTTCGGATGCAGCATCAGGCAGGTCCCTGATGCGAAGGCTAGCCTGGCTTGGTTTCTTCTTCTTCTCTTTCTTCGTGGGAGCCTCATAAGGCTTCTCCACGAGCATCTTGGCTAACAGCACGGTCCTCTCATCTTCGGGCTGAGGAGCCGGACCATTGATGTTGATGGCTTTCTTCTGCCATCTCTGCCAGAACAGATCGGATAAGAGGATATAGGGATTCTCTGTGTAATAAAGCCAACCAAGCTGGGGAACATCGTACCTTGGAATCGAGCTTGGCAGCGTGCAGACCCTTGTCGTCCTCCTCGGATGGCCAGCTCTTCATCAATTTGAAGAGCGCCTTCCACAACTTCTCCCGCGTAGTGTGGAAGAGATTCTGGACCGTGGGCTCGGCTTCGAGTTCTTGAGCCCACAGGGGAGTGTCCCGATGCTGGCAGGGGAGGATGCGTCTTCGGAACATCACCTGGACCACATCGTTTAGCTTGATGCCCCCCTCAACCAGGGAGCGGAGGCGCTTCTGTAGATCGGTCACCTCTTTGCCCGATCCCCAGACCAGGCCCTTTTCGGGCCACGAAGCCAGTCTGGTGGGGGGACCGGATCTAAATGTGGCGGCGGGGAGTTGGCCCTCTTCTCATGGTTCGGTGACACAAAACCACTCCTTTTGCCATCCCTTGATGGCGTCAATGAAGGTGCCCGACGGACACCCGACGTAGGCAAGCTTGTCGATGAGTGCCCTGCCACAGTCCGCATGCTTGCCGCCAACACACTTGGGCTTGATATTGAATACCTGCAGCCAGATCCCAAAGTGCGTCTCGACACGCAGGAAGGCCTCATAGACGAGGATAAACGCCGAAATGTGCATGATGGAGTTCGGCGGGAGGTCATGGAAGTCGAAGCTGTAGAAGAACATCATCCCCCTGACGAAGGGGTGGAGTGGGAAGCTCAAACCCTTGATGAAGTTGGGGATGAACACCACCCTCTTGCCTAGCCTGGGGGTGGGGATCACTTGGCCCTCCTCCGCTGGGCGGTGAGGGATGTTGGCGGGGAGGTAACCGGCCTTCTTGAGGTCGAGTATGTCCTTGTTGGTGACCGTGGAAGCTTCCCACTAGCCATTGGAACCCGCCATTGCTGAGCTCAAAGGTGGGGGCGAAGAGACTTAGATCTGTGCTCTGGAGGCGTAAGAGAATTGGAGGCAAAGAAGTCGAATGGAGAGCGTAAAAAGCCTTTGGGGTTTTCCTTCTCTTTTTATGAGGCCTGTCAATGTGGATACCCCTCGCCACGCTGTGAATCCCTCCACTTCTCAAGACGCGCAGGCCATTGCATGCGCATGGTTAAGTATATCCCGTATAAAATGGGACACGATCGGTATATTGATAAGATCGTGATGATTAAAACGGCCTCGAACCGCGAATCGAGTCTATGCAACTGTCCTGCCGGTCGTGATGGGTCGTAGCCTTTCGTCAGAAAGGTCATCAGAGGGTCGTTGTTTATCCCCTGACATTTGGGCTTCAAAGACAATCAATTATTCAAACGTGCCACTATGCGGGAGACTACTTGACATCAGAGGCCGAACTATGGTTCGGCAGGAAGGAACTCACCTCGCAAGCCGAAGACTCTATTCGTGAAGCAGTCAGAGCTGAAGCCCCTTGGCGTTGGAGGCAAGTTTGGGGGCTACTGAGGGAGTCCTGGATTAGGGGGTCCTCAGATAGCCAACCTATTGTTGTGGGCTGGACTTTGAGGGCTACTTACCGAACACCGAAGGATTTGAAGGCCCAAATCTCCAAGATGGAAGCTTCGGGAAATACGGTTACGCTCCACGTCTGATGTAATAGTTAGGCAAGTTTATCTCTTCGGCATGTAACCGACCATGTGTAAACCCTAGGCATCCTCGGCATCTATATAAGCCGGAGGGTTTTAGGGTATAGAGACAGGAGAACTCATCTAGGGTTAGCTATACGATCTCAAGGTAGATCAACTATGTAACCCCTTACACCATCATACAACCAAGTAGGACGTAGGGTATTACCTCCATTGGAGAGCCGGAACCTGGGTAAACTCGTGTCCCTTTAGTCTCCTGTTACCGTCGATTCTAGTCTCATAGTTCGGGACCCCCTACCCGAGATCCGCCGGTTTTAACACCGACAGCGATCGTCATCAAGGTTGCGGTATGCAAGTTCAAGTGGAGCGTCACGAAGAGATCATGCTTGAAGCTTGTCATCCATTGGGGTGACAATGGACTTGTGAAGATGTGCCAAAGAGTTTCTCACCCATAGTGGAGTATGGGGGAGCAATCAACTAGTCTTCATCGAGCCAACGAATCTAGAAAGGTGGTCCATCTTGCAGAAGTCAAGATCATCATCATCTAGATCAAGTGGACCACGTGCAAGGTATAGGTTTGCCCTTGATAGGTTTTCCATTTTACCGGTCTCATAGTGGTCGTTGGGAGACCGGGTTATAGGATTGATTGTCGTACTATCAAGGGGGGCTCTCAAGTGAGTAACTTGATCGTATCGTTCGTTGAGAGCTCAAACCATTTTGCATCCTTGCATCATCTTTCTTGGTTCTTTTTTGGTGTTTCTCTTTGTGAGTCCTAGAGCTTATGGCCATCTTCATGACAAGCCCGAGTTCATCGAAAACGGAGTTCACATGAATCTTCTATGATGTTTTTGACGTTGGAGTTTTTACCAGTTCTTCATTCATAGAGGTTTCACATCTCTATATCATTGGCATTTCTATACTATATTTTCTTCTTATAACCAACAAGCTTGAGTTTGCTCAATTCGGAGCTCCTTTGCAGAAGTTATGGCAGTTTTGGTGTTCCTGCTTTCATTCGTTTCTTGTTCTGGTTTTGGAAGGTTGTAAGCGGTAGTACCGCCCTGGCGCAGTAGTACCGCTCGGTACTACCGGCTACTCTTTTGTTCTCTAGAACCCCATGCTACCCTGAGCGGCAGTAGGCGAGGTACTACCACTGCCAAGCGGTAGTACCGCTCCGACAGCACTATCGCACCTCGTGCCATCGCTCTGGTTGGCTGCCTCATCCGCCCGAGAGGTAGTACCGCTCCCTTGAGCGGTAGTACCCCTTGTGTGCGGGTTGAGGGGGTAACGGTTGGATTTCGCCCCTCCTATAAAAGGGGATCTTCTTCCCCAATGGATTTTATCCTTAGATCTCGAGTTTGCCCCCCATTGTTGACCTTCTTCGAGCTTGCTAACTCTCAATCCCTCCAATGATTCTTGCTAGTTCTTGAGGGAAAAGAGAGAGGAGATCTAGATCCACACTTCCACCAATCCCTTTCTCCTCTATGTGAGGGGACCCCCTTGGATCCATATCTTGAAGTTCTTCGTGTTCTTCTTCATTCTTCCTCTCATTTTCCTCCATAGCATTAGTTGTTGTGGAGGGATTTGGGAGAGAAGGACTTGGGCACTTCGTGTGCCCTTGCCATTGCATTTGGTGCGTAGGTTTGAGTTCTCCATGGTGATACGTGGAAGTGAAGTTTGAGAAGCTTATTACTCTTGGGTGTTTGAGCACCCTAGAGCTTGTTACTTTTGGGTGCCTTGGCGCCCGAGACAGTTTGTGGTGCCTTGGAGCTCAATCATTGTGGTGTAAAGCTCCGGGCAACGGGGTCTCCAATTAGGAGGTTGTGGATATTGCCCCGAGCATTTGAGGTTACCTCGGAGCCACAATCCATTGTGGTGAAGCTTCATGGTGTAGTTGGGAGCCTCCAGTTAAGTTGTGGAGATTGCCCCAACCTTGTTTGTACGGGTTCGGTGACCGCCCTGAAGGGTCCCTTAGTGGAATCACGACATCTTGCATTGTGTGAGGACGTGAGGAGATTACAGTGGCCTTAGTGGCATCTTGGGGAGCATTGTGCCTCCACACTGCTCCGAACGAAGATTAGCATCCGTAATGGTGTGAACTTCGGGATACATTGTCATCTCCGCGTGCCTCGATTATCTCTTACCCGAGCCCTTTACTTATGCACTTTACTTTGTGATAGCCATATTATTTCATGATATATATCTTTCTATCACATAGTTGTTTATATTGCTTAGCATAAGTTTTCGGTGCACATAGGTGAGCCTAGTTGTTTTAGGTTTTGTGCTTGACTTATTAAACATTAGTTTTATTCCGCATTTGTTCAAGCCTAAACCGTAATTATTTTAAAGCGTCTATTCACCCCCTCTAGGCGACATCCACGTCCTTTTAGGATCGCACAACGGCCAAATTTGAAAGGGGACAAGAGGTACACCCTATCCTGACTAAAGATGGTCTTCGCCTGCAAAGCTTCCGGGTGTGACGCGGTGGTGGCTCGGCGATGACATTTGTCCTGCCGAGCTCGTGGTCTCGGTCCCGTTGCACTAGGAGGGAAATCTTTGGGGAGGTTCCTTGGGAACCTGCGTACGTCCTTGCCTCCTTAGCACGAAAGAGGAAACTGTCTTCTGTGCGCCTGCTGGCGCCCGCCTGGCTTAGCCGTTAGAGCCCACGTCATCCCGGCCTCATGAGGCCGGGTACTTGCATAGGAATCTCCGCTCCTCGGGAGGCAGCCTGGGGGGGAGGCGCCGCTCCTCTGGAGGTCTTGGCACTGCTCGCCTTGCGACGTTGGCACTCTCGCAAGGCCTTTGGCTTGGGGGGGCTTGTTGCTAGGCCGTACCGGGCCCTCAAGGTGGGCCATGCCCTGGGCCGCAGGCAGGCAGGTCTGGGTACCCCTGGTCCCAGAATGCCGACATGGAGGACGTCGACGTCCCAATGGAGGATATGGAAGACGACGACCCGGTGCTACCCTCCTCCTCCACCACCACCGTGCCACCCTCCTCCTTCACGGTGCCTCCCTCGCTGGTGCACTACACCATGACCATCGGCGAGGCCCGTGCCCATTACATGGACATGGTGCGGGAGGACCGGTTCCATGAGGCATAGGCCGATGCCGCCTACAACCACCTCCTCCTCCAGGAGCACATGCATGCGGAGGATCAGATCGTCACCGACATGACGGTCACATCCGACGTGGACCTGATGATGCAAGAGATGCTCGTGGAGTCCTATCGGTCCGCCCGCTAGATTCGCCTCGACAACTGGCGGTACCGACAGCGGATGGTGGCCGCGGCCAAGGACAATGACGACGACGAGGGCGTGTTGTCGTTCGACAAGACCAACGAGGAGGAGGACAACACCGAGGCACGACAATGAAGCTGACACGTCCGCGGGCGCCGCCGGTAGCGACGAAGAGTAGTGCACGGGAGGTCGCTGCCGCTCTGGTCCCAAGAAGGCCACCTGTCCTCCCCACCCATCGATGCCAAGCTTGGTGGGCGGAACAACGTCGGCCGATTAATAGTTTGACATCGACGTGGAGGTGGACATCTGCGCTTGTCGGGTCTCGGGAGGAGGAGGTTACGAAGATGGAGCTGGAGAAGGCAAAGCTTCAGTTCTCGGGGTTCATGGCCGGACACGGGAACGGGCGCCGACGACAATTTAGGTTAGGTATTAATCATACCTCTAGAGCTGGACTAAGATGTAAATGTAATGAAATATGTCGTGTTTGCATGAAATCCGGTTGTGTTTGGATGAATTTCGTTCGGTTGGTTTGAATTATTGTCAAAATGTATTCGGCTATGGTTGGATGTTGTCCTCCCGCATTCAGTTTGCGGAAGGGCCCTTCGTGGATGGATGCGTGAGGAAATTTGCGGGTCATCGTTGGAGATGTCCTTATGCAAAGGCAGGATGTTACTCATAATACTTTGCATCTGATTGATATTTTGAGACAGTCCTTTATCAAAAATAAATAAATGGAGGGAGTATATTATAGTGGCTTTATAAATTTAACTGCATCTACACGATGCATGTACAATTGTGCTCAAGCAATGCTTAGCCAATAAGACACGCTCACCCATTTCTTAGCGAGTAAGAAACGTGGTGGAGAAATTTTATGTAACATGCAGAGAAATTGTTGTTGCCCATAACTGGCATCCATTCCACGTCGCGGAAGGATCGATGCAAGACCACGCGGTGCACGAAAGTTGCCCCTAATGTACTGGTTACCCGAATTGTCATTTCTGTGAGAGCATAGCCAAGGGATGTGATGATAGGTGTTGAAGATAAAAAGGAAATAGCACCACCATTGCATATTGTCGAATGCCAAGCTAAATAAAACACTCCTATGTCTAGAGTTGTCATCAGCGACTATTCTTATGGCTAGAAATGCTAAAAGCAATTTCTTAAAAAATGCTACTATACATGCGATGAATTAAGAGAAAAATAAATGAGGTGAGGCATAGTACACTTTTGAAGTTGGATCCACGAGCTTTGGGATGCGGATGCAGTGATCATTATAGGAGAAAATTGATTCTGATCCGCCTCCATGGCTCCACTAAACACTGCTTAATTTCCATTCCAAAGCTGTAGATTCGTGCCTGGTTCACGCGAACGAGCGCTTCATCTTTTTTTTAGGGAAATCATTGCCGCTTTTATAAAATCGAGCTAGGAATCTCGTCTGAAATTACATCCAAAATAAAGTCCGTTGGTGATCACCCCCAAACCTAAGAGAGATTCTCTCCTACACCTATTTTAGCTAATTTATGCGCGGCAAAGTTTCCGGATCGTCGAACCCACGTCACCTTAGAATCCTCCCTCGAGTTGAGCATCTCCTTGATTTCTTGCACCCAAGGTCCCACTGCTGAGAGATTCTTCATAGGCTGATTTAATTGCTGAACCACCATTTTGCTATCTAGTTCCAAATGCACCCGCTGCACTTGCAACTCAACAGCTAGCCGTAATGCCCCCCTGCAGGCCAGCACTTCCACAGCCTCTGGATCGGAAGCATTAGGGAAAAAATAGCATGCCCCCGCAATGTAAGCTGCCATGTGATCCCTAATTACCACGCCTCCTCCCCCTTTGGCCCCATGCTTTGAAACTGCACCATCAGAGTTTATTTTGACCCATCCAACTGCAGGCGGTACCCACCTATGAACAGGTTTTGGCTCCAATTGTGGCGCCCTTGTCTCATGAGCATTCTTCCAATCTGTCGACTGCACTTTGACCTTGGGTATTATTTCATGTGGTTGCGCTATCCTTCTTCCCTCTCTTGCTTCATTCCTTGCTAGCCAAAGCCCATAAACTGCGAGTATCATGACCTCCTTCTCGTCTTCGGAAGCCCCGGCGAACCAGCCCAATAACCAACTAGATAGTAAGCTTTGCGACGTGATATGAACTGGTGGGGAATCCACCCATACGCTCAGCTCCGAGCTCAACTGTTGCCAAAAGAGGACCGAATGTTGGCATGCCCAGAAATGGTGCATCATAGTCTCTTCTCGGCCGCATGCAACACAAAAAACACCCGGTTTAATCCTTCGACGATGGAGTTCCGCACCTACAGCCAGACCATTTTGGATCATCCTCCACATATGGATTTTACATTTCACTAGTGCACTCATCTCCCATAGTGCCATATATCCTTTGTGTGTCATCACTGAATTTGCTGACTCCGGCTGTCCGGTAGCCGCTCTTGTAAGTGACATCTTTAGGTGGTATGCCGATTTAACAGTAAAAATGTCATTTTTCATGAAGTTCCAAGCAAGATAATCATCAGATGTCGGCTCCCAATTGCTATTTTCTTAACATCTGTTGCATCATCTGGGGTGAACATAGCATCCACCTTTGAGCAGTCCCAATTTGTCCCACTCGTGTCCAGCAGGTCAGCTACTTTGGTTATTCCATGTATGTAGATCTGTCCCAGCGGACGTGTGCTCCCATTGCGCGGAATCAAAGGATTGTGGTGAATGTTAATACTAGATCCCGTTCCCACTCTCCATATCAGCCCTTCTCTGAGCAAGTCACGTCCATGCAATATGCTCCGAAATGTGAACGACCCTACAGAGGGGCAGCTTGCCGTGAGAATCATCTCCTCCTTAAAATATCGTGCCTTTAACACTCTAGCACACATCGATGTCGGGTCTTGTAATATCCTCCAAGCTTGCTTTGCTAGTAATGCTTGGTTAAAAGCCTCCGAGTCTCGGAAGCCCATCCCCCCATTGCGCTTACATGCACACATCTTCTGCCAAGCTATCCAATGAACCTTCCGTTCACCATTCAGTGCACCCCACCAAAATTTCAAGGAGATCAAAGTAAGGTTACGGCACATCTTCTTTGTGAGGTGGAAACAACTCATGGTGTACGTCGGCGTAGCTTGGAGGACAGACTTCATTAACACTTCTCTAGCTGCCTTAAACATTCCCTGTCCCTTCCATCCACATACTTTTCCCTTTGAGCACTCTGTAACATGTTTGAAAGTGTCATCCTTGGACCTCCCAACCAGTGTTGGAAGTCCCAAATAATGCTCACTAAGAGCCTCGGTCTGAATACCCACAGTCTCTTTCAACAGTTCCTTCATGTTGTTCTGGCAACCCCTCCCAAAAAAGATGGAAGACTTGTGTAAGTTCACTTTCTGTCCCGAAGCTTTTTCATACTTGACAAGGATCTGCTTGAGGACCTCCATATTACTTCTTGTACCCTCTGAAAAAACGATGCTGTCATCGGCGAACAATAGATGAGTTACATGGGGGCCAGTGCTCCCAAATTTTACACCCCTTATTTGTTTGTCTCGTTGGACTCTCTTTAGAACTGTAGAAAAACCTTCTACACAAAATAGAAATAGGTATGTAGACAAAGGATTGCCTTGTCTAAGTCCCATGGAAGGTGAGAATCTCCTTGAGAAGCCACCATTAAGCTTAACTAAATTTTTTGCCGAAGTAACACACCGCATGATCATAGAGACCTACTGTGGGGCAAAGCCAAACGATTCAAAATCTGCTCCAGAAAAATCCATTCGACCCTGTCATATGCCTTCATCATATCTAATTTAACAGCACAAAAACTCTTCTTTCGCTTTCTTTTCCTTATAGCGTGTACGCACTCGTAAGCAACCAGCACATTATCGGTGATCAACCTTCCCGGAACATACACACTTTGCTCTTCAGAGATAAGAATAGGCAGTATCCCTTTTAGCCTGTTAGCTAGCACCTTAGTCGCTATCTTATACAAGACATTACACAGACTAATGGCCCGGAATTGAGAGAGCAGCTCCGGTGAATTCACTTTTGGGATCATGACAATAATTGTTGCATTGAAAGTGACTGGGGTCACTGCCCCGTTGAGGAAATCCCTCACCACTCGGCAAACATCCCCCATAACCATCGACCAGTGTCGTTGGTAAAAAAGAGACGGAAGGCCATCCGGTCTCGGCGCCTTCGTCGGGCCCATTTGAAAGAGAGCTACCTCTATATCTTCATATGAAACTGGAGCTGCTAGTTTTCCATTCATATCTTCCGAAATCACTGGATCGATATTTTCTGACAGCTCATTCGCATCGAGCAGCCCTTCTAAAGTGAAGAGTGGCTCATAGAACCCGGCCGCCATCTCCCTCATTTCCTCATCTACCATGCATTTAGTCCCATCCTCTCTCTAGAGCGCCCAAATGGCGTTCTTTCTCCTGCGATGGGATGCTCTATTCCAAAAATACTTTGTGTTTTGGTCCCCGACACGCAGCCAATCCACCCTTAATTGCTGCCTATACATCACTTCTTCCCTATGGTATATCTCCCTGAGCTGCTGCTCCATATCCGTCACCTCCAGTGAGCTTCCGGACACAACAGCTCGGGTACGGGCATCCAACAGCTGGGCTTTTAGCTTAGTGATTTGGCGCCGGATGGATCCAAACACATCCCGGGCCCACCTCTGCATGCTTCCAGTCATGTTAACCAGCCTCCTCCACACATCTGACAAGGAGTTACACCCTGATCCAGCTGAATCCCACGCTTCCTTAACCATTTTCTCATATTGCTCATGCTTCGTCCATGCATCCTCAAAACAAAATGGCCTCGGTCCCTTGCTGTTAGTACATGGTGTTGGAAATATGCCCTAGAGGCAATAATAAATTGGTTATTATCATATTTCCTTGTTCATGATAATTGTTTATTATCCATGCTATAATTGTGTTGATCGGAAACTCAGATACATGTGTGGATACATAGACAACACCATGTCCCTAGTATGCCTCTAATAGACTAGCTCGTTGATCAAATCTGGTTATGGTTTCCTAGTCATGGACATGAGATGTCATTTAATAACAGGATCACGTCATTAGGAGAATGATGTGATGGACAAGACCCAAACTACAAACATAGCATATGATCATGTCAGTTTATTGCTACTGTTTTCTGCATGTCAAGTATTTGTTCCTATGACCATGAGATCATGCAACTCATTGACACCGGAGGAGTACCTTGTGTGTATCAAACGTCGCAACGTAACTGGGTGACTATAAAGGTGCTCTACAGGTATCTCCGAGGGTGTCTGTTGAGTTGGCATGGATCAACACTGGGATTTTTTACTCCGTGTGGCGGAGAGGTATCTCAGGGTCCACTCGGTAATACAACATCACAATAAGCCTTGCAAGCAATGTGACTAAGTGTTGGTCACGAGATCTTGTATTACGGAATGAGTAAAGAGACTTGCCGGTAACGAGGTTGAACTAGGTATGGAGATACCGATGATCGAATCTCGGGCAAGTAACATACCGAAGAACAAAGGGAACATCATACGGGATTAACTGAATCCTTGACATAGAGGTTCGACCGTTAAAGATCTTTGTAGAATATGTAGGAACCAATATGGGCATCTAGGTCCCACTATTGGTTATTGACCATAGAGGTGTCTCGGTCATGTCTACATAGTTTTCGAACCCGCAGGGTCTGCACACTTAAGGTTCGGTGATGTTTCAATAGTATAGAGTTATGTATGGTGGTGACCTAAGGTTGTTCGGAATCCCAGATGAGATCCCGGACATCATGAGGAGCTCTGGAATGGTCCGGAGGTAAAGATTGATATATAGGAAGTCCTGTTTTGGTCGCCGGAAAAGTTTTGGGCTCATCGGTAGTGTACCGGGAGTGCCGGTAGTGTACCGGGGGACCATCACGAGAGGTATTTCGACCCAAGAGGCTACATGGGCTGTAGAAGGAGGTAAACCAGTCCCTGGCGGGCTGGCGAAAACCTCCTCTAAGGGCCCATGCGGCTGGACTGGTTTGAGAAGGAAAAAATCCAAAGGTGGAGAGGTGGAAAGAGTTTCCAAGTGGAAAGGAGGAATCCTACTCCTAATAGGATTGGAGTAGGACTCCTCCACCTCCAATTTCGACCAAACCTTGATGGTTTGAGGCTGCCTCCTCCCCTCCCTCCCTCCTATATATACTAGAGGATTTAGAGGAAAAAGCTAACCCTAATAGCCACGTGCTACCTCTCCTCTAGATCGCAGTTTCTCCTCTAGATTGGTTTTCAGCGGTGCTTAGGCGAAGCCCTGCTGGAATAGCTCCACCACCATCGCTGCAATGCCGTCGCGCTGCCGGAGAACTCATCTACCTCTCCGCTCCCTCTTGCTGGATCAAGAAGGCGGAGATCGTCATCGAGCTGTACGTGTGCTGAACGCGGAGGTGCCGTCCGTTCCGCGCTAGATCGGAAGGACCGTGATCAAGGTCGCAAGATGGATCATGATGAGATCGCGGGATGGATCGTGATGAGTTCGTGGGACGGATCATGATTGGATCGCGGGACGGTTCGTGATGAGATCGCGGGATGCTCGGCGATTTGGATCGCGAAGACGTTCGACTACACCAACTGCGTTTCTTAACGCTTCCCGCTTAGCGATCTACAAGGGTATGTAGATCCACTCTCCCTCTCGTAGATGCTCATCACCATGGATATATCTTGCGTGTGCATAGGAAAATTTCTGTTTCCCATGCAACGTTCCCCAACACATGAAGCCGTCTCCAATGCCCGAACAAGGAGAGCCTGATGGTCCGATTCTTCAGTGACAAGATGCTCCACGTACGTCTCTGGAAACATATCCAGAAAACCGTCAGTATACGTAGCTCGGTCCAAGCGCACTTGGATGTTATCAGCCCCACCACGCTTGTTATTCCATGTAAATGGGTACCCTATGACCCCCTTGGTCCGCAAGTCCACACTCCGCCAAGCAGTCACGAAACTCTTCCATCTGAGTAAATGATCTCGGGTTGCCCCCTAGCTGATCTGACTGGAACAGAGCCTCATTGTAATCTCCCACACATATCCATGGCAGATCATCTTGCTTGGTCAGGTACCTGATTGTGTCCCAAGTTTTCTTTCGTAAGTTAGTCCTGGGCCCCCATAGAGACCAGTGAATATATAGGGCTTCCCCTCCCAAACTATTTGTGCATCAATAAAGTATTGACTCCATGGTCTCACATCAACTTGCACACTTTCCCTCCACCATAATGCGAAACCACCACTCAACCCCTGACAATCCACGACAACACCACTTCTGAATCACAAACTCCATTCAAGCCTCTCCATAGCCCTAGCCTTCTTTTTTTGCTTCTGAAAGAAAAACCACCGCTGGGTTGTATGACCTTATGAGGTCCCTTAATTCACCAACTGTCGAGTCCAACCCCAAGCCCCGACAGTTCCAGGCAAGGAGATTCATGGCCACCGGCGACCCCCCTTGTCGGGGTCCGCCTATTTATCATTTTGTTCAGAGATGCACTCAAACACTGTAGACGTTTTCCGCCTCGTGTTGCGAATGAAAGCATCATTTGATGTCTGCCTGTCTAGGTCATCTTTCGCCACCCAGTACTGCCTCGGTCCCCTCTTGCGCCCTTCTCTGCCGAAACCCGACTGCATGTTGTCATGGTGAATTGGCCTATGTTCTTGCCTTGGTTTCCGGACAAAAGTGCCTCTCCTTCGCCCATCTCTACCCCCATAACCTGCCTCAAAACCGACCCCATCACCCCTTCGAGCCTCCGCTCTTATGTCATACCTTTTGTTAGCATAGCCCTTATCCTTTCTGTCCCTGTTGCGCTCCTGAGATGCAAAAGCTCCTCTTTGTTGTTCCTGCAGCTTATGACTTAAATCTTTGTCACGTTTCTGTTCTAACCCTTGCCTCAGATCATACTTCCCGTTTTCCTCTTTTCTCCCGTTAACCTTGATGGGGCTGTTTACTTCTCCGTCGTCAGTTTCGCCCCCAATTGTTGGAAATATGCCCTAGAGGCAATAATAAATTAGTTATTATCATATTTCCTTGTTCATGATAATCGTTTATTGTCCATGCTATAATTGTATTGATCGGAGACTTAAATGCATGTGTGGATACATAGACAAAACCATGTCCCTAGTATGCCTCTAATGGACTAGCTCGTTGATCAAAGGATGGTTAAGGTTTCCTAGCCATGGACATGAGATGTCATTTGATAACGGGATCACATCATTAGGAGAATGATGTGATGGATAAGACCCAAACTACAAACATAGCATATGATCGTGTCAGTTTATTGCTACTGTTTTCTGCATGTCAAGTATATGTTCCTATGACCATGAGATCATGCAACTCACGGATATCGTAGGAGTGCCTTGTGTGTATCAAACGTCGCAACGTAACTGGGTGACTATAAAGGTGCTCTACAGGTATCTTCAATGGTGTCTATTGAGTTGGCATGGATCGAGACTGGGATTTGTTACTCCGTGTGACGGAGAGGTATCTCGGGGCCCACTCGGTAATGCAACATCACAATAAGCCTTGCAAGCAATGTGACTAATTGTTAGTTGCGGGATCTTGTATTACAGAACGAGTAAAGAGACTTGCCGGTAACGAGGTTGAACTAGGTATGGAGATACCGACGATCGAATCTCGGGCAAGTAACATACCGAAGAACAAAGGGAACGTTATACGGGATTAACTGAATCCTTGACATAGAGGTTCGACCGATAAAGATCTTCGTAGAATATGTAGGAACCAATGTGGACGTCTAGGTCCCGCCATTGGTTATTGACCGTAGAGGTGTCTCAGTCATGTCTACATAGTTCTCGAACCCGCAGGGTCTGCACACTTAAGGTTCGGTGACGTTTCGGTAGTGTAGAGTTATGTATGGTGGTGACCGAAGTTTGTTCGGAGTCCCGGATGAGATCCCGGACGTCACGAGGAGCTCCGGAATGGTCCGGAGGTAAAGATTCATATATAGGAAGTCCCATTTTGGTTTCCGGAAAAGTTTCGGGCTCATCGGTAGTGTATCGGGAGTGCCGGTAGTGTACTGGGAGTGCCGGTAGTGTACCGGGAGGCCTCCGGGAGGGGTATTTCGACCCCAAGATGTCCATGGGATGTGGGAGAATAATAACCAGCCCTTAGTGGGCTGGGAAAACAGCCACAAAGGCCCATGGCGCAGGAGAGAAAGTCCCAAAGCAAAAAGTGGAAAATCAGCCAATAGGAGGCAATCCTACTCCAACTAGGATTGGAGGTGAAGTAGGATTGCTTCCCACCTCCTATTTCGGCCGACCCAAAGGCCTTGGCTGCCTCTCCTCTCCTCTCCTCCTATATATACTAGTGGATTGGGTGGTTTTTGGACAGAATTTCCGGCCACGCGCTACCCTTTACACCGGTGCATAGTTTCTCCTCTAGATCGGTTTTCTGCAGCGCTTAGGCGAAGCCCTGCTGGAATTGCTCCACCGCCATCACCGGAGCACCGTCACGCTGCCGGTGAACTCTCTCTCCTCTCCACCTCCTCTTGCTAGATCAAGACGGTGGAGATCGTCATCAAGTTGCACGTGTGCTGAACGCGGAGGTGCCGTCCGTTCGGCGCTAGATCGGAAGAACCGTGATCGAGATCGTGAGATGGTTCGTGATGAGATCGCGGGACGGATCGTGATGAGTTCGCGGGACAGATCGTGATCAAGATCGTGAGATAGATCGTGATGAGATCGCGGGACGGATCGTGATGGGATCGCGGGACGGATCGTGATGAGATCGCGGGACGGATCGTGATGAGATCGCGGGGCGCTCGGCGATTTGGATCGCGAAGATGTTCGACTACACCAACCGCGTTTTTTCTTAACGCTTCCCGCTTAGCTATCTACAAGGGTACGTAGATCCACTCTCCCTCTCGTAGATGCTCATCACCATGAATAGGTTTGTGTGTGCGTAGGAATTTTTTTGTTTCCATGCGACGTTCCCCAACAGTGGCATCATGAGCTAGGTTGATGGTTCGATGAGATCTCGTGTAGAACACAAAAGGTTTGTGGGTGTTGATGCTTAGACTACTTCCTCCCTTGGTCGGATTTTGGTTCAGCGGGACTGTGAGATGAAGCGGCCCGGACCAACATTACTCGTACGCTTACGAGAGACCGGTTCCCTCGACGCAACTTGTTGCTTAGATGGCTTGCGGGTGACAGTTTCTCTCACTTTAGTTGGATTGGATCCGACAAAGGCGGTCCTTGAGAAGGTTGAAAAGCAATCTATGTATCACCGTTGTGGTTTATGCGTAGGTGAGAATTGTTCTTGCTAGATACCCGTAGCAGCCACGTAAAACATGCAACAACAATTAGAGGACGTCTAACTTGTTTTTGCAGGGTATGTTGTGATGTGATATGGCCAATTACATGATGAGATATATGTGATGTATGAGATGATCATGTGATGTATAGAATTTCACGACTTGCATGTCGTTGAGTACGGCAACCGGCAGGAGCCATAGGGTTGTCTTTAATTATTGTATGACCTGCGTGTCAATCATTAAGCGCTATGTAATGCTTTACTTTATCGCTAAGCGGTAGCAATAGAAGTAGAAGCAGGGCTGGCGCCACAACCCCAATGGCAACACATTGATGGAGATCAAGATGATGGAGATCATGGTGTTGTGCCGGTGACGATGGAGATCATGCCGGTGTTTCAAAGATGGAGATCTTAAACACAAGTTCATGGCCATATCATGTCACTTATGAATTGCATGAGATGTTCATCCTTTTATGCACCTTGTTTTGCTTAGTACGACGGTAGCATTATAAGGTGATCCCTCACTTGAATTTCAAGATGAACTGTGTTCTCCCCGAGTGTGCACCGTTGCGAAAGTTCGTCGTGTTGAGACACCACGTGATGATCGGGTGTGATAGACTCTACGTTCACATACAACGGGTGCAAGCCAGATTTGCATGCGCAGAACACTCGGGTTAAACTTGACGAGCCTAGCATGTACAGACATGGCCTCGGAACACGAGAGACCGAAAGGTCGAACATGAGTCATATAGTAGATATGATCAACATAATGATGTTCACCATTGCAGCCACCTCAACTCACGTGATGATCGGACTTGAGTTGGTGAATTTGGATCATGTATCACTCGAATGATCGGAGGGATGTCAATTTGAGTGGGAGTTCTTAAGTAATATGATTAATTGAACTCATTATCATGAACATAGTCAAAGTGTCTTTGCAAATTATGTTGTAGATTACTAGCTCGCGCTGTAGCTCCCTTAAATTTTTATATGTTCCTAGAGAAATAGAGTTGAAAGATGTTGGTAGCAATATTGCGTACTGGGTCCGTGATCTGAGGATTGTCCTCATTGTTGCACAGAAGGCTTATGTCCTTAATGCACCGCTCGGTGCGCCACCCCCTCTAGCGTCGTCTATAGATGTTGTGAACATCTGACAAGCACGTTTCGATGACTACTTGATAGTTTAGTGCGTCATGCATTATGGCTTAGAATTGAGGCTCCGAAATGTTTTGAACGTCACAGAACATATGAGATGTTCTAGGAGCAGAGATTGTGATCTCAAGCTCGTGCCTGTGTTGCGAGATATGAGATCTCCAACAAGATTCTTTGCCTGTAAGATGAAGGAGAATAGCTCAATCGTTGAGCATGTACTCAGATTGTCTGGGTACTACAATCGCTTGAATCAAGTGGAGTTGATCTTCCAGATAAGATAGTGATTGATATAGTTCTCCAAGTCACTGTCACTAAAGCTACTAGAACTCTTAGTGATGAACTATAATACACCAGGGATAGAAGTATTGATCCCTGAGCTGTTCGCGATGTTTGACACCGTGAAGGTAGAAATCAAGAAGGAGCGTCAAGTGTTGATGGTTAATCAAACCACTAGTTTCGAAAAGGGCAAGAGCAAGGAGGGAAACTTCATGGATAGCAAGTCAGTTGCTGCTCCAGTGAAGCAACCCAAAGTTGAACTCAAACCCGAGACTAAGTGCTTCTATTATGAGGTGAGAGGTCGCTGAAGCAGAACAACCCTAGATACTTGGTAGATAAGAAGGCCGGCAACATCGACAGAAGTATATTTGATATACGAGTTATTGATGTGTACCTTGCTAGTACTCCTATTAGCACCTGGGTATTGGATACCGGTTCGGTTGCTAAATGTTAGTAACTCGAAATAAAAGCTACGGAATAAACGGAGAACTAGCTAAGGGTGAGGTAACGATGTGTGTTGGAAATGTTTCCAAGGTTGATGTGATCAACATCGCACGCTCTCTCTACCTTCAGGATTAGTGACGAACCTAAATAAATGTTATTTGGTGTTTTGCGTTGAGCATGAACATGATTAGATCATGTTTGTTGCAATACGGTTATTCATTTAAGTCAGAGAATAATGGTTATTCTGTTTACATGAATAATACCTTCAATGGTCATGCACCCAGTGAGAATGGTTTGTTGAAATCTTGATCGTAGTGATACGCATGTTCATAACATTGATGTCAAAAGATACAAAGTTAAATAATGATAGTACCACATACTTGTGGCACTGCCGCAAAATGTCATATTGGTATAAAGCGCATGAAGAAACTCCATGGTGATGGATATTTGGACTCATTCGATTTCGAATCGGTTGAGACATGCGAACCATGCCTCTTGGGCAAGATGACTAGAGGACCCCGTTGGATGGAGCGGGCAAGTGATTCATTGGAAATGATACATGTTGATGTATACAATCTAGTGAGTCTTGTAGCGTGCAGTGGATATCGTTATTTTCTTACCTTCATTGATGATTTGAGTAGATATAGTGTATATTTACTTAATGAAACACAAGTCTGAATCGTTTGAAAGGTTCAAGCAAATTCAGAGTGAAGTTTAAAGATCATCGTGACAAGAAGATAAAAATGACTGCGATATGATCGTGGAGGTGAATATCTGAGTCACGAGTTTGGCATACAACTTAAGACAATGTGAAAGTTGTTTCACAACTAAACGCCACCTGGAACACCATAGTGTGATGGTGTGTCCGAACATCATAGTTATGCTCTATTGGACATGGTGCGTAATATGATGTCTCTTGTCGTTTTACTACTATAATTTTGGGGTTATGCATTAGAGACAACTACATTCACTTTAAATAGGGCACCATCTAAATCCGTTGAGATGACACCATGTGAATTATGGTTTGATAGAAACCTAAGCTGTCATTTCTTAATATTTTGGGATGTGACACTTGTGTGGAAAATGTTTTCACCTAATGAGGTCGAACCCAAGGCGGACAAATTGCATCTTCATAGAATACCCTAAGATTAGTTGGGTGAACCTTCAATCTCAGATCCTAGTGAAAAATGTTTGTTGCTTAAATGGATCCTTTCTCGAGGAAATGTTTCTCTCGAAAGAATTGAGTGGGAGGAAGATAGAACTTGATGAGGTTGTTAAACCTTTGTTCAACCAGAGAGTAGCGCAGCACAGAAAGATGTTTTTGTGAAGCCTACGTTAGTTGAAGAGGAAGTTAATGGTGATGATCATGAAGCTTCAGGATCAAGTTACTATCGAACTTCGTAGGTCGACAAGGATGTGTACTGCTCCTAAGTGGTACGACAACTCTGTCTTGGAGATCATGTTGTTGGACAATGATGAACCTACGAGCTATGGAGAAGCGATGATGGGCCCAGATTCCGACAAATGGTTAGAGGCCATGAAATCCGAGATAGGATCCATGTATGAAAACCAAGTGTAGACTTTGGTAGACTTGCTCGTTGGACGGCAGGTCGTTGAGTACAAATGGATCTTTAAAATGAAGACAGACACTGATGGTGAATGTCACTATTTGTAAAGCTCGACTTGTTGCAAAGATGTTTGTGACAAGTTCAAGGAGTTGACTGCGATGAGACTTTCTCACTCGTAGTGGTGCTAAAGTCTGTTGGAATTATGTTAGCAGTTGTTGTGTTTTCAATTATGAAATCTGGCAGATGGATGTCAAAACATCGTTTCCTTAACGGTTTACTTGAGGAAAGGTTGTATGTGATACAACCAGAAGGTTTTGTCAGGCCTAAGGATGCTAAAAGGTGTGCAAGCTTCGGTGATCCTTCCATGGACTGAAGCAAGCATCTCAGAGTTGGAATATACGCTTTGATGAGGTGATCAAAGTTTTGATGTTTATACAAAGTTTACGAGAAACTTGTATTTGCAATAAAGTGAGTGGGAGCACTATAGGAATTTCTGATAAGTATATGTGGATGACATATTGTTGATCAGAAATAATGTAGAGTTTCTGGAAAGCATGAAACGGTTGTTTGAAAAGTGTTTTTCAAAGGAAGACCTGGATGAAGCTACCTAATTGTTGAGCATCAAAATCTATGGAGATAGATCAAGATGCTCGATGAGACTCTCAATGAGTGCATACCTTGACAAGATTTTGAAAGAGTTCAAAATGGATCAGTCAGAGAAAGAGTTCTCGCCTGATTTGTAAGGTGTGAAAGTTGAGTGAGACTCAAAGCTCGACAATGGCAGAAGAAAGAGAAAGGACGAACGTCGTCCCCTATGCCTTAGCCATAGGCTCTATATTATGCCATGCTGTGTACCGCACCTGTGTGTGCCTTTCCAGAGTCCGTCAGGGGGTACAAGAGTGAACTAGGAGTGGATCACTGGACAGCGGTCAAGATTATCCTCAGTAACTAAGAGACTGAGGAGATGTTTCTCGATTATGGAGGTGATAACGAGTTCGTCGTAAGGAGTTACGTCGATACAAGCTTTAACACTAATCCGGATGACTCGTAGTAGCAATCTGGATACGTATGGTGGAGCAGCCATTTGGAAATAGTACCAAGTGGAGTGTGGTAGCAGTGTTTACGGTTTGACATAGAGATTTGCAAAGTACACACAAATCTGAATATCGCAGACCCGTTGACTATAAGACCTCTCTCACATGCAAAGCATGATCGAGCCCCAGAACTCATTGGGTGTTAGATTCATAACAATGCGAATCACATGGTGATGTGAACTAGATTATTGACTCTAGTGCAAGTGGGAGACTGTTGGAAATATGCCCTAGAGGCAATAATAAATTAGTTATTATCATATTTCCTTGTTCATGATAATCGTTTATTATCCATGCTATAATTGTATTGATCGGAGACTTAAATGCATGTGTGGATACATAGACAAAACCATGTCCCTAGTATGCCTCTAATGGACTAGCTCGTTGATCAAAGGATGGTTAAGGTTTCCTAGCCATGGACATGAGATGTCGTTTGATAACGGGATCACATCATTAGGAGAATGATGTGATGGATAAGACCCAAACTACAAACATAGCATATGATCGTGTCAGTTTATTGCTACTGTTTTCTGCATGTCAAGTATATGTTCCTATGACCATGAGATCATGCAACTCACAGATATCGTAGGAGTGCCTTGTGTGTATCAAACGTCGCAACGTAACTGGGTGACTATAAAGGTGCTCTACAGGTATCTTCGATGGTGTCTATTGAGTTGGCATGGATCGAGACTGGGATTTGTTACTCCGTGTGACGGAGAGGTATCTCGGGGCCCACTCGGTAATGCAACATCACAATAAGCCTTGCAAGCAATGTGACTAATTGTTAGTTGTGGGATCTTGTATTACAGAACGAGTAAAGAGACTTGCCGGTAACGAGGTTGAACTAGGTATGGAGATACCGACGATCGAATCTCGGGCAAGTAACATACCGAAGAACAAAGGGAACGTTATACGGGATTAACTGAATCCTTGACATAGAGGTTCGACCGATAAAGATCTTCATAGAATATGTAGGAACCAATGTGGATGTTCAGGTCCCGCCATTGGTTATTGACCGTAGAGGTGTCTCGGTCATGTCTACATAGTTCTCGAACCCGCAGGGTCTGCACACTTAAGGTTCGGTGACGTTTCGGTAGTGTAGAGTTATGTATGGTGGTGACCGAAGTTTGTTCGGAGTCCCGGATGAGATCCCGGACGTCACGAGGAGCTCCGGAATGGTACGGAGGTAAAGATTCATATATAGGAAGTCCCAGTTTGGTTTCCGGAAAAGTTTCGGGCTCATCGGTAGTGTATCGGGAGTGCCGGTAGTGTACTGGGAGTGCCGGTAGTGTACCGGGAGGCCTCCGGGAGGGGTATTTCGACCCCAAGAGGTCCATAGGCTGTGGGAGAATAATAACCAGCCCTTGGTGGGCTGGGAAAACAGCCACAACGGCCCATGGCGCAGGAGAGAAAGTCCCAAAGCAAAAAGTGAAAAATCAGCCAATAGGAGGCAATCCTACTCCAACTAGGATTGGAGGTGAAGTAGGATTGCTTCCCACCTCCTATTTCGGCCGACCCAAAGGCCTTGGCTGCCTCTCCTCTCCTCTCCTCCTATATATACTAGTGGATTGGGTGGTTTTTGGACAGAATTTCTGGCCACGCGCTACCCGTTACACCGGTGCATAGTTTCTCCTCTAGATCGGTTTTCTGCAACGCTTAGGCGAAGCCCTGCCGGAATTGCTCCACCACCGTCACCGGAGCACCGTCACGCTGCCGGTGAACTCTCTCTCCTCTCCACCTCCTCTTGCTGGATCAAGACGGTGGAGATCGTCATCAAGCTGCACGTATGCTGAACGCGGAGGTGCCGTCCGTTCGGCGCTAGATCGGAAGAACCGTGATCGAGATCGTGAGACGGTTCATGATGAGATCGCGGGACGGATCGTGATGAGTTCGCGGGACAGATCGTGATCAAGATCGTGAGACAGATCGTGATGAGATCGCGGGACGGATCGTGATGGGATCGCGGGACGGATCGTGATGAGATCGCGGGACGCTCGACGATTTGGATCGCGAAGATGTACGACTACACCAACCGCGTTTCTTAACGCTTCCCGCTTAGCGATCTACAAGGGTACATAGATCCACTCTCCCTCTCGTAGATGCTCATCACCATGAATAGGTTTGCGTGTGCGTAGGAAATTTTTTGTTTCCCATGCGACGTTCCCCAACACCAACACCAGCGCGTGGTCCAACTGAGCTATATAACTCGGCCTGTAGGTTACGTTTAGTGTGTACTTCTCTGTTTGTCTGATTAGCACGTCTTGGGTTGCTGTCGCCCGTGCGTGCAGTTCCCATGCTGTTATTACTACTCCCTGACTGTCCATGCGCCCCCTTTGTAATTAGAGCTTCTCCCAGGCATAGTTTTAAATAGCCGGCTATAGCCCCGCTATAGCCTTGCTATAGCCTTTTCAGCAGGGTACCGCTAAATGATTTCATGTACAAATTGACCGCTATAGCCCACTATAGCTTATTTGGAGGTCCGTCGCTATTTGGCATAGCCCGCTATTTAAAACATTGACCCATGTGACGCCCTAAGCCACCCTCCCCACTAAGATGTAGAGTCAATTGGGGGCTCACATACCCCTCCCACATGTACAAGACGACCACATTCAAAACAAAAATGTGGAACCTTCTCATAATAAAGTCAAACCATGTCCCCAACTTATCATAGGTGAAGTCTTGAGGTAGAATCCTCTCACCAGGGGGTCAAAAATAGGAATTCTCGCTCGAACCCGGAGGAACTGACCCCTAGAAAACCCCTCTTCATCTGTGTCCACCCTAATAATTTCGCCCAGCCAGTTGCCAAGCGCTTTACCAAAAGATTCAGTCCTTTTATCAAGGGGTAAATCATCTATGCGAACCCACATGTCCACCCTATCAAAAACCATCTCTGAGGGTCTGATGTGTCCTTCATACTCTTTCAGAACCAAAACGCTGAAATCATACTGCCACGGCCCATTGTTCATTGCATGTTTCCAATCCCCTTCATTACCAAAGTGAACTTCAAATGTGTTCGAGCCGAGATCATAAAATTTGGCCTCTCTGTGCAATCCCCATGCCCTCTGCATGGCCCTCTCAACCGCACTCATTATCATCGGCCTTCTTGAGTACACCTTCGCCACCGCTGACCACCTTGTATTCTTCTTCGTTACCTCCTTCGGCTCAGCAAAAACAAAACCCTCAGCTTCCTTGTCCATCAACACCATCCCACCCAATCTCGTCGAAAGACTCGCCGTAGGGTCTGGAGTCTTACACTCCACCGAAGATTTGAACGCACCTCGACTAGCCAAACTGCCCCCTTGCGCGTCGGTGTGGACACCGGACCCCCTGTGCTACCTCTGAGATCTTGCTCCGAATATGCTTCGCGGCTCCCCCAGATGAGATTGCCCTCTTCCTCTCGTCCGTTGATCCCGATGCTGCACCGGGGGAAAACGTCCCGATCGTTGCTGCCGTTTGGTTCGAATCTCCGTCCACTCCCGCCGGTGTGTTGGCATGCATCCTTGGAGTGGTCATCGCCGCCCCCGAGCAGACGGCCACATCTTCTCCGGAATCCTCGTCGTCTTCCCCTATGTCTTCTCCGCCATTAGCTCCGCCCCCAGCAGAGGAGAAACACCACCGCAGTCTGTATCACAGGTTGCGCCATCGCCTCCGTAGACACCATCGGAAACACACCACCCCCGCCAAGAGAACCCTAACCCTAGCACCGGAGAACAATCGCCACAACGAGCGCTTCATCTAGAGGGTACAATTGTCACCTTTCAGAAAAAAGGTCAACGTTGTCACCTTTCAGAAAAAAGGGAGAAGAGTTACCCTAAAAAAGAAAAGGGAAACGTTTGGAGCCGGCGCACCGGCCGAACCGTTCGGCCGGTCGCGTGCGATCTGCACAGGTCGCTGGCCCAGTCACACAACATTTTTTGTCCAGATTTGCTGCAACCGGCGTTTAAATTTGCTACAAGCTTTTCCCATTTGCTATAATTTATTTATTAAAAAAGCTGCATCTACGTTGGTTGCAACCCGAATTCGTCGGATTTTTTCGCTACAACCAACGTTTGATTTTTGCTATAACCGATGTTAATTTTTGCTACAACCGATAATATTTTTGCTACAACCGTTCACTAAAAAAGCTGCATGCACGTTCGTCAGAGTTACAACCCGACTTCACCGGATTGTTTTTCTACAATCCATATTTTTGTTTTGCTATCACGCATCATCAGCGTCGTTTTTTTGCTACGACCACGTTGATATTTTTTGCTACAACCATATTTTTGTTGCATCCGTGACCGAAATTTGCTACATCGCTATTTATTTTTGCTTCAATCAATGATTTTTGCTGCATGAATAGATCTGACGGTCAAACCAGATTCGATCTGACGGACCAGGCGGCTCGCGTGTGGCCGGCCGAAAGTTTCGGCCGGCGCGTCGGCGCAAAGCAGTGCGCAAAAGAAGAGGAGAAGAGTTCATCCGCACTAACTAATTTAGTAGTATTATCTGTATTTTTTTAGGGCAGTAAATCCGTCAGAAAGTCGAAACTAATCTAATGGAGTAGAAGTCCAAAACAAAGGCGCAATCGCATCCCGTCACGTTATCTTCCGTAGTTGGGTCTATGGGAGCATGACATGCGGGCCATCCGTGTACACGCAGCATCGCACCGCCTGCACGGAACCCGAACGTTGGAACCGAGGGCCGGTTCAGAATCGAGCGAAGCGAACTGGTCAGCGTCCACGTCCGGCCGGGCCGCCGTCCCGGGCCCGGCCAACCCCAGCGACGGTCCCCGATTTCGATCTCATTTCCCCCGTCCCGTCGTGGTCGCCGCCCACGACTCCACCATTATCACGCACGCCACCCCGCTTGCCGCCGCCCCTCGCCTCACCCTCGTCAAACCGACGACTGAGCGGCGAGAGCCGGATCGAACAATTTGGGGGAAAACAACCGAGGGATACGCGTCCCCTGAATCTTGAGATCGGCAATGGAGGGGAGCAACCCCGGGGGGCAGGGGCAGCCGCAGCACCAGTACCACCAGTACCCGCCGCACCCGCAGCCGGAGCCCTACCCGTACCCCTACCAGCACCAGCAGTACCCGCCGCCGTCCGCCGCGCCGGCGTCCCACTACCTCGCGCCATCGACCTCCTTCCCGGCCTACTCCCCCGCGCCGCCGCCGCAGCACCTCTCCGGCCCGCTCCAGCCCTACCCGCCGCACCAGCAGCAAGCGTACCCTCCGCAGCCGCATCCGCAGCACGCGTACCCGCCGCACTCGCAGCAGCACGGGTACCCACCGCCTCCGTCTCCTTCGCCGTACGGCTACGACCCCTACCCCGCGTACCCCTCCTACCCGAGCCCAGCGCACCCCTCCTACCCGAGTCCGGCGGTCTCCCATAGCTCCAGCTTCCACCACCAACCCCATCCTTCGGCCCCCGAACCCCCGGCGGCCGCCTACCCGAGTCCGGCGGTCTCGCATAGCTCCAGCTTCCACCACCAGCCCCATCCTTTGGCCTCCCATAGCTCCAGCTTCCACCATCAGCCCCATCCCTCGGCCCCCGAATCCCCCGCGGCCTACTACCCGAGTCCGGCGATCTCTCCTAGCTCCAGCTTCCACCACCATCCCCATCCCTCGGCCCCTGAATCCCCTGCGGCATCCGCACCGCACTACCCCATCGTCGATGGGTTCGCTAACATGAACCTCTCCGGCTGCCACGACTACACGCCGGCACCTGTGTCGTCGCCCTCCGTTCTACCGCCTTCTGCCTCCTTCTCAAACGGTGGAGGGATGCAGATGGTGCCGTACGGTACTGTGGCCGGAGGGTCACAACATGGCAGCATGAGGGCATCTCTGAAAGTGGTGCTGCTCCACGGCAGCCTCGACATTTGGGTGCACGACGCCAAGAACCTCCCCAACAAGGACATGTTCTCCAAGAGGGTCAGCGAGCTCCTCTCTGTCGGCGGCAAGTCCAACGCTAAAATGACAAGCGACCCCTACGTCACCATCCAGGTCACCTATGCCACCATCGCCCGCACCTACGTCGTTTCCAATAGCGAGAACCCCGTTTGGGCGCAGAATTTCCATGTGCCAGTTGGCCATGAGGCGGCCGAGGTCGAGTTTGTCGTCAAGGACAGCGATGTCTTCGGAGCTCAGCTCATTGGAACTGTGGCCATCCCTGCCGAGAATCTCCTTTCTGGGGACAGGGTTGAGGGCGTCTACCCTGTGCTAGAGCCCAATGGCAAGCCGTGTGCTCCTGGTGCTGTATTACGGCTTTCTATTCAGTACATCCCAGTGGCTCGCCTCACAATGTACCACCATGGTGTCATTGCTGGTCCGGATTGCCTTGGAGTGCCCAATACTTACTTCCCGCTGCGCCGTGGCATGAGGGTGACCCTCTATCAGGATGCACATGTGCCCGATGGTTCTCTCCCAGATATCTGGCTTGATCATGGATTGCGCTACCAACACGGGCAATGCTGGCGTGACATGTACAATGCCATAAGCCAGGCACGGCGGTTGATTTATATTGTGGGTTGGTCAGTGTTCCACACGATACACCTCATAAGGGATGGAGCTGAGAAGGCACCATCACTTGGAGACCTGTTGAAGATGAAGTCGCAGGAAGGCGTTAGGGTATTGCTTCTTGTATGGGATGATCCAACATCAAGGAGTATTCTCGGCTTCAAGATGGTATGAATTATTCATAGAGTCCAAACTGCTGTCTCGAGGTCTTTACACTAGATGATCAACATTTTTTTTTGAGGGACACTAAATGAACAACATAATTTTGCATCCAAACTGATAATTTCTAGAACAACATTGTCATGTCTTCTCAAATGTTTAGATGCTCACCTTATTAAAGGATGGCGCAGCCCATATATGTTTGTTGCTGTAAACATACCATCATATCTAATGTTATCAAGTAAAGATGTTACTAAAATATGTATCTGTCATATAAACAATATCGAGAGGATATTCCTGAAACTATTGTCTGTATTTTCTATGTTATTTTCGTTAGATACATCTTCCGTGTCTGGCCGCATTCGTGATTTCGGCAATTGATGTACTTGTAGGATGGTTTCATGGGCACACGAGACGAGGAAACACGTCGGTTTTTCAAGCACTCTTCAGTTCAAGTATTACTTTGCCCAAGATCTGCTGGGAAGCGTCACAGCTGGGTGAAACAGCAGGTTATCCCTGCCGTGATGGCCTAAAGCTTATCCATTATAATAGATAATTTGTTTCACTGAAACTGTATGTTCAGTTGTTCACTGCACGTAGTGAATGTGAATGGCTTTCATTTGTCTACCAACCATGACTTGTGTATCCTTGGAGGTTATATGATATATCATGCTGTTGTGTTATACACTTCCGAGTAGGTTCACTGTTTGGCCAGTAAAATAAATATAATATATCTAATCACAAAATGCAGTTCTATGTTATATCAAGTATTGTATTGTAGAAATCATTAGTGCCACTTGTTTAACATATGAAGGTCTTGAAAACCAGGAAACAGGAACCATTTTTACTCATCATCAGAAAACAGTTATTGTGGATGCTGATGCCGGCAATTATAGGAGAAAAATAATTGCTTTTGTCGGAGGTCTTGATTTGTGTGGTGGGCGATATGATACACCTGGGCATCCTCTGTTTCAGACTCTTCAAACTTCGCACAAGGAGGATTATTACAATCCAAACTTTGCTGTAAGTTTCTGATTCCTTATCATATACTCCCTCCGTCCCATAATATAAGAGCGTTTTTGACACTTTTTAACACCACAATATAAGAGCGTTTTTGACACTAGTGAAGTGTTAAAAACGCTCTTATATTATGGGGCAGAGGGAGTACTTGTGTCTTGAAGCAGATTGTTTAGGAAGACATATACCTGTGTGTTGGTTCAGTTTCTCATGCACTCCCTCCTTTCCATATTAAGGGACACTTAATATGGAACGGAGGGAGTAACAGTTACCACCATAGTCTTAATTTTGAGAAGAGTAGGAACCTTTTGTGATGTTTTGGTTCTTAATCATCAGAAGGAGATCGTCTTGTAATAGGAATAATAGTTGCCTGTCACCATATTCTCAGTTTATTTTTGTCACTGCTCTGAAAGTATTTGTCCTTGTCATCTGCTTGCAGGCAGTTGATGCCCGTGGCCCAAGGGAACCATGGCATGACTTGCATTCCAGGATCGACGGTCCAGCAGCTTATGATGTTCTGAGGAATTTTGAGGAGCGTTGGTTGAAGGCATCCAAACGCCATGGGATTAAAAAGTTGGGAAAATCAAACGATGATGCACTTCTCAAGATTGAAAGAATACATGATATTGTAAACATTGAGGATGCAATTTATTTTAGCGACAATGACCCAGAGACATGGCATGTTCAGGTATTTACAGTTTTTCTGTCATGGGAAATTCAAAGTGTTTTTCTAATTATTTTGACTCAGGCATTCAACTCTCTTAGTCTCTTTTTACTTTAAAAATTAGGTGTTCCGCTCTATTGACTCAAACTCTGCCAAGGGATTTCCAAAGGACCCAGGAGTAGCAACGATGAAGGTAACTGATAAACCGAAACACAACATGACATTATATTCTACACAGTTTGTGCTGCTGACTAACACTTTTATTTTGGCTAACAGAACCTTGTCTGTGGGAAGAATGTACTAATTGATATGAGCATACATACAGCTTATGTGAATGCCATCAGGGCAGCCCAACACTTTATTTACATTGAGAACCAATACTTCATCGGTTCTTCATTTAATTGGGATTCAAACAAAGATATTGGTAAGCATGTAGTCTAGAGTTCTCTGTTTCTTCTTTTGTATGATCTGACTAATGAACAAACAGCCAACCTTAGAAGAATATTAGTGCACTGTCCATTTGTATCCATTTCTGATACAACTCCTTGATTCTGTGTCCATCTAATGAAAGTGCAGAATATGCCAAATTCTTTAATTGATCCCAACTCATGATGGTAAAATTGTTGTCTTTCAGGGGCTAACAATTTGGTACCAATTGAAATTGCTCTCAAAATTGCAAACAAGATTAAGGCAAAAGAGAGGTTTTCTGCGTACATAGTAGTTCCTATGTGGCCCGAGGGTAATCCAACTGGTGCTCCTACACAAAGAATTCTTTACTGGCAGGTTCGATTAAGCACCCTGTTTCTTCCTAATTTGTTTTGGTGGACCATACCCAGTCTGTTTATATTCTGTAATCACATATTTTGTCTTTCTCTTATATTGTAGAACAAAACAATGCAAATGATGTATGAGACAATATATAAGGCCTTGAAAGAAGTAGGTCTGGATGATATATATGAGCCTCAGGATTATTTGAACTTCTTTTGTCTTGGCAATCGTGAAATTGAGGACAGCCCTAGTACTCCAAGTACTGCAAATAATCCTCAGGTGTGAATTTCTCCCTTGTTTTTCTTTCAAGTTTCAACACGCTATCCTGGCTCTAACCTGCAGTTTTTATTTGTTCCAGTAAGGTTGAACTGGTTTAGTTTTCAATCATGATAGTAAAGAGAGTAGCCACGACACGTCTAGCTTATGTGACCTTAGCATGAATTGAGTTTTCTATTTTTCTTGGTAAAATATTGACATGATTCTGGTAGCCTTTATGATGCATGATGCACCACAGCATCCAAGTGTGAACGGCCATATCCCTAGTTGCCACTGGCTCTTTGCAGATGAATCTTACTGTGAACGGCCATATCCCTAGTTAAGGAACTTGATAGAAGGTATTGTTCTTTTGGTCATACATGAAGACCAAATGGCCAATGCATACACCTGTTTTTCTGCCAGAGGCTACTTGAGCACTTTTGCTTAAGACAGGCCTTTGGATGAACAACTGAAGTGATTTCGCAAGTTATGTTGATGCTCTACCAAAATTTTACATTTTTTGTGGGGATAGTCTGAACTTCTCGATTCTCGCAGTATTTGAATTTTCACTAGTTATTTGATGTACTAGTTATTGTGACTTGAAACTTATTTTTACTTGCTTTTCAGGATCAAGCTAGGAAAAATAGGAGATTCATGGTTTATGTACATTCAAAAGGTATGATTGTAGATGATGAATATGTGATCATTGGATCAGCTAATATCAACCAGAGGTCGTTGGAAGGGATCAGAGATACTGAGATTGCAATGGGAGCATATCAACCACAGTATACATGGGCAAATAAAATTTCTGCTCCCCGTGGACAGGTAATGCTTCATGTTTCAAGTTCAAGCTGCCGAATAACATTTTTTGGTACCTGCAGAAGACAGGTGTTTTCATGAGCTTGCGTTTTGAGGTTGTGCCTGCAGATTTTGTACTTGTCTTCCTGATGTTATGCGTTGCTTAGAACCACTGCTTCATTACAATTGTTTCACCTTACTTATTTTTTACGTTTTCAGAGAGACTGCCTCCAAATACACCCATTTAACATTTACCTTTTTGTATTATATATACACTAGACTATAGACACATAATGACACATAAATACTGCTGGTGGCAATTCTACAATTACAGTTCTGTGAACTAAATACTAATATGTGCATTCTAAAACAGAGCACATTCTAAAACAGCAAGTGAAAAAGGTTGTCGGGGTATATTATCTCATATCTTAGGGTAATAATCTAGTTATAACGCAGCTGGTATTTCTGGGTTATACTTTAAATCACGTTTGGTGAATTTTTATGTAGATATATGGCTACAGAATGTCCCTCTGGGCTGAGCATATTGGAATTATCGAGGACGACTTTAACCATCCAGAGAGCCTAGAGTGCATGAGGCGAGTTCGTCAACTCGGGCAACATAACTGGGATCAGTTCTTTGCCAGTGAGGTGACTGAGATGAGAGGCCACCTCCTCAAGTACCCTGTAAGTGTTGACCGTAAGGGCAAGGTGAAACCCTTGCCAGGATGTGCGACATTCCCAGACATGGGCGGAAACATTTGTGGCTCCTTCACGGCCATCCAAGAAAACCTCACAATATGAATTCTGCTTATGAAAGCATACAATTGTTGGTGGCTTCTTGGGTATCCTGGACAACAGAGATGCAGAGGTAGCACTTTCTGGTTCCTGATAGCATAGGTAGGGAGAGAATTTCGCAAGCCAATATATATAGGTAGCATGCAAGTAGGGCAGGTTGGAAACAAGAAGAAAAAGAATGTTCAAGTCATTTCTGCCTTTTGTAGTTCCCATCTTAATTCATCATGTTCCTTTTACATGTATTCGGTCCCTGTATAGATGAGATGATGGCATGTTGGATCCCTTTGAAGGGAACCTGGTGTTTGTAGCCTGTAACAACCACCGAGTGAAATAGTCGTATGTTATATGTAATTTCATGAAACTAAGTTTCTAGTGCGAAACTGTAAATGCATCATGCACAGTATTCTGAAGCAATGTTTGGCCTTGGTTTGCTACCCTTGTCATCAATGGAAATTGGAAGGTGGATGTGGCAACCGGTTTCCATTTTTTTAAACTGAATTAATGTTGCTTAAACCACCATCATGCCTTTGCAACACAAGTTTTCCTTTTTATTTTGCAATGCATGTTAAAGGAATGTCTGGGTTTCATAATAATCAACAAACAGGCACTAGAAGACTATGCCTAGAGAATAATAAGCGAGAAAAAAAAAGCAAATTAATCTGTTCTAAACCAGGTTCCCCAAGTACAATATCATGCCATGAATTACATGCAAATTTGGCTCCCTGAAACATCATTTCCTCCATCTCTCGGCCTGAATCTTTATGCCCATATACCTGTACATGCCAGATTTATACCAGTTGTGTTACTCAAGTTGATTCATTCATATTATCAGTATATAAAATTGTGAGTTTTTTTAAAGTATATAAAATTGCGAGGGTCTTTGCGTTTACCTGCCGAGCATCATGACGGTGGCCTGCGGGTTGGTGCCGGGGGAGTACCTGAAGGTGGAGCTGTCGATGACCCTGAGCCCCCCAACCCCGAACACCCGGTAGTTGTCGTCGACGACGGCGCCGACGTGGCACCCGCCGTGGTAGTGCCAGATGGTCATGACGGTCTCCCTGCAGTACTGCTCCGGCGACCGGGAGTCGTTGACGTGCCGCGGCAGCAGGTTCACCGGGAAGTTGGCCGAGTCGGTGAAGATGGACTCCACGGTGGTGTTGGCGTAGGTGAAGTTGGAGAATGCGCGCGACTGGATCACCCGCTCGATCGTCTGGATCCCCCGCACGCACCGCTCCAGGTCCTCCGCCTCCTGGAAGTAGTTGAAGGTCACCGCCGGGTTGGCGCGCGGGTCGGTGCTGCGCAGCTCGATGTGCCCCGTCGACACCGGCCCCAGGATCTTCTCCAGGATGAACCCGCCCCGGAACGCGCGCCGGTCCAGCCGCCGCATCGCCTCCGCCGCCCGCTGCAGCGCCTCCGGCGTCCTCTGCCCCGGCGGCAGCGTGCCCAGCTGCCCGGTCTGCGGCGAGAAGAGGCCGAAGTTGGCCAGGCGGCGGGCGCCGTCGGACACCGGGATGCCGAACTCGGAGCCGCTCACGCCCTCGATGAAGCTGCCGGACTTGGTGATCCCGACCACCTGCACCAGCGAGAGCCCCACCGGCACGGGCGACGGGATGAAGACCGAGTTCATGGGGTTGTCGGCCACGCCCTGCCCGACCATCGGCTGGTCCACCAGCACCTGGATGCCGTGCGCCTCCAGGTGCGCCTGCGGGCCGACCCCGCTCAGCATCAGCAGCTGCGGGCTCCCCAGCGTCCCCGCCGACAGGATCACCTCGTTCTTGGCCCCGTCCCGGAGGTACACCCGGTGCTGCACCCCCAGCGGGTCCGCGAACACCACCCCGTACGCCACCGGGTACGGCACCCCCTCCTGGCTCCTGAACAGGATCCGCGACACCGTGGCGTAGAGCACCACGGTGAGCCCCCGCGGCCGGGCGTGCCGGAGGAAGTCGGCGGCGGTGTGCCGCTGCCCATTGTTGTCGAAGATGGTGCCGCCGATCTTGGTGCCCGTCACGTGGTCGAAGGTGAAGCCATTGTCCGGGGTCACGCCGGCCTCCAGCAGCGCGTCCCGGAGCGCCGCCTGCCACGGCGGCACGTCGGGCCGGAACACCAGCGCGCGCTCCACCCACCGGTACGACGAGTTCACCAGCCCGGCGTCCCACCCGGCCGTGCGCACGTACTCGTTGCTGGCCCGCGTGTAGAACCCGGCGTTCAGGCAGCTCCCGCCGCCCAGCACCCGCGCCCGCGCGTTCACCACGCCGTCCGTCGAGATGAACCGCTGCGCCGGCGACGCCAGCGTCGTGTCGGCCAGCGCGTCCGTGAAGTGCTCCTGGTTCGACATGTTGCCGTAGGGGAGCCCCCCGCGCTCCAGCAGGAGCACCCGCGAGTGCTCCGACAGCGTCGCCGCCAGCGGGCACCCGGACGTGCCGCCGCCGACCACGATGTAGTTGAAGTGCGACACCAGCGGCGCGTCCTGCGCGTGCTGCACGAACCGCAGGTTCTCCAGTTGCTCTGCACACGCACACACGGCACCATTGGTCACTACCACAGCGTCCATTGATTGATCATGGATAAAAGACACACGCACGCACGTAGCCGACGTGCAAAACACCCCAGAAAAACCATGCAGGTGAACGCACACGCACCGTCCTCCGAGAGTGCGACGATGCAGAGCGCGCCAAGGACGGCGGCGGCGAGCACCAGCGCCGGCGATCTCGCGCGGCCAAGTGCCATTTGCGCCGGCGAGCTCGGCATCCTTTACGCTTCAGGGACGCGAAAAGTTCGCCTGGTTTATAAACCTCGAGTTAGCGCGCGGGTAGATCGAGGGTAGATGTGTTGAATAAATTGCAGTGCAAAGAACAGCCGCGAGGAGCCCATAAACTTGTGTCAGTATAGAAAGGGAATGATTATATCAAATGCAGTGCATTGGTTGTGAAATGCAGAAGTGATGAACTTCGTTTTTTGACAGAAGGAGCTGTTGAGTATATCAAATGCGATGGAGCGGCAAGCCGGGAGGGTTTACTGGCCAATCTTGAGACGGTTTTGCGCGTGCACTATATTTTTTTTGAAAGTATTGCATTTATAAGAGCATCTACAAAGGCGGACACGCAAACCTTCCCCGTCTGTTTACACTATCGAAGTCATCTAACGCGGGTCTGTATCGGTCTGCGGTGCAGTCTGAACACGATTTCTTTCGTAAATTGAAGACAAATGTTAGGAAGTTTTTCACCCTGGACCACCAAGAAACATTGCTATCCAACCGGCCCACCCAACCCCCTCTCCCGGTCCCATTTCCTCGCACTTCGCCCCTTTTCCCATGCTTTGCATCCGCACCCTCCACCTCCTTCGTCGTTGCTCCTTGTACGTCTTCGATCGCCACATAGGCATTGGCGGACATCCGCAACCAGCATCTGCTCGTTGTTACGTCGGAGCTTTCCACCCTGTCAACAACCTCCATGGCGGACACCATGCCAACAGGTATTCGGTCAAATGCCATTAAACTTATTTTCAAATGCTATGCCGTCTTTTTTTCCGAACGGAGACAAAAGCTTTGCCTCATCACATTAAATAAGAAGTAGGACAATGTTTTCAAGTTGCAGGACGACACATGTCCAAATCAAAAGGATCACTATCCTGAAATTAAGAATCTCTCAGTAATTTAGCCCCAGCATTCACCCACGTATTCGCCTGTCTTTAAACGTCGCGGCCACTCTGGACGGAAGGGTGAAATTAAGAATCTCTCAGTAATTTAGCCCCAGCATTCACCCACGTTTTCGCCTGTCTTTAAACGTCGCGGCCACTCTGGACGGAAGGGCAGATTTGGAGCGGAACTGAGCGTTCCTCTCCTTCCAGATCTCCCAGCATACGAGCATATGCAAGGAATTGTTGGCCTTCCTATAGTTTGACGCCATACCCTCATTTGAGCTCCACCATTGGTTAATAGACTATAGGTTAGTCCAGCTCGGAGTCTGCGAGTGAACGCACAACCAATCAAAGACCATGTTCCAGACTCTGATCATGTAGCGGCATTTAAACATGAGATGGACGGCTGTTTGGGTTCCCTCTTGCATAGTTGGCAGACCACAATTTGGCCAACCTCTACGAAGCAATCTGTCTGCTGTCCAGATCCTATCCCGAAGAATAAGCCATGAGAAGAATTTAATCTTGGGTGGAGCCCAGATCTTCCAAACTAATCGCGACATCCCCGACTTGATTAATCCTATAAATTGCATCCGATAAGCGGTGGTGGTGGAATAACACCCATCAACAGTGAACTTCCACCGGATGGTATCACTGATGCCCGACGAGAGCTGGACCTCTTGACATTTGCACCAAAGGTCGAAGAATTGTTGTATGAGGTCAACAGAAAGCCCACTGCGTAGGTTGATGTGTCTGACCTATTCATTATTCTGTGTTGCCTTGGCCACACAAGAATTGGTGCGCTTGGAAAGGACAAAGATGCACGATGCAATGTCCTTTGGCTTTATCCCTAGCAGCCAAGGACAATGCCAAAAGCTTGCGGCCTTTCCTTCTCCCAAAGTGATCGTCGTTGCGGCAAAGAATAAATCTCTGTCTTTGTCATTGTAAGGTATTTCGAGTCCAAACCAGGCCCTGTGGGGGTCCACCCAAGCGAACCAAAGCCAGCGTAGCCTTAGCGCGCTTGCGAACTTATCAATATCGAGGATGCATAAAATGCCTAGATTTGCAGGATGACAAACCGTTCGCCAATTCACCTTGCATTTGCCGCCCGATACCTGATCGGTACCCTCCCACAGAAAAGCTCTCTGAATCTTGATGATACTTTCTTTGGTGCTAGGTGGTACCTCTAGAGCAGTAATGTGATAGATCACAAGGGATGTCAAAACTGACTTGACAAGAGCGGATCGACCTGCCAAGGTGAGCTTGGCTGCCACTTTGTCCACCAGGAATTGGCAATCTGACTTCTTCAGGCCGTGAGGGGAAAGCGGGAGACCCAGATAGCGCATGGGGAAACCCAACCTTGCGTCCGGAAAGCTCTGTAGAATATCGTCTAGGTCAAGATTGGCGCAACGGGTGGGGGCAACCATGCTTTTAAGGGGATTGGCCACCAGATCCGTGACATCTACGAAGGCCAGACTTTTAGATAGTTGGGTTTTATAGTTCGAAGGATGGTGAGCTACCCGACCATGGAGAATGAGTTGTGCGATGCATGGTTGGTCGTATCTGCGGATTTCGTAGGCAGGACCAAAGGGGAGCATTTCTGATAACAAGTGCACGAAACTTTTCACGCATGAAAGCACATTGCGCCCTACGACATGTACATCCTTCAACCACCCAACATGAGGTCATTGTCGCGTCATTGATACACTATCCATATCAATGTCACCAAGTTTTACGATGTGGTTTCGTGAGCTCGAGGCAAGGTGGCCATTTATTGCATGCGATAGAGGACGAGATCATAAGTCTTTTGCTTCCTCTTGCTTAAGTTGTTGATTGATTCACTCACTCAATGTAGGTCTACACATTATATGTAGCCTTTACGCGCTGCCATGGCGTACCTTAGGAAAGAGGAACGACCATTTATGTGCACACTGTTGGATGAAGCTGAAGTGGCAATATGTGTGGAAGGACATAATCCGTTGATCAAAAACTTGTTGGACATCTCGTTAATGCAGTCAAATTTGAGATCTCGTTGTACTAGGCTTAATTTGGATAGTATGTATGGATGATTTGTGCTATTTCCTATCCAAACTTTGATGAATATTGTCTGGTTTGTTAAATGTGGGTCGAAATATATGCGACCACGGTTGGATGACGTCCTTTCGCATTCGTGTCCGCGGACGGATACGGGAAAAAATTATGGGTTGCCATTGAAGATGCCCTAACATAGTAACATTGTGATGTGAGGAGATCGGTCCAAACTATGAGAAAATAATCAAATACTAAGAAAAACCTAGATACTAAGGCCCTTCCTAGTGCTTCACCATGGACAGGTGCTAAGCGTGTCACATAAACGAAGAATAATGTCACAACATTTAAGGAGGAGAGAGCACTTTCAAGACCCCGAGAAGAACCAATGTCAAACACGTGAACTTAGGCAAACCACTTAAATAAGAGATGTTGGCCAATGCATGAAAGAGTTTAGGTGCTAAATCATTAAATAAACTAAACTTAGCAACAACAAGTTTAACACGTATGCATTAAAAGATTGAGTTACTAAGCTACTTAATGCACTTAGCACCACATCCAAATACTCTTGCATTTAAAGGTGCCTAAAACAAAGCTGCAAAGATAATCCGGTGACCGTTCCCAAGGAACCAATCCCCAGCAAACGCTTCGTAGCCACATGATCTAGATCACACGGATGGGAGTTTCCGTGGAAATTTGCCACAAAATAAATGAACTATCATGCCCTAACACTAAAATGACACCCCCACCAACACTAAAAAGGCCATCCGCGTTGTTCGCAAATGCCATCTCTTGTAGTGAACTGTTGCTCAATATTGCCATCCCAGGAAAATGCCAACTACCACATCGTGTTGTTCACCCGCAAAAAATATCAAAAAAATATGACATCGTGCCGTCACAAACCTTGGCCTAATAGACCTCATGGCCGGTTGACCCATCATCGCGACCACTGACGATGGCCCTATCCAACCACCTAACACGCACCACCTCGAGCTGGGCGTGCGCGGGGCTTGCGTAGCGCGAGCGAAGCACGCCATCCGGGGGCGACGACACTGACAAGCGGACCCGGCTGGTCCATCGCGCATGGGGCACCGGGCGAGGGGGCGCATGCTGGTGCGACCGAAAACAACACATGACGATGGATCCGTACACGTCCACGGCGCACTCGTCGTGGAACCCAAGGCAACTCATTTGGGTGCGAGGTGGCTATGCAGATTGGACGACCCGGAGAGGTCAAGGGTGTCGTGGGGACACTTTCATGCGTGGAGGCTCCGAGGAGGCGGGTACTCCAACATTTTTTATAAAAATAGTAAATATTAGCTTAGTCATATGCTCATGGTTGTCATTGTACATGAAGCACTTGCGAAAAAATTGTTTAGTTTTAGGACTAGGAGTTCTAAAACTTGGTCCATAAGATCAATATAAATTTTTGACAAAGGGTGGATTTTGTTAGCTTAAAATGAAGCATCAAATGATACAAACACGATAAGCACACATCATGTCTTTGCATAATTAGAATAAGCACAACGAACACCACACACACGGATTATACCGACAACTAGCAAAGTCAAACATGACCGATGCTATGCCTTAGTGAAGCAAAAATGAAAAAGAGAAACTCTCAAGCGATCAAGATGGTAATCAAAAATCTATAACAATAACCACATACGCATCGACCATCATTTGACATCGGCTATGATGTTGCCACCAATTTCCATGATCTTAGGAACTACACGCATAGCACAGTCTTGACGTGAGGTGCCACGCAAGCAAAGACCTTGCTTGTACAAGCAGACAGTCAAGTCGTGACAAGATCTACTCACCGCCGGCAATTCCGAAGAGCAAAGGTCGCTGTTGCACTTTGCAACAGAGATCGGGGAAGGATGGTCGCTGACACCATCAAATCCCAAATGGGGATAGTCACCACCCGTTGCCGAGCTTCGCCGCCGCACGACTGATGCCAAACACACGCGTGCCCGAAGCACCGCTGGATTCCACTAAGAACCACCGCCCACAACCTAGAGGAGCCGCAAGGAGAAGCCCCGCCGCCCCCGTCAACCGCAGCCCAACGACAACACAAGGGATGTGGAGGACTCACGAGGGTCTCTATCGTTGGAGGAGTGGCCCTCAGGCTGCCTCGAGCGTAGACGATGCGAGATCAAAATAAACGGATGGAACAAAGGAAAGAGCCACTTTCCTTCTCAAAATAAATAGAAGCAAAGTGATTTACATGGAACCATATGATTCATCAACTGGGAACATCCATGGTGCACACAACCAAGCGAGAGATAACATGGTTCAGTTGAATCAAACATCCATGTAGCGAGACAAGCTGACCGAGATAGTTGCAATCCACGAAAACACGAGTACTGCCAATAACATAATTCTGCTCGATATATATAGCTAGAAATATATGCGTGCAGTCATCTCACTTCTCTAATCCAGCTCATTACTACTAATCACGCCACAAGTCATTGCTACTGCTACCACAACATTATCTCATATATATATATGTCTTGCTAGGAGGATAAAAGGGCTCTATCTCTCCATCGGGCCATGAGTTAAAGATAACCACCATTGGATGAACCAACAATAGTGAGATCTGCCTTCACAATGCAGCTCGACCCCACAACATAGCCTCGAGAAGGGTCCTTGAGTTTCTTGAGTTCAAGGAAATTAGGCCATCCCCATCCTTCGTCACATACGAAGAGACCTGTGGTCACCACAAAAGTAAGATCAACTGTAATCATCATGAGGTTACAAACATGTAGCGACCCGACCTGAAAGGTCGAATCTCCGGTGTTTCCGTACCATCCCCAGAACATGCTGGTACACACACGGTACATCAATGTATATATCAAAGGGAAATCACACAGCTTTATTAATCGAAAATCTCATATCGAGTTCTTTATTACAATCAAGATTACAATAAAGTGGCTGAAGGCCAACTCATGAGATAAACTAAACCAAAGTCTTGTGGAAGCTTCAAAGGTAGTTGAGTCCATTTGACTCCAAGGGCATCTCACCGAGCGTAGAGCGTATCCTCACTCCTAGTCGGAAAAATACACTACAACATGATACATTGCAGCCGTGTAGGTCAGCATACTGAATATGCTCGCAATGTCACAAAAGGGGGTAAAAGTAATCATCTATTCTATATGCATGTATGGCAGGTGGGGTAGTATTTTTTTGCATAAAGCCAATTTTCCTACAACAAGAGAGGGCAAAGCAAAAGATATTACTACATTGTTGGTTGATTAATGAGATGGTTCCACCAACCAATTCTCATACCCAAGTTGTCATTAATACCCACATCAATATAATACTTTGTGTTGAGAATTCCAGATAGTTTCAGTTCCTTTGGCTCAAGTTGTCCATGACCGTGGACACGGCTAATCGATTAGGTTTGGGTACTCTGCAGAGTTTTGCACACGTTCCCCACATGATTTGATCGCCTCCGTTGAATTTCTCGCACTTCAGGGTGTTTGAGAAACGGATGACCAAAACATGATCTTCTAAAGGGTTTCCCTGAGACTCTGTCGGTGCCCTCCTTTTCTACCGTTCTTCTACATCTCGTAGCACCGCCTGTCCAGGGTCACCACGATATCCAACCAAGCCAGAGCCCATAATGACTTATGGCTGTGCAGGTAAGCCTTGGGTCTTGAAGCATCCATCCATCTCTTTGTTCCTGGGTGGACCTTTCCGCGTGAATACTGGCACTTCTCCAGCAACACCTAGGCTAACCACTGGCTTCTCCAGGGCGCCATTCAACCATCATCCACCCAGAGGTATGTTGAAAACTTGGAGTCTTGAAGTCTTGTTCATCAAGTAGGTCTTGTAATTATTATCTCACAACTCTCATGAGACACTCAACCAACCCCGTCTACTAATAGCATAGCAAAATGTAAATCAACGTTTCTCGGGGCCAAAGTGTCAAAGGGTGAGGGTGAAACCTACCACATGATACTACATCAAGTAACCAAGTTTCCAATTACCTACTTTGCATGCAATTGGGGAGATGGTAGAACTAATGCAATAAAAACATGGGTAAATATGATCAAAGTGACTTGCCTTGCTGATGATACTCGTACTCAAGTGACTCTAGATAACAAGCTTCACACTCCGGATGATCTAACGAATCAAGCAAAGCACACAATAAGCATAACCACAATACAATTCACTCAACAGCAAGGTAAACTAATAATACAACAACAATCAATAGCAAAATTAAAAGAAAGAAATCAAAACAAAGTAGAAGACTCTAAAAGTTTTGGTGGTAAAATATTTACTAAGACATAATAAGACATTGGTTTTCAGCAATTTACCAATAGATAACACAAAAGGAAATACAAAATTTTATTAGAAAACAGGAAGTATTTCACTATAAATTTTTTGTGCAAAAAGGATTACTACAAAACATTTTTCTAAACAATACTAATGGTGAAAACAAGGTTTACCTATTTAAACTAGAGCACAAAACAAATTAAAATATTTTTTATTATTATCAGAAAATAATTCACATAATGTTGAACAACAGAACTAAAGAAACTACAATAAAAAGTTAAACAAAATCAAAGTAAACTAAAATAAAACAATTCAAATAAACAGTAAGAAGAAACTAAAAAAAATCTATTTTTACTAAAAACCCTAATCTAAAATATCCTAAAAATTCTTAAAAAGTGTTGGATGACAGGCCTAACTATTACAAAGCAGTGGCAAAAAGAATCACTCAAAAATAAATTTCTAAACTCAAGTTATTCAAGTTTTAGTGATTTGCTCAATTTTAACAAAATTCAAATTTACAAGTTCAAATTTGAAAACTAAGACTACAGACAGAATCTACATGAAATTTGTGACATGCTACAAAAAGAATCAATCAAAAAGTCTAAATATTTTAAAAGATATAACAAAAATAAAAACAGAAATCATTCTGTTTTCTAAAACAGAAACAGAAAAAGAAAAAAAAATTATCTAACGGTTAGGGGTGACGTGGCCGTTTCCTATTGGTCACAAGCGTGTACGCGTGGGTGTTTGCGGGCGGGCGACCGAACGCTAGAAGAAAATGTTTCGGCGTTTAAAACTTCTAATCTGGATCGTTGATCCAGATCCAACGGCTACGGAGGGGGCGGTGGCTTACAGAGGAGGAGGTCGGGGTCTCCGGCGATGTCGACGGCGGCCGAACGTCGGAGGTGGTCGGGGACGTCGATGCGGTGGTCAAGGGCGGCATCTGAAGGGTCCAGGCAACGACGGCGAAGCTCCGGCGATGATTGGTGGCGTCGGTTGGGGCTGAGGATGATAGGGGCGACGACCACGAGCTCCGGTGGCTTCGGTTGAGAACCGAACTCCGGCGAGGTGGTGCGGTGGGGTTTTCGGGCGAGGGCTGGGGCGACAGGGGGTGGAATGGAGCGTGGCGAGGTTTGGGCTTCTTACAGGCGTGGCGCGGGGTCGGGAGATGGAAAGGGAACGAGATCCGGGGCGAGAGGGATCTCCGGCGAGGTCGGGAGCGCTGGGAGGGAGATGAGCGCGAGGATGGCACGGTCGGACGGTGCGGTCCGCTTGTTAGTGAGGGAGGGGGCGGCGTCAGCGGCGTCGTTGACCGATCCGGAGGGATCTCGGGGAGTTAAGGCCTATGGGCGGGCCGGTTTCTTAATTAAAACCTTAAATTCGCTTCCTTTTCTATTTTCCAGAGAATTAAAATCTCATTAAGGCATTCAGAACTTTTCCAAAATTTGAAGATATATATATCAAATTGATCAGGGGAATAAATGCTATTTAGTAAACATTTTTCCATGGCCAAATGAATACTTTAAAAAAAATTATTTTCAGAAAATGCCTAAATTGATTTTAAATTCATTTGCAATAAATTTTCAAATAACCCCCTGGTTTTATTGTTCTAATATTTCACAAAGATGCCCCTGGTGTGGAGTGTCATGTTACTCCTCTCTTTTTATGAACATTTCCAAGGGTTTTTAAATAGGAGAAACAAGTATATGGAGAAAATGAAAGTGGCCTTTCAGAATTTTAAAAGAACATCAACAATTCATTTCATTCAAACAATGTGATGATGATGCATAGCTATATTTCATAACATTCCAAAAATGGAATTTTTGGGATGTTACAAACCTACCCACCTTAAGATGAATCTCGCCCTCGAGATTCGGGTTGGCTAGAAAATAGGTGAGGGTGGTCTCGACGAAGATCTTCTTCGCGTTCCCAGGTGGCTTCTTCCTCGGTGTGATGACTCCACAAAACCTTACAAAACTTGATGATCTTGCTACGGGTAACTCTGTTGGTAGTCTTGAGGATTCTGACAGGCTTCTCCTCGTAAGTCAGATCACTGTCCAGCTGTATGGCCTCTAGGGGTACTGTGTCTCTCAACGGAATATCAGCCATCTCAGCGCGGCATTTCTTCAGCTGAGAAACATGGAAAACATCATGAACTCCGGACAATCCTTCCGCAATTCCAATTTGTATGCAACTTCGCCTCTACGTTCAAGAATTTTGTAGGGGCCTATGAATCTGGGTGCTAACTTTCCTTTAACACCAAACCTCTTGATTCCTCAAAGTGGGGACACACGAAGGTATGCTCGGTCTCCCACCTCATACGTCACCTCCTTGCGTTTGCTATCAGCATAGCTCTTCTGCCTGGATGGTGCTATCTTGAGTCGGTCTCAAATCAGTTTGACCTTTTCTTCAGAATCTCGGATAAGATCGGGACCAAAAAGCTTTCGGTCTCCAACACCATCCCACATCAATGGTGTTCTGCACCTCCTTCCGTATAAAGCTTCAAAAGGGGCCATCTCCAGACTCGTCTGATAACCGTTGTTGTACAAGAACTCTGCGTAAGGTAAGTTGTCATCCCAACTAGACCCATAGTCTAGCGCACAAGCTCTCAACATGTCCTCCAGAATCTGGTTGACTCTCTCAGTCTGTCCATCGGTCTGCGGATGAAAAGCTGTACTGAATTCCAGCCTTGTACCCAAAGTTTCATGTAACTGATGCCAAAACTTTGAGGTAAATTGTGTTCGTCTATATGACATGATACTCCTTGGAACTCCATGCAGACATACGATCCTGGTCATATATATCTTGGCTAACTTAGCACTGGTATAGGTGGTCTTCACTGGAATGAAATGAGTCACCTTGGTCAAGCGATCTACCACTACCCAGATGGAATCATAACCTGAACGGGTCCTGGGTAATCCTGTGATGAAGTCCATACCAAGCTTATCCCATTTCCACTCGGGTATCGGCAAAGGTTGGAGTAACCCTGCCGGTTTCTGATGTTCCACCTTTACTCGCTGACAAACATCACATACTGCAACATGTTCGGCAATATCCTTCTTCATACCTGTCCACCAGTAACTTTCCTTCAAATCCAGGTACATCTTGGTGTTGCCTGGCTGTATCGAGTATGGTGAATCGTGGGCTTCTTGAAGTATCAACTTCCTGAGCTCTGGGTCATTGGGCACGTAGATTCGGTTCTCAAACCATAGAGTTCCTCGTTCATCTTCACGAAATCCTTTAGCTTTTCCATCCTTCATTCTCTGCTTTATCTCAGCTATCTCCTTGTCCGATTTCTGGGCTTCACGAATTCTTTCGGTCAAGGTGGACTGGATCTCTAGTGTGGCAACATGTCCTTTTGGAACTATCTCTAGCCGGAGCTCTCTAAGATCATCGAGTAACTCCTGGGGTAGTCCTCCAGCTATGAGTGTGTTCACATAACTCTTCCGACTCAAAGCATCTGCTACAACATTTGCCTTTCCCGGATGATAATGCAATTTCATGTCATAGTCCTTGATTAACTCTAGCCATCTCCTCTGTCTGAGGTTCAACTCCTTCTATGTGAAGATATACTTCAGGCTTTTATGATCAGTGTAAACATCACAACTATTTCCGATAAGGAAGTGTCTCTAAGTCTTGAGTGCGTGCACTACGGCTGCTAACTCCAAATCATGGGTGGCATAGTTCAACTCATGAGGTCGTAGCTGTCTGGATGCATAGGCTACAACTTTTCTCTCCTGCATGAGTACTCCTCCAAGTCCTTGACGCGAAGCATCACAATAAACCTGGAAGTCCTTCCGAATATTTGGCAAAATCAACACTAGGGCTGTGACCAAACGTTTCTTCAACTCCTGGAAACTGGCTTCACATTCCTCAGTCCAAATATACTTAGACTCTTTCTTCAACAATTCCGTCATCGGTTTGGCAATCTTTGAGAAATTCTCAATGAACCTCCGGTAATATCCGGCAAGTCCGAGAAAACTGCAGATCTCCTTAACTGAGGTGGGTGACTTCCACTCGGTGACTGCTTCAACCTTAGCGGGGTCCACTGCTATTCCATCTCTAGAAATAACATGTCCAAGGAATCCGACTTCCGTCAGCCAAAATTCACATTTACTAAACTTGGCATATAACTGATGCTCTCTAAGCTTCTCCAGAACTAAACGCAAGTGTTCCTTGTGTTCTTCCTCGCTCTTGGAGAATATCAATATGTCATCGATGAACACCATGACAAACTTGTCCAGATACTCCATAAACACTTTGTTCATCATATTCATGAAGTAGGCAGGAGCATTAGTCAAACCAAAAGACATGACTGTATACTCATATAAGCCATACCTTGTGGTGAAGGCTGTTTTGGGTATATCCTGTTCACGAATTTTCAATTGGTGATACCCTGATAGAAGATCGATCTTGGAGAACACTTTGGCTCCCACTAGTTGATCAAACAAGTCATTAATCATCGGCAGAGGGTACTTGTTCTTGATAGTCTCGTTCAATGCACGATAATCGACTACCATCCTCAAGGTTTTATCCTTCTTCTCCACCAAAAGAACTGGGGCTCCCCAAGGTGAAGAACTTGGGCGAATATACCCTTTGTCCAATAACTCCTTAATCTGCTTCTTGATTTCTTCCAAATCATTTGCGGGCATCCGATATGGTCTCTTGGAAATTGGGGCCGTTCCTGGTAGTAACTCTGTCAGAAACTCAATCTCTCTATCTGGTGGCATGCCTGGTAATTCCTCCGGGAATACATCTGGAAAGTCTTGTACAACCGACACTTCCTCCTGAACAACTCCTGTGAGGGAATTTAACCGAGTACTCTTGTGTGTACGTCGGGATACATACTTAATCCTCTTGTTCTCTGGGGTGGTGAGCAAAATTGACTTGCTGGGGCAATCAAGGTTTCCTTCATACTTGGTCATCCAATCCATGCCTACGATTACATCTAATCCCTGGGACTCTAAGACGATGAGGTCGGTGGGAAAAACATGGTTTCCTATATTGAGTTTCAATGCGTGGCATCCTATCCGTGCCATCATCATACCTCCTAGGGAATTGACCTTAATGGGCTGACTAAGGGTTCTGGTGGGTAAGCCATACTTTTCCACAACTACCCTTGATATGAATGAATGAGTTGCACCGGAATCAAAAAGTACCATAACTGGACGTGAATGCAATAAAAACTTACCAACCACAGTCTCGGGCTGATCATAGACTTCTTCCACATCAATGTGGTTCACCTGAGCATGGGGAAAAGGATTTGGCTTCTTAGCTGATGAGTTGCCGTTGTTGTTGCCGTTTCCATTTCCCTGCTTGTTCTGGGGACATTCAGTGGCATAGTGCCCTGTCTTCTGGCACTTGAAGCAGGTGATATGGTTCAGATCCTTCTGAGCTGGAGCGAGACGGTGCTGGTTGCCATTCCCACTTCCATTACCATTCTTGAAGTTGCCATTGTTGGGACGATTATTCCCATTTCCTCCATGGTTGTGGCCTCCATGGTTGTGCACAGGATGAGTGTGTCCTCCATACTTACCGGTCCCTGATCCGGTATTCGCTGAGTACGGGGAGTAGCGGGGCTTCTGTTGAGCTCCAGAGTTAGACTTCCCCTGTCCATACTTCCTCTTGCGGTTTTCAATTTGCTGTTGCTGCCCCTCCAAGATGAGGGCCTTGTCTACCAGCTCCTGGTAGTTGTTGAAAGTAGCTACCATCAGCTGCATGCTCAACTCATCGTTGAGTCCTTCTAGGAACTTCTCCTGTTTGGCTGCATCATCGACCACATCTCCTGGTGCATAACGAGCCAACATGCTGAATTCATCCACATACTGGGCCACGGAGCGGTTCCCCTGGCGTAAATTGCGAAACTCACGCTTCTTCAGACTCATGGCTCTAGCTGAGACATGAGCGGTGTAGAAAGCTAGCTTGAACTGCTCCCAAGTCACACCAGCAATGGGGTATGTGGTGGTGTAGTTCTCCCACCATGAAGTTGCTGGTCCCTCCAGTTGATGGGCGGCAAAGCGCACCTTTTCAGCCTCAGTGCATCCAGCGGTGATGAGTTCCCTCTCCATCTTGCGGAGCCAATCATCTACCACAATGGGCTCAGTGCTGCTAGAGAAAATTGGTGGATTCAACCTCAGAAAATGGGTAAGGTTGTCGCCCTGAGGTGGAGGGTGGTTGTTGTGGTTGTTGGTCTAGTTCTGAATCAACAGCTGCATCAGGGCGTTCTACTGCTGGAGGAGTTGTGTGAGTTCCGGTGGGAAGGTGAAGTCGGGCTCACGTCACGGAGGCATCTTGCTATTTTCAGAGGGGTGAGAATTAGAATAGAACAAGGGCCTAAAGGAAAAATTCACTACCCATATGCAATGCAACAAACATATCACACCAAACACTCATTCATTTATCAACTCAAGGTTCAAACATCGAGATACAAGTCTCCAAATAAAACTAGACATCGTCCTACGTTTTAACGATGAAATAAAAGATACATGAAGGGCATTGCTAAAGTTCTCCTCAAAATTACATGGTGATGCGACCTCCTCCGGTGACGCTCTCCTCATAGTCATCATCGTTGCTGATCAAGGGAGCCACGTCTCCTTCTGGGTGAAGATTTTCTCCCATGTCTAGTTATTCCTCCAGAGTTGCAATGCGAGTGTTCAGCTTCTCGATCCTCTCCAAGAAGTCTTTTACTTCATGCTCATGCTCGTACTTGGCTTCCTGTAGGTCAGCCTCGAGGTCCAGCTCGCGGTTCATCAGCCTCTTGATCGTCTTCGTGTCTGCGCGTACCCGAAGCTCCAGAGTCCTGACGTGAGTCTCCAAAGTCTGGATATAGGAAATGGTGGAGTCTTCAGTGGGGGTGTTTATGATATTTCCATTGGCATCCCTGTGACAAACCATGCTGAATCCTGGCAAAATGGGACCACCCCTGTATTCCTCCTGAATATGTCCGAGGGCATGGTGAATCGCCATGTCCCTCCCAAGAATCCAGCTGGGTGCCACAAACTTGAAGTCGATGGGTTCTTTACGATTTCCAAAGGTCTTTCCGGGGATGTGCACCTCGATCTTGTAGCTACCGTCCTATGGAAAAGATATGATAGGAGTCCCGGTGATGCTTGGCAAAGCGATCCCTACGTCCCTGACGATCTTCACCAGTTCTTTGCCAAAGGGCATCGTCGCGTCACGCTGGCAAAACTCCGTGATCAGAACTGGGGTGAAGGTGGCCATCTATAAATGTTGGAATAAATCGGAGAGAAGTCAGAAACGAGTAGATGAGAATATAAGAATTTGAAAGACAATAGAAAAGTGATTTTTCCCTAGGGCTTTTCCAATCCTAGAGGTTACGGCCTACGGTCAGCGTGTGCTCTGATACCATTTCTGTAGCGACCCGACCTGAAAGGTCAAATCTCCGGTGTTTCCGTACCATCCCAAGAACATGCTGGTACACACACAGTACATCAATGTATATATCAAAGGGAAATCACACAGCTTTATTAATCGAAAATCTCATATCGAGTTCTTTATTACAATCAAGATTACAATAAAGTGGCTGAAGGCCAACTCATGAGATAAACTAAACTAAAGTCTTGCGGAAGCTTCAAAGATAGTTGAGTCCATCTGACTCCAAGGGCATCTCACCGAGCGTAGATCATATCCTCACTCCTGGTTGGAAAAATACTCTGCAACATGATACGTTGCAGCCGTGTAGGTCAGCATATTGAATATGCTGGCAATGTCACAAAAGGGGGTAAAAGTAATCATCTATTCTATATGCATGTATGGCAGGTGGGGTAGTAATTTTTTTTGCATAAAGCCAATTTTCCTACAACAAGAGAGGGCAAAGCAAAAGGTATTACTACATTGTTGGTTGATTAATGAGATGGTTCCACCAACCAATTCTCATACCCAAGTTGTCATTAATACCCACACCAATATAATACTTTGTGTTGAGAATTCCAGATAGTTTCAGTTCCTTTGGCTCAAGTTGTCCATGACCGTGGACACGGCTAATCGATTAGGTTTGGGTACTCTGCAGAGTTTTGCACACGTTCCCCACAAGGTTTGATCGCCTCCGTTGAATTTCTCGCACTTTAGGGTGTTTGAGAAACGGATGACCAAAACATGGTCTTCTAAAGGCTTTCCCTGAGACTCTATCGGTGCCCATCCTTTCCTACCATTCTTCTACATCTCGTAGCACCGCACGTCCAGGGTCACCACGATATCCAACCAAGCCAGAGCCCATAATGACTTGTGGCTGTGCAGGTAAGCCTTGGGTCTTGAAGCATCCATCCATCTCTTTGTTCCTGGGTGGACCTTTCCGCGTGAATACTGGCACTTCTCCAGCAACACCTAGGCTAACCACTGGCTTCTCCAGGGCGCCATTCAACCATCATCCACGCAGAGGTATGTTGAAAACTCGGAGTCTTGAAGTCTTATTCATCAAGTAGGTCTTGTAATTATTATCTCACAACTCTCATGAGACACTCAACCAACCCCGTCTACTAATAGCATAGCAAAATGTAAATCAACGTTTCCCGGGGCCAAAGTGTCAAAGGGTGAGGGTGAAACCTACCACATGATACTACATCAAGTAACCAAGTTTCCAATTACCTACTTTGCATGCAATTGGGGAGATGGTAGAACTAATGCAATAAAAACATGGGTAAATATGATCAAAGTGACTTGCCTTGCTGACAATCCTCATACTCAAGTGACTCTAGATAACAAGCTTCGCACTCCGGATGATCTAACGAATCAAACAAAGCACACAATAAGCATAACCACAATACAATTCACTCAACAGCAAGGTAAACTAATAATACAACAACAATCAATAGCAAAATTAAAAGAAAGAAACCAAAACAAAGTAGAAGACCCTAAAAGTTTTGGTGGTAAAATATCTACTAAGACATAATAAGACAAATTGGTTTTCAGAAATTTACCAATAGACATCAAAAATAAAATACAAAATTTTATTAGAAAACAGGAAGTATTTCACTATAAAAATTTTGTGCAAAAAGGATTACTACAAAACATTTTTCTAAACAATACTAATGGTGAAAACAAGGTTTACCTATTTAAACTAGAGCACAAAACAAATTAAAAAATATTTTTATTATCAGAAAATAATTCACATAATGTTGAACAACAGAACTAAAGAAACTACAATAAAAAGTTAAACAAAATCAAAGTAAACTAAAATAAAACAATTCAAATAAACACTAAGAAGAAACTAACCAAAATCTGTTTTTACTAAAAACCCTAATCTAAAGTATCCTAAAAATTCTCAAACAGTGTTGGATGATAGGCCTAACTATTACTATGTGGTGGCAAAAAGAATCACTCAAAAATAAATTTCTAAACTCAAGTTATTCAAGTTTTAGTGATTTGCTCAATTTTAACAAAATTCAAATTTACAAGTTCAAATTTGAAAACTAAGACTACAGACAGAAGCTACATGAAATTTGTGACATGCTACAAAAAGAATCAATCAAAAACTCTAAATATTTTAAAAGATATAATAATAATAAAAACAGAAATCATTCTGTTTTCTAAAACAGAAACAGAAAAATAAAATAAAATTATCTAACAGTTAGGGGTGACGTGGCGGTTTCCTATTGGTCGCAAGCGTGTACGCTTGGGTGTTTGCGAGCGGGCGACCGAATGCTAGAAGAAAACGTTTTGGCGTTTAAAACTTCTAATCTGGATCGTTGATCCAGATCCAACGGCTACGGAAGGGGCGGTGGCTTACAAAGGAGGAGGTCGGGGTCTTCGGCGATGTCGACGGCGGCCGAACGTTGGAGGTGGTCGGGGACGTCGATGCGGTGGTCGAGGGCGGCGTCCGAAGGGTCCAGGCGACGGCGGCGAAGCTCCGACGATGATTGGTGGCGTCGGTTGGGGCTGGGGACGACAGGGGCGATGACCACGAGCTCGGGTGGCTTCGGTTGAGAACCGAACTCCGGCGAGGTGGTGCGGTGGGGTTTTCGAGCGAGGGCTGGGGCGACAGGGGGTGGAATGGAGCGCGGCGGGGTTGGGGCTTCTTATAGGCGTGGCGCGGGGTCGGGAGATGGAAAGGGGAGCGAGATTCGGGGCGGGAGGGATCTCCGGCGAGGTCGGGAGCGCGGGGACGGAGATGAGCATGGGGATGGCGCGGTCACAGTGGGATCCGCTTGTCAGTGAGGGAGGGGGCAGCGTTAATGGCGTTGGTGACCGATCCGGAGGGATCTCGGGGAGTTAAGGCCTATGGGCCGGCCGGTTTCTTAATTAAAACCTTAAATTCGTTTCCTTTTCTATTTTCCAGAGAATTAGAATCTCATTAAGGCATTCGAAACTTTTCCAAAATTTGAAGATATATATATATCAAATTGATCAGGGGAATAAATGCTATTTAATGAACATTTTTCCACGGCCAAATGAATAATTTAGAAAAAAATTATTTTCAGAAAATGCCTAAATTGATTTTAAATTCTTTTGCAACAAAATTTCAAATAACCCCCTAGTTTTATTGTTCTAATATTTCAGAAAGATGCCCCTGGTGTGGAGTGTCATGTTACTCCTCTCTTTTTATGAACATTTCCAAGGGTTTTTAAATAGGAGAAACAAGTATATGGAGAAAATGAAAGTGGCCTTTCAGAATTTTAAAAGAACTTCAACAATTCATTTCATTCAAATAATGTGATGATGATGCATAGCTATATTTCATAACATTCCAAAAATGGAATTTTTGGGATGTTACAAAACACTAGCTGCTTGAATCACACGTATCAGTAGCACTGATACTTGCTAGGGAGAGATAAACCTGAAGTTTTAGTGAAGTGCTTCCCATTCTTTTGACCCAGGATGGACAGAGTCATTACAGCCACCTTCTTGGACTCGAGATGGAGCTCATCTGAGGCATCCAGGAAAAAGTACAAGCTGAGGCAATCAGTGTTGTGCAAGTCACCACGTGGGTGCATGTAGATGTACCTGTTCAGAAAAATATAATTGGGTACTTGGGAAAATTTTAATTACAGAATGTGGTTAGTTATTGAAGTCAGAAAGTTGTGGCTGAGCTTGGGTGTAGCCAGCCATTAACTTTGGACACAACTTTGTGGCATTATAATTGTACAAAAAATCTAAGCAAACCATGATTTTGGTACAAGATAATACAATGTTCCGTAATTTTTTTGAGAAAATAATTGATGGTATGTGACACATACTAGGACCAGCAATACCAAATATATACGTCAGAATGAAATTTCTGGGAAAACAAATCTCCTAACATGACATATGACCATGAAATTTTACGCGAACATAGATTTTAGTACTTTAAAATTTGTTCCTAAATTTCGATACACCATGATTACAAAACCTCTATGCTATTGAAATTGGAATGTGCTACCACATATCTGTAAATATCCATGTTGCATGCTTAGAGATCAAGCTAAAAAATCCAGTTGGATCATCTGAAATGTTGGATAACACATGCATACCATTTATATAAATCATTTGTGATGTAACTGTCTAAGTGGTAATAGGTACATACCATTTATGCCCGCCAACTTCAAATGTAGAAGAACGGACAAAGTGATCCAAGTCCAGTTCAAGGAAATTGTCCATGGTCCAAGTGTATGCCCCTTTGACGAACCCCTTCTCCTAGACAAAGAAGTTCTGAACTGTGGTATCCTTCTTCTGAACCACAACAGCCTTCTTTTCAGGAGAGAGGACATCAATTTTTAATATCTCCACAGCAAAGACACAACTATCCTCAACTAGAAAAGCAGATGATTTCAGTAGCTTCTTAAGAGGAATCAAGCGATGCTCCTTCGAGTAGAAATTCTTGAAATCAAAGTTGTAGCTAGCCGCATTTAGGTAAAGGCTAGAAGATTAGAGAAGAAAGAACTTGTACGTAAGGTGCAAATATACCAAATATATAGCCACCCCCACTAAAAACAGGTATATATTACTCCCTCCGTCCCAAAATTCTTGTCTTAAATTTGTCTAGATATGAATGTATCTAGTCACATTTTAGTATTTAGATACATTCATCTCTAGACAAACTTAAGACCTGAATTTTGGGACGGAGGGAGTATTATCTATATAACGGACCATCACCCCCAGTTCAGAAAACCAGAGAAGATACAAGATAGTGAACTACATCCAAATATTGTTGATCAAATTTAAAAAGAATATTTGAAATTTGACAAACTTAACGGCAAAGAAAAATACAAAATGACTTCTTCCTGGCAAAAGTAATATTTGATCATAATGATGGAACCATGGTATTTATATCTCAAACTTATGACACACAAACTATGGACTCCTAACTGTAATAGGATGGATGTGCTTGAAATAATAAATTCATAAGACTACCTTTGCATCCATAGTACATTCCTTTTGAATGGTTGTATATTTAGAACTCAAAAACCGCACGCACTGTGTGAGCTGGCACCAAGCTTAGTTTGGATGGCACAAGATGAAGAGCAACATATGGAGTTACAGAACCAAATTCTTTATGCAGTAGACTCACTTGCAGGTCCCTGGTAAATGAAATCACAGGAAGAAACCAAAGTCAGTCTAGAATTTATAACTGAAGTAGGAGCGAAGTCTAATTTGTTCCCTTCAAGGTGTATTAGAAACAAGCCATATGGTATTTACATCTAAAACATGAATTTTGCAGAGTTCCGTCTACAATATGGTACATACCAGTTATACCCATAGCAGTGAAAATTGCCAGATGATGCTCTCTTAGCTCCAGTCTTAAGCAGTGATGAGAGGTCATTAATCCTCCACTCAAAATCTGGAACATAGGTCTTTCCGAAATCCTGAATCCTCCATTCTGAATCCGGAAAAACATGGGCCTTTCCTAGGAGTGCACGAGCTGATGTTTGCACAAGAGCAATAACGCAAAATTACAGAACAAAGAAAGAGAAAACACGCAACGAAGAAATTCATGTGCATGTTACAGTTGCACTAAACAGGCTAAAATATGGACCACCGCAAGAATGGCATAAAGTTCTTTATATTCTGATTATATGAATCAAACTCTTGAATGCAATTATTTGTGATATGTTATTCATGTAACCAAGCAAGGGTAGAACAAGGCAGAAGATACTTGTAGTTTCTTACATATCATTACTCTGATACATCAACAGGACATCAAGACCAACTAGCTAGCAATCTTGCTAATTTATCAACATGATGGTGAGGGCAAGTACTTCTTCAGTTCAGAACCAGAATTTCATATTCTTACCTTGACCTATGCCAAGGAATTAATGCTATTAATTTAAAACATACAATTCAAACATCACGATTGAACAGACACACGTACATGAACTCTTGCAGTTGCCCATAGATCTGCCCCTTCCTCTTCTCTCCTCCTCTGCAAGTAAGATTAAATCATACCACATCTCAGAGAAAGGTAGCAGATCATGCAAGACTAATTACCACGACAGACAAATAATGTCATCATGCCATAATGCAGGGTTAAGAACGTACAGAGCCATTCTTGGTCAAAATAACTACCACAACAAGTGAAAATTTTATTTTCAGCTAATAAAAAAATAAAGGGGAGAACAAGAAGTAGAAATCCCCATACACGAGCAGGTCGATTGAAAATCTACGCTCTTTAAACCTCGACCGATTACGAAATAAAACCAACAACCTGCAGCGCAAGACCCTGAATCCCTATTTCGTGAAAAGAAAAGAAAAAAACTAGAGGTCTGAAAAACCCTCGACCTCGGAAGAAAAAGTGAAGAATGGTAGGATGCGACAATCCGCAGCAAGGAGATGGGATTTGCGACTTCCATGAAAGAATCCAAGGAAGATAAAGACCTAGATTTGGGGGCGGACTGGGAGTAACTCACAGTGGCTTCCTCGATGTTCATCGGGGTCCCTGCCGGAGCCGGATGTGCGAGGCGGGAGTGGGGTTTTGATCCAAGAGAAGGGCTCTCCACGCTCCAGTCACAGGTCACAAAGAGGAAGAGCACTTGTCCCTCAATTTACTCTCCTCTCTCTTCGCACGTCGCTCCGTTTTCCTCGCAACAAGGACTCAGATGCCATTCAGGTGCAAGGCTTACTAAAGCAGACTGACGCGTCCACTATTTGTTTAACTCTCTCCTTTTTGGCCTTTGGATGCTAGGGTTAGAGTCAGATTTAGTTAGTTGGGGTAGAACTAACCCTAAAATATCCAAGCAGGTGGAGTTAGAGTGGGGTTAGGCTACTTCCAATGCATTGGTGCTAAGATGAGGTGCTAAGCACATTTAAAAGTTTAGCAACCAAAGCCCCAATGCATAGGTGCTTAACTTGTGGTAGCTAAGCATACTCTATTTAATGATTTACTCCATGCATTGGTGGGCTTTCTTTCATTTAAGTATTTTGCCTAGGTTCCCGTGCTTGGCACCGTTTCTTCCTGGGCTCATCACACCCATCTCTCTCTTCTTAAATACCATGCCACATCACATTTTTTAACTATGTGGCAGCCTTAGCACCTGTACAAGGTGGAGCATTGGGAGGGGCCTTAGAATGCTATAACCCAGCCAAAAAAGCTAACCCACTAGTGAGGTGCTTATTTGAGTTAGTTGCTCTAACTCAAACGAACTCTAACCCTGGTATCGAAACAGGGCCTTTCCTCTGCTCTCTGCTTTACTTCACTCGACATAGGAACAGTGTGAATAGGAACTCAAATTCACATTCACATTTAACTCAAACCGGGATGCTGAGATTACACACCCGTTCGATCAATCAGGTAAGAGCAACTCCAACGGGGAGACCCAAAGGACGCAAGCTTTGTTCGCTTTTCGTCCGTTTGGGTCGTTCGTCTGCCTGTTCGAGCAACTCCAATCGGCCAACCCATTTTGTCCGCTCGTGTCCGTTTGGGTCGCCGCAGATAGAAAAGATTGCCCAACGCGCCGACCTAAATAGGCGCGCGTCCATTTTTTGTCCGCCCGTGACCCATTTACGGCCCAAATTTGGGCCGCATTTGCGTCGGCGCGGACATGAAACGGACGCGTGCGTCGCCCGCCCTTGTCCTCCATCTGGCCCGCATGTCGGCAGCATAACGGCCATTTCCCCTGTCCTCTTTTCGGCCCCCACCACTAGGCCGCCTCCGCCTCCCACCATTGCCGCCCATTTTTCGCCGATGCCGCCGGCCATCCGTGCATAGTTAGGTCATACCGATGGCCGCCCCTACTCCCCATGCCGTTGCCCTGTTCTGCTGACCCCGACAGCCTCCCTTGACGTCGCACCGTCCGCTTCGCTAGCTCCTTCCACGACACCCGCAAGCTGTTCGACAGTTTGCCCCAAGGTACAAATGGACTTTGACGACGAGTTCTTTTTCTACAATGTTCTTATGGACTTGGATGATTCTTCATCCGACGACGAGGAGATTGTGGCAGCTGCCTTGGTCATCCACGACCACCTCGATAGGCAACGACCTATGTTTAGGGGCTCTATACCGGGGCATATGCCAGCGTTGAATCGCAACTGGGAGAGTGGCCATGTCCTACTCTGGAATGACTACTTCGAGACCCCGTGCCCCCTCTACAAACATCACATGTTCCGGCGTCGTTTCCGTATGGCTAGGCATGTGTTCAATCATATTCGGGAGGGGGTGGTGGAGTATGACAAATATTTTGAGTGCAAGACAGATGCACTTGGAAATCTTGGTTTCTCCTCTTACCAGAAATGCACTGCCGCCATTCGGATGCTTGCATACGGAGTCCAGATGAGTGAGTCCACCTTCCTTGAGTCCATGTACCGTTTTTGCAAGACTGTCATATCTGTGTTTGGCCCGAAGTACTTGAGAGAGCCAAATGCTGCTGATACAGAACGGTTGTTGGCGATGAATGCCAGCAGGGGGTTTCCTGGGATGCTTGGTAGCATAGACTGTATGCACTGGCAGTGGAAGAACTGCCCCACTGCTTGGTAGGGGCAGTACAAAGGTCATGTCCGAAAATGCACTATGATACTTGAGGTCGTTGCTTCACATGGTCTCTGTACTTGGCACTCTTTTTTCGGCATGGCTGGATCTCACAATTATATCAATGTGCTCCAGCGGTCTCTAGTGTTTGCTAGGATGGCCGAAGGCAATGCCCCGCAGGTCGATATTGAGATCAATGTCCACCACTACGACAAGGGGTATTATCTAGCTGACGATATCTATCCAGAGTCGACAACTGTTGTCAAGACAATCTCCAACCCCCAAGGAGAGAAGAAAAAGAGATTTGCCCAAGAGCAAGAGAGTGCTAGGAAGGATGTTGAGCATGCCTTCGGTGTTCTGCAATCTCGATGGGACATTGTCCAACACCCTGCAAGAACTTGGAGCACACAGAAGCTTTGGGAGGTGATGACTGCTTGTGTGATCATGCACAACATGATCGTAGAGGATGAGCGCCCAGAGCGCCTCTACAACTAGGGGTTTCAGTTTCAGGGTATCAATGTTGAGCCTCAGCATGCCGACCCAGCAACGTTCACATAGTTCATGGAGTTTCATCATCAGATGTGTGATTGGTAGACTCATAGGCAACTGCAAAATGATTTGGTGGAGCACATGTGGGTTCATGTTGGCAACCAATAGAAGTATCGGTATTATATTCTTTGAAATGTAATTTGAAACAATGTAATGTTCATTTGGTTTGTAATAACTATGCCATTTTTATGTGTTTTTACAACTATTTGGCATGGTCACTGGCATGATCGATGGCCGCGGGCCCTTTTTAATTTGAAAACTAAAAATTTGTAGACGCAAAATGGGTCCGCACGTTGGGTGACCGGCCGACCCATTTAGAAAGGGGGGCGGACAGGCCAACCCAAATGGACAAAAAGTGGACAAACCGCGCGTCCATTTAGGTCTCCCGGTTGGAGTTGCTCTTCGTGTCCGTTTTTTTAAATGGGTCAGCCGGGACACCCAATGGGAGGCAGGTGGACTGGAGGGTTGTGGCAATATAATAATAGGAGAGAGGTGGGTGGGGTTGAGCCAGGAAATTAAATGAGAAGGGAGAGGTGAGTGGGTGGGGGTGGGCCAGCAAATTAAATAAGAAGGGAGAGGTGAGTGGGTGGGTGGGTGACAAGTGGGTCTGCACAGACATAGGTGGACGACGCAGACGCAAAAAATGTCTATTTTGTGTCCACCTGCGACCTGTCGCGGGAACGAGCTTGACAGTAGAAGGTAGGGGTACGTAAGGAGAGGGCAGAGTCCTAGCTATGGCAAGGGTGTACACACGGATGTATGAGTTCAGGCCCCTCTCGTGGAGGTAACAACCCTACGTCTGAGTGCTCGAAAGCTCTTGCCATGTGGAATATGAGTGTTACAGGGGATGCGAACCCTTGTGCCAAGGGGGCGGGGGACGGCTTATATAGAGTGCACTACCCCTGATCAATACCCGGCAACCAAGGGTTTGATCGTGGTAATAAAGGTATACATTACTGATAACGTACATAATAAATGCTACTAATGGCGACTGGTCGAACACCTACCTGTTGGCCTCCCTGGGGTGCCTTCTGGTCTTCTGCTGTCGACTGGCCACTGGTCCTTCCGAGTGAAAGGAGACTGTCGAGTAGAGGGAAAAAACTCCGAGTGTAATAAATGTCGAGTGACTTACGTGCCATGGTGACTTCAGTTGGAATCTCTCTTGTAATCTCTAAGTCTTCTCATCATAGCCTCCTTAGGTAGGGTATGTAGGTCAGGCCTAGGACCCTAACCTAGGTACATATCCTCGTCATTAGCCCCCGAATGGATCGGGGTTGGAGTGAAAAAGGGATCAATGATGGTTCTGATAAAGCACATAAATTCCAAATGCATTCCAGGGTTTTACGGAAACCTGCGTCGACTGGAATCTTTATCATTCGACTTGACTGATTCAGCCTTGATAAACGCCCGAGTGAATTTGAGCACAAATTCAAATCCGAGTGAATCAAGAAGATCTTTGGATGCGACAGGTCGCTTCGTCAGGTCCGGATTTCATGGGATTCGTAAATTTGGGAAGCACGCGTTACGTGAAGATGCCGCCACAACTATGGCAAGTCGGAGCATGACGCCTCGATTTCCGTGCTTCCCATTACGCCACGTACAACACCACTTTTGCGACCGAGATACATAGAGATTTGGCGGGCCCGCAGGTCAGTAACTCACTTGGGCAGGTATAAGATTAGGCTGTGCAACGGACTGCACAATACTCCTTGTCCATTCCCCTCTTTCTCTCCGCCTCCTTTGCTCCACGCGCACCATCCAGCTCCGTCCTGATGCCCGACGCCGCGATGACGAAGGGCAAGACCGAGAAGCTTGAGCGCGCAAAGAAAGGAGGAGCCAAGGCGAAGAAGCCGTCGAGCGCCCGATTCACGACGCCGACGGGGTGGATCTAGGGAGATTTTCTCCCGTCGACGGTCATGGCAAGGGACATCGAAAACCTCGTCGCCGACGGTCTCATAGCCGACGACACATGAAGGCTGTCGGAGGGGGCGATCGAGCCGGAGCCGCGCGAAGGGGAGCGAGTCCTCCTCCTCACTCATGTTGAGCGAGGGTTTTTTCTGCCTCCTCATCCATCCATCCGCGGTTTCTTGAACTACTTTGGAGCTCAACTCCACCACTTTCCTTCAAATGCCATTTCATACTTTGTCATTTTCATTACCTTATGCGAGTGTTTCCTGGGATGTCCTCGCCATTGGGGTTTGTGCAAACACATCTTCACCGTTCGATCTCAGTCGGTCAAAAAGGACAACCTAGATGATGATAAGACCCATGCCATTTAGTTACGTGGGGGCTTGGGACTCCAAAAGAGAGCTAGAAGCTCCTTTTCGTCGAGGACTTTTCTTGAATCCGTTTGGGGTTGGTAGTCGACTTGGTTCTATTGTAATGACGTTGCATCTCCCAACATGTCGACTGGCCTTCCCCCCTTTACACCAGAGCAACCCACTACTCCTCAATCACTGTCCATGACAGAAGGAGAGAAAATCCAAGTGGGAATCTTAGTGAATGCGGTAGTAAATCTGGTTTGTGGCGGAGTGACTGGTATGGATCTGCTGGAAACATTTCTCAGTCGACGAATCCAGCCACTTCAAGCGAGGGACCACACTATGTGGCACTATTCGGGCCCTAAGGACACCACTTGGACTCATCCAGAGGAAGTCTTGAAGGAAACTGTCGCACAGTGGCTTCGGAGCATTACTGGAGCCTACGACAATCCCCTGGGAGCCAAGCGGATCTTGCCTTTCTCTGCTGAGAACCCACCACTGAATCTGGTAAGTTATATCTTTGTCGAGTGCTTTCATGTTTGGTCGAATGATTGGGTCTCCAGTCAACTGACTTTACTATTTGAATCTCACAAGAGTTGACGAACATGTACTCGCCCGTGCCGAATGGAAATCATCCCAATGACGGGGGAGAGAGCGAGGGCGGCAACGTAGACGCCGATTATGCCGAGAGCAGCGAAGGCAACTATGAAGACTCGGAAGAGAGCGAGGAGGAAGCTGAGTCTCCTTCGCACACCGAGCATCGTTCCAAGCAGCTCCAAGACCCAGTGGCTGCCCCAAGCAAAACCTTAACGTCGAGCAGCAGGAACCCGAAGCGCGACCATGCTTCAACAGTTGAGTCGAGTGAGCAGGCCGCAAAACAGCCCAAGTCTGACACGCCCAAACCTCGGAAGGCTCTGCCTAGCATGAAGATTGTTGTACCTGTTGCTTCAACGTGAGTGTTCGTTTTCTTTCTTTTGTTGTTGCAGGAAACTTCATATCTTTGCTGACCGAGTGGAATTCGTCTGCCAGAGCCGCTACCTCGGTGATGTCGCCTCCCAACGAGGTGCACACCGCTGACGTGGCCACCTTCCAGCGAGGTATAACAAACCTTCACTCTGTTCTGTTTTGGGGGAATGATTTGCCGACTGAATAAACTAATGTTGTCGACTGGTAGCTGCAGAAGTCATCCAGCTGGATGATACATTTCCAACGTATCTATAATTTATGAAGTATTCATGCCATTTTTACAATAATTCTATATGATTTTGGTATGATTTTATTAGAACTATCCCGGACTAATGTTGTTAGCAGAACTACCATGGTGTTGTTTTTGTGCAGAAATAGAAGTTCTCGGAATGAGCTGAAAATTTATGGAGAATATTTTTGGAAAATATAAAAAAATACTAGAGCGAAGAGTCACCGGAGAGGAAGGCCAAGGAAGCCACAAGCCACAGGGGTGAACCCCTGTTGGGGAACGTTGCATGGGAAACAAAAAATTTCCTATGCACACGCAAGATCTATCCATGGTGATGAGCATCTACGAGAGGGAGAGTGGATCTACGTACCCTTGTAGATCGCTAAGCGGGAAGCATTGAGAAATGCGGTTGATGTAGTCGAACGTCTTCCGATCCAAATCGCCGAGCGTCCCGTGATCCAATCATGATCCGTTTTGATCTAGCACCGAACGGATGGCACCTCCGCGTTCGGCACATGTACCGCTTGATGACGATCTCCGCCTTCTTGATCCAGCAAGAGGGAGTGAAGAGATAGACAAGTTCTCCGACAGCGTGACGGCGTTGCAGCGATGGTGGTGGAGTAATCTCAGCAGGGCTTCGCCTAAGCACAACTGAAACCGATCTAGAGGAGAAACTACAGACTAGAGGGTAGGGTTGCACGTGGCTGAAAATCCAGTGCAAAACCCCTAAAACCTCTAGTATATATAGGAGGAGAGGAGGAGGAGGCTTGGCGCAAGGGCCAGCCCCTCTTTGGTTCGGCCAAAGTGGGGAGGAGGAGTCCTCCTCCTCCACTCCTAGTAGGATTAGGACTCCTTCCTTATTTCCACCTTTTTGCCTTTTTTCCACCTTTTCCACTTTGGAATTTCTGCCCAGCCGCATGGGCCTTGTGTGGGACTTTGGCCAGCCCACTAAGGGCTGGTATTTATCCTCCCACAGCCCATGTAGCCTCTTGGGTCGAAATACACCTCCCGATGGTCACCCGGTACCCTCCCGGCACTCCCCGTACACTCATCCGGGACTCCGAACAACCTTCGGTCACCACCATATATAACTCTATACTACCGAAACGTCATCGAACCTTAAGTGTGCAGACCCTGCGGGTTCGAGAACTATGTAGACATGACCGAGACACCTCTATGGTCAATAACCAATAGCGGGACCTAGATGCCCATATTGGTTCCTACATATTCTATGAAGATCTTTATCGATCGAACCTCTATGTCAAGGATTCAGTTAATCCCGTATGATGTTCCCTTTGTTCTTAGGTATGTTACTTGCTCGAGATTCGATTGTCGGTATCTCCATACCTAGTTCAATCTTGTTACCGGCAAGTCTCTTTACTCGTTCCGTAATACAAGATCTCGTGAACAACACTTAGTCACATTGCTTGCAAGGCTTATTGTGATGTTGTATTACCGAGTGGGCCCTGAGATACCTCTCAGTCACACGGAGTAAAAAATCCCAGTGTTGATCCATGCCAACTCAGCAAACACCCTCGGAGATACCTGTAGAGTACCTTTATAGTCACCCAGTTACATTGTGACGTTTGATACACACAAGGCATTCCTCCGGTGTCCGTGAGTTGCATGATCTCATGGTCATAGGAACATATACTTGACATGCAAAAAACTGTAGCAATAAACTGACACGATCATATGCTACGTTTATAGTTTGGGTCTCGTCCATCCCATCATTCTCCTAATGTTGTGATCCCGTTATGAAATGACATCACATGTCAATGGCTAGGAAACCTTGACCATCTTTGATCAACGAGCTAGTTCACTAGAGGCATACTAGGGACAAAGTGTTGTCTATTCATCCACACATGCAATGTGTTTCCAATCAATACAATTATATCTTGGATAATAAACAATTGTCATGAACAAGGAAATATAATAATAAACACTTTATTTATTGCCTCTAGGGCATATTTCCAACAGTCTCCCAGTCGCACTAGAGTCAATAATCTAGTTCACATCACTATGTGATTTACATTGTAATGAATCGAACACCCATGCAGTTCTGGTGTTGATCATGTTTAGCCCTTGGAAGAGGTTTAGTCAATGGGTCTGCAACATTCAGGTCCGTGTGCACTTTGCAAATATTTATGTCCTTCTCCTTGATGTAATCGCGGATGGAATTGAAGCGTCGCTTTATGTGTCTGGTCCTCTTGTGAAACCTTGGTTCTTTGGCTAGAGCAATGGCACCAGTGTTGTCACAGAACAGAGTCATTGGATTCAGTGCACTAGGCACTACTCTAAGATCTGTCATGAACTGCTTCATCCAGACACCTTCCTTCGCTGCCTCCGAGGCTGCGATATACTCCGCCTCGCATGTAGAATCGGCTACCACGCTTTGTTTGGAATTACACCAGCTTACCGCTCCCTAGTTGAGAATAAATACGTATCTGGTTTGCGACTTAGAGTCATCTGGATCAGTGGCAAAGCTTGCATCGACGTAATCCTTTACGACGAGGTCTTCATCACCTCCATAAACGAGAAACATTTCCTTAGTCCTTTTTAGGTACTTAAGGATATTCTTGACTGCAGTCCAGTGCTCCATTCCAGGATCACTTTGAAACCTTCCATCCATACTTATGGCAAGGCTGACATCAGGTCTTGTGCACAACATTGCATACATGGTAGAGTCTATGGTTGAAGCATAGGGGATGACACTCATCTTCTCTCTATCTTCTGCAATCACTGGGCATTGAGTCTTACTCAACTTCACACCTTGTAACACAGGCAAGAACCCCTTCTTGGACTGATCCATTTTGAACTTCTTCAAAACTTTATCAAGGTATGTGCTATGTGAAAGTGCTATTAAGCGTCTCGATCTATCTCTATAGATCTTAATGCCTAATATGAAAGCAGCTTCTCCTAGGTCCTTCATTGAAAAACTCTTGTTCAAATATTCCTTCATGCTTTCCAGCATTTATATATTGTTTCCAATCAGCAATATGTCATCTACATATAATATTAGAAACGCTATAGAGCTCCCACTCACTTTCTTGTAAATACAAGCTTCTCCATAAACTTGTATAAACCCAAACGCTTTGATCACCTCATCAAAGCGCTTATTCCAACTCCGAGATGCTTGCACCAGTCCATAAATGAATCACTGGAGTTTGCAAACTTTGTCAGCATTCTCTGGATCGACAAAACCTTCCGGTTGCATCATATACAACTCTTCCTCAAGGAAACCGTTAAGGAACGCTGTTTTGACATCCATCTGCCAAATTTCATAGTCAAAATATGCAGCTATTGCTAACATGATTCTGACGGACTTAAGCATCGCTACGGGTGACAAGGTCTCATCATAGTCAACTCCTTGAACTTGTGAAAAACCATTTGCCATAATTCGAGCTTTATAGATGGTGACATTACCGTCCACGTCCGTCTTCTTCTTAAAGATCTATTTGTTGTGAATGGCCTTTCACCCCTCAGGTAATACTTCCAAAGTCCATACTTTGTTTTCATACATGGATCCCATCTCGGATTTCATGGCCTCTAACCATTTCTCGGAATCCAGGACCATCATCGCTCCTCCATAGCTCGTAGGTTCATTGTTGTCCAACAACATGACCTCCAAGACAGGGTTACCATACCACTCAGGAGCAGTACGCCCCTTGTCGACCTACGAGGTTCAATTGTGAGTTGATCCAAAGCTTCATGATCATCATCATTAACTTCCTCTTAAACCATTGTAGGCTCCACAGAAACATCTTTCTACGCTGTGCTACTCTCTGGTTGAAGTAAAGGTTCAATAACCTCATCAAGCTCTATTTTCCTCCCACTCAATTCTTTCGAGAGAAACTCTTTCTCAAGAAATGTTCCATTCTTAGTGACAAACACTTTGCCTTCGGATCTGAGATAGAAGGTATACCCAACTTTCTCTTTCGGGTATCCTATGAAGACGCATTTCTTCGCTTTGGGTTCCAGCTTTTCAGGTTGAAGCTTTTTGACATAAGCATCACATCCCCAAACTTTAAGAAACGACAACTTTGGCCTCTTGCCAAACCACAGTTCATATGGCATCGTCTCAATGGATTTCGATGGTGCCCTATTTAAAGTGAATGCAGCTGTCTCTAATGCATAACGCCAAAACGATACTGGCAAATCGGCAAGAGACATCATAGAACGCACCATATCTAATAATGTTCGATTACGATGTTCGGACACACCATTACGCTGTGGTGTTCCGGGTGGTGTCAACTGTGAAACAATTCCACACTGTCTTAAGTGACTGCCCAACTCATAACTCAGATATTCACCTCCTCGATCAGATCATAGGAATTTGATCTTCTTGTTATGATGATTCTCAACTTCACGCTGAAATTGCTTGAACTTTTCAAATGTTTCATACTTATGTTCAATTAAGTAAATATACCCATATCTACTTAAGTCATCAGTGAAGGTGACAAAATAACGATATCCACCACGCACTGCAACATTCATTGGACCACACACATCAGTATGTATGATTTCCAACAAGTCACTTGCCCGTTCCATTGTTCCAGAGAACGGAATTTTAGTCATATTGCCCATGAGGCATGGTTCACATGTGGAAAAGTGATTCAAAAACAAGTGACTCCAAAAGTCCATCAGCATGGAGCTTCCTCATGTGTTTTACACCAATATGACCCAAACGGCAGTGCCACAAGAAAGTGGTACTATCATTATCAACTCTACATCTTTTGGCATCAATGTTATGAACATGTGTATCATCACTATCAAGATTTAATATGAATAAACCCTCACATTGGGTGCATGACCATAAAAGATATTACTCATATAAATAGAACAACCATTATTCTCTGATTTAAATAAGTAACCGTCTCGCAATAAACAAGATCCAGATATAATGTTCATGCTTAACGCAAGCACTAAATAACAATTATTCAGGTTCATCACTAATCCCGATGGTAATCGAAGAGAGAGCGTACCGACGGCGATCACATCAACCTTGGAACCATTTCCCACGCGCATCGTCACTTCGTCCTTAGCCAACCACCATCTATTCCGTAGGTCCTGTTTTGAGTTGCAAATGTGAGCAACCGAACCGGTATCAAATACCCAGGCACTACAACGAGAACTAGTAAGGTACACATCAATAACATGTATATCATATATACCTTGTTTGTTGTTGGCCGCCTTCTTGTCAGCCAGGTACTTGGGGCAGTTCCGCTTCCAGTGACCAGTTCCCTTGCAATGAAAGCACTCAGTTTCTGGCTTGGGTCTAGCCTTGGGTTTCTTTACAGGAGGAGCAACTGCTTTGCCATCCTTCTTGGATTTACCCTTCTTGCCCTTGACCTTGCCATTCTTCTTGAAACTAGTGGTTTTATTGACCATCAACACTTGATGTTCTTTCTAGATTTCAGACTGAACGACTTTCAACATCGCAAACAGCTCAACGACTGACTTGTTCATCCCGTGCATGTTATAGTTCATCACAAAGCTCTTGTAGCTAGGTGGCAGTGATTGAAGAACTCTGTTAGTGATTGCCTTTGGCGGAAGGGCAATTCCCAACTCCGCCAGACGAGTCAAATACCCAGACATTCTGAGTATATGTTCACTGATAGACCCGTTCTCCTTCATTTTGCAAGCATAGAACTTATCGAAGGTCTCATACCTCTCGATCCGAGCATTCTTCTAAAAGATAAAATTCAACTCTTGGAACATCTCATATGCTCCATGATGTTCAAAATGTCTTTGAAGTCCCAGTTCTAAGCCATACAACATTGCACACTAAACTATTGAGTAATCTTCAGAACATGCCTCCCAAGCATTCTTAACGTCTTTGGATGACATGTCTTCGGGTTGGTCACCAAGCGGCGCATCAAGGACATATGATTTCTGGGAAGCCGTGAGGATAATCCTCAGATTATGGGCCCAATCCACAAAGTTACTTCCATCATCTTTCAACTTAGATTTCTCTAGGAACGCATTAAAATTCAGGGGTGCTACTGCGCGAGCCATTTATCTACAACATAAATATGCAAAGGTTACTTAGACTATTGTTCAAGATAATGAGTTTAGTTAATCAAATTACTAAACCTCCCACTCAAATTGACATCCCTCAGGTCATCTGAGTGTCACATGATCCAAATTCACCAACTCAAGTCTGATCATCACGTGAGTTGAGGTGGTTTCAATGGTGAGCATCATCATGTTGATCATATCTACTATATGACTCATGTTCGACCTTTCGGTCTCTTGTGTTCCGAGGCCATGTCTCTACATGATAGGCTCATCAAGTTTAACCCGAGTGTTCTGCATGTGCAACACTGGCTTGCACCCGTTGTATGTGAGCGTAGAGTCTATCACACCCGATCATCACGTGGTGTCTCGACACGACGAACTTTCGCAATGGTGGACACTCGGGGAGAACACAATTCATCTTGAAATTAAGTGAGGGATCACCTTATAATGCTACCGTCGTCCTAAGCAAATCAAGGTGCATAAGAGGATTAACACCACATGCAAATCATAAGTGACATGATATGGCCATGAACTTGTGCTTTTGATCTCCATCTTGAAAGCACCGGCATGATCTCCATCGTCACCGGCATGACACCATGATCTCCATCATCTTGATCTCCATCAACGTGTCGCCATCGGGCTTGTCGTGCCCACCATGCTTCTACAACTATTGCTACCGTTTAGCAATAAAGTAAAGCATTACATAGCGCTTAATGATTGACACGCAGGTCATACAATAATTAAAGACAACTCTATGGCTCCTACCGGTTGCCATACTCATCGACATGCAAGTCGTGATATTCTATACAACACATGATCATCTCATACATCACATATATCTCATCATGTAATTGGCCATATCACGTCACAACATACCCTGCAAAAACAAGTTAGACGTCCTCTAATTGTTGTTGCATGTTTTACGTGGCTGCTACGGGTATCTAGCAAGAACAATTCTTACCTACGCATAAACCACAACAGTGATACATAAGTTGCTTTTCAACCTTCTCAAGGACCGCCTTAGACGAATCCGATCCAACTAAAGTAGGAGAAACAGACACCCGCCAGCCATCTTTGTGCAACGAAGTTACACTTCAGTCGATGGAACCGGTCTCTCGTAAGCGTACGAGTAAGGTTGGTCTGGGCCGTTTCATCCCACAATACCGGTGAACCAAAACACAACCAAGGGAGGAAGCAATCTAAGCATCAACGCCCACAAACTCTTTTTGTTCTACTCGAGATCTCATCTACACATAGACCTAGCTCATGATGCCACCGTTGGGGAACGTTGCATGGGAAACAAAAAATTTCCTACACACACGCAAGATCTATCCATGGTGATGAGCATCTATGAGAGGGAGAGTGGATCTACGTACCCTTGTAGATCGCTAAGCGGGAAGCATTGAGAAACGGGATTGACGTAGTCGAACGTCTTCGCGATCCAAATCGCCGAGCGTCCCATGATCCAATCACGATCTGTCCCAATATAGCACTGAACAGACGTCACCTCCGCGTTTAGCACATGTACGGCTTGATGATGATCTCCGCCTTCTTTATCCAGCAAGAGGGAGCGGATAGGTAGATGAGTTCTCTGGCAGCATGACGGCGCTGTGGCGATGGTGGTGGAGTAATCTCAGCAGGGCTTCGCCTAAGCACAACTGAAACCGATCTAGAAGAGAAACTATGGACTAGAGGGTAGGGTTGCACGTGGCTGAAAATCTAGTGCAAAACCCCTAAAACCTCTAGTATATATAGGAGGAGAGGAGGAGGAGGCTTGGCGCAAGGTCCAACCCCTCTTTGGTTCGGCCGAAGTGGAGAGGAGTCCTCTTCCTCCTCCACTCCTAGTAGGATTAGGACTCCTTCCTTATTTCCAGCTTTTTGCCCTTTTCCCACCTTTTCCACTTTGGAATTTCTTCCCAGCCGCATGGGCCTTGTGCGGGACTTTGGCAAGACCACTAGGGGCTGGTATTTATCCTCCCACAGCCCATGTATCCTCTTGGGTCGAAATACACCTCCCGATGGTCACCCGGTACCCTCCCGGCACTCCCGATACACTACCAATGAGCCCGGAACTTTTCCGGCGACCAAAATAGGACTTTATATATATCAATCTTTACCTCCAGACCATTACGAAGCTCCTTGTGACATTCGGGATCTCATCCGGGACTCTGAACAACCTCCAGTGACCACCATATATAATTCTATACTACCGAAACATCACCGAACCTTAAGTGTACAGACCCTGCGGGTTCGAGAACTATGTAGACATGACCGAGACACCTCTACGGTCAATAACCAATAGCAGACCTAGATGCCCATATTTGTTCCTACATATTCTATGAAGATCTTTATCAGTCGAACCTCTATGTCAAGGATTCAGTTAATCCCGTATGATGTTCCCTTTATTCTTCGGTATGTTACTTGCCCGAGATTCAATCGTTGGTATCTCAATACCTAGTTCAACCTCGTTACCGGCAAGTCTCTTTACTCATTCCGTAATACAAGATCCCGTGACCAACACTTAGTCACATTGCTTGCAAGGCTTATTGTGATGTTGTATTACCGAGTGGGCCCTGTGATACCTCTCCCTCACACGGAGTAACAAATCCCAGTGTTGATCCATGCCAACTCAACAGACACCCTCGGAGATACCTGTAGAGTACCTTTATATTCACCCAGTTACGTTGTGACGTTTGATACACACAAGGCATTCCTCCAGTGTCTGTGAGTTGCATGATCTCATGGTCATAGGAACATATACTTGACATGCAGAAAACCGTAGCAATAAGCTGACACGATCATATGCTATCTTTATAGATTGGGTCTCGTCCATCCCATCATTCTCCTAATGATGTGATCCCCTTATCAAATGACATCACATGTCAATGGCTAGGAAACCTTGGCCATCTCTGATCAACGAGCTAGTTCACTGGAGGCATACTAGGGACAAAGTGTTGTCTATTCATCCACACATGCAACGTGTTTCCAATCAATACAATTATAGCATGGATAATTAAAAATTATCATGAACAAGGAAATATAATAATAAACACTTTATTTATTGCCTCTAGGGCATATTTCCAACAACCCCCCTAGGGCGCGTCCCCCTGGCCTGTGACTTCCTCGAGAACCTTATGGACGTGGGAACGACGCCAAAAACTCCTATAAATACTAAAAGCCCCAGAAAGAAACCTAGATTGGGAGTTCCGTCGCTGAAAACCTCCAAAGCCACGAAAAACCAATCGGGAGCCCATTCCGGCACCCTGCCGGAGGGGGAAACCATCACCGGAGGCCAGCTTCATCATCCCGGCGGCCTTCATGACGAGGAGGGAGTAGTTCACCCTCGGGACTGAGGGTATGTACCAGTAGCTATGTGTTCGATCTCTCTCTCTCTCTCTCTCGTGTTCTTGAGATGACACGATCTTGATGTCCCGCGATCTTTATTGATATAGATGAATCATATGGAGTTTTCCCCTCTCTATCTTGTTGTGATGAATTGAGTTTTCCCTTTGAAGTTTTCTTATCGGTTTGAGTCTTTAAGGATTTGAGAAACACTTGATGTATGTCTTGCGATGGGATATCCGTGGTGAGAATGGGATGTTCTATTGATCCACTTGATGTATGTTTTGGTGATCAACTTGCGGGCTTCGTGACCTTGGGAATCTATGCATAGGGGTTGGCACACGTTTTTGTCTTGACTTTCCGGTAGAAACTTTGGGGCACTTTTTGAAGTTCTTTGTGTTGGATTGAACATGATGAATCTGAAATTATGTGATGCATATCGCATAATCAAGCCCATGGGTACTTGTGGTGACATTGGAGTATCTAGGTGACATTAGAGTTTTGGTTGATGTGTATCTTAAGGTGTTATTTTAGTACGAACTCTAGGGCTGTCCGTGACACTTATAGGGATAACTCATAAGATTGATCAGAAAAGATAACTTTGAGGTGGTTTCGTACCCTACAATAATTTCTGCGTTAGTTGTCCGTTATTTGTAACTTTGGAGTGAACTCTTTGTCGCACGAGAGGTACTTACATATGATTCAACTATGTCAATATTGTTGAGATAAATTGCACAAGTGAAAGTATGGACCCTATGCCTTGTTTCCAAGAGTTTATACAACATTTTGCTTGCTGTTTACTATTTTTCACCTTGCTGTTTTTATATTTTCAGATTACAAAAACCTATATCTACCATCCATATTACACTTGTATCACCATCTCTTCGCTGAACTAGTGCACCTATACAATTTACCATTGTATTGGGTGTGTTGGGGACACATGAGACTCTTTGTTATTTGGTTGCAGTGTTGTTTGAGGGATACCATCTTCATCCTACACCTCCCACGGATTGATAAACCTTAGGTCATCCACTTGAGGGAAAATTTCCGTTGTCCTACAAAACTCTGCGCTTGGAGGACCAACACGAGTGAAGGTTGTGTAGTAGACATCAAGCTCTTTTCTAGCGCCGTTGCCAGGGAGGTGAGTGCTTGAAGGTATATCTTTAGATCTTGCAATCAAATCTTTTTGGTTCTTGTTTTTCACTAGTTTGGTTTTATAAAATGAAACTACAAAAAATGGAATTGAGGTTGCCTCATATGCTTCATCTTTTTAATGTCTTTCATGAAAATGATGGAAATGAAAATTGTGCTCAAGTGTTAGAAGAAGAAGTTATTAAAATGTTTTGCACTAAATATTTGAGTGATGAGCATGATAGTGATATTGTTAGTATAAATTCTCTGAATATTCATGATGCTAATGATATGCAAATCCACAAGCTTGGGGATGCTATGTTTGATGAAGATGATATTTTTAGCCCCCCAAGTTTTGATGAGCAAAACTATTATGATTATGACATGCCTCCTATCTATGATCTTTCTTAGTAGCTTTATTTAATTTCCTAAAATCAATTACCATTCTATAACCTGTAACAATTCTTTGCGGGATCAATTCATTTTTATCATTAGGAACAATGGTAATACCTCCCTTATTAGGGACACAATGAACGGGACTAACCCATCTACTATCAGCAACAGGATAAATTATACATGCCTCCAAAAGCTTTAATATTTCTTTTCTTACCACTTCTTTCATCTTAGGGTTCAATCGCCGTTGGTGATCAATAACTGGTTTGGCATCAGGCTCCATATTAATTTTATGCTGGCATAGAGTGGGACTAATGCCCTTAAGATCACCAAGAGTATGACCAATAGCAGCACGGTGCTTCCTCAGAGATTTCAATAATCTCTTTTCTTCATGCTCTGAAAGGTTAGCACTAATAATAACATGATATATCTCCTTTTCATCAAGATAAGCATATTTCAACGTATCGGGTAATTGTTTGAGCTCAAACACAGGATCACCCTTGGGTGGAGGAGGATCCCAAAGTATTTCAATAGGTAAGTTGTGTTTCAAAATAGGCTACTGATCAAAGAATTTTTTATCTATTTCATTCCTCTCATTCATATGCATATCATTTTCATGGTCTAGATAATATTGTTCTAAAGGATTAGTAGGAAGCACAACAATACAAGCAAGACCAATAATTTGATCTTTACTAGGCAATTCTTTGTCATGGGGTTGTCTACGAAATTTAGAGAAATCGAACTCATGAGACACATCCCCAAAACTCACAGTAACTGTTTCTTTCTCACAATCAATCCTAGCATTAACAGTATTCAAGAAGGGTCTGCCAAATATAATGGGACAACAATCATCTTGTGGGGAACCAAGAACAAGAAAATCAGTAGGATATTTTATTTTCCGACCCAAGACTTCAACATCTCTAACAATCCCCATCGGTGCAATAGTGTCTCTATTAGCAAGCTTAATAGTAACATCAATTTCCTCTAGTTCAACTGGTGCAATAGCATGCATGATTTCTATGTATAAGGAAAAGGGAATTGCACTTACGCTAGCACCCATATCACACAAGCCATGATAACAATGATCTCCTATTTTCACAAAAACAACAGGCATGCCAACAACTGGTCTATGTTTACTCTTAGTATCAGGTCTAGCAATTCTAGCCGCTTCATCATAGAAATGAATAACATGCCCATCAATATTATCAACCAAGAGATCTTTAACCATAGCAATGCTAGGTTCAAATTTAATTTCTTCAGGGGGTGTAGGTGTTCTAATACAACTCTTACGAACCACAGTTGAAGCTTTAGCATGTTCCTCTATCCTAATAGGAAAGGATGGTTTCTCAATGTAAGCAGTAGGAATAATAGCATCAACATTATAAGTAATAGTTTCCTCTTCAACTTTAATAGGTTCAACTACTTTCACTTCAATGGGAGGATGATATTTGAACCACTTCTCCTTAGGGACATCAACATGAGTAGCAAAATATTCACAGAAAGAAGCTACTATCTTAGAGTCAAGTCCATATTTAGTGCTAAATTCACGAAAAGCATCAGTGTCTATAAAGGATTTAACACAATCAAAATTAAGGTTTATACCTGACTCCTTACCTTCGTCGAGTTCCCAATCTTCAGAGTTGCATTTAATTCTTTCCAATAAGTCCCATTTGAATTTAATATCTTTCTTCATTAAAGAACCGGAGCAAGAAGTATCGAGCATGGATCAATCATTATGAGAAGGCAAGCATAAAAATTCTGAATAATAATTTCTCTTGAGAGCTCATGGTTGGGGCATGAATATAACATTGACTTAATCCTCCCCTCAAGCTTGAGCGATTCTTTCTCCTTCACGAGGCCAAAGATTGTAAATATAATTCCGATCACGATGAACCAGATGCATGGGATAAAACCTCTGATGAAATTCCAATTTCAATCGGTTGTAGTTCCATGATCCAATATCTTCACTTAGCCTGTACCATGCCAATGCCTTATCCTTCAAATATAAAGGAAATACCTTCTTCTTGAAAACATCCTCGGGCAAACCTGCAAGCTTAAATAATCCACAAACTTCATCCACATATATTAGATGCAAATCAAGATGTAGTGTTCCATCTCCTGCATAAGGATTAGCTAGCAGTTTCTCTATCATACCCGAAGGAATTTCATAATAAATATTTTCAGTAGGCGCAGCAGGTTGAGGAGTGACTCTTTGTGCTTCCGGTCGAGGTGAAGATACCCCGAACAAGCCCCTCTAAGGATTATTTTCCATAGTAACAAGTGACAATAAATTTCAGCACACTATATAAACTTTTCCTTACCTAGTTCCACTCACCAAATGCTCTTCACTCCCCGACAACGGCACCAGAAAAGAGTCTTGATGGCCCACAATTATAGGGGATCTATCATAGTCCTTTCGATAAGTAAGAGTGTCAAACCCAACGAGGAGCAGAAGGAAATGACAAGCTGTTTTCAGTAATGTATTCTCTGCAAGCACTGAAATTATCGGTAACAGATAGTTTTGTGATAAGATAATTCATAACGGGTAGCAAGTAACAATTGTAACAAAGGTGCAACAAGGTGTCCCAATCCTTTTTATAGCAAAGGACAAGCCTGTACAAACTCTTATATAAAGCAAGGCGCTCCCGAGGACACATGGGAATTTCTGTCAAGATAGTTTTCATCATGCTCATATGATACACGTTCGATACTTTGATAATTTGATATGTGGGTGGACCGGTGCTTGAGTTCTTCCCTTACTTGGACAAGCCTCCCACTTATGAGTAACCCCTCTCGCAAGCATCTGCGACTATGAAAGAAGAATTAAGATAAATCTAACGATAGCATGAAACATGTGGATCCAAATCAGCCCCTTACGAAGCAACACATAAACGAGGGTTTAAGCTTCTGTCACTCTAGCAAGCCATCATCTACTTATTACTTCCCAATGCCTTCCTCTAGGCCCAAACAATGGTGAAGTGTCATGTAGTTGATGTTTCTCATAACACCACTAGAGGAGAGACAACATACATCTCATCAAAATATGGAACGAATACCAAATTCACATGATTATTTATAACAAGACTTATCCCATGTCCTCAAGAACAAACGTAACTACTCAAAAAGCATATTCATGTTCATAATCAGAGGAGTATTAATGATGATCAAGGCTCTGAATATATGATCTTCCACCAAGTAAGCCAACTAGCATCAACTACAAGGAGTAATCAACACTACTAGCAACGCACACGTACCAATCTGAGGTTTTGAGATAAAGATCGGATACAAGAGATGAACTAGGGTTTGGAGAGGAGATGGTGCTGATGAAGATGTTGATGGAGATTGACCCCCTCTCGATGAGAGGATCGTTGGTGATGACGATGGCTTTGATTTCCCCCTCCGAGAGGGAAGTTTCCCCAGCAGAACAGCTCCACCGGAGCCCTAGATTGGTTCTGCCATGTTCCGCCTCGAGACGGCGGCGCTTCACCCCGAAAGCTCTATTATGATTTTTTCCAGGTCAAAAGCCTCCATATAGCAGAAGATGGGCATCGGAGGGCTGCCAGGTGGGCCACAAGATACAGGGGCGCGCCCAGGGGGTAGAGTGCCCCCTGGCTTGTGACTGCCAGGTGGGCCCCCTGATGTATTTCTTTTGCCCAATAATTTTTATATATTCCAAAATAATTCTCCATAGATTTTCAGGACTTTTGGAGTTGTGCAGAATAGGTATCTCAGATTTGCTCCTTTTCTAGTCCAGAATTCCAGCTGCCGACATTCTCCCTCTTCATGTAAACCTTGTAAAATAAGAGAGAAAAGACATAAATATTGTACCAAAATGTGTAATAACAGCCCATAATGCAATAAATATCAATATAAAAGCATGATGCAAAATGGACATATCAGGTACTCCAACATTCTTTATAAAAAGAGAAAAGAATGTTGTTCGTCCCTCATGTTTCCGAAAAGTATATACTTGATCCTTCGACATTTTTTGGCACTCATTTTGTCCCTCAACTCTCAAAACCAGTCACTTTTAGTCCTAATTTTGGTTTTGCCCACAAAACCGGACAAGCGGACCGGTATTCCCTCTCTCCAGTTGCCACATCGGATGTGCTGTTATGCAGAGAGATGGTCGTTTTCTTCCCGTCTCTGAGATCTCTCCCGATGTTGTCCTCTTCCCCTTCTCCTCTCTCTATCCTGACCTCCTCACCATTGTCTTGCTCGCCGCCATCGCCCGACCTGCCGCCAGTGCCAGTGCCATGCAAACTCACGAGGAGATCCTCGGGTGGATAAGTGAGGACAGAAGTAGCCGCGCTCTGGCAGATGTAAGGGCATGTTCTGAAGTCCTCTAAGCTTCCCAAACTCCACAAAATCAGCTTCTGGAGCTAGCTTCGAACTCCACCTGGCAATTGGCAAACTGTTCGGCATGCTTGTAGCCTCTCCCAGCGATTTGGCCCAGTTGGGGAGGTTGTAGGCCTGTTTGGCGCTGGTATGGGTCTGATGGAAATAGCCCAGCTCGGGAGCAACTGCCATGGAAGGACCTTGGGGAAGAAGAAGGGAGCTTGGGGTGGTCTTCTGGATGGGAACCGACCGGGACGAGCCTGTATGTGCAGGATCTGGCGGTGGAGGGGAGCGTCGGCCAGCAGAGGGGCGGAAATCCGGCCGTGGCGGCGGGGGTGCCATTGGAGGACCTTGGGGAAGAAGAAGGGAGCTCGGGGTGGTCTTCTTGATGGGAACTGGCCGGGACGGGCCTATATGAGCCGGATCTGGCGGTGGAGGGGAGCACCGTCCGGCGGAGGGGCAGATCCGGCCGTGGCAGGGGGTGGCAGCGGTTGGAAGGTTCGATCGGGGAAGAAGAAGGGAGCTCGGGGTGACCGTATCGACTGCTGGAGCGAAGCATTTTCTTTAGCGGGGGTAGTTTCGTTATAAATATGGGTAACTCCAGTTTCTCTATTTTCTAGAGCTGGGCTTTCCAGGCTCCGCGATTTTACATGTGAGGGGGGCTGAGCTTCTCAAATTCAGCTTCTTCTTAAATAAATGTTCGGGACAACTTCACATGAGAAGTTTGAAGACTTAAAAGCTGGAGGACTTCAGAACAGGCCCTAAGTGTCAATTTGGGATCCATCACTCCCTACAGTACATAGGAGAAAGATTTCAGCTTGGGGTCCAACCAAAATGGCATGCATCTACCCACAAATCCTATAGAATAGACACAGAAAAACATATGTGAAGGTCCGCCAGTGGCCGTTGTCATAGTGGTCGTCCTCCTTGCCGATCTACTCTTGGCCGCTGCCGCCTCCGTAGCTGCAATAGTCTGCCCGGCTACGCTACCACGCAGATCTGAGCAGAAGTGCGCACTACCTTTTGCCAGGGCCACCGTCGTCACTCCACATCGGGCTCCGCCGCTACCGTCGCAGCCTAGGGTTCGAGAGAGAGGGGTAGAGCAATGGATAGGAGGAGAGAGTGCGAACGAGCCGTCTCTTTGCCTAACAGTGCATCCAAGGTGGCAAGTGGGGGAGAGGGAATACTGGTCCATGTGTCCGGTTTTGTGGGCAAAACCAGAATTAGGACTAAAAGTAACTAGTTTCGAGAGTTGAGGGATGAAATTAGTGCCAAGAAATGTTGAAGGACCAAGTCTATACTTTTCAAAAACATGAGGGACAAAAAACATACTTTCCTCTTATAAAAATAATAAATATTAGCTTAGCCATGTGCTCATGGTTGCAATTGTATATGAAGCACTTGCAAGACAGTTGTGTAGTTTCGGGACTAGGAGTTCTAAAACTTGGTCCATGGGATTGAAATGAATTTTTGACAAAGGGTGAACTTTGTTAGCTCAAAATGAAGCATCAAGTGATACAAACACGATAAGCAAACATCATGCCTCTGCATAATTAGGGTGCACACATCCAACATCCGACCACACACACACAAATTATACCGACAACTAGCAAAGTCAAACATGACCGATGCTATGCCTTAATGGAGAAAAAAGAAACTCTGAAGCGATCAAAACAGTGATTGCCAATCTACAACAAAACCACACCCACACCAACCATCACTTGACATCAGCTACGATTGAGGGATTCCTGGATTAAAGGGGTCCTCGGGAGGTAGACCATTTCCTTATGGGACAGACTGTATGGGCCGTTTGCTGAACTATGGATCGATCGAATGCCCTATCTCCAGGAAGGAAACTTTGCGAATTGTGGCTTGTCCTTCACGGTTGATGTAGCAATTAGGCATGTTTATCCCTGCAGCGTGTAACCGACCATGTGTAAAACCCTAGGTACCTTCGGCATCTATATAAGCCAGAGGTTTTTAGGTTGTAGAGTAGGATAAGTCATCTAGGGTTTAACTCTTTGATTTCGAGGTAGATCGACTCTGTAACCTATACACCATCAATACAATGAAGCATGACGTAGGGTATTACCTCCATAGTAGGGTCCGAACCTGGGTAAACTTCATCTCCCTTGTCTCCTATTACCATCGATTCTAGTCTCATAGATCGGGATCCTCTACCCGAGATCCACCGGTTTTGACACCGACATTGGTGCTTTCATTGAGAGGGCCGCTGTGATCGTCCAAGGAATTGATGGCTCGCCTTGTCATCAGCGAAGAGGTCCGCAATACTGACACTTTCATCCCGGACAGATCTTTGCTTTCGGCAGCGTTGTGCTGCACGCCATCCGACCGACCATCTAGGCCGTGTCGTAAGTTTCGTCCCTGATCAAGAGATCAGATTTGGGAACCTGGAGTTCTCCATAGAATCTCGGGGCGACCTATCATTAACCGGGCTCGCGGTCTCGCTTGCCAGGTCCGAAGACTCCGAGGCCTTAACTTCGGATTCCTCTTTCGGTCGCGTCCGCGGGGTTTGTCCCGTCGATGACCCCACTCCTAGTCCGGGTCCGTCCATAGTGCCCAACGCTCGGATATTTGTTCCTGCCGAACACTCCACTTCCCCGGACGCGGCTCCGAAGGCTCCAGGCAGGTTGACCCGATCAAGATCTCGACACTCAACAAGGCCCTAGATTAGATCTCATCAATCAGGATTACAGACGATCCAACTCTGGTCTATGCTCAGATTGGTCATAGGGCGGGCCAGGATGAATTTTTTGTCACACCCACCACCCACTTGGTAGCCACAGTCGAAGATTTAACTGACATGTTGGGTTATGCCTCTGAGGAGGCAGATTACATGGATGATGAGGATTGCGCCCCCACTCCCATTAACAAACGGCTATGGGCCACCACCTCCACATACGACGTTTACATGGTGGACACTCCTGCCGCTAATGGCGAGAACACGCCCAATAATGATGGCGACAAGTCGGGCGACATGCCGTCAAGGCGCCGGAAGCCGCATAAACGGTCTAAAGGCAAGAAGGGGAGGAAAGCTATCATCGGCGCCGGGGACGAAGTTACCCCGGAAGACCTCAGCGATCCTGATATCCCCGGAAACCCGCTAGAGGGTCAGGAGACGCGTGAAGACCAGCGCAACACCGATGACCTCAACGATTCCGAGGACGACAACTACCTCCCCCCGTGTCGAGGAGGAGGACATCCCGGAAGCCAATGACTTCGACATCCCTGATAATAGAGAAGACCAGGAATTGTTTAGGCAACAACTTATAGCAACAGCCCGCAACCTGAAAGCAAAAGAGCAACAACTTAAAGACAAACAAGATAACCTCAATGATCGATGGACGAGCGTCCTCGCAGGTAAGGAATGACACGGTACCGGTCTGTCGGACCAACCGAAGAGTTACCCACGTCGAAGGCTGCAACCGCAATTTGAGGACGAGCTCACTTATACGCTGTCTCCTAAATACATCCCTTACGACAAGCCAGGCCGCCCTCCTCGAGGACGAGACATGACGGCTGACGACACCGGTTATAGGTCGGCGATGCCCCAAAGACGGGGAAAGGAGCCATTAGAGGCCACTGACAGGTTCGACCTGCGAGACGACCTAGACTATAGAGCGGGTCGTACAAGATCCATCTACGGGTCCAGAGGTTACTCACCCTATAGACGGGAAGGGTACAGACCATGGCTTCACCACAACAATAGAGGACGGGAACGAAACTGGGCTAGGACAGACACCGAATACCGGCGCGAAATAGCTCGGGTCAGAGGCGCCGCCCACCCACTGTGTTTCACGGACGAGGTGATGCATCATCAGTTCCTAGAGGGGTTTAACCCCATAAACATTGAACAGTACGATGGGACAACTAACCCAACCGTATGGATTGAGGACTTCCTCCTCCACAACCACATGGCTCGAGGAGATGATCTCCACGCCATGAAATATCTCCCCCTTAAACGGAAGGGGCCAGCTCGGCACTGGTTAAACAGCCTCCCCAAAAACTCCATTGGATGCTGGGAAGACCTAGAGGATGCATTCCGATCTAACTTCTAGGGCACCTATGTTCGGCCGCCGGATTCCTCCGACCTAAGCAACGTCGTTCAGAAGCCCGGAGAATTGGAATGGCAATTCTGGAATCGGTTCTTGACCAAGAAAAACCAGATTGTTCACTGCCCAGACGCAGAGGCAATATCCTCCTTCCGGCACAATATTCGGGATGAATGGTTGGCCCGCCAGCTCAGCCAGGATAAACCTCGGACTATGTCCGCCCTCACATCACTCATGACCCTCTTTTTGTTGGAAATATGCCCTAGAGGCAATAAATAAAGTGTTTATTATTATATTTCCTTGTTCATGATAATCGTTTATTATCCATGCTATAATTGTATTGATTGGAAACACATTACATGTGTGGGTAAATAGACAACACTTTGTCCCTAGTATGCCTCTAGTGAACTAGCTCGTTGGTCAAAGATGGTCAAGGTTTCCTAGCCATTGACATGTGATGTCATTTGATAATGAGATCACATCATTAGGAGAATGATGTGATGGACAAGACCCAAACTACGAACGTAGCATATGATCATGTCAGTTTATTGCTACTGTTTTCTGCATGTCAAGTATATGTTTCTATGACCATGAGATCATGCAATTCACGGACACCGGAAGAGTGCCTTGTGTGTATCAAACGTCACAACGTAACTGGGTGACTATAAAGGTGCTCTACAGGTATCTTCGAGGGTGTCCGTTGGGTTGGCATGGATCAAGACTGGGATTTGTTACTCCGTGTGACGGAGAGGTATCTCAGGGCCCACTCGGTAATACAACATCACAATAAGCCTTGCAAGCAATGTGACTAGGTGTTAGTCACGGGATCTTGTATTACAGAACGAGTAAAGAGACTTGACGACAACGAGGTTGAACTAGGTATGGAGATACCGACGATCGAATCTCGGGCAAGTAACATACCTAAGAACAAAGGGAACATCATACGGGATTAACTGAATCCTTGACATAGAGGTTCTACTGATAAAGATCTTCATAGAATATGTAGGAACCAATATGGACATCCAGGTCCCGCTATTGGTTATTGACCGTAGATGTGTCTCGGTCATGTCTACATAGTTCTCAAACCCGCAGGGTCTGCACACTTAAGGTTTGGTGACGCTTCGGTAGTATAGAGTTATGTATGGTGGTGACCGAAGGTTGTTTAGAGTCCCGAATGAGATCCCGGAAGTCACGAGGAGCTCCGGTATGGTCCAGAGGTAAAGATTGATATATAGGAAGTCCTATTTTGGTCGCCGAAAAAGTTTTGGGCTCATCGGTAGTGTACCGGGAGTGCCGGTAGTGTATCGGGGGACCATCAGGAGGGGTATTTCGACCCAAGAGGCTACATGGTCTGTGGGAGAGTGAATACCAGCCCTTAGTGGGCTGGTGGAAGTCCCACACAAGGCCCATGAGGCTGGGAGAGAAAACCCAAAGAGGAAAAGGTGGACAAAGGCAAAATAGGGAGGAATCCTAGTCCTACTAGGATTGGACGAGGAGTCCTCCTCTCCTCCTTGATTCGGCCAAACCAAGGGCTGGCCCCTTGAGGGCCAAGCCTCCTCCTCTCTTCCTCCTATATATACTGGAGGTTTTAGGGTTTTTGGCATTAGATTTTCAGCCATGTGCTACCCGTTCCTCTAGTGCATAGTTTCTCCTCTAGATCGGTTTTCTGCAGTGCTTAGGCAAAGCCCTGCCGGAATTGCTCCACCACCATCGCCACGGCGCCGTCACGCTGCCGGAGAACTCGTCTACCTCTCCTCTACCTCTTGCTGGATCAACAAGGTGGAGATCGTCATCAAGCTGTATGTGTGCTGAACGCGGAGGTGCCGTCCGTTCGGTGCTTGATCAGGACGAGTCATGATTGGATCGCGGGGCGCTCGGTGATTTGGATCGTGAAGACGTTCAACTACACCAATCGCATTTCTTAACGCTTACCGCTTAGCGTTCTACAAGGGTATGTAGATCCACTCTCCCTCTCGTAGATGCTCATAACAATGGATAGGTCTTGCGTGAACGTAGGAATTTTTTTGTTTCCCATGCGATGTTCCCCAACTGTGGCATCATGAGCTAGGTCTATGTGTAGATGAGATCTCGAGTAGAACACAAAGAGTTTGTGGGTGTTGATGCTTAGATTGCTTCCTCCCTTGGTCATGTTTTGGTTCAGCGGTATTGTGGGATGAAGCGGCCCGGACCAACATTACTCGTACGCTTACGAGAGACCGGTTCCCTCAACTACAACTTGTTGCAAAAGATGGCTGGCGGGTGGTAGTTTCTCCTACTTTAGTTGGATCGGATTCGACAAAGGCGGTCCTTGACAAGGTTGAAAAGAAACTAATGTATCACCATTGTGGTTTATGCATAGGCGAGAATTGTTCTTGCTAGATACCCGTAGCAGCCACGTAAAACATGCAACAACAATTAGAGGACATTTAACTTGTTTTTGCAGGGTATGTTGTGATGTGATATGGACAATTACATGATGTGATATATGTGATGTATGAGATGATCATGTGTTGTATAGAATATCATGACTTGCATGTCGATGAGTACGACAACCGACAGGAGCCATAGGGTTGTCTTTAATTATTGTATGACCTACGTGTCAACCATTAAGCACTATGTAATGCTTTACTTTATCGCTAAATGGTAGCAATAGTAGTACAAGCATGATAGGTGCGACAACCCTGATGGCGACACGTTGATGGAGATCAAGATGATGGAGATCATGGTGTCATGCCGGTGACGATGGAGATCATGCCGGTGCTTTGAAGATGTAGATCAAAAGCACAAGTTCATGGCCATATCATGTCACTTATGATTTGCATGTGATATTAATCCTTTTATGCACCTTGTTTTGCTTAGGACGACGGTAGCATTATAAGGTGACCCCTCACTTAAATTTCAACATGAATTGTGTTCTCCCCGAGTGTGCACCATTGCGAAAGTTCGTCGTGTTGAGACACCACGTGATGATCGGGTGTGATAGACTCTATGTTCACATACAACGGGTGCAAGCCAATGTTGCACATGTAGAACACTCGGGTTAAACTTGACGAGCCTAGCATGTACAGACATGGCCTCAGAACACAAGAGACCGAAAGGTCGAACATGAGTCATATAGTAGATATGATCAACATGATGATTTTCACCATTGAAACCACCTCAACTCCCGTGATGATCGGACTTGAGTTGGTGAATTTGGATCATGTGACACTCAGATGACCCGAGGGATGTCAACTTGAGTGGGAGCTTTAGTAATTTGATTAACTAAACTCATTACCTTGAACAATAGTCTAAGTAACCTTTGCATATTTATGTTGTAGATCAATGGCTCGCGTAGTAGCACCCCTGAATTTTAATGCGTTCCTAGAGAAAGCTAAGTTGAAAGATGATGGAAGTAACTTTGTTGACTGGGCCCGTAATCTAAGGATTATCCTTACGGCTTCCCAGAAATCATTTGTCCTTGATGCACCGCTTGGTGACCAACCAGAAGACATGTCTTCCGAAGACATTAAGAACGCTTGGGAGGAATGTTCTAGAGATTACTCAATAGTTCAGTGTGCAATATTGTATGGCTTAGAACCGAGACTTCAAAGACGTTTTGAATGTCATGGAGCATATGAGATGTTCCAGGAGTTGAAGTTTATCTTTCAAAAGAATGCCCGCATGAGAGGTATGAGACCTCCGATAAGTTCTATGCTTGCAAAATGGAGGAGAACGGGTCTATCAGTGAGCATATAGTCAGAATGTCTGGGTATTCGAATCATTAGGCAGAGTTGGGAATTGCCCTTCCGCCAGAGGCAATCGCTGACAGAGTTCTTCAATCACTACCACCTAGTTACAAGAGCATTGTGATGAACTATAACATGCACGGGATGAACAAGTCAGTCGTCGAGCTGTTTGCGATGCTAAAAGTCGCTGAGTCTGAAATCCAGAAAGAACATCAAGTGTTGATGGTCAATAAAACCACTAGTTTCAAGAATAATGGCAAGGGCAAGGGCAAGAAGGGTAAAACCAAGAAGGATGGCAAAGCAGTTGCTACTCCTGTAAAGAAGCCCAAGCATGGACCCAAGCCAGAAACTGAGTGCTTTCATTGCAAGGGAACTGGTCACTGGAAGCGGAACTGCCCCAAGTACCTGGCTGCCAAGAAGGAACTGCATGGGTGTTCGATTCATTACAATGAAATCACATAGTGATGTGAACTAGATTATTGACTCCAGTGCAAGTGGGAGACTGTTGGAAATATGCCCTAGAGGCAATAAATAAAGTGTTTATTATTATATTTCCTTGTTCATGATAATCGTTTATTATCCATGCTATAATTGTATTGATTGGAAACACATTACATGTTTGGGTAAATAGACAACACTTTGTCCCTAGTATGCCTCTAGTGAACTAGCTCGTTGGTCAATGATGGTCAAGGTTTCCTAGCCATTGACATGTGATGTCATTTGATAATGGGATCACATCATTAGTAGAATGATGTGATGGACAAGACCCAAACTACAAACGTAGCATATGATCGTGTCAGTTTATTGCTACTGTTTTATGCATGGCAAGTATATGTTTCTATGACCATGAGATCATGCAAATCATGGACACCGGAAGAGTACCTTGTGTGTGTCAAACATTGCAACATAACTGGGTGACTATAAAGGTGCTCTACAGGTATCTCCGAGGGTGTCTATTGGGTTGGCATGGATCAAGACTGAGATTTGTTACTCCGTGTGACGGAGAGGTATCTCAGGGCCCACTCGGTAATACAACATCACAATAAGCCTTGCAAGCAATGTGACTAAGTGTTAGTCACGGGATCTTGTATTACGGAACGAGTAAAGAGACTTGCCGACAACAAGGTTGAGCTAGGTATGGAGATACCGACGATCGAATCTCGGGCAAGTAACATACCGAAGAACAAAGGGAACATCATACGGGATTAACTGAATCCTTGACATAGAGGTTCGACCGATAAAGATCTTCATAGAATATGTAGGAACCAATATGCACATCCAGGTCCACTATTGGTTATTGACTATAGAGGTGTCTCGGTCATGTCTACATTGTTCTCGAACCCGTAGGGTCTACACACTTAAGGTTTGGTGACGTTTCGGTAGTATAGAGTTATGTATGGTGGTGATCGAAGGTTGTTCGGAGTCCCGGATGAGATCCCGGACATCATGATTAGCTCTAGAATGGTCTGGAGGTAAATATTGATATATAGGAAGTCCTATTTTGGTCGCCGGTAAAGTTTCGGGCTCATCGGTAGTGTACCAGGAGTGCCGGTAGTGTACCGGGAGACCATCGGGAGGGGTATTTCGACCCAAGAGGCTACATGGGCTGTGGGAGAGTGAATACCAGCCCTTAGTGGGCTGGTAGAAGTCCCACACAAGGCCCATGCGGCTGGGAGAGAAAACCGAAGGAGAAAAAGGTGGAAAAAGGCAAAATAGGGAGGAATCCTAGTCCTACTAGGATTGGAGGAGTCCTCCTCTCCTCCTTGATTTGGCCGAACCAAGGGCTGGTCCCTTGAGGGCCAAGCCTCCTCCTCCTCTCCTCCTATATATACTAGAGGATTTTAGGGTTTTGGCACAGAATTTTCACCCACGTGCTACCCGTTCCTCTAGTGCATAGTTTCTCCTCTAGATCGGTTTTCTGCAGTGCTTAGGCGAAGCCCTGCCAGAATTGCTCCACCACCATCACCGCGACACCATCACGCTGTGTAAGAACTCGTCTGCCTCTCCGGTCCCTCTTGCTGGATCAAGAAGGCAGAGATCGTCATCAAGCTGTACGTGTGCTGAACGCGGAGGTGTCGTCCGTTCGGTGCTTGATCGGGACGGATCATGATTGGATCGCGGGACGCTTGGCGATTTGGATCGCAAAGACGTTTGACTACACCAACCGCGTTTCTTAATGCTTCCCGCTTAGCGATCTACAAGGGTATGTAGATCCACTCTCCCTCTCGTAGATGCTCATCACCATGGATAGGTCTTGGGTGAACGTAGGAAGATTTTTGTTTCCCATGCGATGTTCCCCAACACTTTTGCCCGGGCGAGGATAATTGGCTAGCAAGACACAACCACAACTCCGAAGATCCCGGTACCTTCGAAGTCCGAGACGGTGACGGGAAACCAAAGCACAACAAGAACAAGCACCGACACAATAACAGTGATGTCGATGACATGGTCGTTAACGCCGGCTTCCGCAACTCCCGACCTGGGCAGCGGAAGAAGCCTCCAAAAGGCAATCGTGACAGACCAACCCCGCTAGAGAAGATCATGGAAAGGCCTTGCCAAATCCATGGCACTCAAGAGAAGCCCACCAACCACACGCACCACAATTACTGGGTGTTTAAATAGGCCGGCAAACTCACGCCCGAAGATCAAGGCAAGAGCCCTCGCAGCGAGGATGAGGATGAGCCTTGGGGTCCGATTGGTGGTGGACAAAAGAAATTCCCTCCAGAGGTCAAAATAGTAAACATGATATACTCCACCCATATACCCAAGAAGGAGAGGAAGCGCGCCGTTCGAGAGGTCTACGCTCTAGAGCCTGTAGCCCCAAAATATAACCCATGGTTGGCATATCCGATCACCTTTGATCGACGTGATCACCCGAACAGTATCCGTCATGGGGGTTCGCCCGCCCTCGTTCTAGACCCCATTAGAGATGGGTATCACCTCACAGAAGTCCTAATGGACGGAGGAAGTAGCTTTAACCAGATTTACTCAGACATAGTGAAAAATATGGGTATAGATCCATCAAGGATCAAACCCAGTGACACTATCTTCAAAGGAGCGATTCCAGGCTTCGAGGCTCGGTGTACGGGCTCCGTCAGCATAGAAGTAGTGTTCGGCTTGCCCGACAACTTTCGAAGCGAATACTTGATCTTCGACATTGTACCCTTTCGTAGCGGTTCTCACGCCCTGCTCGACCGAACAACGTTCGCTCGCTTTAATGCCATACCACACTACGCAGACCTCAAACTCAAGTTGCCCGGCACCAAGGGGGTCTGTAGTCACCCGACCTGAAAGGTCGAATCTCCGGTGTTTCTGTACCATCCCAAGATCATGCTGGTACACACACGGTACATCAATGTATATATCAAAGTGAAATCACATAGCTTTATTAATTGAAAATCTCATATCGAGTTCTTTATTACAATAAGAATTGCAATAAAGTGGCTGAAGGCCAACTCATGAGAATAACTAATCTTGCAGAAGCTTCAAAGGTAGTTGAGTCCATCTGACTCCAAGGGCATCTCACCGAGCATAGAGCGTATCCTCACTCCTGGTCGGAAAAGTACTCTACAACATGATACGTTGCAGCCGTGTAGGTCAGCATATTGAATATGACGGCAATGTCACAAAATAGGAGGTGTAAAGTAATCATCTATTCTATATGCATATTTGGCAGGTGGGGTAGTAAGTTTTGTATAAAGCCAATTTTTCCTACAACAAGAGAGGGCAAAAGTTATTACTACAATGTTGGTTAATTAATGAGATGGTTCCACCAACCAATTCTTATACCCAATTTGTCATTAATACCCACATCAATATAATTATTTGTGTTGAGAATTCTAGATAGTTTCAGTTCCTTTGGCTCAAACTGTCCATGACCGTGGACACGGCTAATCGATTATGTTTGGGTACTCTACAAAGTTTTGCACACGTTCCCCACAAGATTTGATCGCCTCCGTTGGATTTCTCGCACTTTAGGGTGTTTGAGAAACGGATGACCAAAACATGGTCTTCTAAAGGGTTTCCCTAAGACTCTGTCGGTGCCCATCCTTTCCTACCGTTCTTCTACATCTCGTAGCACCGCCTGTCCAGGGTCACCACGATATCCAACCAAGCTAGAGCCCATAATGGCTTGTGGCTGTGTAGGTAAGCCTTGGGTCTTGAACCATCCATCCATCTCTTTGTGCCTGGGTGGACCTTTCCGCATGAATACTGGCACTTCTCCAGCAACACCTAGGCTAACCACTAGTTTCTCCAGGGCGCCGTTCAACCATCATCCACCCTGAGGTATGTTGAAAACTCGGAGTCTTGAAGTCTTGATCATCTTGGAGGTCTTGAAATTATTATCTCACAACTCTCATGAATCACACAACCAACCCCGTCTACTAATAGCATAGCAAAATTAAATCAACATTTCCCGGGGCCAATGTGTCAAAGGATTGAGGGGTACCTACCACATGATACTACATCAAGTAACCAAGCTTCCAAATTACCTACTTTGCATGCAATTAGGGAGATGGTAGAACTAATGCAATAAAAACATAGGTATACATGGTCAAAGTGACTTGCCTTGCTGATGATCCTCGTACTCAAGTGACTCTAGATAACAAGCTTCGCACTCCGGATGATCTAACGAATCAAACAAAGCACACAATAAGCATACAACTAAAATACAATTCATACAACAGCCAGGTAAACAAATACTTCAACAAACAAATAGCACAATCAAAAGGAAGAATCACTCAAAGTATAAGACTCTAAATTTTTTGGTGTCAAATCTCTACTAAGACATAACAAGACAAAAATTTATTTTGAACAACTAGCCATTTAGATAAATAAACGTAAATACAATTTTTTTATTAGAAAACAGAAGTATTTCATTATAAAAAATTTGTGCAAAAAGAGTTACTACAAAACATTTTTCTAAAAAATACTAAAGGTGGAAACAAGATTTACCTATTTAAACTAGAGCACAAAACAAAATAAAATACTTTTATTAACAGAAAATAATTCACCTAATGTTGAAACAACAGAACCTAATGAAAACTAAAAACAAAAGTTAAACTAACTCAGATTCAAACTAAACTAAAATCAAACTAACTAAACTCTTATTAAGAACTAAACAGATTCTGTTTTTTGTTAAAAACCCTAACCAAATTCATCCTAAAAATTCTCAAACTATGTAGGATAATAGGCCTAACTAATACAAACCAGTGGCAAAAAGAATCACTCAAAAATAATTTTTTAAACTCTAGTTATACAGATTTTAGTAATTTAAGCAAATTTGGTTAGATTCAAATTTGAAATCTAAGACAAAAGGATGAAACTACATGAAATTAGTGACCTAATGCAAAAAAGAATCAATTAAATACACTAATTATCTTAAAAGATATAACAAAAATAAAATCAGAACACATTCTATTTTCTAAAACAGAAACAGAAAAAGAAAAAGTATTAGCTAACGGACAGAGGCTACGTGGCGGCTTCCTATTGGTCGAAAGAGTGCGTGTGCGGGTGTTTGAGGCGAACGACCAAACATTAGGGGATACTGGTTCGGGGTTTAAGTGATCTAATCTAACACGTTGGATCTGGATCGAACGGTCCAGGGGGGTGCAGTGGCTTACAGAGGGGGTGTCGAGGTTTCCGGCGAGGTCGACGGCGACCGAACGTCGGAGGTGGTCGGAGATGGTCGTGCGGTGGTCGGGGGTGGCACCCGAAGAGCTTAGGTGACGGCGGCGAAGATCCGGCGTCGAATGGTGGCGTCAGACGAGGCTGGGGACGACGGAGCCGACGACCTCGTGCTCGGAGAGCTTCGGTCGTCGACCGAACTCCAGCGAGGTGGAGCGTGGTGTTTGTGGGCGTGGGCAGGGGCGCTCGGGGTGGAAATGGAGAGCGGAGAAGGCAGGGGCTTTTATAGGCCAGGTGCGGGGTCGGGAGAGGGAGAGAGGAGAGAGATCCGGCTCGGGATCGATCTTTGGCGAGGTGAGGGGCGTGGGGAGGGAGATGAGCGCAGGGATGGCGCTGTCGGACGGTGGGTCCTGCATGTCAGTGAGAGAGGGGGCGGGATCAGTGCGTCGATGACCGATCCGGCGGGATCTCGGGGCTTAAAGGCTGTGGGCCGACCGGTTTCTAATTAAACGCTTTAAATCCGTTTCCTTTTCTATTTTTCCAGAACGTTTAAAATCCTTTAGTGCATTCAAATCATTTCCAAACATAGGGAATATATATATCAAGATGATCAGGGGAATAAATGCTATTTAATGAACATTTTTCCTCTGTCAAAATGAATACTTTTAAAAAATATTTTCCAGAAAATGCCTAATTGATTTTAAATTCTTTTGAGATAAACTTTCAAATAAACCCCTGGTTTTATTGTTCAAATAATTCACCAAGATGCCCCTGGTGTGGAATGTCATGTTACTCCTCTCTTTTTTGAATAATTCCAGAGATTTTCAAATAGTAGAAACAAGTATAAGGAGAAAATGAAAGTGGCCTTTTAGAAATCCAAAACAAGAACTTCAACAATTCACTTCATTCAAACAATGTGATGATGATGCATAGCTATATTTCATAACATTCCAAAATGAAATTTTGGGATGTTATAAACCTACCCACCTTAAGATGAATCTCGCCCTCGAGATTCGGGTTGGCTAGAAAATAGGTGCGGGTGGTCTCTACGAAGATCTTCTTCGCGTTCCCAGGTGGCTTCTTCCTCGATGTGGTGACTCCACAGAACTTTACAAAACTTGAGGGTCTTGCTACTGGAAACTCTGTTGGTAGTCTCGAGGATTCTGACAGGCTTGTCCTCGTAGGTCAGGTCACTATCAAGTTGTATGGCCTCTAGGGGCACTGTGTCTCTCAAAGGAATATCAGCCATCTCAGCATGGCATTTCTTCAGCTGGGAAACATGGAAAACATCGTGAACTCCGGACAATCCTTCTGGCAATTCCATCTTGTATGCAACTTCGCCTCTACGTTCAAGAATTTTGTAGGGGCCTATGAATCTGGGTGTTAACTTTCCTTTAACACCAAACCTCTTGATTCCTCAAAGTGAGGACACACGAATGTATGATCGGTCTCCCACTTAATACATCACCTCCTTGCGTTTGTTATCAGCATAACTCTTCTGCCTAGATTGGGCTATCTTGAGTCGGTCTCGAATCAGTTTGACCTTTTCTTCAGAATCTCGGATAAGATCGGGACCAAAATTTTTTCGGTCTCCAACACCATCCCACATCAATGGTGTTCTGCACCTCCTTCCGTATAAAGCTTCAAAAGGTGCCATCTTCAGACTAGTCTGATAACTGTTGTTGTACGAGAACTCTGCGTAAGGTAAGTTGTCATCCCAACTAGACCCATAGTCTAGAGCACAAGCTCTCAACATGTCCTCCAAGATCTGGTTGACTCTCTTGGTCCGTCCATCGGTCTGCGGATGTAAAGCTGTACTGAATTCTAGCCTTGTACCCAAAGTTTCATGTAACTGATGCCAAAACTTTGAGGTAAATTGTGTTCCTCTATCTGACACGATACTCCTCGAAACTCCATGCAGACATACGATCCTGGTCATATATATCTTGGCTAACTTAGCACTGGTATAGGTGGTCTTCACTAGAATGAAATGAGCCACCTTGGTCAAGCGATCGACCACTACCCAGATGGAATCATAACCTGAACGGGTCCTGGGTAATCCTGTGATGAAATCCATACCAAGCTTATCCGATTTCCACTCGGGTATCGGCAAAGGTTGGAGTAACCCTGCTGGTTTCTGATGTTCTGCCTTTACTCGCTGGCAAACATCACATACCGCAACATGTTCGGCAATATCCTTCTTCATACCTGTCCACCAGTAACTTTCCTTCAAATCCAGGTACATCTTGGTGTTGCCTGGGTGTATCGAGTAGGGTGAATCGTGGGCTTCTTGAAGTATCAACTTCCTGAGCTCTGAGTCATTGGGCACATAGATTCGGTTCTCGAACCATAGAGTACCTTGTTCATCTTCACGAAAGTCTTTAGCTTTTCCATCCTTCATTCTCTGCTTTATCTCAGCTATCTCCTTGTCCGATTTCTGGGCTTCACGAATTCTTTCGGTCAAGGTGGACTGGATCTCTAGTGTGGCAACATATTCTTTTGGAACTATCTCTAGCCGGAGCTCTCTGAGATCATCGGTTAACTCCTGGGGTAATCCTCCTGCTATGAGTGTGTTCACATAACTCTTCCGACTCAAAGCATCTGCTACAACATTTGCCTTTCCTGGATGGTAATGCAATCTCATGTCATAGTCCTTGATTAACTCGAGCCATCTCCTCTGTCTGAGGTTCAACTCCTTCTGTGTGAAGATATACTTCAGGCTTTTATGATCAGTGTAAACATCACAACTATTTCCGATAAGGAAATGTCTCTAGGTCTTGAGTGCGTGCACTATGGCTGCTAGTTCCAAATCATGGGTGGCATAGTTCAACTTATGAGGTCGTAGCTGTCTGGATGCATAGGCTACAACTTTTCCCTCCTGCATGAGTACTCCACCAAGTCCTTGACGTGATGCGTCACAATAAACCTGGAAGTCCTTCCGAATATTTGGCAGAATCAACACTAGGGCTGTGACCAAACGTTTCTTCAACTCCTGGAAACTAGCTTCACATTCCTCAGTCCAAATATACTTAGACTCTTTCTTCAACAACTCTGTCATGGGCTTGGCAATCTTTGAGAAATTCTCAATGAACCTCCGGTAATATCTGGCAAGTTCGAGAAAACTATGGATCTCCTTAACTGAGGTGGGTGACTTCCACTTAGTGACTGCTTCAACCTTAGCGGGGTCCACTGCTATTCCATCTCTAGAAACAACATGTCTAAGGAATCTGACTTCCCTCAACCAGAATTCACATTTACTGAATTTGGCATATAACTGATGCTCTCTAAGCTTCTCCAGAACTAAACGCAAGTGTTCCTTGTGTTCTTCCTCGCTCTTGGAGAATATCAAAATGTCATCGATGAACACCACGACAAACTTGTCCAGATATTCCATAAACACTTTGTTCATCATATTCATGAAATAGGCAGCAGCATTAGTAAAACCAAAAGACATGACTGTATACTCATATAAGCCATACCTTATGGTGAAGGCTGTTTTGGGTATATCGTGTTCACGAATTTTCAATTGGTGATACCCTGATTGAAGATTGATCTTGGAGAATACTTTGGCTCCTACTAGCTGATCAAACAAGTCATTAATCATCGGCAGAGGGTACTTGTTCTTGATAGTCACCTCGTTCAATGCACGATAATCGACTACCATCCTCAAGGTTTTATCCTTCTTCTCCACCAAAAGAACTGGGGCTCCCCAGGGTGAAGAACTTGGGCGAATATATCCCTTATCCAATAACTCCTTAATCTGCTTCTTGATTTCTACTAAATCATTTGCGGGCATCCGATAGGGTCTCTTGGAAATTGGGGCTGTTCCTGGTAGTAACTCTATCAGAAATTGAATCTCTCTATCTGGTGGCATGCTTGGTAATTCCTCCGGGAATACATCTAGAAAGTCTTGTACGACTGACACTTCCTCCTGAACAACTCCCGTGAGGGAATTTAACCGAGCACTCATCCGTGTGCGTCGGGATACATACTTAATCCTCTTGTTCTCCGGGGTGGTGAGTAAAATAGACTTGCTGGAGCAATCAAGGTTTCCTTCATACTTGGTCATCCAATCCATGCCTAGGATTACATCCAATCCCTGGGATTCTAAGACGATGAAGTCGGTGGGGAAAACATGATTTCCTATATGGAGTTTCAATGCGTGGCATCCTATCCCTGCCATCATCATCCCTCCTGGGAATTGACCTTAATGGGCTGACTAAGGGTTCTGGTGGGTAAACCATAATCTTCCACAACTACCCTTGATATGAATGAATGAGTTGCACCAGAATCAAAAAGTACCATAACTGGACGTGAATGCAATAAAAACTTACCAACCATAGTCTCGGGCTGATCATAGACTTCTTCCACATCAATGTGGTTCACCTGAGCACGGGGAAAAGGGTTTGGCTTCTTAGCTGCAGATTTGTCGTTGTTGTTGCCGTTTTCCATTCCCCTGCTTGTTCTGAGGGCATTCAGTGGCATAGTGCCCTGTCTTCTGGCACTTGAAGCAGGTGATATGGTTCAGATACTTCTGAGCTGGAGCGGGACGGTGCTGGTTGCCATTCCCACTTCCATTGCCATTCTTGAAGTTGCCATTGTTGGGACGATTATTCCCATTTCCTCCATGGTTGTGACCTCCATGGTTGTGCACGTGATGAGTGTGTCCTTCATACTTACCGGTCCCTGATCCGGTACGAGTAGCGGGGCTTATGTTGAGCTCCAGAGTTAGACTTTCCCTGTCCATACTTCCTCTTGCAGTTTTCAATTTGCTGCTGCTTCCCTTCCAATATGAGGGCCTTGTCTACCAGCTCTTGATAGTTGTTGAAAGTAGCTATCATCAGCTGCACGCTCAACTCATCGTTGAGTCCTTCTAGGAACTTCTCCTGTTTGGCTGCATCATCGGCCACATCTCTTGGTGCATAACGAGCCAACATGCTGAAATCATCCACATATTGGGCCACGAAGCGACTTCCTTGGCGTAAGTTGCGAAACTCACGCTTCTTCAGACTCATGGCTCCAGCTAAGACATGAGTAGTGCGGAAAGCTAGCTTGAACTACTCCCAAGTCATACCAGCAATGGGGTACGTGGTGGTGTAGTTCTCCCACCATGAAGCTGTTGGTCCCTCCAGTTGATGGGCGGCAAAACGCACCTTTTCAGCCTCAGTGCATCCAGCGGTGGTGAGTTTCCTCTCCATCTTGCGGAGCCAATCATCTGCCACAATGGGCTCAATGCTGCTGGAGAAAGTTGGTGGATTCAGCCTCAGAAAACGGGTGAGGTTGTCTCCCTGAGGTGGAGGGTGGTTGTTGTGGTTGTTGGTCTGGTTCTGGATCAACAACTGCATCAGGGCATTCTGCTGCTGGAGAAGTTGTGTGAGTTCCGGCGGGAAGGTGAAGTCGGGCTCACGTCGCGGAGGGATCTTGCTGTTTTCAGAGGGGTGAGAATTAGAATAGAACAAGGACCTAAAAGAAAATTTCACTACCCATATGCAATGCAAAAAACATATCACACCAAACACTCATTCATTTATTCAACTCAAGGTTCAAACATTGAGATACAAGTCTCCAAATCAAACTAAGCATCGACCTACGCTTTAACGTTGAAAATTAAAGATACATGGGGGCATAACTAAAGTTCTCCTCAAAATTCCATGGTAGTGTGGCCTCCTCCGGTGGTGCTCTCTTCATGGTCATCATCATTGCTGATCAAGGGAGCCATGTCTCCTTCTGGGTGAAGATTTCCCCCCATGTCCAGCTGTTCCTCCAGAGTTGCAATGCGAGTGTTCAGCTTCTCAATCCTCTCTAAGAAATCCTTCTCTTCATGCTCATGCTTGTACTTTGCTTCCCGTAAGTCAGCTTCGAGGTCAATCTCGCAGTTCATCAGCCTCTTGATTGTCTTCGTGTCTGCACGTACCCGAAGCTCCACAGGTCCTGATGTGCGTCTCCAAAGTCTGGATATAGGAAAGGGTGGAGTCTTTAGTGGGAATGTTTATGATATTTCCATTGGCATCCCTGCGACAAACCATGCTGAGTCCTGGCGAAATGGGACCACCCCTGTATTCCTCCTGAATATGTCCGAGGGCACGGTGAATCGCCATGTCCCTCCCAAGAATCCAGCTGGGTGCCACAAACTTGAAGTCGATGGGTGCTTTACGATTTCCAAAGGTCTTTCCGGGGATGTGCACCTCGATCCTGTAGCGACCGTCTTGTGGAAAAGACATGATAGGAGTCCCGGTGATGCTTGGCAAAGCGATCCTTACGTCCCTGACGATCTTCACCATCTCCTTGCCAAAGGGCATCGTCGCGTCAGGCTGGCAAAACTCCGTGAACAAAACTAGGGTGAAGGTGGCCATCTAGAAAGGTTGAAATAAATCGGAGGGAAGTCAGAAATGAACAGATGAGTGTATAAGAATTTTAAAGACAAAAGAAAAAAATCCTAAGGCTTTTCCAATCCTAGAGGTTACGTCCTAGGGTCAGCGTGTGCTCTGATACGATTGCTGTAGTGACCCGACCTAAAAGGTCGAATCTCCGGTGTTTCTGTACCATCCCAAGATCATGCTGGTACACACACGGTACATCAATGTATATATCAAAGTGAAATCACACTGCTTTATTAATCAAAAATCTCATATCGAGTTCTTTATTACAATAAGAATTACAATAAAGTGGCTGAAGGCCCACTCATGAGAATAACTAATCTTGCAGAAGCTTCAAATGTAGTTGAGTCCATCTGACTCCAAGGGCATCTCACCGAGCGTAGAGCGTATCCTCACTCCTGGTCGGAAAAGTACTCTACAACATGATACGTTGCAGCCGCGTAGGTCATCATATTGAATATGCCGGCAATGTCACAAAAGAGGAGGTGTAAAGTAATCATCTATTCTATATGCATATTTGGCAGGTGGGGTAGTAAGTTTTGTATAAAGCCAATTTTTCCTACAACAAGAGAGGGCAAAAGTTATTACTACAATGTTGGTTGATTAATGAGATGGTTCCAGCAACCAATTCTCATACCCAAGTAGTCATTAATACCCACATCAATATAATTATTTGTGTTGAGAATTCGAGATAGTTTCAGTTCCTTTGGCTCAAACTGTCCATGATCATGGACACATCTAATTGATTAGGTTTGGGTACTCTACAGAGCTTTGCACACGTTCCCCACAAGATTTTATCGCCTTCGTTGGATTTCTCGCACTTCAGGGTGTTTGAGAAACGGATGACCAAAACATGGTCTTCTAAAGGGTTTCCCTGAGACTCTGTCGGTGCCCATCCTTTCCTACCATTCTTCTACATCTCGTAGCACCGCCTGTCCAGGGTCACCACGATATCCAACCAAGCCAGAGCCCATAATGGCTTGTGGCTGTGCAGGTAAGCCTTGGGTCGTGAAGCGTCCATCCATCTCATTGTGCCTGGGTGGACCTTTCCGCATGAATACTGGCACTTCTCCAGCAACACCTAGGCTAACCACAGGTTTCTGCAGGGCGCCGTTCAACCATCATCCACCCATAGGTATGTTGAAAACTCGGAGTCTTGAAGTCTTGATCATCTTGTAGGTCTTGAAATTATTATCTCACAACTCTCATGAATCACACAACCAACCCCGTCTACTAATAGCATAGCAAAATTAAATCAACGTTTCCCGGGGCCAATGTGTCAAAGGATTGAGGGGTGCCTACCATATGATACTACATCAAGTAACCAACTTTCCAAATTACCTACTTTGCATGCAATTGGGGAGATGGTAGAACTAATGCAATAAAAACATAGGTATACATGGTCAAAGTGACTTGCCTTGCTGACGATCCTCGTACTCAAGTGACTCTAGATAACAAGCTTCGCACTCCGAATGATCTAACGAATCAAACAAAGCACACAATAAGCATACAACTAAAATACAATTCATACAACAGCAAGGTACACAAATACTTCAACAAACAAATAGCACAATCAAAAGGAAGAATCACTCAAAGTATAAGACTCTTAAATTTTTGGTCTCAAATCTCTACTAAGACATAACAAGACAAAAATTTGTTTTGAACAACTAGCCATTTAGATAACAGAAAAGTAAATACAAAATTTTTATTAGAAAACAGAAGTATTTCATTATAAAAATTTTGTGCAAAAAGAGTTACTACAAAACATTTTTCTAAACAATACTAAAGGTGAAAACAAGATTTACCCATTTAAACTAGAGCACAAAACAAAATAAAATATTTTTATTAACAAAAAATAATTCAGCTAATGTTGAAACAACAGAACCTAATGAAAACTAAAAACAAAAGTTAAACTAAATCAGATTCAAACTAAACTAAAACAAACTAACTAAACTCTTATTAAGAACTGAACAGATTCTGTTTTTTGTTAAAAACCCTAAGCAAATTCATCCTAAAAATTCTCGAACTATGTAGGATTATAGGTCTAACTAATACAAACCAGTGGCAAAAAGAATCACTCAAAAATAAATTTTAAACTCCAGTTATACAGATTTTAGTAATTTAAGAAAATTTGGTTAGATTCAAATTTTAAAGTTCAAATTTGAAATCTAAGACTACAGGATGAAACTACATGAAATTTTTGACCTAATGCAAAAATAATAAATTAAAAACACTAATTAGCTTAAAAGATATAGCAAAAATAAAATCAGAACACATTCTATTTTCTAAAACAGAAACAGAAAAAGAAAAAAATATTAGCTAACGAACAGAGGCTACGTGGAGGCTTCCTATTGGTCGAAAGAGCGCGCATGCGGGTGTTTGCGGTGAACGACCGAACGTTAGGGGATAACGGTTCGGGGTTTAAGTGATCTAATCTAATGCGTTGGATCTGGATCGAACGGTCCAGGGGAGGTGCAGTGACTTACAAAGGTGGTGTCGAGGTTTCCGGAGAGGTCGACGGCGGCCGAACATCGAAGGTGGTCGGAGATGGTCGTGAAGTGGTCGGGGGCGGCGTCCGAAGAGCTCAGGCGACGTCGGCGAAGATCTGGCGTCGAATGGTGGCGTCAGACGAGGCTGGGGACGACGGAGGCGACGACCTCGTGCTCGGAGAGCTTCGGTCGTCGAACGAACTCTGGCCAGGTGGAGCGTGGTGTTTGTGGGCGTGGGCAGGGGCACTCGGGGTGGAAATGGAGAGCGGAGAAGGCAGGGGCTTTTATAGGCCAGGTGCGGGGTCGGGAGAGGGAGAGAGGAGAGAGATCCGGCTCGGGATGGATCTTTGGCGAGGTGAGGGGCGCGGGGAGGGAGATGAGCGCGGGGATGGCGCTATCGGACGATGGGTCCCGCGTTTTAGTGAGAGAGGGGGCGGGATCAGTGCATCGGTGACCGATCCGGAGGGATCTCGGGGCTTAAAGGCTGTGGGCCGGCCGGTTTCTAATTAAACGCTTTAAATCCGTTTCCTTTTCTATTTTTCCAGAACGTTTCAAATCCTTTAATGCATTCAAATCATTTCCAAACATTGGGAATATATATATCAAAATGATCAAGGGAATAAATGCTATTTAATGAACATTTTCCTCTGTCAAAATGAATACTTTAAAATATATTTTTCAGAAAATGCCTAATTGATTTTAAATTCTTTTGAGATAAACTTTCAAATAAACCCCTGGTTTTATTGTTCAAATAATTCACCAAGATGCCCCTGGTGTGGAGTGTCATGTTACTCCTCTTTTTTTTGAATAATTCCAGAGATTTTCAAATAGTAGAAACAAGTATAAGGAGAAAATGAAAGTGGCCTTTTAGAAATCCAAAAGAAGAACTTCAACAATTCACTTCATTCAAACAATGTGATGATGATGCATAGCTATATTTCATAACATTCCAAAAAGAAATTTTGGGATGTTACAAGGTCATTACTGTCAACGGCAACACAGAGCGCTCTCTCCGAACGGAGGACCATGCGCTGGCCCTGGCGGCCGAATTTAATTATAGCGATGATTGGCAAGCTCTGACATCTGCCGTAAAGGCACACAAGGTGGGGAAGCGAGCAAGGCTTCACTTTGAACTCTCGAAACCTTCCCCTCCACTTAAATAGGGATTCACCCCCTTCTCACAACCCTAGGATAACCAAAGTACGTTCCAAGGAAGCACAACTTTGCACTTAAAATTCCATGGGCGATGGTGGGGAAAAAGGGTAAGTGTTCGGTTGGAACGAACTATTACCATTACACTGTCCTCAGACACAATGCATGCACTATCAAAGGGCCTACCAAAGGTATCAAGCTCATCCACACTTCAGCGACTTCTTAAGACCTTGGTCGCAAGATCCGTTTGCCAAACAATACCACCCATTGAGGTGCACCAAGGCGCAGGAGTAAACAAGCGACGGGACACATCGAGGACGTAAGGTCACCAATGGAAGACCCCTAGTACAACAACTCCTATAGAATTTCTTCTTTTTCACATACCTGTAAACAGTTGCTTCGGCAGTCCGAGCAATAAGAGTTGTTGAGAAAAATATAACATCATTATACATGTTTGTCTCGTTGTCCTTTTTGGCACATATTTTCTTTCTCCCTCTTCTCGCAAAACTGTTCAGTATGTTGCGATGCAACCAGCTCATAGACCGGGAGCTCGATTAAAAAAACAAAATCGCCTTACGAACATTTTCTTATGCGTTCCTCGTCTTGGAATTTGCTTTATATTGGTTCTGAACTATGTCTTGGGACAATAGTTGGGTTGCCCCACTCCTGTGCTTGCCCCTTTACGTTCCGCTAGTTCGACTAAAAGGGCAAAGGGAGAACCTCCGTGATTGTGTTTTCGGCTAGTCTGATCAAGCACCTCATAGGAGAAAGCCGAAAACTGACTGTCATGGTATGCCAGAATAGGTCTGGGAATCCGAGCCTAAGTGTTATACTCACGACCTCGTCAGAGGTCATCCCTTGTCATACGATGGGTTTGCTATTCGTACAAACCATGTGATATCGTCTTTAGCCGCGGATCGTCCGACTATCACAAGTCACCGGGGGCTAGTCACCAGCCTCCCGCAACCCTTTTTGCGCCCCTATGGCTAAGTGAAAGCAATAAAGCACTATGGTCTGATTGCCTGGTCTGCTGCACACTACCGCCTTCGGGTGTCGATAGTTCGGCTAAGGATTATAGTGCGTAACTAGAGACACCCCACGTAGTATCTACATGGGGGCTGAAGCCGATGACTTGCAGCTTTCAGTTTAAACGGACACAAAGGAGTTATAAAGGAATTCAAAACATTAAAAACATGCTAACCCATGCATAACAAATATACAAGCGTTCAAAAGTCTTTGGACATATTACAACACATCTAATCGTAAATGTTCTCTTTCGAACACTGCAACTCTATCGCACGAGCACCCTCCATTACTCCGACAAAATATAGCTCGGGGCACCTATGTTACTTTCTAGGAGGCGACGAGGAGTTGGCTATCTTCATCGGGTCTAGCCTGAGCCGATGCACCTTGGCCTTTGCAAAGGCCATACGGGCTCCCTCGATGCAGGAGGAGCGCTTTAGAGTGTCAAGGCAGGGCGAGGTGTTAGTTAGCCTCTACACCAGGACGAAGTAGCTGCCTGGCAGTGGCTCGTTGGGCCATAATTGGATGCAGAGATCCTTCATGGCTGGCTCCGCCATCCGGTGCAGCTCCATCAGCTGCTTCTGCAGCTCGACAAGAAGAGGAGAGCACTCGGGGGCTTCAAACTGAGCCCAGAATAGACAGGCTTCGTCTCCTTCTTCCCACGAAGCATAGAGCTGATTCGCGTCCATCGCGCTCTTCTGAAGGTTGGAGTAGATGCCTGAGGAATGCCACACATGGGTAAGCAACTCAAACTTGCTATCCCCGAAGACACACTGCAATAAGTATGGATTACCTTCTGTTATAGCATTCGCCTGGCGAACTTGCTCTTTGAACCACCTGCTCCTTTTGGAGTTCGGTTTTCATGGTAGATAGTTTGACATCTTGCTCCTTGCCTTTCTTCTCAAGGGCCTCACACTTGTGGCCGGCATCCTTAAGCTCTAGTTGGACCTCCTCCACCCGAGCCTCGTGCTTGTCGCTGGTGTCCCTTAGGGCTGACAACGTAGAAGCCGCTTGTTCGGCTGCTGCCCTCTTAACCGAAGCCTCCTGCTTCACATTTTGTAGCTCGGCCTTGAGCTTTTCCATTTCCTTCACCGAGGCTGTGTAAGCACCAAGAATAAGAATCCTGCATCGGCAATAGGATAAGCACAATTTTCTAGATACTGAGTAAGGCTTACCTTGCGCCTCGTCGAATCTCTTGTTGAGAGCATCAAGCTCGTCTTCGGAGCTTTTGAGCTTCCGATTCAGCTTGTCTAGCTGAGCGTCATTCACAGCCGCCACCGATGATGAAGCCTGCAAAACACAAATACTTGTCAGGTTATATGGGTTCAAAACTTCCAAACTATCGTCAATCCGATCTTATGTCCGGACCTCTTAAGGGTTGTTAGAACATTCCGACCATATAGTTTCATATATAGTTCGGATAATGATCCATGATTGACTCCTAGGTAAGCTTTTCAAACTCACTTAGGGCTTGGGGTCTGCCATGTAGATAATAATGAAAAGAAATAAACATTTTGCAAATAGAGTGTCGCGTGGCTCACCTAAAAGCCCATCAGGAGACCCTTGAAGGCCTCCTTCAACCTGCTGTCGACGGACTGAATGCTCTGCAATACCGCACCCATAAGGGTGGGTGCGGTGCTCCTCAGAGATGGAGGTGCTCGATAGAGCCTCCCCCATGGACGACCACCCATTGGTCGGTGGCGCCAGTGGTGACCGGTCAACCCGATCACCAATCGTGGAATTAACCGATACCTCCGAAGGTGTGGTGCGCTCCAGAGATGTCCTCGGAGGGGACTGGACGTCTACACGTCCGAACTCCTCATTTGCCGGATGGGGTCCCGCCCTCGGGTCTTCGGTGGCCGAGGTGTTAGCCTCGACCATAACGTCATCTCCCCCATCGCTGGTGCCCTGCTCCATAGGGGCTTGCTGGGACGGCACCTCTGCGGTGCCCAGAGGAGTGGGATGCGATGCATTCCCGCTCTCCGCTAGATCGGCGGGCGAGGTCTCCCCATCCAAAATCTGGTCGGTGGGGAGGACGCGTGGTGGGCTGCATAATCGGTAAATGCTCGCATGTTAATAACCCTCAAAGCCTATCAATGATAGCCGAGGGAGTATTCGGATCCTTACCTTCGAGCGGGGGTCTTGAACCTTAGATTCCTTCACGGTACCCTCTCGAAGTCATCAAACTCGGTGTTCGAGTACTGACTGTGTTCGGACAGGATTACCTGTGCCCGGCGCGTTTTCTTCCGGGCAGGAGGCGGGACTTCCTCTGTGGTGTCCGATGACGCTGCCCTCTTTCTCGCGAGGGGGGAATCACCCTCCCCCTTGCCTTCGTCCTCATCCTCATGCTCCTCTTGATTCGAGGTGGCATGGGTTTCTTCGAGCACAACCTCTGGCTGGTCCCTAATGCACAGGCCTTCTTGGCCTGGTTTCTTCTTCTTCCCTTTCTTTGCGGGCGCCTCAACGAGCACCTCCGCCAACAGCCGGGACTTAATGTCTTCTGGCTGAGGTGGCGGGCAGTTGATGCCCGTGGCTTTGCTCAGCCATCTATGCAAAGGTGATCGGGAGTATGTTTGAGATTTTCTTTAGGAAAAAGAAACCAATCAAACAAAACTATACCAACCTCGGTAGGAGGCTTGTCGGCATGTAGACCCCGATCCTCCTCCTCAGCTGGCCAATCCTTCTGCACCTTGAAGAGCGCCTTCCACAGCTTCTCCCGAGTAGTGCAGAAGAGGTGGCGAATCATGGGCTCATCGTCGAGTCGATGAGCCCACAGGGGAGAATCCCGACGCTGGTAGGGGAGGATGCGCTGCTGGAGCATAACCTGGACCACGTTGGTCAGCGTGATGTTGTTTCTAACCATGGAGGCAATGCGCTTCTGCAGGAGGTCCACCTCCTTGTCTGACCCCCAATCGAGGCCCTTTCAGAGCCACGAAGTCAACCTAGTTGGGGGGCCGGATCTGAATTCGGCCGGTGCAGCTTGACCTTCCTCTCCCTCGGCTCGATGATGTAAAACCACTCCTTCTACGATACTTTGATGGTGTCGATGAAGGTGCCAGAGGTCCATATGACGTGGGTGAGCTTTTCGATGACAGCCCCGCCGCAGTCTGCGTGTTCACCTATGACACACTTCGGCTTGATGTTAAACACCTTGAGCCAAAGACCAAAGTGTGGATCGACTCGCAGAAAGGACTCGTAGACGAGGATGAAGGCCGATATGTGCATGAAGGAGTTCGGCGGGAGGTCATGGAAGTCAAGGCCATAGAAGAACATGAGCCCCCTGACGAAGGGGTGGAGCGGGAAGCTCAGTCCCCAGATGAAGTGGGGGAGAAAGACCACCCTCTCGCTGGGCCTGGGAGTGGGGATCACTTGGTCCTTCTCCAGCGCACGGTGGGGGATGTTTGCGGGGAGGTAACCGGCGTCCTTGAGATCCCGAATGTCCTAGTCGATGACCGTGGAAGCCTCCCACTTGCCGTTGGAGCTGGAGCCTGCCATGGATGAGCTCAAAGGGGCGAATGGAAAACCTAGATCTGCACTTCGGAGGCTCAGAGGAATGGGGAAGCAGGGGAGGCGAATGGGAAGCGTGGTTAGGCCTTGGGGTTTTCTTTCCCTTTTATGAGGCTTATCATTGTTTGGCTCCCTTTGCTGCACCGTGAATCCCTCCGCTTCCCGAGACGTGCGTGCTGTTGCATGCGCATGACTAAACGTCTCCCATACAAAATGAGGCACAATCTATGCATTGACAGATCATGCTGATGAAAATGGCCTCGAACCGCGAATCGAGTTTTTGCAACTGGCTTAGCGGTCGTGGTGGGCCGTGACCTTTCAGCAGAAAGGTCGTCAGGGGATGCTATTCTATCCCTTGGCGTTTGGTCTTCAGGGCTGACCTGTTCATGGTGTTCGGACGCGCCTCTATCCGGAAAAACTAAATGTCATCGGAGGCCGAGCTAAACTCGGCGGGAAGAACTCACCTCGCAAGCCGAAGACTCTGATTATGTGAAGCAGCCGAAGCCGAGACCCTTGGTGTTGGAGGCAAGTTTGGGGGCTACTGAGGGAGTCCTGGATTAAGGGGTCCTCAAGAGTTCGACCATTTCCTTATGGGACGGGCTGTATGGGCCGTTTGCCGAACTATGGATCGATCGAAGGCCCTGTCTCTAGGAAGGAAACTTTGGGAATTGTGGCTTGTCCTCCACGTTTGATGTAGGAATTAGGCATGTTTATCCCTGCGACGTGTAACTGACCATGTGTAAAACCCTAGGTACCCTCGGCGTCTATATAAGCTAGAGGGTTTTAGGTTGTAGAGCAGGACAACTCATCTAGGGTTTAACTCTTTGATCTCGAGGTAGATCGACTCTGTAACTTATAAACCATCAATACAATCAAGCAGGACGTAGGGTATTACCTCCATAGGAGGGCCCGAACTTGGGTAAACTTCGTCTCCCTTGTCTCATGTTACCATCGATTCTAGTCTCACAGCTCAGGACCTCCTACCCGAGATCCACCGGTTTTGACACCGACAACGATGTTGCCACCACTTTCCATGATCTCAGGAACTACATGCATAACACAGTCTTGACGTGAGGTGCCACGCAAGTGAAGATGTTGCTCGTAGAAGAAGACAGTCAAGCCGCGACAAGATCTACTCGCCGCCAACAACTCCGAACAGCAAAGGTCGCCGTTGCACTTTGCAACAAAGATCGAGGGAGGATGGTCACCGACATCGTCAAACCCCAAATGGGGATGCTCCAACAGTCTCGCACCGCCACCCCTTCCCAAGCTCCATCACCATACGACTAACACAAGGAACACACGTTCCCGAAGCACCGCCCGATTCCACTGAGAACCGCCGCCCACACACCAAGGGGAGCCGCAAGGATAAGCCCAACCATCGCCGGCGGCGGCAGCCAAGCGGTGGCGTGAGGGATGTGGAGGACCGATGACAGTCGCTGGGGTTGGATGAGTCAGCCCCGAGCTATCTGGAGCATAGACCACACCAGATCAAAATAAATGGACAACGGAGCAAAGGAAAGAGCCACTTTCCTTCTCAAAATAAATAGAAGCAAAGTGATTTACATGAAACCATATGATTCATCAATTGGGAAATCCATGATGCACACAACCAAGTGCGAGATAACATGGTTCAGCTGAATCAAACATCCATGTAGCAAGACAAGCTGACCAAGATAGTTGCAATCCATGAAAACACAAGTACTGCCAATAACGTAATTCTGCTCGATATATATATAGCTAGAAATATATGCGTGTAGTAATCTCACTTCTCAAATCCAGCTCATTACTACTAATCACGCCACAAGTCATTACTGCTGCTACCACAACATTATCTCATATATACATGTCTTTCTAGGAGGATGAAAGGGCTTTACCTCTCCATCGGGCCATGAGTTAAAGATAACCACCATTGGATGAACCAACAATAGTAAGATCTGCCTTCACAATGCAGCTCGACCCCACAACATAGCCTCGAGAAGGGTCCTTGAGTTTCTTGACTTCAAGGAAATTAGGCCATCCCCATCCTCCATCACGTACGCAGAGATATGTGGTCACCACAAAAGTAAGATCAACTGTAATCATCATGAGGTTACAAACACTAGCTGCTTGAATCACACATATCAGTAGCACTGATACTTGCTAGGGAGAGATAAACCTGAAGTTTTAGTGAAGTGCTTCCCATTCTTTTGACTCAGGATGGACAGAGTCATTACAACCACCTTCTTGGACTCGAGATGGAGCTCATCTTAGGCATCCAGGAACAAGTACAAGCTAAGGCAATCAGTCTTGTGCAAGTCACCACGTGGGTGCATGCAGATGTACCTGTTCAGAAAAATATAATTGGGTTCCTAGGAAAATTTTAATTACATAATGTGGTTAGTTATTAAAGTCAGAAAGTTGTGGCTGAGCTTGGGTGTAGCCAGCCATTAACTTTGGACACAACTTTGTGGCATTACAATTTTACAAAAAATCTAAGCAAACCATGACTATGGTACAAGATAATAAAATGTTCCGTAAAAAAATCTGAGAAAATAAGTGATGGTATGTGACACAGAATGAAATTTCTCAGAAAAACAAATCTCCTAACAACATGACATATGACCATGAAATTTTACGCCAACATAGATTTTAGTACTACATCGTTTAAAATTTGTTCCTAAATTTCGATACACCATGATTACAAAACCTTTATGTTATTGAAATTGGAATGTGCTACCACATAGCTGTAAATATCCGTGTTGCGTGCTTGGAGATCAAGCTAAAAAATCCAGTTGAAATATCTAAAGGACTGGTAAGCTACATGATACGTTTAAGCTAAAACGTTGGATAACACATCCATACCATTTATATAAATCATTTGTGATGTAACTGTCTAATTGGTAATAGGTGCATACCATTTATCTTGCAGTTGCCCATAGATCTGCCCCTTCCTCTTCTCTCCTCCTCTGCAAGCAATATTAAATCATACCACATCTCAGAGAAAGGTAGCAGATCATGCAAGACTAATTACCATGGCAGACAAATAATATCGTCACGCCATAATGCATGGTAAAGAACATATAGAGCCAATCTTTGTCAAAATAACTACCACGACAAGTTAAAATCATTACCGGCTAAAACAATAAAGGGAAGAACAAGAAGTAGAAATACCCATACACGAGCAGGTCGATTGAAAATCTACGCGCTTTACCCCTCGATAGATTACGAAAGAAATCCAAGAACCTACAGCGCAAGACCCTAAATCCTTGTTTCGTGAAAAAAAACTGGAGGTCTGAAAAACCCTCGACCTCGGGAAAAAAGTGAAGAACGTTAGGATGCGAAAATCTGCGGCAAAGAGACGGGATTTGCGACTTCCATGAAGAATCCAAGGAAGAGAGAGACCTGGATTCGGGGGCGGACTGGGAGTAACTCACAGTGGCTTTCTCGGCGTTCGTCGGGGTCCGGAGCTGGAGGTGTGAGGGGGAGTGGGGTTTTGATCCAAGGAGAAGGGGGTGGTCGCCTCTCCATGCTCCAGTCACAAGTCACAAAGAGGACGAGCACTTGTCCCTCACTTTACTCTCCTGTGTCTCCGTCCGTCCGTCGCTCTGTTTTCCACACAAGTCAAAAAAACTGGGATGCCATTCAGGTGCAAGGTTGCCATTCTCGTGCAACGCTTACTAAAGAAGACTGATGCGCCCAGTGTTTTTTACCTCTCTCCTTTTCCCCTGCTCTCTGCTTTACTTCACTCGACATAGGAATAGTGTGAATAGGAACTCAAATTCACATTCACATTCAAACTTGAACCGGGATGCTGAGATTACACACCCATTCCATCAATTAGAAAAGTTAGGCTTACTTTCTTATACCCCTATTTCCCTCGTAAATGTCCGCAACGTCCGTTAGGTTAGTGCACGGTCAAAAGATATTGATCCAATCAGACCTTTCACGTAGTCCTTATACACCTGTATTGACATGCACTCCTCATGACCAAATGTAGGGACAACATGAGGGCGTTCGGACGCGACCGGAAACCACGCTCCTTTTTATAGCGGTCCCACCTACAACCACCTGAAACTCCTTCCTCTCTCATCTCTACGCAGTGTGAAGGATGTAGTGGCCCGACGAGTTGGCGTCGCATGCTTTTGCTCCGGCGCGCCCGTCGAGGAGGAGTTGGTCGTGTTGTTCGACCCAAATTTTAGTCCCACCTCACCGTGCCAGCTGGACGCTGGCCACCCTAAATAGTCGTGTGACGGATGGCGTCAAGATTCTCTGTTAATTGCATAGGTCAATCAATTATGGCTATGTGAGTGAGGTAGTTTGACACTAGATTGCATTTCATTGATTGTTCATCGAGTCTCAAGTTGAACTCATTCATATACATTGATAACCCTACTACAATGAAAGAGATTTCTACTTTTTGATTCAAAAAGAGTCGTGCAAACACCAACGTTTCATTCGTGAAGGATATAGACCATGACTATGAATCTTCTTTGTGATAAGCAGGTAACCTCCATAGTAATAATCAATCTGCTCCACAAAGGATACAATAATGACTAAACCTTATCGCTTATGGATGACCCGACTATTTAAATCAGCCGATTAACTCCTCAGGCGGCGAGGTGGGACTGCACACATTCGAAACCCACCGACCTAATACGGATGCGAAAATATTTTTTTAGAAAAGAAGCGTTACCTTCGGCCTCTGCATCAACATGATGCATACAACCTCTTATTAAAACATAATCGTAAACAAATAGTTCACATCCTCAGCCAATTTGCAAAGGAGCATCAAAATAGTTCCAGAAACAAATGAAGGAAAAGGCCACAACTAGAAAAAATAGACATAGATGCCTAACCACCTATCCTATGATTGGACCGCCATCCAAACCGGTTGAATATATCTCGAGCTACCATTTCCCACTGGGCAGACCCAGTAACCAAAGGCTCCCTGGTTTCCGCATGAGTGAGTAACGACCACGTACGGATCAACGCCGACGCCCTATGTAGTATCTGCAAGAAATGTATACATATTTGTCTGTTAAAAACCATGTCATTCCTACAACTCCATATAGCCCATAGTAGTGCATAAACACCTATGTGTATATGTCTAGAAACGTTTATATCAACTCCATTTAGCCACGTACCAAACAACGTGTCAATGCTATCTGGAGGAGCAATATTAAAAGTGACTCTAACAGTTTGCCATAAAAGTTTCGCTAGCGGGCAAAGGAGAAAGAGGTGTTGGATAGTCTCCTGATGATCACAAAAACTACATCGCCAATTACGTTTTGCAAGGTTGTCCTTAGTGAGAATCACCTTTTTGTGAACAAACCACATAAAGACTTTGATTCTTAGAGGCACCTTGACCTTCCAAATATGGATTGACTTAGGCACCGCCGTCATGTCAATAAGGTCAAGATACATAGATTTTACTGTGAATATACTAGAGGATGTGAGCTACCATGAAATTTTGTCGGGTTCTCCCAATAAATGTATGTCCATAAGTCTTGTAACTAAGTGCAACCACTCTGCCCAGCGATGACCAACCAATGTGCGCCTAAACTGAATGTTTAGAGGAGTGGTTTGTAATATTGTGGCCACATATCTTTCCTTATGTTGCACAATATTATACAACGATGGATACTGTGCGGCCAAGGGCATCTCCCCCAACCACGTATCTTCCCAGAATCTAGTTGTCTCTCCATTTCCAATGATGAACTTAGTTCGATGGAAAAATTGAGCCTTGACCTTCATCAAGCCTTTCTAGAATGGAGAGTCAGTCGGTCTAGCAGAGACCTGGGCTAGAGTCTTGGAATGCAGATACTTATTACGTATAATTTGTGCCCATGTTCCTTCCGTCTCGACAGATAGTCTGAACAACCACTTGTTGAGCAAACATCTACTCTTAACTTCTAGATTCTTAATTCCCAGGCCTCCCTGGTCTTTGGGACGGCAAATAATGTCCCATCTAGTAAGTCTATATTTTTTCTTAACCTCATCACTCTGCCAAAAGAAACGTGACCTAAAGAAGTCCAATCTTTTGCGTACCCCTATTGGTATCTCGAAGAATGACAAGAGGAACATGGGCATACTCGTAAGAACCGAATTAATCAATATGAGCCTTCCCCCATATGACAACAGCTTGCCCTTCTAGCAACTCAATTTCTTTTTGAATTGGCCCTCTATCCTCTTCCACTCTTGATTTGATAGTTTACGATGGTGGATAAGAATGCCCAAGTAGCTAAACGGTAAGCTACCTAATTCACAACCGAAAAGTTGTTTATAGTTTTCTTGTTCTTCTTTGGCTCTTCCAAAGCAAAATAATTCACTCTTGTGAAAATTGATCTTTAAGCCTGACAGCTGTTCGAATAGGCAGAGGATAAGTTTCATATTCCTGGCCTTTGCTATGTCATGCTCCATAAATAGGATCGTGTCATCGGCATATTGTAAGATGGACACCCCATCCTCAACTAGATGAGGCACTAGACCACCTACCATGCCTTCCTGTTTAGCTCTTCCTATTAGAATTGCAAGCATATCCGCAACGACATTGAATAAGATAGGGGACATAGGGTCTCCCTACCGAAGACTGTAGGATCAAAAGTAGGTCTAGGGGGGTGGGTGATCAGACTACTTGACCAAATAAAAGTTTTACCTTTTTCCCAATTTTAATTCTTGGCAAGTTTTAGCATTCATAGCATATCAATTAACACCCTACATATGCATGTCTAAGAGTGTACCAGCGGAAAATAAATACATTGCACATGTAAGTAAAGAGAGGGTTAGGAAAGCAAAGACAAGTGATGACACGATGATTTTTCCCGTGGTTCCGATAGGTGGTGCAATCGTATGTCCACGTTCATGGAGTATTCAACCCACAAAGGGTAACGACCGCGAGAGTCCATAGAGGGCTCTACACACGGAGGGTTCCACGAAGAAGCAACCTTGACTATTCCATGCGGCTTTCGTCCACGAAGGACTAGCCTCACTATGGGTAGATCTTCACGAAGTAGGCGGTCCCCTTGCCCTTACAAACTTCATGGTTCACTCCACAACACGAAGTAGGAGGATCCCAAGCGACACCTAACCAATCTAGGAGGTACCACCCTCCAAAAGGTAATAGGCTCGGTAATGACGATGAACTCCTTGCTCTTGTGCTTCAAGATGATATACTCCTCAACACACAATCACTCTCTCATAGATTTGGCTTGGTAGAAGAGATGGTATTGGTGGAAAGCAACTTGGGGAGGCTAGAAATCAAGATCCATATGGTTGGAGTGGAAGATCTTGACCTCAACACAAGGGTAGGTGGTTCTCTCTCAGAAAACTGAGTAGGATAGGTATGGAATAGTTCCGAGCGCTTCTCTGTCGAGTGGGTGGTGGTGAAGGGGTATATATAGGCATCCCCAAAAATCCAACCGTTACACACAAAATGACCATCTCGGTGACACCGATGTGTAAATCTCGGTGGTACCGAAGTGACCAAAAGTGGCAACTTTTGAATCTTTGAGGGGCCAATATACAATTCTCGGTTGCACCGACAAGGTGACCAACGATCAGATTTACCAATCTCGGTGACATCTATTCACCATTTTCGGTCAGACCGAAAATGAGAACGTGCGTAACAAAAACTGGCAACCCAACTTGGTGGCACCGAGTGCAGTGTCGGCTACACCAAAGTGTTAGGGTTTGGCCGAGTCTGTCTAGGGTTTAGAATCGGTGGCACCGGGATAGGAATGTTGGTTGCACCGATTTTGCATTTTTGAATTTGAACAAACTTTGGTGGGAGAGTTTGTGGATATTTTGGTGACTGTCACTTGTGCACGTTTGAGCATATTTTTCACCATCAAAACTTTACCCCCTCTTAATAGTATTGGCTTTCCTATGGACTCAAAGTGATTTCTCACAAATGTAAAATGTAGAGTCCTCTTGCTTGAAGCTTGGCCAACCTATTTCCTTGCATATTGGGGGTAATTCCACAGTCCTTTGGCTATCCCTATCATTGAACTTTCCTGAAATATACTTAGTGGAAACATTAGTTCAATGACTCATATGTTGTTATTTATTACCAAAACCACCAAGGGAGCAAATGTGTTTTCAGAGACCTTTGTGAGTTTGGAAAAAATGACCTGTATCCTCATTCAATTTAATTCCAACACTCCCTTTTTGTACAAAGGAGTCGATTTGCTTCCTCCATAGCTCATCTAACCCCTTCATCCTCAATGCTTGTTGTAGGAATGACCATTTTACTTTATCATATGCCTTTTCAAAATCCACCTTGAGGATAACCCCATCAAGTTTATTTGAGTGAATCTCATGAAGAGTTTCATGGAGCACAACTACCCCTTCCAGAATATTCCTACCAGGCATGAACGCTGATTAACTAGGTTGCACCACCGCATGGGCAATCTGCGTCAGTCTATTAGTTCCAACCTTGGTGAATATTTTAAAACTCACATTTAAGAGGCAAATAGGTCTGAACTGTTCAATATGCACCACCCCCTCCTTCTTTGGCAACAACGTGATAGTCCCAAAGTTTAGATGGTGTAACTGCAAGTGCCCTTCAAACAGATCCTGAAACATTGGGATGAGGTCCCCTTTTATAATATGCCAGCACCTTTTATAAAACTCAGCTGGAAACCCATCTGGTATTGGTGACTTATTGTTTTTCATTTGCAATATTGAGTCTAACACCTGTTTCTCCGTAAATGGTGCGGTTAATATTTCATTCTCGTCCGTCCCGAGCTAAGGTATATCCCCGACTGCCCGTTCATCCATAGCTACTGTATTGTCCTCAGGGACACCAAACAGTTTCTTATAATATTCCGAGATGTAAAACTTTAGGTTATCCCGCCAAACGATTGTACCCTCATCCTGCTCTAGTTGATATTTTTTCTTTCTATGTTTTCCATTAGCAATCAGATGGAAAAACTGTGTGTTGTCATCCCATTGAATCACCTGGCGCACTATTGCTCTTAGTGCCCACTTCAACTCCTCTTCCCCGAGTAGTTGTTTGAGGTTATATTCTGCTTCCGCTTTGGATTCCCTTTCATTGTCATCCAACAACACGGATTCAGACTTTTTATCTAGGCGATTTATAGTTTCAATAAGCTTTTGTTTCATCAGCTTATATACACCACTTTCATGCTTCGCCCAACCTCGAAGAAATTGTCTTAGATGTCTAATCTTATTTTGCCAACTATCAATATTGGACCTACCCCCAGGGGCTCGCAACCATTCCCGCTCAATGAGGTCTAAGAAACCTTCTCTTTCAAACCATGCCACCTCAAACGAGAAAACATCTTTATTTCCCCTGTGGGTCGCCTCCCGAGAGTCAACAAACAAAGGGGTATGATCGGAAATCACCCTAGACAATGCTCTCACTGTTACTCGTGGGAATTTCTGATCCCATTCCATGCTAGTTAGTACCCTATCCAATTTCTCAAAACTTGGGTTAGATAACGCATTGGCCCATGTGAATTTACTGCCTGTAAACTCTATCTCTCGTAAGTCCAGGCTTTCGATGATAGTGTTAAACATGAGTGACCATCTGCAATCAAAGTTATCATTATTCTTTTCATCGCTTTGCCTGATAATATTCAAGTCACCTCCCACTAAGAGAGGTAACCTATCATTCCCACATACTCGAACGAGGTCAGCCAGAAAATCCATCTCGAGCTCCGGCTGAGCCGCACCATAGACAGCCACAAGCACCCATTGGTATCCATCCTCCTTAGAGCGTACTCTAAATTTGACTGCGAAATCACCCAAAACCACGTGTCGAACTTCTAGGGTCACGCATTTCACCCCAAGTAAGATCCCTCCAGACCTTCCTCTGAGGCAAACAATGCCAATCAAAATCAATTCCCCCAGAAAGCGTGCTTAGAAACTGCGAAGTGAAATTATCCCTACCAGTTTCCATTACAGCAATAAAGTCGAGTTTGTGCTCGATTGATGCCTCCGCTAGAAATCTCCTTTTAGCCAAGTCACCAAGACCTGTGCTATTCCAAAATATACCGTTCATCGTTCATCATGAAATTTCTTTGCAGTCTTAAATCGAGTACTTCATGTAACCGCCGACACAGGATACACTTTCCTCTTCCATGAACGCTTTGGCTTGTCCTGTAGAGCAACACAGTCCACACAACCAGTCGCTATCTGCGGACGTTCATTGAGTTGAGTAGGGGCCACATACCCCTCCTTACTCATGTCGTCCTCCTCCTCTGTAACCAAAGACGTTGGTACAAGATCCTCACATAAGCATTCCATCGCCCCCAACCCTAGTTCATTGATATCATCATCATCTAAAGGTTTCACCGCCACAATATTTTGCAACATAGTCATGGCTCTCTCCGCCTCTAAGTCTAAAAGTTTATTAATAGAATTTGCAATTTCTTTGACATTGTTCCCCAACGACACCCCTAGCTTATTGGCCTTAGATAAAATATCATCATCCGAAAAATGAAGAACAGAACAACTCGTATTAACAGCCATACCTGTCGATGCCTCAATGTCGCGAAGCTTGGCCCCCCGCATGACACATCCCGTGATCAAGTCATCCACGTCTGGCTGGTCCTGGAGACGGCGGCTCATCTGCCTGTCCCCGGACACCGAGTCTGGGATGCCCCCGAACGCGACCACCTCCTCAATGGAGCGCCCTATTAGAGAGGGGCCTCCTGCCCCCATCCGACCGGGCTATCTGGGATGCTGCCAGTCCTCGAAACTGCCCCCGGTACGACGCCGTCACTCTCCGGATGGGCCGGGACGGTAATGGAAGCCGACTGACCTACTGTCACCAATCCATCATTGTAGGGTATTAGAGGAACACCTCCTGACATGGAGCGCCCTGTCAGAGGGGAGCCACCTGCTCTCTGACTAACTGGACTAATAGAGACACCACTAATAGACTAACGATGCGAAAATCTTTAGTAAGGAAATTTTATTCAGTGTATTTTTGATAGCCCCGTTGGCCCAACACGGACATGATGATGGGCATGCATGTATTTGTTCTTTTTAGAAAATAAGGTTTGTGGTTGCAAATGGTAAAATTTAAGTCATGCTTGCTCACTGTACATGCTCTTAGTTCATTTGTTTCGATATAGTTTTTGTTGATAACTATATAACAAATTAATAAATTCTAGGTAAAACGTCTCCCCAAATGTCCGTGGACATGTTCGAATGTGTCCATGAACATCTGGCCAGTTGCCAGCCATCCAATGCAATTCCTTAAAATTTCTCCCATTACGAATTTTAGAATTTGTTTTCAACCAAGTTCAATATGTCACATCCAAATTTGTTAGCAGCGCCTCGTCTGGTGAAGCTCAAGGCCTACTGGACTGGCCTCCTTGTTCGGTACAGGAGATTAGTCAAGTGGCTTGCAGGCATAGAATGGTCCGATGAGCGTGGTAACCTACTTCCTTTGTTTTGAAATTAATATTGTTAATCTGACACAAAATTTTATTAATTTAGTATTAAATATGCGACATTTATTTTAAAACAAGACAATATTACATTACTCGTTTGTGTGTTCCTTCGGCTAGTTGGATAGGAAAGGAACAACGAGTTCAAATTGCGGGAATATTGATGTAAGCTGTGAGAGTGGCTAGGAGGGTACACTAAGAGAAATTTCATGGATTCCTACTCCAATCTCGATCTTGTGTTGTAGATTAGTTGTAGATTACAAAACTAAACGAAAACCAAGCCTAAACTAAACTTAATAATAGACGATAACTTTATAGGCATGGCCTCCGTGGCCACTCGGATCGTCGTCGTTGTCGTCCCGACACTTCAGAGAGGCGGGCTAGGCATGATTGCACTTGCCCCGGGCCACCGTGACATGTTCGTGCTGGATCCGCAACACGTCATCGTCTGCCTTGAGCCACCCCTTCTCCTCCATCACGCGGGCGGTGCACTACGACTGCAGAATGAAGGCTCTATTTTTATGCACTTTTAGATCCCATTTGTTGCATGGTATCTCCATATATCATGTACCATGGAACCAAGTGTATGTTCACTATGCATGATTTTTTTACTCTTTTCATTGTGAGCATTGATAGCTTGTGTTTTTATTTATTTTATCACTTTCTTTGTTTTATTGTTTCTATGGGTGTTCTAGAACAACCTAGTGTTGGAAATATGTCCTAGAGGCTATAATATTGTATTATTATATTTTCATGTTTATTAGTGAGAGTGGTTTTTTCTAGCGGTCCTCGCTTCTACCAGGTACAACGATGCCACACATATTGGATGGGGATGTCCGCATGTATTTCTCTATTATGGCAATACACATACTATCTGAGACATATACATCGTCATGTCTTCTCTCTCCGTCAATCTAGCTAATTTCTTATCCATCTTTGTGATGTGTGGGACAGCTAGCGAGGAGGCCTCACCATAAAGTGATTAGTGGGTATGTTAAGGTAGTATTACATCCCATCCTCTCGTGCTTTTCAATCTAATTACATAATTTCTATCAATTATATCTTTTAAACAAAATATCCAATTGACAAGCCGTTTGGATATTACCATTCATGATATTTAAATCTTCAAAACAAGAGCAATTTTGGACATGGTTGACATTTTTTTCAAATTCAAATCATTTCGTCGTTGCACATTTTCATTGCTTTTTCATTCCGGACATCAGATACTATTTCATTGAGGTTCCGTTTCTATTTTTGAAGTCTTGAAATAAAAATTTCATATTATTTTGTCAAATTATTTTTCATGGTTGGATTGAGTTTTTGATATGATTTCATTTCTCTGGCAAGACTATTTTACATGTTTTCATTATTTTCTTCATGCACTCTCGTTTGCATGTTTCATTATTGTACCATCCGGTATATGCTCTCAATCCACGATATTATATGACATGCATGTCACAAAAAGCATACCCTCAATTTCATATGTGAAAGTAGTTTGTGATGATATAAATTTTATATCATACATCTCATATATTAATAGTTTTATCATTGGTCAAAGGCTACGTCGAAATACGTATTAGGCCCTATGTATGTGGACGGAGGGAGTATCATATAAGCTTCATTATTGTATCAACATTCCTATTTGAACTTGTTCAAACCATGTCAAAAATTGATCTTGTTTTAAAGATTTAAATGCCATGTACCATCCAGTATACTCCCTCCATCCATAATAGTATATGACATGCATGTCATACAAAGCATACGCTCGAATTCATATGTGAAAGGAGTTTGTGATGATATATTTTGTATATCAAACATCTCATCTATTAATAATTCTATCATTGGTCAGAAACTATCTCAAAAGACGTATTAGGCTTTATATACATGGATGCAGGATGTATCATATCAGTTTCATTATTGTATCAACATTTGAATTTTGAACTTGTTCAAACCATGTCCAAAAGTGATCTTGTTTTAAATATTTAAATGTCATGAACCCGAATCTGAAAACGATTGAAAAACGGATCATTGGTTCAAGAGTTAAAAATTTTATGGAGTGTGGAATCAGGCTAAAAGTATGGGTGGGTGATCCTGGGCTAAAGGAATAAAATAGGTTGAGTGCAATAAATTCCTGCTGTCAAACAGTGATTGGGGCCGAGAAAAATAAGAAGAAATCACATGTGTTAAAGCAAAATGAGTGCAATACTTTGTATCTGATTGTGTATGCACATATCCCCAAACGAAATGTGTGGCATCCCACTACCCGGTAGAAACCCGGACCGCTAGTTTTTCATTTCGCGTAAGAGTTTATATTCTATGTTATAACTGATATGATCCCGGAACGTGCGATTCCTTAGAAAACTCAAATGCATGCGTGGAATGATAAACGGTAAAATAGTATTCCTAGTCTCACCTCTAAGACTTTCTCAAGTGTTGTTAGTGGTCATGTCTTCGGGATTTTAGGATATTGTTAAGTGTAACGATAGTCCTAGAACAACTTTGATAAAATGATGTTAGAAGAACGATCATATTGAATCAAGCCATTTTTTTGTTATACTTTGAGATTATATCGTCATAGGTCTATTGTTATAACACAAAGAGTTAACACATGCTTAAATTCCTTGGACCATGAGAGAATCTTAGTTTGTTCTTACCATACTATTAGCTTTGGGGTTGCTCAATGACATCCACAACACGGTGACCAGAACGACAACTTATAGGTTTATCAGAAAGTTTGACAAGGAACTAGGTAGCTCAAGAGTGGGATTTGCTACTATGATGATGGAGATATATTCTTAGGGCCCCTTGTGTGTGACGACATCCATTATCATTTGGCCAGACACAGGTGATCAGGTCATAGGGATGCCAGAACATGTCAACGTGAAAGAAGAACAAAACCGGTAACAATGAGCCCGGTATAGTGAGCATGAGAATGACCCAAGAGGATATCGATACATCTCACCTTAGGTTTTGTAAAGTGTTGCAAAGCAAAGGGAATAACACATGATAACCAAAGGTTCACTCGAATATCATTCATGTACTCATAGGGATTGACATGGACATCCATGGTTCCGCTATCGATCATTGAACACAAGGGGTTTTGTTAATGTCTATGTTTTATTGAACCTATAGGGTTGCAAGATTAAGGTAATCATGATATTTTTATTGTTAGTAGGACATGAGTTATTAGGAAATACTTATGAAATAGTTTCATTAATATTCAAAATAGTTTCGAGAGGAACCAAAAACGTTTTGGGGTCATCAAAAGGATTTCAGAGTTTACCGGGTAATACTAGGTAATACCGATAAATAATATATAGGTGGAAAATGTTTCCGAAGATGTCAAATTGATAAAAAAGTATCTAGTAATAGTTAGGATGCTTTAATATTTTATTTAATATTAACATGCCTTAAAAGGCCAAGTGGTGGAAATCATATTAGGCCAAAGTGGTCCAATAGGTGGAGGCTCCCCCTAGAAGGAAGGGAGGCCGAATTAGAGGGGGTTTCCCCCTCCTAGGCCGGTTCAAGGGAGGGATGCCTTCCACCCTTGTGGGTCCCCACCCCTCACCTCACCTCCACCTATATATACTAGAGCTTTTGGCAATTTTTAATACAAGTTTTGGAGCCTCCTCTAGTTCTCTAGTTCTATTTCTAATTGAGGTAGTTAGAGCTAGACCCAATCCTATCTAATCCTCATAATTAGAAGTCTAGTGTGGTTCTAATATCCTCCCTCTATTCTCTGGTGACGATTAGCTCTAGACGGCAAAGCACTGCTAGATCATGAAGACTGTATGCTTGCAATGCATGGAGAGGTTGTGCTTTGTGTCTTCGGTTTGAGGTATCTTCCGTGAATGGTTCGAGGTACTACATCGATGATCTACACCAACTCTTCTTCCGCAACAACCTATAATTAGTAACGATTCGATCTAAACCATTAATGCATCTTCATAGTGTTCCTGGTTTGATCGTAGGACAAATATTTTTGTTTTCTTCTATGTTTCCCAAGAGTGGCACCATGAGCAGTTCTATGAGTAGATGTAGGTTTCGATCTAGATCACATATGGATGTGAGTGTTTGATGATTGTGAGGATCCCAACCCGTAGGGTCAATGCCACCCATTTTACATTCAACGATGATCCCAAGATCAGGTGTTACCAAGTACAACAAACTGATAATAGTAGCATACATCCAACACAAACGAATATGTCTTACAGAGGGGTGACCAACAAAGGTCTAGTCTTACATAGATAATCCATTAAGGCAACTACATCACGTTAAAGCAGCAAAAATAGTAATGATAACTTGGACCCTTGTAGCGAGCCATAACCAACAGGCAAGCCGACTGGGGAACCGGCCTAGTTCGCAATGACATCATCGAAGAACTCTTCTTCATAAACTGTATCTTCCATACCTGGCCAAGTTGATAGCCAAGGACAAGCCAGGTGAGTACCTTTGAATGTACTCACAAGAAACCCATGGAATGTAATAATAGAATATTCATGCAAGTTTAGTACGTCAGAAAGGCTACTATGCTAAGTATAGTACATCGCGGAAAGTTGATTTTTGATGGATATGCCCTATGATACTTGTGATCAACATTGGGGTTTTCCTTGAAGAGGAGGGGATAATGCAACAAAATATATATAAGTATTTCCCTTAGTGAGAACCAAGGTTATCAAACCAATAGGAGAAGTCCACAATTTCCTGTCTTCAGCACCGACACACAAAAGAGAACACACTTGCACCCAACATGGGCAAGAGGATTGTCAATCCCCTTGAACTCGTTACTTGCAAGCAATGGTTAGTGTAGATGATAGTTTGATAAATGTAAAATAGAAAATAAATGAAAATTAAATAATGACAACAAGGTATTAAGAGCGTTTGTAAATATATTTGTGAATAGACTCAGGGGTCATAGTTTTCGCTAGAGGCTTCTCGCTCAAAGAAGGCATACAATGGGTAAACAAATCACTATTGGGAAATTGACAGAAAATCCAATAGTTATGAAAAATTTATTCATGTCAATAATCATTACATATAGGCATCACATCTGTAAGGAAGTAGACCAACTCGTTCCTGCATCTACTACTATTACTCCACCTATCGACCGCTATCCAGCATGCATCCAGAGTATTAAGTGAAACAGAGTAATGCCTGGAGAACAATGACATGATGTAGACAAAGTAAATCCAATTAATATGAATTAACCCCAGCATTTTACCCTTAATCCAAGACAGAGTTGTCGTACCACTTAGGATCAGTACACATCCTTGTCGACCTACGAAGTTCGATAGTAACTTGATCCTGAAGCTTCATGATCATCATCATTAACTTCCTCTTCAACTAACGTAGGCTTCATAGAAACATCTTTCTGCGCTGCGCTACTCTCTGGTTGAACAAAGGTTTAACAACCTCATCAAGTTCTATCTTCCTCCCACTCAATTCTTTGGAGAGAAACTTTTCCTCGGGAAAGGATCCATTTTAGTAACAAACACTTTGCACCTGGATCTGAGATAGAAGGTTCACCCAACTGATCTTAGGGTATTCTATGAAGATGCATTTGTCTGCCTTGGGTTCGACCTCATTAGGTGAAAACATTTTCCACACAAGTGTCGCATCCCCAAGTATTAAGAAATGATAGCTTAGGTTTCTATCAAACCATAATTCACACGGTGTCATCTCAACGGATTTAGATGGTGCCCTATTTAAAGTGAATGTAGTTGTCTCTAATGCATAACCCCAAAATTATAGTAGTAAAACGATAAGAGACATCATAGCACGCACCATATCCAATAGAGCATAACTATGATGTTCGGACACACCATCACACCATGGTGTTCCAGGTAGCGTTAGTTGTGAAACAAATTTCACATTGTCTTAAGTTGTATGCCAAACTCGTGACTCAGATATTCACCTCCACGATCATATCGCAGTCATTTTTATCTTCTTGTCACGATGATCTTTAAACTTCACTCTGAATTTGCTTGAACCTTTCAAACGATTCAGACTTGTGTTTCATTAAGTAAATATACACTATATCTACTCAAATCATCAGTGAAGGTAAGAAAATAACGATATCCACTGCACGCCACAAGACTCACTAGATTGCATACATCAACATGTATCATTTCCAATGAATCACTTGCCCGCTCCATCCAACGGGGTCCTTTAGTCATCTTGCCCAAGAGGAATGGTTCGCATGTCTCAACCGATTCGAAATCGAATGAGTCCAAATATCCATCACCATGGAGTTTCTTCATGCGCTTTGTACCAATATGACATTTTGCGGCAGTGCCACAAGTATGTGGTACTATCATTATTTAACTTTGTATATTTTGACATCAATGTTATGAACATGTGTATTACTACGATCAAGATTTCAACAAACCATTCTCACTAGGTGCATGACCATTGAAGGTATTATTCATGTAACCAGAATAACTATTATTCTCTGACTTAAAGTGAGAGAAACTGTCACCCGCAAGCAATCTAAGCAACAAGTTGCGTCGAGGGAACCGGTCTCTCGTAAGCGTACGAGTAATGTTGGTCCGGGCCGCTTCATCTCACAATCCCGCTGAACCAAAATCCGACCAAGGGAGGAAGCAATCTAAGCATCAACGCCCACAAACCTTTTGTGTTCTACTCGAGATCTCATCGAACCATCAACCTAGCTCATGATGCCAATGTTGGGGAATGTCGCATGGGAAACAAAAATTTTCCTATGCACATGCAAACCTATCCATGGTGATGAGAATCTACGAGAGGGAGAGTGGATCTACGTACCCTTGTAGATCGCTAAGCGGGAAGCGTTAAGAAACGCGGTTGGTGTAGTCGAACATCTTCGCGATCCAAATCGCCGAGCGTCCCGCGATCTCATCACGATCCGTCCCGCGATCCAATCACGATCCGTCCCGTGAACTCATCATGATCCGTCCCGCGATCTTATCACGATCCGTCTCACGATCTTGATCACGACCTGTCCCGCGAACTCATCACGATCCGTTCCACGATCTCATCACGAACCGTCTCACGATCTCGATCACGGTTCTTCCGATCTAGCGCCGAACGGACGGCACCTCCGTGTTCAGCACACGTGCAGCTTGATGACGATCTCCACCGTCTTGATCTAGCAGGAGGAGGTGGAGAGGAGAGAGAGTTCACCGGCAGCGTGACGGTGCTCCGGTGATGGTGGTGGAGCAATTCCGGCAGGGCTTCGCCTAAGCGCCGCGGAACTACGATCTAGAGGAGAAACTATGCACCGGTGGAACGGGTAGCACGTGGCCGGAAATTCTGTCCAAAAACCACCCAATCCACTAGTATATATAGGAGGAGAGGAGAGGAGAGGCAGCCAAGGCCTTTGGGTCGGCCGAAATAGGAGGTGGGAGCAATCCTACTTCACCTCCAATCCTAGTTGGAGTAGGATTGCCTCCTATTGGCTGATTTTCCACTTTTTGCTTTAGGACTTTCTCTCCTGCGCCATGGGCCTTTGTGGCTGTTTTCCCAGCCCACTAAGGGCGGGTTATTATTCTCCCACATCCCATGGACCTCTTGGGGTCGAAGTACCCCTCCCGGAGGTCCCCCGGTACACTACCGATACTCCCGGTACACTACCGATGAGCCCGAAACTTTTCCGGCGACCAAACTGGGACATCCTATATATGAATATTTACCTCCGGACCATTCTGGAGCTCCTCGTGACGTCCGGGATCTCATCCGGGACTCCGAACAACCTTCGGTCACCACCATACATAACTCTACACTATCGAAACGTCACCGAACCTTAAGTGTGCAGACCCTGCGGGTTCGAGAACTATGTAGACATGACCGAGACACCTCTATGGTCAATAACCAATGGCGGGACCTGGACGTCCACATTGGTTCCTACATATTCTACGAAGTACTTTATCGGTCGAACCTCTATGTCAAGGATTCAGTTAATCCCGTATAACGTTCCCTTTGTTCTTCGGTATGTTACTTGCCCGAGATTCGATCGTCAGTATCTCCATACCTAATTCAACCTCGTTACTGGCAAGTATCTTTACTCGTTCCGTAATACAAGATCCCACGACTAACACTTAGCCACATTGCTTGCAAGGCTTGTTGTGATGTTGTATTACCGAGTGGGCCCTGAGATACCTCTCCGTCACACGGAGTAACAAATCCCAGTCTCGATCCATGCCAACTCAACAAACACCATCGGAGATACCTGTAGAGCACCTTTATAGTCACCCAATTACGTTGCGACGTTTGATACACACAAGGCACTCCTCCGATATCCGTGAGTTTCATGATCTCATGGTCATAGGAACATATACTTGACATACAGAAAACAGTAGCAATAAACTGACACGATCATATGCTATGTTTGTAGTTTGGGTCTTATCCATCACATCATTCTCCTAATGATGTGATCCCGTTATCAAATGACATCTCATGTCCATGGCTAGGAAACCTTAACCATCCTTTGATCAACGAGCTAGTCCATTAGAGGCATACTAGGGACATGGTTTTGTCTATGTATCCACACATGCATTTAAGTCTCCAATCAATACAATTATAGCATGGATAATAAACGATTATCATGAACAAGGAAATATGATAATAACTAATTTATTATTGCCTCTAGGGCATATTTCCAACAGTCTCCCACTTGCACTAGAGTCAATAATCTAGTTCACATCACCATGTGATTCACATTGTTATGAATCTAACACCCAATGAGTTTTGGGGCTCGATCATGCTTTGCATGTGAGAGAGGTCTTATAGTCAACGGGTCTGCGATATTCAGATCCGTGTGTACTTTGCAAATCTCTATGTCAAACCGTAAACACTGGTACCACACTCCACTTGGTACTATTTCCAAATGGCTGCTCCACTATACGTATCCAGATTGCTACTACTAGTCATCCGGATAGGTGTTAAATCTTGCATCGACGTAACTCTTTACGACGAACTCTTTATCACCTCCATAATCAAGAAACATTTCCTTAGTCCTCTGGTTACTAAGGATAATTCCGACCGCTGTCCAGTGATCCACTCCTGGACCACACTTGTACCCCTTGACAGACTCATGGCAAGGCACACACAGGTGCGGTACACAACATGGCATACTATACAGAGCCTATGGCTAAGGCATAGGGGACGACGTTCGTCCTTTCTCTTCCTTCCGCCGTGGTCGAGCTTTGAGTCTCACTCAACTTCACACCTTACAAATCAGGTGAGAACTCTTTCTCTGACTGATCCATTTTGAACTCTTTCAAAATCTTTGTCAAGGTATGTACTCATTGAAAGTCTCATCAAGTCATCTTGATCTATCTCTATAGATCTTGATGCTCAATAATTTGGTATCTTTATCCAGGTCTTCCTTTGAAAATCACTTTCCAAACAACCATTTATGCTTTCCAGAAATCCTACATTATTTCCAATCAACAATATGTCATCCACATATACTTATCAGAAATTCTATAGTGCTCCCACTCACTTTATTGCAAATACAAGTTTCTCGTAAACTTTGTATAAACATCAAAAACTTTGATCAACTCATCAAAGCGTATATTCCAACTCCGAGATGCTTTCTTTAGTCCATGGAAGGATCACCAAAGCTTGCACACCTTTTAGCATCCTTAGGACTGACAAAACCTTCTGGTTGTATCACATACAACCTTTCCTCAAGTAAACCGTTAAGGAAACGATGTTTTGACATCCATCTGCCAGATTTCATAATTGAAAACACAGCAACTGCTAACATAATTCCAACAGACTTTAGCACCACTACGAATGAGAAAGTCTCATCGTAGTCAACTCCTTGAACTTGTCACAAACATCTTTGCAACAAGTCGAGCTTTACAAATAGTGACATTCACCATCAGTGTCTGTCTTCATTTTAAAGGTCCATTTGTACTCAACGACCTGCCGTCTAACGAGCAAGTCTACCAAAGTCTACACTTGGTTTTCATACATGGATCCTATCTCGGATTTCATGGCCTCCAACCATTTGTCGGAATCCGGGCCCATCATCGCTTCTCCATAGCTCGTAGGTTCATCGTTGTCCAACAACATGATCTCCAAGACAGAGTTGTCGTACCACTTAGGATCAGTACACATCCTTGTCGACCTACGAAGTTCGATAGTAACTTGATCCTGAAGCTTCATGATCATCATCATTAACTTCCTCTTCAACTAACGTAGGCTTCACAGAAACATCTTTCTGCGCTGCGCTACTCTCTGGTTGAACAAAGGTTTAACAACCTCATCAAGTTCTATCTTCCTCCCACTCAATTCTTTCGAGAGAAACTTTTCCTCGAGAAAGGATCCGTTTTAGTAACAAACACTTTGCACTTGGATCTGAGATAGAAGGTTCACCCAACTGATCTTAGGGTATTCTATGAAGATGAATTTGTCCGCCTTGGGTTCGACCTCATTAGGTGAAAACATTTTCCACACAAGTGTCGCAGCCCCAACTATTAAGAAATGACAGCTTAGGTTTCTATCAAACCATAATTCACACGGTGTCATCTCAACGGATTTAGATGGTGCCCTATTTAAAGTGAATGTAGTTGTCTCTAATGCATAACCCCAAAATTATAGTAGTAAAACGATAAGAGACATCATAGCACGCACCATATCCAATAGAGCATAACTATGATGTTCGGACACACCATCACACCATGGTGTTCCAGGTAGCGTTAGTTGTGAAACAAATTTCACATTGTCTTAAGTTGTATGCCAAACTCGTGACTCAGATATTCACCTCCACGATCATATCGCAGTCATTTTTATCTTCTTGTCACGATGATCTTTAAACTTCACTCTGAATTTGCTTGAACCTTTCAAACGATTCAGACTTGTGTTTCATTAAGTAAATATACACTATATCTACTCAAATCATCAGTGAAGGTAAGAAAATAACGATATCCACTTCATGCTACAAGACTCACTAGATTGCATACATCAACATGTATCATTTCCAATGAATCACTTGCGCGCTCCATCCAACGGGGTCCTTTAGTCATCTTGCCCAAGAGGCATGGTTCGCATGTCTCAACCGATTCAAAATCGAATGAGTCCAAATATCCATCACCATGGAGTTTCTTCATGCGCTTTGTACCAATATGACATTTTGCGGCAGTGCCACAAGTATGTGGTACTATCATTATTTAACTTTGTATCTTTTGACATCAATGTTATGAACATGTGTATTACTACGATCAAGATTTCAACAAACCATTCTCACTGGGTGCATGACCATTGAAGGTATTATTCATGTAACCAGAATAACTATTATTCTCTGACTTTAATGAATAACCGTATTGCAACAAACATGATCTAATCATGTTCATGCTCAACGCAAAACACCAAATAACATTTATTTAGGTTCGTCACTAATCCTGAAGGTAGAGAGAGCGTGTGATGTTGATCACATCAACCTTGGAAACACTTCCAACACATATCGTCACCTCACCCTTAGCTAGTTCTCCGTTTATTCCGTAGCTTTTATTTCGAGTTACTAACATTTAGCAACCGAACCGGTATCCAATACCCAGGTGCTACTAAGAGTACTAGCAAGGTACACATTAATAACTCGTATATCAAATATACTTCTATCGATTTTGCCAGCCTTCTTATCTACCAAGTATCTAGGGTTGTTCCGCTTCAGCGACCGCTCACCTCATAACAGAAGCACTTAGTCTCGGGTTTGAGTTCAACTTCGGGTTGCTTCACTGGAGCAGCAACTGACTTTCTATCCATGAAGTTTCCCTCCTCGCTCTTGCCCTTCTCGAAACTAGTGGTTTGATTAACCATCAACACTTGACGCTCCTTCTTGATTTCTACCTTCGCGGTGTCAAACATCGCGAACAGCTCAGGAATCATTATTTCTATCCCTAGCAATTTATAGTTCATCACTAAGTTCTAGTAGCTTTAGTGACAGTGACTTGGAGAACTATATCAATCACTATCTTATCTGGAAGTTCAACTCCCACTTGATTCAAGCGATTGTAGTACCCAGACAATCTGAGTACATGCTCAACGATTGAGCTATTCTCCTTCATCTTACAGGCAAAGAATCTTGTTGGAGATCTCATATCTCGCAACACGGGCACGAGCCTGAGATCACAATCTCAGCTCCTCGAACATCTCATATGTTCCGTGACGTTCAAAACGTTTTGGAGCCTCAATTCTAAGCCGTAATGCATGACGCACTAACCTATCAAGTAGTCATTGAAACGTGCCTGTCAGATGTTCACAACATCTACAGTCGACGCTAGATGGGGTGGCGCACCGAGCGGTGCATTAAGGACATAAGCCTTCTGTGCAGCAATGAGGACAATCCTCAGATCACGGACCCAGTCCGCAATTTTGCTACCAACATCTTTCAATTCTATTTCTCTAGGAACATATAAAAATACAAGGGAGCCACAACGCGAGCTAGTAATCTACAACATAATTTGCAAAGACACTTTGACTATGTTCATGATAATGAGTTCAATTAATCATATTACTTAAGAACTCCCACTCAAATTGACATCCCTCCGATCATTCGAGTGATACATGATCCAAATTCACCAACTCAAGTCCGATCATCACGTGAGTTGAGGTGGCTGCAATGGTGAACATCATCATGTTGATCATATCTACTATATGACTCATGTTCGACCTTTCGGTCTCTTGTGTTCCGAGGCCATGTCTGTACATGCTAGGCTCGTCAAGTTTAACCCGAGTGTTCTGCGCGTGCAACACTGGCTTGCACCCGTTGTATGTGAACGTAGAGTCTATCACACCCGATCATCACGTGGTGTCTCAACACGACGAACTTTCGCAACGGTGCACACTCGGGGAAAACACAATTTTATCTTGAAATTTAAGTGAGGGATCACCTTATAATGCTACCGTCGTACTAAGCATAACAAGGTGCATAAAAGATTTAACATCACATGCAATTCATAAGTGACATGATATGGCCATGAACTTGTGCTTTAGATCTCCATCTTGAAAGCACCGGCATGATCTTCATCGTCACCGGCACGACACCATGATCTCCATCATCTTTATCTCCATCAACGTGTCGCCATCGAGGTTGTCACGCCCTGCATGCTTCTACTACTATTGCTACCGTTTAGCGATAAAGTAAAGCATTACATAGCGCTTAATGATTGACACGCAGGTCATACAATAATTAAAGACAACCCTATGGCTCCTGCCGGTTGCCGTATTCATCGACATGCATGTCGTGAAATTCTATACATCACATGATCATCTCATACATCACATATATCACATCATGTAATTGGCCATATCACATCACAACATACCCTGCAAAAACAAGTTAGACGTCCTCTAATTGTTGTTGCATGTTTTACGTGGCTGCTACGGGTATCTAGCAAGAACGATTCTCACCTACGCATAAACCACAACGGTGATACATAGATTGCTTTTCAACCTTCTCAAGGACCGCCTTTGTCGGATCCGATCCAACTAAAGTGAGAGAAACTGTCACCCGCAAGCCATCTAAGCAACAAGTTACGTCGAGGGAACCGGTCTCTCGTAAGCGTACGAGTAATGTTGGTCCGGGCCACTTCATCTCACAATCCCGCTGAACCAAAATCCGACCAAGGGAGGAAGCAATCTAAGCATCAACGCCCATAAACCTTTTGTGTTCTACTCGAGATCTCATCGAACCATCAACCTAGCTCATGATGCCACTGTTGGGGAACGTCGCATGGGAAACAAAATTTTTCCTACGCACACGCAAACCTATCCATGGTGATGAGCATCTACGAGAGGGAGAGTGGATCTACGTACCCTTGTAGATCGCTAAGCGGGAAGCGTTAAGAAACGTGGTTGGTGTAGTCGAACATCTTCGCGATCCAAATCGCCGAGCGTCCCGCGATCTCATCACGATCCGTCCCGCGATCCAATCACGATCCGCCCCGTGAACTCATCACGATCCGTCCCGCGATCTCATCACGATCCATCTCACGATCTTGATCACGATCTGTCCCGCGAACTCATCACGATCCGTTCCGCGATCTCATCACGAACCGTCTCACGATCTCGATCACGGTTCTTCCGATCTAGCGCCGAACGGACGACACCTCCGCGTTCAGCACCCGTGCAGCTTGATGACGATCTCCACCGTCTTGATCCAGCACGAGGAGGTGGAGAGGAGAGAGAGTTCACTGGCAGCGTGACGGTGCTCCGGTGATGGTGGTGGAGCAATTCCGGCAAGCCTTCGCCTAAGCGCTGCGGAACTACGATCTAGAGGAGAAACTATGCACCGGTGGAACGGGTAGCACATGGCCGGAAATTCTGTACAAAAACCACCCAATCCACTAGCATATATAGGAGGAGAGGAGAGGAGAGGCAGCCAAGGCCTTTGGGTCGGCCGAAATAGGAGGTGGGATTAATCCTACTTCACCTCCAATCCTAGCTGGAGTAGGATTGCCTCCTATTGGCTGATTTTCCACTTTTTGCTTTAGGACTTTCTCTCCTGCGCCATGGGCCTTTGTGGCTGTTTTCCCAGACCACTAAGGGCTGGTTATTATTATCCCACAGCCCATGGACCTCTTGGGGTCGAAGTACCCCTCCCGGAGGTCCCCCGGTACACTACCGGCACTCCCGGTACACTACCGATACTCCCGAAACTTTTCCGGCGACCAAACTGGGACATCCTATATATGAATCTTTACCTCCGGACCATTCCGGAGCTCCTCGTGACGTCCGGGATCTCATCCGGGACTCCGAACAACCTTCGGTCACCACCATCCATAACTCTACACTACCGAAACGTCACCGAACCTTAAGTGTGCAGACCCTGCGGGTTCGAGAACTATGTAGACATGACCGAGATACCTCTACGGTCAATAACCAATGGCGGGACCTGGACGTCCACATTGGTTCCTACATATTCTACGAAGATCTTTATCGGTCGAACCTCTATGTCAAGGATTCAGTTAATCCCGTATAACGTTCCCTTTGTTCTTCGGTATGTTACTTGCCCGAGATTCGATCGTCAGTATCTCCATACCTAATTCAACCTCGTTACTGGCAAGTCTCTTTACTCGTTCCGTAATACAAGATCCCATGACTAACACTTAGCCACATTGCTTGCAAGGCTTGTTGTGATGTTGTATTACCGAGTGGGCCCTGAGATACCTCTCCGTCACACGGAGTAACAAATCCCAGTCTCGATCCATGCCAACTCAACAAACACCATCGGAGATACCTGTAGAGCACCTTTATAGTCACCCAGTTACGTTGCGACGTTTGATACACACAAGGCACTCCTCCGATATCCGTGAGTTGCATGATCTCATGGTCATAGGAACATATACTTGACATGCGGAAAACAGTAGCAATAAACTGACACGATCATATGCTATGTTTGTAGTTTGGGTCTTATCCATCACATCATTCTCCTAATGATGTGATCCCGTTATCAAATGACATCTCATGTCCATGGCTAGGAAACCTTAACCATCCTTTGATCAACGAGCTAGTCCATTAGAGGCATACTAGGGACATGGTTTTGTCTATGTATCCACACATGCATTTAAGTCTCCGATCAATACAATTATAGCATGGATAATAAACGATTATCATGAACAAGGAAATATGATAATAACTAATTTATTATTGCCTCTAGGACATATTTCCAACAGTCTCCCACTTGCACTAGAGTCAATAATCTAGTTCACATCACCATGTGATTCACATTGTTATGAATCTAACACCCAATGAGTTTTGGGGCTCGATCATGCTTTGCATGTGAGAGAGGTCTTATAGTCAATGGGTCTGCAATATTCAGATCCGTGTGTACTTTGCAAATCTGTATGTCAAACCGTAAACACTGGTACCACACTCCACTTGGTACTATTTCCAAATGGCTGCTCCACTATACGTATCCAGATTGCTACTACTAGTCATCCGGATAGGTGTTAAAGCTTGCATCGACGTAACTCTTTACGACGAACTCTTTATCACCTCCATAATCAAGAAACATTTCCTTAGTCCTCTGGTTACTAAGGATAATTCCTACCGCTGTCCAGTGATCCACTCCTGGACCACACTTGTACCCCTTGACAGACTCATGGCAAGGCACACACAGGTGCGGTACACAGCATGGCATACTATACAGAGCCTATGGCTAAGGCATAGGGGACGACGTTCGTCCTTTCTCTTCCTTCCGCCGTGGTCGAGCTTTGAGTCTCACTCAACTTCACACCTTACAAATCTGGCGAGAACTCTTTCTCTGACTGATCCATTTTGAACTCTTTCAAAATCTTTGTCAAGGTATGTACTCATTGAAAGTCTCATCAAGTCATCTTGATCTATCTCTATAGATCTTGATGCTCAACAATTTGGTATCTTTATCCAGGTCTTCCTTTGAAAATCACTTTCCAAACAACCATTTATGCTTTCCAGAAATCCTACATTATTTCCAATCAACAATATGTCATCCACATATACTTATCAGAAATTCTATAGTGCTCCCACTCACTTTATTGCAAATACAAGTTTCTCGTAAACTTTGTATAAACATCAAAAACTTTGATCAACTCATCAAAGCGTATATTCCAACTCCGAGATGCTTGCTTTAGTCCATGGAAGGATCACCAAAGCTTGCACACCTTTTAGCATCCTTAGGACTGACAAAACCTTCTGGTTGTATCACATACAACCTTTCCTCAAGTAAACCGTTAAGGAAACGATGTTTTGACATCCATCTGCCAGATTTCATAATTGAAAACACAGCAACTGCTAACATAATTCCAACAGACTTTAGCACCACTACGAATGAGAAAGTCTCATCGTAGTCAACTCCTTGAACTTGTCACAAACATCTTTGCAACAAGTCGAGCTTTACAAATAGTGACATTCACCATCAGTGTCTGTCTTCATTTTAAAGGTCCATTTGTACTCAACGACCTGCCGTCTAACGAGCAAGTCTACCAAAGTCTACACTTGGTTTTCATACATGGATCCTATCTCGGATTTCATGGCCTCCAACCATTTGTCGGAATCCGGGCCCATCATCGCTTCTCCATAGCTCGTAGGTTCATCGTTGTCCAACAACATGATCTCCAAGACAGAGTTGTCGTACCACTTAGGATCAGTACACATCCTTGTCGACCTACGAAGTTCGATAGTAACTTGATCCTGAAGCTTCATGATCATCATCATTAACTTCCTCTTCAACTAACGTAGGCTTCACAGAAACATCTTTCTGCGCTGCGCTACTCTCTGGTTGAACAAAGGTTTAACAACCTCATAAAGTTCTATCTTCCTCCCACTCAATTCTTTCGAGAGAAACTTTTCCTCGAGAAAGGATCCGTTTTAGTAACAAACACTTTGCACTTGGATCTGAGATAGAAGGTTCACCCAACTGATCTTAGGGTATTCTATGAAGATGCATTTGTCCGCCTTGGGTTCGACCTCATTAGGTGAAAACATTTTCCACACAAGTGTAGCAGCCCCAACTATTAAGAAATGACAGCTTAGGTTTCTATCAAACCATAATTCACACGGTTTCATCTCAACGGATTTAGATGGTGCCCTATTTAAAGTGAATGTAGTTGTCTCTAATGCATAACCCCAAAATTATAGTAGTAAAATGATAAGAGACATCATAGCACGCACCATATCCAATAGAGCATAACTATGATGTTCGGACACACCATCACACCATGGTGTTCCAGGTAGCGTTAGTTGTGAAACAAATTTCACATTGTCTTAAGTTGTATGCCAAACTCGTGACTCAGATATTCACCTCCACGATCATATCGCAGTCATTTTTATCTTCTTGTCACGATGATCTTTAAACTTCACTCTGAATTTGCTTGAACCTTTCAAACGATTCAGACTTGTGTTTCATTAAGTAAATATACACTATATCTACTCAAATCATCAGTGAAGGTAAGAAAATAACGATATCCACTGCACGCTATAAGACTCACTAGATTGCATACATCAACATGTATCATTTCCAATGAATCACTTGCCCGCTCCATCCAACGGGGTCCTTTAGTCATCTTGCCCAAGAGGCATGGTTCGCATGTCTCAACCGATTCGAAATCGAATGAGTCCAAATATCCATCACCATGGAGTTTCTTCATGCGCTTTGTACCAATATGACATTTTGCGGCAGTGCCACAAGTATGTGGTACTATCATTATTTAACTTTGTATCTTTTGACATCAATGTTATAAACATGTGTATTACTACGATCAAGATTTCAACAAACCATTCTCACTGGGTGCATGACCATTGAAGGTATTATTCATGTAACCAGAATAACTATTATTCTCTGACTTAAGGTGAGAGAAACTGTCACCCGCAAGCCATCTAAGCAACAAGTTGCGTCGAGGGAACCGGTCTCTCGTAAGCGTACGAGTAATGTTGGTCCGGACCGCTTCATCTCACAATCCCGCTGAACCAAAATCCGACCAAGGGAGGAAGCAATCTAAGCATCAACGCCCACAAACCTTTTGTGTTCTACTCGAGATCTCATCGAACCATCAACCTAGCTCATGATGCCACTGTTGGGGAACGTCGCATGGGAAACAAAAATTTTCCTACGCACACGCAAACCTATCCATGGTGATGAGCATCTACGAGAGGGAGAGTGGATCTACGTACCCTTGTAGATCGCTAAGCGGGAAGCGTTAAGAAACGCGGTTGGTGTAGTCGAACATCTTCGCGATCCAAATCGCTGAGCGTCCCGCGATCTCATCACGATCCGTCCTGCGATCCAATCACGAACCGTCCCGTGAACTCATCACGATCCGTCCCGCGATCTCATCACGATCTATCCCGCGAACTCATCACGATCCGTTCCACGATCTCATCACGAACCGTCTCATGATCTCGATCACGGTTCTTCCGATCTAGCGCCGAACGGACGGCACCTCCGCGTTCAGCACACGTGCAGCTTGATGATGATCTCCACCGTCTTGATCCAGCAAGAGGAGGTGGAGAGGAGAGAGAGTTCACCGGCTGCGTGACGGTGCTCCGGTGATGGTGGTGGAGCAATTCCGGCAGGGCTTCGCCTAAGCGCCGCGGAACTACGATCTAGAGGAGAAACTATGCACCGGTGGAACGGGTAGCACGTGGCCGGAAATTCTGTCCAAAAACCACCCAATCCACTAGTATATATAGGAGGAGAGGAGAGGAGAGGCAGCCAAGGCCTTTGGGTCGGCCGAAATAGGAGGTGGGAGCAATCCTACTTCACCTCCAATCCTAGTTGGAGTAGGATTGCCTCCTATTGGCTGATTTTCCACTTTTTGCTTTAGGACTTTCTCTCCTGCGCCATGGGCCTCTGTGGCTGTTTTCCCAGCCCACTAAGGGCTGGTTATTATTCTCCCACAGCTCATGGACCTCTTGGGGTCGAAGTACCCCTCCCGGAGGTCCCCCGGTAAACTACCGATACTCCCGGTACACTACCGATGAGCCCGAAACTTTTCCGGCGACCAAACTGGGACATCCTATATATGAATCTTTACCTCCGGACCATTCCGGAGCTCCTCGTGACGTCCGGGATCTCATCCGGGACTCCGAACAACCTTCGGTCACCACCATCCATAACTCTACACTACCGAAACGTCACCGAACCTTAAGTGTGCAGACCCTGCGGGTTCGAGAACTATGTAGACATGACCGAGATACCTCTACGGTCAATAACCAATGGCGGGACCTAGACGTCCACATTGGTTCCTACATATTCTACGAAGATCTTTATCGGTCGAACCTCTATGTCAAGGATTCAGTTAATCCCGTATAACGTTCCCTTTGTTCTTCGGTATGTTACTTGCCCGAGATTCGATCGTCAGTATCTCCATACCTAATTCAACCTCGTTACTGGCAAGTCTCTTTACTCGTTCCGTAATACAAGATCCCATGACTAACACTTAGCCACATTGCTTGCAAGGCTTGTTGTGATGTTGTATTACCGAGTGGGCCCTGAGATACCTCTCCGTCACACGGAGTAACAAATCCCAGTCTCGATCCATGCCAACTCAAGAAACACCATCGGAGATACCTGTAGAGCACCTTTATAGTCACCCAGTTACGTTGCGACGTTTGATACACACAAGGCACTCCTTCGATATCCGTGAGTTGCATGATCTCATGGTCATAGGAACATATACTTGACATGCGGAAAACAGTAGCAATAAACTGACACGATCATATGCTATGTTTGTAGTTTGGGTCTTATCCATCACATCATTATCCTAATGATGTGATCCCATTATCAAATGACATCTCATGTCCATGGCTAGGAAACCTTAACCATCCTTTGATCAACGAGCTAGTCCATTAGAGGCATACTAGGGACATGGTTTTGTCTATGTATCCACACATGCATTTAAGTCTCCGATCAATACAATTATAGCATGGATAATAAACGATTATCATGAACAAGGAAATATGGTAATAACTAATTTATTATTGCCTCTAGGGCATATTTCCAACACTTTGTATTGAACATCATAGAGCGAGAGATAGCCATCTAGGTACTAACTACAGACTCGTAGGTTTGTGGCGAACTACTCATACATCACCATGGGAGCAGCAAGGTTGATGTAGAGGCCCTCTATATCAACCCCCCCTCCGACAGGGCTCCGCAACAAGGCTCTAGATGGGCACACAACGGAATTAGGACTTGCACCGTCGGAACAAGTGTTTCGGGAGGCTCCCTAGGGTTTTACAGATAGTAGAGAATTTATAGGCTAGAGAACGATGCTTGAGGGTCGGGGAGGTGGACCCAAGCTATCAGGGCGTGACCACCCCCTGGGCGCACCCTAATGGCTCGGGGGCACCTCGTGTTCCCTCTGGTCTTCCTCCGAAGCTTCCGGTTCCTTATTTTGTCTAGAAAAAATCATCAAAAAGTTTTAGGGTATTTGGACTTCATTTCATACAATATTCCCGAAAAGCCAAAAACATGCAGAAAACAACAACCGATACTTGGCACTGGGTTAATAGGTTAGTGCTAAAAAATAATATAAATCAACAAGTAAATGTCTAAAAAGCATCCTAGAATGATAATATAATAGCATTGAACAATAAAAAAATTATAAATACATTGGAGACATATCACCCTACTTTGAAAATAGAAATGCCTCGTGGTCTGAAGAACCACATAGCCTCGAGTTACAGATATCAACGTAAAAAATGAACCAACTTGATCATCTCATCATCAAGCTTGGGTACCTAGTACCCTTCACTCTCATCATCGACATTCTCATGACATCACCGACATCATACTCATCAATGACAGACTTGGTTTAATTGTGGTTTGCCCAATTGTCCTTAACCATGGACATAACTATTCGAATAGTTTTACAGCCTACAAAGGTTGCACACTTTGCCCAGAAGAATCAAGTACGAGGCGTGACAGTCCACGCCTCACGATACCCCACACATCTAAGTGTAGTACCTAATCAAGACCTTTTCCAAGACTGGTATTAATGTGGAGAATAAATTTGTTGGTTTTTCGACCCTCATGCTACTCACTTCGTAAAACCCACACAAAGAAGTTACCACTCCAACAACAAGTGAGTTCCACCCTTAGCACCAACCAAGGGTGTAGTCATGCATCGCTACTGAGGTAATGTGGTTGTGATGTAGGTTGGGTAGACAGTCACAATAATATTCCAATCCTTTAGGATACCGTCACTACATATCTCATATCAATGAGTCACCCACATGGGTACTCCGGATAAGTTTCATTCGTGTCCAACCTATAGTTTCCCACCCGTATTGCACGTCTAAGTAACTACCATATCGGGTAGCTATGCCCATTGAGTTTCTTGGATTATTAAGGTTAGGGTATTAACAACATCTAGGATTCCCTATGTCATCATGAAATTGGGTTCAACTACTAGCAATGAATAATCTCAAGTTTTGATGCATGCAAATAAACTACATCGTGAATAAAACTTGGGTGAAACAACATGGTCAAAAGGTTGCTTGCCTGGCTTAGCGAAGTCTTCAAATGCTTTTGGTCCTTCTCTGAATATTCTGTCTACTTCATCAACTAACATCGGAAGAAAAATACCATAAGCCACAACACAAGGGAGAAAATAAAAGTGCCCTAAAAATAGGAATCTCACTTTTCTAGGACATCTCTGGTCATATGAAAAATAATCAAAGTGGTTCTACTGGATTTGGAGCACTAAGGATTCTGAACATTTCAGGTAGATGGAAGTCAAGGATTTGCAAAACGTTTGCGAAAAGGTATTTTCGGAAAATAAATGGATGCACCTATAAAATAAGGCATGATTTTAGAAACATTTAGAATTTGGTTTCATTGGATTTGGAACTCAAATGATTTTCCTAAGGATTTTCTAAGTTGAATTATATGAAGAAATGAACTAAATAATACCTGGGACAGAAACTATGCATATGAAAAATGTTCACCATAGCCTAATAAATAGGGAAAGATTCATAGGGCATCTTGAAATTTGAATAAATCAATTTGTATTAGAAATGGACCCTGTCGAATTTTTTGATATCTACTGGAAATAGAAAAAACAAATGTTATACCTATCGGCTAGACGCGGAGAGGCTGAGGTACACACTGGGCACACCGGGCTGTGAAATGCAGTAGCCCAGTTGTGAAATGCCGACTGGGCTTGACCTAGTGGTTCGGCCATGCACGGGAGCACAATGACGCCAAAAACGTACTCCAGGAGTATGCCTTCTCGACTCGAAGATGGATCCTGGGTATCCTGTCTCCCATTAACCCGTGCGGGTCTAGTTGGGCACATCAGCTAAGGCTGACCGGTGGAGTCGCCGGCCCAACCAACATGCCTTCTTGGTGATGCCGAGCATGCGGGCGTTCGTCTCGGCAGCTCGGGCCACCTCCGGCGAAGCTCCAACCACCGGAGAGATCCCCGCAATGCGGCACATCCATTCGTCCCCTCCACACCCATCGACAATCTCCAGAGAAAGGGCAGCATTGCCCGCAGCGAATGACCGGGAGCGGCAAAGATGGGGATCATGACACATCTTTGGGGATGATGGGCAAGGGGTTGAGGACGTTCTTGGAGGCTATGGGAGAGTTGTGGTTAGGATTAGAGGGAGGGAAGGGTGTCGGTTGGTTCGAATTTAAGCCAAGGCCAACGACGACAATGGCGGCCGAAAGTGGATATGGAGAGTCCGAGAACTCGAAATTCTGCCCATGTGATACGTATCCAACATATCTAAAGTTCATATCTAGCGGATAACATAATATGAAACTATTGTAGGTAGCACAACCACCCCAAAGTAATCCTTTCCGATCAATCTATTTAGCTATGCCTATAAGTGTCACAAACAACCCTAGAGTTCATACTAGAATAATACCATATGATACACATCAATCAACTCTAGTGTCACCTAGGTACTCCAATGTCACCACAAGTATCCGTGAGTCAATTATATGATATGCATCAAACAAATTTTAGATTCATCATATTCAATCCACGCACAAGAACTTTAAGGAGTACCCCAAGATTTCTATCGAAGAAAGTAAGACAAGAACGTATATCAACCCATATGCATAGATTAACCCATTGTTACCATGGGAATCCACAAGTTGAGTACCAAAACATATATCAAGTGAATCCATATAACACCGCATTGTCACCACGGGTATCCACATGCAAGTCATACATCAAGTGATCTCAAATCCAATATTCAGTTTGACATAACAAAATGTCAAGGGAAAGATTCAATTCGTCACGACAAGGTAGCAAGGGAATAGCATCATATGATTCAACTATATTAACAAAGCACATGATACATAAAGATTGTGATATCTCAAGAACACGAGAGAGAGAGAGAGAGATCACATAGCTACTCGTACATACCCTCGGCCCCGAGGGTGAACTACTCCCTCCTTGTCATGGACATTGCCAGGATGATGAAGATGGCCTCCGGTGATGATTGCCCCTTTGGCAGGGTGATGGAACATGGCTTTGGATGAGTTTTCTCTGGTACAGATTCTTACGGTAGCGGAGCGGTATTTCTAGGTTAAATTTTGGTTTTTTTGGTATTTGTAGGATTTTTCAGTGTTGGAATCACGCTAAACAGGGCCACAAGGTTGTTCCAGGCCATCAGGGCGGGCCTAGGGGATGATGGCTCATGATGTTTTGGGGGCACCTGGTGGCCCTCCTCGGCTGGTTCTTCGCTCCAGTTCTTATTTGTTCCGTAAAAAATCATCAAAAAGTTTCGGGCGATTCTGAGAACTTTTATTTTCTGCACAAAAACAACCACCACGGTAATTCTACTGAAAACAATGTCATTCCAGGTTAGTTCTAATTCAATCATATAAAGTGCATCAAAAAGATATAAAAGTATTGTAAACATAGGTAAATATGGCATGAATACTTCATATATCATCGATACGTTGGAGACGTATCAATATACTCTTGGCCCCTGATACTTGTGATCTGCGTTGGGTTTTCCGTGAAGAGGAACGTGTTATCGCAGCACAATGCGGGTAAGTATTTCCCTCGGTTATGACACCAAGGTTTATAGAACCAATAGGAATACCAATCCTCAACTATCTTCAGCTACTGCACACAAAAGAACAAACAACTTGCACCCAACGCCGGCAAGAGGGTTGTCAATCCCCTTGACCTCATTATTTGCAAGCGGGTGAGTTATGTAGATAATTGTAGAGAATTGGAAATTGCAAATTAAAATAAAATAAAATAAATAACATCAAGGTAGTAGTAGCGTTTGTAAATATATAAGTGAATAGACTCGGGGGCCATAGTGTTCTCTAGTGGCATCTCTCATAGAAAAAACATACAATGGGTAAACAAATTACTGTTGGGCAATTGATAGAAAAGCGAATAGTTATGCGATTTTCACAGCAATGATCATGTTTATTAGGCATCACATCCATAAGAAAATAGGCTGACTCCTACCTGCACCTATTACTATTACTCCAATCATCGATCGCTATCTGGCATGCATCTAGAGTATTAAGTAAAACAGAGTAATGCTTGGAGGATGATGACATGATGTAGGCAAAGTGAACCCAATAAATATGAATTAACCCTATAATTATATCCTTAGTAGCAGCAACACAAAGACATATCTTGTCCCCTACTTTGTCACTGGGATATATAAACTTGTGAGGTTGAACCTACCACAAAGCACCACTCCCACAGAAGAAATATCAATCTAATTCGCCAAACTATCTCGATAGATCGGGAAGCATTATGAAGCTATAATGATCATGCAAATAAGAATCTTAGTATTCAGGTTTGACTCAAATACTTTTCATGAATAATCTGAACATAAACTCACAATTCATCGGATCCCAACAAACGCACCATACAAAGGAATTACATCGGATAGATCAAGGCAAAGATGCGATGAACATTGTATTGCAGATCAAGAGAGATATATTTCCATCTAGGTACTACCTACGGACCTGTAGGTCTATGGTGAACTACTCACACATCATCATGAGGGCAACAAGGTTGACGAAGAGGCCCTCCATGATCAGTTCCCCCTTTGGCAGGGTGCCATAACAGAGCTCTAGATGGGCTCCCATCGAGAAAGATACTTGCGGCGACGGAAAAAGTGTTTTGGGAGCTCCCTTAGGGTTTTTGGGATATTAGAGAATTTATAGGCTAGAGAGGAACATCGGGAGACACCCGAGGGGGCCACCATATCAGAGCGCCCCCCTAGGGCACACCCTGATGTGTGGTGGGGCACTCGTGTGCCTTACGGCCTCCTCCCAAAGCTTCCAGGTCTTATTTTGGTCCAGAAAAAATCATCAAAATTTTTCATGGCAATTGGACTTCATTTGGTACTGTAAACCTGAAAAGTGAAAAACATGCAGAAAACAGGAACTGGCACTGGGCACTAGGTCAATAGGTTAGTGCTCGAAATTATTATAAATTGGTAAACAAATGCCCACAAAGTATCCTAGAATGATAATATGTCATCATGGAACAATAAAAAAATATATACATTGGAGATGTATCGGCATCCCCAAGCTTAATTCCTGATCGTCCTCGGGTAGGTAAATGATAAAAACAGAATTTTTGATTTGACATGCTACACATTATGTAATCTTTGCATGTATGCTCACTGAGAAATGATGAATTAACAAACACCAACATAGCAATATTTATAAGTATAAGAACAAAATCATTGATTTTTCAAAGTATACGATCATAAAAGAATATTTACCCCCATTAATCTTATTATATTAGCAAGGCAAGACTCCATCTTCACCACATCAATACAAATGTTAGGCACCGCGGTGTCCAAGTCAGGCAATTGGATCATACTTTTTAAATATGCATCAACTTTTTATTCTTCACAAAATACATGAGCGTGAACCATTGGACACAGCATGTAGGTGGAATAGAATATGATGGTCGATATCAAAGGGGTAAAAAGTGGAGAAGATAGTCTCACATCAACTAGGTGTAAACGAGCTATGGAGATGCTCATCGATAGATGTCAATGCAAGGAGTAGGGATTGCCATGCAAATGATGCACTAAATGATGCACTAGAGCTATAAGTGTATGGAAGGTCAACTGAAGCTAAGTGGGTGTGCATACAACTTGCTTTCTCATGAAGACCTTGGGCATCTGAGGAATCCCGTCATTGGAATATACAAGCCAATTTTATATTGAAAAGGTAATTCCCACTAGCATATGGAAGTGATAAAATAGGAGACTCTATATATCAGAAAAAGAGAGAAGGGACTTTGTTATATGATCAATTTCATCTAAATCATTATACATCACCGATCAACGTGCCTAGGCGTTAGATGTACTGAATCTTGCCAAGTTACTAGTGCTATTTCTACTATCACACCTGCTACAAAACAGCAATTGTTACTTTTGCAACTACTATTTGCCGTGCTACTAAATCCTTGGTGCAGAGAGATATCCTAAGTGCGGTTGAATTGACAACTCAACTATCAAGGCCAATAAATATTCTTTGGCTCCCCTTGTGTCGAATCAATATATTAGGGTGAAATACTACCCGTGAAGATTGTTGCGATCCCTTCACTTGTGGGTTATCAAGACCTTTTTCTGGCGCCGTTGCCAGGGATCATAGTTTTATTTATTATGTTAATTGAAGGATATCCAATTGTCGTGGGGGACGAACACCTATGGGATCGAGAGGACCCCTTTCGGTTTGGTAGGGAGATGGGTATGCACGAAGAGCAGATCAAACGAGCAACGCGGGGGATTTTACCCGGGTTCGGGCCGCTGAGAAGCGTAAAAACCTACTCCTGCTTTGTGTATTATGGATCTTCTTGGGTTCTAGCTACAGGAGCGCTGCATGCCGGTGGTGCCCAATTGCTACGCGTGCAAGCTAGAAGGTTGGTCAAAAGATCTGCTCCTGTAATGCCTTGGGCCTCCTTTTATATGACTAAGGGGATCCCAATAGTGGCGTACATTACATCCACGAGGTGTACAGCGCTACCGTGTTAACGTACCTAACACTGATGGTGTAAGAAGCGCATTTAGTGCTCCATCAGGCATCTCTGACTGTCTACGGGACGGGACATGAGCCCATTCCGTCGACAATGCTTAGCCTCCTCCATCGCCGGTGCCTCGACACGTACCCAGGTGGGGCGACACCTAGCCTCTATGCTGGTGGGGTCTTGCCGGGGCTTCGCCTTGCCGGGGTTCTGTAGGCCATCCCAGCAAGATCTTTCCGGGGGCACAACCTTTGGTTTTCTATCTTCTGATTATCGACTTGAATGCATTCTTGATAGTCTTGTGCTTGTTCCTAGTTATCCCCCAACAAGCTTCTTGTCGGGAGGCCAACATCGGGTCTTCTCGGTGACCTGCCTAGAGGCCTTCTCCCAGGATTGCTCGCTTCCCGGAAATTCTATCCTGATCTTGCCAGCCTTCGAGCTTGCCGGTGATGCGTATACCCGTTCCCGACAAGTAATCCTTGTCCTATATCTGGGTCCTAGAGGTGTCTTATAAGTGGATTTCTTCCCTGCCATGCCCTTCCTACCTGGAGGCTGCAACTTGCCGGTGCGTGTCCAGCGGTTTAAAGAACACCCCTTGTTCACTACACCGACAGGAGCCCCTGGGCCTAGGCTGGACAAGCGTGCACATTGTTTGTCCGGGCTAGGCCCAAAAACATGCACCGGTACACGCGCGACGAGAAGTAACTACCACTCATGACTTTTTAACTGCATGCCGATGATGACGCAAGAGAGCTTGCAGTTTGCCAGGCCTTGGGCTTGTTGGTAGCATGGTCAGATAGAGCAGGACGGCAACAGGGGTCATGTGCTCGAAAGGGAGCACCATACCTTGCTACGAAGAGCCAGCCCCAGAGCTTTCCCCTAATAGGGTACTGCGGGTGCGGTGCTCGATTCATACGCTCATCTCTGCTGTCACCGCCATCTACTGCGACTGCCTCACGGCCATCTTGCCGGCCTCCGGTACGGCGTCCTTGGCTTTCTCGGCTGCCGCGCGTCGCTGAGAATAAATCAACTGCCGGGACTGAAGTACTTTTCGCATACATGTTGCTGCATTGGCACATATAAAGAAACAATTTATCTTGGTTACACCAATCTTTATGTATGCTTTCTTTATGCTAAATGAATGCTTGCTTCCTTCTTGATTAATTCTGTCCTTGCACATATATTATATCCTATGCCATTTGGAAACCTTATCGGTGCACACACTTGTCGTGAGTGCTTTGAGGAACATGTCCTTAGCAGCCTGCTGGAATTGCCGCCACCGACAAGGCGACTTGTTGGGCCAGAACACAACTGCTAAGTTTGCTGAGCGGACTCGAGGCAAAACTAGAGCGCGGGCTAACCATGACAAGGTCGTCTCGCGTGCAGATTGATGTACAAGGGCAAAAAATCAATCGAGATGACCCACGCTTGCTGGAAAACTTTCCGGTGCGCACGCTCCAGCCGGCAGCGCTTGAGGAACGACTCCTTAGTAGCTTGCCGGGAATGCCGCCTCCGAAAAAGATTTACCTTCCCAGTCTTAGTGCAGCTGCTCATGTTGTCGAGCGGACTCGAAGCAATTGGGAGCGCGTCTAGCCCCGGGAAGGCTCCTTAGCATACGGGTTTACGCAAAAATACGAAAATAAAACTTATCGAGCCTTTTCCTTGAACAAGTATATTCTTGTACAGTGAATCCCTATGCTTGCTGGAATACTCCCTAAATGCACATATTTGGGTCGATGGCACTCAAGATCGTGTCCTGTCTAGTAGCCTATCGAGAACGCCGCCTCTTCAGGAGCTTAACGCGCTAGAGACAACTACAGCTGCATCTATGTTGTTGGGCGGACCCAGAACAACCAGGAGCGCAGAGTGTGTCTAGAGCACTCCCTCGCCACAGGTTATACAAGACTACCATCAAGGATAAGGCTACACAACAAAAAGCAATCAAGGTTTTAGGGATTAGCTTTTTGTAAGTAGAGCAAAATCGCCATGGACGATGAACCTGATGCGTTGACCGCTAGATCAGGTTCGCGCAACCTTACCCCCTACCGAGCGCACCAAAGATGTCATGGGGGACTAACACCTATGGTATCGAGAGTACCCCTTTCGGTTCGGTAGGGAGATGGGTATGTGCGAAGAGCAGATCGAACGAGCAACGCAGGGGATTTTACCCAGGTTTGGGCCGCTGAGAAGCGTAAACCCCTACTCCTGCTTTGTGTATTATGGATCTTCTTGGGTTCTAGCTACAGGAGCGCTGCATGGCCGGTGGTGCCCAGTTGCTACGCGTGCAAGCTAGAAGGTTGGTCAAAAGATCTGCTCCTGTAACGCCTTGGGCCTCCTTTTATATGACTAAGGGGATCCCAACAGTGGCGTCCAGTACGTACACGAGGTGTACAACACTATAGTGTTATCATACTTAACACTGACGGTGTAAGACAAGCGCATTTAATGCTGTGTTTGGCATCTATGACCATCTACGGGACGGGACAGGAGCCCGTCCCATCGGCACCGCTTAGCCTCCTCCATCGTCGGCACCTCGACACGTACCCAGGTGGGGAGACACCTAGCCTCTACGCTGGCAGGGTCTTGCCGGGGTTCTGTAGGCCATCCCGGCAAGATCTTACCGGGGGTACAACCTTTGGTTTTGTATCTTCTGATTATCGACTTGAATGCCTTCTTGATAGTCTTGTGCTTGTTCCTAGTTGTCCCCCAGCAAGCATCTTGTCGGGAGGCCAACATCGGGTCTTCTCGGTGACCTGCCTGGAGGCCTTCTCCTAGGAATGCTCGCTTCCCAGAAATTCTATCATTATCTTGCCGGCCTTCAAGCTTGCCGGTTGTAATGCCCTGGACACACCCGCCGGTGGTCGTTACTCCTGGCGGGATCTAGACTGGCCTCACAGATCAATACTAGTCTTTTATGCGCACTTTGTCCTCACTCATGCGCACCTGGGACCAACTTCCCGATCGGTCACCCATCCTAGAACTACTCCAAGCCAAGCATGCTTAACCTGGGGGTTCTATTTGAATGGGCTCCCGGAAAAGAAGGAATTCCTTATTGATATAAGTAGTCTATCATCCCTAATAAGCCAGGCTATCACACCGGTGATGCGTAGATCCATTCCCGGCAAGTAATCCTTGCTGTAAACCTAGGTCCTAGATGTTTCTTATAATTGGATTTCTTCCCTACAATGCCCTTCCCACCTGGAGGCTGTAACTTGCCAGTGCGTGTCCATGGGTAATGAACACCCCCTGTTCACTACACCGACACCAATTGCTACTATGAAGAATCTGAAAGACAATCGAACTAAGATCGTCCCCTCTCACATGCGAGGAGGTAAGGAACTGCCATCTACCTCAGCTTTTGATTCACCTTCTGTTTTGAATCATGTGGTTACACCGCCACCTATTGATCGTCCTGATATGTCACATGAACTTGATGATGCTACTTCTGAAATTAATGATGAAACTATTTCTACACATGTTGAAATTGAACCTATGTCACTGAAGGAATTACTTGATGCTCATATTGCTAAAGCTAGAGAACTTGAGAATGCCGAAACTAAAGAAGACTTTGAATCACCTATTACCCCTCGCTCACCTAATAGATATGTATTACCTTTTCTACCTGAAGGTTATGTTATGGGTGGTGAGGTATCTAGGGACATTCTTGCTTGTGAAGATAGAGATGATGTGAAGAAACTATTATGCAAACAAAAAGAAAAATCTATGATGGAAAAAATGAAACATGATCCTAAATTTGCTACTTCTCCTATATTTTTTACTGATAAGGATTATGAATTCTTTGTAGACCCCGAGTTAATTCCTACAGTAGAGTTTGATCCTTTGCATGGTTATAAAAATGAAGCTGTTGTCGAACACCTTATGAAACTGAATGATATTGCTGCTTTGTTTACCAATGAAGAAAAGATGCGCTACTATTATATCCTTAAGCCTTTTCCCTTTCTCGCTAAAAGGCGAGGCAAAATAATGGCTCCTTTCACTTGATCCTGGGTGCATACGTAGTCCCCAGGATATGCTCCACCACTTTACTGCAAAATATTTTCCCGCTCATAAGAAACAAGCTGCCTTAGAGGAAATATTTAACTTTACTCAAATTAGAGAAGAGAATATCCCTCAAGCTTGGGGGAGGCTTCTCCAGTTACTATGAGCTTTTCCTGATTGTCCACTTGAGAGGACTGAAATACTTGATATTTTTTATAATGGAATAATTGATGGTTGTAGGGATTTCCTAGATAGTTGTAATGGTTGTGTTTCCAGGGAAGTAACTGTTGGACGAGCTGAAGAATTATTGAATAACATAATGCAAAATGTCGATGATTGGACACTCTTTGAACCACCTTCAGAACCTATTCAAAAGAATATAGGTATTATATTTCTCAGTCCCGAAGATATGCAAGAGGCAAAAAGATCTATGAAAGGTATTTAAACCGAGGATGTCAATAAATTACCACCTATTGAAGAAATACATGGACTTGATTCCTAGACATAGGTAGTAAAGGTAAACTCTCTCTGTTCCATTAATGAAAGTGATATACCTTATAGTAAGACTCCTGAACAACGCTTAGATGAATTTTATAATTACATTGTTAAGCAAGAACACTTCAACAATTATGTTAAGAATCAGTTACAATGTAATGCTATGATGATAGACCGCTTAAGTGACTTGATGTGTAGAATTGCAAATGATGTGAAAGGTTTAGGCAAACATGCTTCTATGGTTCACACTCAACTATACCAAGTGGCTAAATCACAAAATGATTTGCTTGCTGAAATGATAACATAAATGATCATGCTATTAGAGTAGTGACTAGAGGAGGTAGAATGACCTAAGAACCTCTTTATCCCGAAGGTCACCCCAAAATAGTTGAACAAGATTTTTAGGAAATTAATGAAGATGCACCTAGTTTCCTCTAAGAAGAAGAATAAAAAGGAACATGGTAGCAACTTGCATGCTTCTAGTGAGCCTGTCATAGACAAACCCGTTGAGAAAAATAATGAAGTTTCTGTTTTTAATGCCGAGACTCAGTCTGGTAGTGAGCATACACCTAGTGATAATGAAAATGATAATAATGATGATGATGCTCATATAGATGTTCAACCATATAATAACAAAGAAAATGATAATGATGTGGAAATTGAACCTGCCGAGGATCTTGATAACCCACCTTCTAAAAATTAACATTATGATAAGAGAGACTTTGTTGATAGGAAACATGGAAGGGAAAGAGACCATGGGTTCAAAAACCTATGCCATTCCCTCATAAAGCCACTAAAAGTAAAGATGAGGAAGATTTTGAGCGCTTTGCTGAATTGATTAGACCTGTTCATTTACGCACTCGCTTGACTGATATGTTGAAAATGCCTCCATATCCTAAGTATATGAAATATATTATCACTAATAAAAGAAAGATACCTGAAATTGAAATTGCCACCATGCTTTCTAATTATTCTTTTGATGGTGGAGTACCTAAGAAGTTGGGGGATCCGGGTGTACCCACAATACCTTGCTCTATTAAAAGGAATTATGTTAAAACCGCTTTATGTGGTTTAGGGGCCGGTGTTAGTGTTATGTCTTTCTCCCTTTATAAAAGACTTGAATTGAGTAAACTAACACCTACTGAGATATCTTTGCAAATGACCGATAAATCCACTACTTTATCTATTGGAATTTGCGAGGACGTTCCCATCATGGTTGCAAATGTTACTATCTTAACAGACTTTGTTATTCTTGATATGTCGGAGGACGACAATATGTCTATCATCCTTGGTAGGCCTTTTCTAAATACTGCCTGGGCTGTTATATATTGGAATAAAAGCAAGGTCACCTTTCATATCAATGGCAAGCAACATACCGTGCATTTTACGAGGAAGCAAACTTTGGTTAATAATATTAATGTCATTGATCCTATTCCCACGATTATCATTGGAGATATTACATTCCCTCTCCCAACTACCAAGAAGAAGGAATATTATGATCTTATTGTTGGCGAGATACAAATCCCAATTGAGATAACCTAGTGAAATGTGGATATTCTTTGGTTCATGTTAATCGGAAACGTTTATTAATAAGACTTGATCAACCTTATTAATGAACTCTTTTCGAAAGACATGATATTGATGAATTGAATATTCATAACTATCTATATCACAAGTTTATATTATGTTTTCTTAGTAAAAATAAAAATAAAATTCCATGAAATTCCTATTTTCCGTTTTCCCCGTGCATGAAAAAAACCTAGAAAATAAAAAGTCTCAGAGTTCCACGAAAATTTATCATGATTTTTTTTGAAATAAATAACAAATTTGGTGTAAAAATTACTGCAGGGGGCATGCCAGTGGGGCACCACGCAACCAGCCGCACCGTCCTAGGCGCGGCCGGTTAGCTTGTGGGGCCCACAACCCCCCTGTTTTATCTCTTCCTCCCACTCCTTCTTCTACCTCTAAAAAAACTCTCTAGCCATCTCTCTCCCGTGTTCTTCACCCAGAAAGTGAAATTTTCGATGTTTTTGTTGGTAACTCCGTTTCTGAAATTGTTTTGAGGAATTGTTCCTTGGTATGTGACTCTCCCATTCCTCCAATTAGTTTTTGTTCTAGTGGTCTATATTTTGCATAAGTTGCCGCACTTCGTGCTGTAGAAAATAAGCTTGCATGTCTAATTCTTGGAGTTCCAAGTAGTGGGAAGGCTTTATATATCCTCTAGGCATCCACATGAGTAGTTGCTATCAATCTTGAAAAGTTTTATTGACATAATTTTGTGGCCCAAAAATTTCAGAAATTTGTTCTTAGGAGAATGAACTTTCTAAGGAAAGCGTCTTCAAGCCGTAGCCCCAAGGGAGTTTTTAGGAGGATTCAGGATAGCGATATCAACCTCCCTCGCAATGCAGAAGTTAGGTCGTGTGAATGGCCACATATACCCTTCATGAGTGAAGTGGGTTTCTATGAAGAGTTCATGAAGTTTGTTGCAAATGTCGGACTAACCAACTTCATCGCAAATAAGTGTGACCAACACTATCTCCTTACTAATTCCTTCGTGCATAACTTTTACTTCAATAACACGTCGTGCTCCCATGGTACACTTAGCTCTATATGCCGAGAACTATGAGTTACCCTTGCATGATTTTTGTGAAATATGTGTTGGTGAACATTGCATGGGAAACCAAAAATTTCCTATGCACACGCAAGATCTATCCATGGTGATAAGCATCTACGATAGGGAGAGTGGATCTACATACCCTTGTAGATCGCTAAGCAGGAAGCATTAAGAAATGTGGTTGATGTAGTCGAACATCTTCGCGATCCAAATCGCCGAGCGTCCCGCGATCCCATCATGATTCGTCCCGCGATCCAATCACGATCCATCCCGCGATCCAATCATGATCCGTCCTGCGATCCCATCACGATCCGTCCCGCGATCCAATCACGAGTCATCTCGCGTTCTTGATCATGGTCCTTCCGATCTTGTGCAGAACGGACGACACTTTTGCGTTCAGCACACGTACAGCTCGATGACGATCTCCGCCTTCTTGATCCAGCAAGAGGGAGCGGAGAGGTAGAAGATTTCTCCAGCAGTGCGAAGGTGTTGCGGCGATGGTGGTGGAGCTATTCCAGCAGGGCTTCGCCTAAGCACCGATGAAACCGATCTAGAGGAGAAACTACGATCTAGAGGAGAGGACAGCACATGGCTATCTTTCTGTAGCAAAAACCCTCAAAACCTCTATTATATATAGGAGGAGGGGGAGGAGACTTGGCCCCCAAGGGAGCCAAATCTGGTTTGGCCGAAGTGGGAGGGAGGAGTCCTCCTCCTCCACTCCTAGTAGGACTAGGACTCCTCTTTTTCCCACTTGGGCCTCCTTCCACCCTTGGTTTTCTTCACCTCAGCTGCATGGGCTTCTTGTGGGGCTTTGGCCAGCCCACTAAGGGCTGGTATACCTCTTACCAAAGCCCATGTAGCCTCTTGGGTCGAAATACCTCTCCCGATGGTCCCCCGGTACCCTCCCAACACTCCTGGTACACTACCGATGAGCCCAAAACTTTTTCGATGACCAAAATAGGACTTCCTATATATCAATCTTTACCTCCGGACCATTCCAGAGCTCCTCGTGACGTCCGGGATCTCATCCGGGACTCTAAACCACCTTTGGTTACCACCATACATAACTCTATACTATCGAAACGTCACCAAACCTTAAGTGTGCAGACCCTGCGGGTTCGAGAACTATGTAGACATGACCGAGACACCCTATGGTCAATAACCAATAGCGGGACCTGGATGCCCATATTGGTTTCTACATATTCTACGAAGATCTTTATCGGTTGAACCTCTATGTCAAGGATTCAGTTAATCTCGTACGTTGTTCCCTTTGTTCTTCGGTATGTTACTTGCCCGAGATTCGATCGTCGGTATCTCTATACCTAGTTCAATCTCGTTACAGGCAAGTCTCTTTACTCGTTCCATAATACAAGATCCCGTGGCTAACACTTAGTCACATTGCTTGCAAGGCTTGTTGTGATGTTGTATTACCGAGTGGGCCCTGAGATACCTCTCCGTCACACGGAGTAACAAATCCTAGTCTTGATCCATGCCAACCCAACAGACACCCTCGGAGATACCTGTAGAGCACCTTTATAGTCACCCAGTTACGTTGTGACATTTGATACACATAAGGTACTCCTCCGGCGTCAGTGATTTGCATGATCTCATGGTCATAGGAAAAAATACTTGACATGTAGAAAACTGTAGCAATAAATTGACACGATCATATGCTACGTTTATAGTTTGGGTCTTTGTCCATCACATCATTCTCCTAATGATGTGAGCCTGTTATCAAATGACATCTCATGCCCATGGCTAGGAAACCTTAACCATGTTTGATCAACGAGCTAGTTTATTAGAGGCATACTAGGGACATGGTGTTGTCTATGTATCCACACATGTATCTGAGTTTCCGATCAATACAATTCTAGCATGGAGAATAAACGATTATCATGAACAAGGAAATATGATAATAACTAATTTATTATTGCCTCTAGGGCATATTTCCAACAGACTCCCACTTGCACTAGAGTCAGTAATCTAGTTCACATCACGATGTGATTCACATTGTTATGAATCTAATACCCAATGAGTTCTGGGGCTTGATCATGCTTTGCATGTGAGATAGGTATTTTAGTCAACAGGTATGCGACATTCAGATCCATGTGTGCTTTGCAAATCTCTATGTCATATTGTAAACACTACTACCACACTGCACTTGGAACTATTCCAAATGGCTGCTCCACTATACGTATCCGGATTGCTACCAAGAGTCATCCGGATTGGTGTTAAAGCTCGCATCAACGTAACTCTTTACGACAAACTCTTTATCACCTCCATAATCGAGAAACATCTCCTTAGTCATCTAGTTAGTAAGGATAATTTTAACCGCTATCGATTGATCCACTCCTGGATCGCTTTTGTACCCCTTGACGGACTCATGGCAAGGCACACACACAGGTGCGGTACATTGCATGACATACTATACAGAGCCTATGGATAAGGCACAGGGGACGATCTTCGTCCTTTCTCTTTCTTCTGCCATGGTCGAGCTTTGAGTCTCACTCAAATTCACACCTTACAAATCAGGCAACAACTCTTTCTTTGACTGATCCATTTTGAACTCTTTCAAAATCTTGTCAAGGTATGGACTCATTGAAAGTCTCATCAGGCGTCTTGATCTATCTCTATAGATCTCGATGCCTAACAATTAAGTAGCTTTATCCAGGTATTCCTTCGAAAAACTCTTTTCAAACAACCCTTTATGCTTTTCAGAAATTCTACATCATTTCTGATCAACAATATGTCATCCACGTATGCTTATCAGAAACTCTATAGTGCTCCCACTCACTTCATTCTAAATACAAGTTTCTCGTAAACTTTGTATAAACTCAAAAACTTTGATCACCTCATCAAGGCATATATTCCAACTCCGAGATGCTTGCTACAGCCCTTAGATGGATTGCTAGAGATTTCATACTTTTTAGCATCCTTAGGAGTGACAAAACATTCCGGTGGTATCACATACAACCTTTCCTTACGGAAACCGTTAAGGAAACTATGTTTTGACATCCATCTGCCAGATTTCATAATTGAAAAACCACAACAATTGCTAACATAATTCCAACAGACTTTAGCATCACTACGGGTGAGAAAGTCTCATCGCAGTCAACTCCTTGAACTTGGCGAAAACTCCTTTGTGACAAGTCGAGCTTTATAAATGGTGATTTTCACCATCAGCGTTTGTCTTCATCTTAAAGGTCCATTTGTACTGCAACGACCTTCCATCCAACGGGCAAGTCTACCAAAGTCCATACTTGGTTTTCATACATGGCTCCTTTCTCGGATTCATGGCCTCTAGCAATTTCTTGGAATCCGGGCCCATCATCGCTCCTCCATAGCTCGTAGGTTCATCGTTGTTCAACAACATGACCACTAAGACAACGTTGCCGTACCACTCAGGAGTAGTACGCGTCCTTGTCGACCTACGAGGTTCGATAGTAACTTGATCTGAAGCTTCATGATCATCACCATTAACTTCCTCTTCAACTAACATAGGCTTCCCAGAAACATCTTTCTATGCTGCGCTACTCTCTGGTTGAAACAAAGGTTCAACAACCTCATCAAGTTCTATCTTCCTCGCACCCAATTCTTCCGAGAGAAACTCTTTCTCGAGAAAGGACTCATTTTAGCAACAACACTTTGTGCTTGGATTTAAGATAGAAGGTTTACCCAACTGTTACGTTAGGGTATTCTATGAAGATGCATTTGTCTGCTTTGGGTTCGAGCTCATTAGGTGAAAACCGCATTTTCACATAAGCGTCACAGCCCCAAACATTAAGAAATGACAGCTTAGGTTTCCACCAAACCAAAATTCATACGGTGTCATCTCAACAGACTTAGATGGTGCCCCTTTTAAAGTGAATGTAGTTGTCTCTAATGCATAACCCCAAAACGATAGTGGAAAATCGATAAGAGACATCATAGTTCACACCATATCCAATAGAGCATGACTATGATGTTCGGACACACCATCACACTATGGTGTTCCAGGTGGCGTGAGTTGTGGAAAAACTTTCACATTGTCTTAAGTTGTATACCAAACTCCTAACTCAGATATTCACCTTCATGATCATATCGTAGACATTTTATCTTCTCGTCATGATGATCTCAAACTTCACTCCGATTCTGCTTGAACTTTTCAAACGATTCAGACTTGTGTTTCATTAAGTAAATATACACTATATCTACTCAAATCATAAGTGAAGATAAGAAAATAACGATATCCACCGTACACTACAACACTCATTGGACCGTATACATCAACGTGTATCATTTCCAATAAGTCACATGGTCATTCTAGAAAATGGGGTTTTAGTCATCTTGCCCAAGAGGCTTGGTCCGCATGTCTCAACCGATTCAAAATCGAATGAGTCCAAAGATCCATCAGCATGGAGTTTGTTCATGCGCTTTACACCAATATGACATTTAGCGGCAGTGCCACAAGTATGTGGTACTATCATTATTAACTTTGTATCTTTTGGCATCTATGTTATGAACATGTGTACTACTACGATCAATATTCAACAAACCATTCATTGGGTGCATGATCATTGAAGGTATTATTCATGTAAGCAGAATAATCTTTATTCTCTGACTTAAATGAATAATCGTATTGCAATAAACATGATCTAATCACGTTCATGCTCAACGCAAACACCAAATAACATTTATTTAGGTTCGTCACTAACCCTGAAGGTAGAGAGAGCGTGCGATGTTGATCACATCAACCTTGGAAACATTTCCAACACACATCGTCACCTCACCCTTAGCTAGTTCTCCGTTTATTCCGTAGCTTTTATTTCGAGTTACTAACATTTAGCAACCGGACCGGTATCCAATACCCAGGTGCTACTAGGAATACTACCAAGCTACACATCAATAACACGTATATCAAATATACTTCTGTCGACGTTGCCAACCTTCTTATCTACCAAGTATCTAGGGTTGTTCCGCTTTAGCGACCACTCTCCTCATAATAGAAGCACTTAGTCTCGGGTTTGGGTTCAACTTTGGGTTGCTTCACTGGAGCAGCAACTGTCTTGCCATCCATGACGTTTCCCTCCTTGCCCCTGCCCTTCTCGAAACTAGTGGTTTTACTAACCATCAACACTTGATGCTCCTTGATTTCTACCTTCGCGGTGTCAAACATCGCGGACAACCTGAGGATCATTATTTCCATCCCTGGCATTTTATAGTTCATCACTAAGCTCTAGTAGCTTAATGATAGTGACTTGGAAAACTATATCAATCACTTTCTTATCCAAAAGATCAACTCCCACTCGATTCAAGCGATTGTAGCACCCAGACAATCTGAGCACATGCTCAACGATTGAGCTATTCTCCCTTATCTTGCAGGTAAAGAATCTTGTTGGAGGTCTCATATCACACAACACGGGCACGAGCTTGAGATCCCAATTTCATCTCTTAGAACATCTCATATGTTCCGTAACATTCAAAATGTTTTAGAGCCTCAATTCTAAGCCGTAATGCATGACACACGGAACTATCAAGTAGTCATCGGAACGTGCCTGTCAGATGTTCACAACATCTACAGACAATGCTAGAGGGGGTGGCGCACCGAGCGGTACATTAAGGACATAAGCCTTCTGTGCAACAATGAGGAAAATCCTTAGATCACGAACCCAGTCCGCAATATTGCTACCATCATCTTTCAACTCTATTTCTCTAGGAACATATAAAAATGCAAGGGAGCTACAACGTGAGCTACAACATAATTTTCAAAGACACTACTGACTATGTTCATGAGAATGAGTTCAATTAATCATATTACTTAAGAACTCTCACTCAAATTGACATCCCTCTGGTCATTTGAGTGATACATGTTCCAATTTCACCAACTCAAGTCCGATCATCACGTGAGTTGAGGTGGATTCAATGGTGAACATCATAATGTTGATCGTATCTACTATATGACTCATGTTCGACCTTTCGGTATCTTGTGTTGTGAGCCCATGTTTGTACATGCTAGGCTCGTCAAGTTTAACCCGAGTGTTCCGCATGTGCAACACTGGCTTGCACACATTGTATGTGAACGTAGAGTCTATCACACCCGATCATCACATGGTGTCTCGACACGACGAACTTTCGCAATGGTGCACACTCGGGGAGAACACAATTTATCTTGAAATTTAAGTGAGGGATCACCTTATAATGCCACCGTCGTCCTAAGCAAAACAAGGTGCATAAAAGGATTAACATCACATGCAAATCATAAGTGACATGATATGGCCATGAATTTGTGCTTTTGATCTCCATCTTGAAAGCACTAGCATGATCTCCATCGTCACCGGCATGACACCATGATCTCCATAATCTTGATCTCCATCAACATGTCGCCATCGGGGTTGTCGCTCTCACCATGCTTCTACTACTATTTCTACCGCTTAGCGATGAAGTAAAGCATCACATAGCGCTTAATGATTGACACGCAGGTCATACAATAATTAAAGACAATCCTATGGCTCCTGCCAGTTGTCGTACTCATCGACATGCAAGTCGTGATATTCTAGACAACATATGATCATCTCATACATCACATATATCTCATCATGTAATTGTCCATATCACATCACAACAGACCCTGCAAAAACAAGTTAGACGTCCTCTAATTGTTGTTGCAAGTTTTACGTGGCTGTTGTGGGTATCTAGCAAGAACAATTCTCACCTACGCAAAAACCACAATGGTGTACATAAGTTGCTTTTCAACCTTCTCAAGGACCACCTTTGTAGGAGAAATAGACACCCGCCAACCATGTTTGTGCAATGAAGTTACACGTCAGTTGATGGAGGCGGTCTCTCGTAAGCGTACGAGTAAGGTTGGTCCAAGCCACTTCATCCCACAATACCGCTGAACGAAAACACAACCAAGGGAGGAAGCAATCTAAGCATCAACAACCACAAACTCCTTTGTGTTCTACTCGTGATCTCATCTACACATAGACCTAGCTCAGATGCCACTGTTGGTGAATGTTGCATGGGAAATAGAAAATTTCCTACACACACGCAAGATCTATCCATGGTGATAAGAATCTACAAGAGGGAGAGTGGATCTACATACCCTTGTAGATCACTAAGCAGGAAGCGTTAAGAAACGCGATTGATGTTGTCGAACGTCTTCGCGATCCAAATCGCCGAGCATCCTGCGGTCCCTTCACGATCCATCCAGCGATCCAATCATGACCCGTCTTGCGATCCCATCACGATCCGTCCCTTGATCCAATCACGAATCGTCTCGCGATCTTGATCATGGTCCTTCTAATCTAGTGCCGAATGGACGGCACCTCAGCGTTTAACACACGTACAGCTCGATGACAGTCTCCGCCTTCTTGATCTAGCAAGAGGGAGCAGAGAGGTGGAAGAGTTCTTCGGCAGCATGACGCTGTTGTGGCGTGGTGGTGGAGCTATTCCAGCAGGGCTTCGCCTAAGCACCGCTGAAACCGATCTAGAGGAGAAACTACGATCTAGAGGAGAGGGTGGCACGTGGCTATCTTTCTATACAAAAAAAACCCTCAAAACCTCTAGTATATATAGGAGTAGGGGAGGGAGGATACTTGGCCCCCAAGGGAGCCAAATCTGTTTCGGCCGAAGTGGGAGGGGGGAGTCCTCCTCCTCCACTCCTAGTAGGACTAGGACTCCTCTTTTTCCCACTTGGGCCTCCTTCCACCCTTGGGTTTCTTCACCTCATCCGCATGGGCTTCCCATGGGGCTTTGGACAGACCACTAAGGGCTGGTATACCTCTTCCCACAGCGCATGTAGCCTCTTGGGTCTAAATACCTCTCCCGATGGTCCCCCGGTACCCTCCCGACACTCCAGGTACACTACAGATGACCCCAAAACTTTTCTGGTGACCAAAACAGGACTTCCTATATATCAATATTTACCTCCGGACCATTCCGGAGCTCCTCATGACGTCGGGATCTCATCCGGGACTCTGAACAACCTTCGGTCACCACCATACATAACTCTATACTATCGAAACGTCACCGAACCTTAAGTGTGCAGACCCTGCGGGTTCGAGAACCATGTAGACATGACCGAGACACCTCTACGGTCAATAACCAATAGCGGGACCTGGATGCCCATATTGGTTCTGACATATTCTACGAAGATCTTTATCGGTTGAACCTCTACGTCAAGGATTCAGTTAATCCCGTACGTTGTTCCCTTTGTTTTTCGGTGTGTTACTTGCCCGAGATTCGATCGTCGGTATCTCTATACCTAGTTCAATATCATTACCGACAAGTCTCTTTACTTGTTCCGTAATATAAGATCCCATGGCTAACACTTAGTCACATTGCTTGCAAGGCTTGTTGTGATGTTGTATTACCGAGTGGGCCCTAAGATACCTCTTTGTCACACGGAGTAACAAATCCCAGTCTTGATCCATGCCAACCCAACAGACACCCTCGAAGATACCTGTAGAGCATCTTTATAGTCACCCAGTTATGTTGCAATGTTTGATACACACAAGGTACTCCTCCGGTGTCAGTGAGTTGCATGATCTCATGGTCATAGGAACAAATACTTGACATGCAGAAAACAGTAGCAATAAACTGACACGATCATACGCTACGTTTATAGTTTGGGTCTTTGTCCATCACATCATTCTCCTAATGATGTGATCCTGTTATCAAATGACATCTCATGTCCATGGCTAGGAAACCTTAATCATCTTTGATCAACGAGCTAGTCCATTAGAGGCATACTAGGGACATGGTGTCGTCTATGTATCCACACATGTATGTGAGTTTCCGATCAATACAATTCTAGCATGGATAATAAACAATTATCATGAACAAGGAAATATGTTAATAACTAATTTATTATTGCCTCTAGGGCATATTTGCAACAATATGCCCGCTTCCCTCTGACGAGGAAGTGCGTGAACCTAAAGCTGAGGAGTTTGAGCACTTTATTCATACCTTAACCGTAGAAGAAACCAGGGGTGTTGCAATACTAGGGCCACTAGTTTGCATTTTCCATCTATGTATTATTTTCTCTATTTATAGGAAAATGCATAACTTCTATGGGGCAGGGTGGTGCCATCAGCACCCCCAGCCTTGCTATTTTGCGCCGTGCAGTTTATGGTGATAGTGCTTACAACTTAGGAGCTATTGTCGCGTGCCACTTACATCTTAACTAAACTAAAGGCAAAATTCTGGTGGTATTTATGCTGTGCACTTGGCCAAGCGCCTCGAGGTGGCTATACTCCCTACTAATTATTTGTTTCCTGAGGATCACCTCGACCATCTATCTTTGGCAGAACACCAGTTTCTTTGGAACCCTGAATCACAACAACCCCTTTGTTACAACCTAGTCTTTAGCGAGAAGACTTGCGATATTATTCCTTTGCCTGCACCTTCTTGGTTCAACTATAATGCTAGGAATGGATACATAATAATGCTAAAGGACATCATTGCTTACCAGAACGAGCTTGCTGCCGCGGAGGCCAAGGCTCAAGCATGGGATGCTCGAGTAACTCGGGTGAGTACTTTCCCGGACCTGATGGCTACTATCAGTGGTGATTACCAAGCTAGGCAAACACCTAAGCTTGGGGGAGTACGTATTTCTCACCGACATTACATCCATGTTCTCACACATCATATAAATTGTGGGTGTTCACACTTTTTCTTTGTATATTCATGTTAGCTTTATTTTCCGCTTTCTTCTTGTGTGTTTGAAAAACTTTTGAAATCCAGAAATATTCCCGCTTCTTTTCTTTTCCTCGTCTCTTTAGCTGTAGTACTAAAAAAACTCCAAAAATATTTGAGTGTGTTTCTATGAATTTGTTTTCTTTTGTTGAATTATCGAAAGGAGAAGACGACGATGAAAATGTTAAGTGGCTCTCATACGCTTTATTAATGATCTAACAGAGAGCCAATTTTACCATGTCTTCTCCTTTGTCTCAAACCGCCCTCCAGATTCTAGCTCAGTCCACGACATTCTTGCACTATTATTATTATCACACCGCTCGATCGTGCAAGTGAAAGGCAATAATGACGATATTTAGTGAAGTAACTGTGTCAAAGGAAGCTGGTCTGAACTCTTTTTGTTTTCTGTTTTTGTAAATATGTTTAACCAGTTTGATCCTGATTCAGTATATCATGAGTAAACATGTTCATGACGAAAATAAGAGATTATTGCTTCTCATGACATGCCTAAATAGTTATGAGTTAATAATGATCTATCTTGTGTGTCAATGATAACCCACAAGTATAGTGGATCGCAACAGTTTTCGAGGGTAGAGTATTCAACCCAAATCTATAGATTCCACACAAGGGGAGACAAAGAATATTTGACAGTATTAGCAGTTGAGTTGTCAATTCAACCACATCTACAGATAAATATCTGCAGCAAAGTAATCAGTAGACCAATAGTATGATAGTTTGGTAGTGGTAGTAGCAGTGACAGGAGCGGTAACAGTAGTAGTAGTAGTTTTGTAGCAAGTGCAACAGTAACAACAGTAGTAGTAACATAGCAAGAACAAGAAGTGGAAAGCTTGTAGGCACTATATCGGTGTATTCGTTGATCATATAACAGTCATAACCTAGGGCGACACAAAACTAGCTCTAGTTTGTCAATGTAATGTAGGCATGTATTTCGTATATAGTCATATGTGCGTATGGAAAAGAACTTGCATGGCATCTTTTGTCCCACCCTCCTTTGGTAGCGGGTCCCATAAGGATACTAAGGGATATGAAGGCCTCCTTTTAATAGAGAACTGGAACAAAGCATTAACACTTAGTGAATACATGAACTCCTGAAACTACGGTCATCACCGTGCAGTATCCCGAATATTGTCACTATGGGGTTGACGGATCATAACACGTAATAGGTGCATATGACTAGGAAAGGTTGGATCAAGAACATAGATATAATGATGATAACATAAACGGTTCAGATCTTAAATCATGGAACTCGGGCCCTAGTGAAATGCATTAAGCATGGCAAAGTTATAGCAACATCAATCTTAGAACATAGTGGATACTAGGGATCAACTCGATTACATGATGAATCTCATCCAACTCCTCACCGACCAGCAAGACTATGAAGAAATTACACACTACCGGTGGGGAGCATCATGGAATTGGCGATGAAGAAGGGTTGTTGATGACGAAGACAGTAGATTCCCCTCTCCAGAGTCCCAAACAGGCTCCAGATCTGGCTTCTCGATAAAGAACAGGAGGTGACGGTAGCTCCGTCTCGTGAAACGCGATAATTCTTTCTCTTTGATTTTTTCTGGAGACTTTTGAATTTATTGCATTGGAATTAGGGTTGGGGGACCAACGAGGTGTCCAACCTCCACCAGGGAGCTCGAGGGGGCCTGGCACGCCCTAATAGAGGGTGGGCACCATGGGCCCCCTCTCAGGTGGCTTCTGGCTCCATAATTCCTCAAATATTCCAAAATAAATCTCCAAAAAGTTTCATTTTGTTCCGAGAACTTTTATTTCTGCATAAAAACAACACCATGGTAGTTCTGCTGAAAACAACGCCAGTCCGGGTTAGTTCCATTCAAATCATGCAAATTAGAGTCCAAAACAAGAGCAAAAGTGTTAGGAAAAGTAGATACGTTGGAGACATACCAACTCCCAAGCTTAAAACCTTGCTTGTCCTCAAGCAATTCGGTTGACAAACTGAAAGTGAGAAAGAAAAACTTTTAGAAACTCTTTTGTTCTTGTTTACGTACATATGCTTAAGTAGCACCTAGGTTTTCAGCAAACATTATGTCTAACCATGTCAACAATAATTCTTAAAGATTATATTAACTCATATAAATGACATAAGAAACTAGTGAGCAATAATAAGATATATCAAGTGCAAAAAAATGTCAAAACAATATGATATAATATGACAATAGTGCTATCTCGCTAGCCCTTTCTAAGACCGCAAAACATAAATCCAAAGCACCTCCAAAGTTCAAGCAGTGACTTAATATTGTAATTCATGGTAGAAAAGATCCAGACATGATGTATCCAACATTCACTGTACACAATGCATGAGGATTACAATAGTGCTCTCAGATCTGGCACTTATTTTAGAAGGTCATGAATCAACATTAAAGTAAATAGATAGTCCCTTCGAGAGGGAAGCAGGGATTTGCAAAGGTGCTAGAGCTCAAAGTTTAAATATGAGGTAAGTGTAATATTGAGAGGTACACCCTTTCTGTCAACGTTACAACCAAGAGCTATCAATACCTTCCATGTTAAATAAATTAGTGGTGGTTCCCAAGCGGTAAAAGTAAAGGTTTACTCCCCCTCCACCAACAAACACACTCCACGGCGAGCCGAATCCGCGGGTACCGTCCAACCCAACAACATTCCTAGGGGAGTTTTGTTTAATTATTTGCATTTATTTTGATTTCGGGACTGAGAATCCCTATTACCGCCCTTCTCGTGCAAGGACGAGTGAATAAACACTCATCATAAGAGTAACCCGCTTAACATGGAAGATACTGACCACCCCCTATCGCTCCATGAGCGGTCCAGGCACACAAAACAGATGTTCATTTGGAATTGTTAGAGGTGGCACATGCAAATTTACTTGGAACGGCGGGGTAATACCACATATAGGTAGATATACTGGACTCATGTGGAATAACTTTGGTTTAAGGATTTTGATGCACAAGCAGAGTTCCCACTTAGTATAGGTGAAGGCTAGCAAATAGATTGAGAAGCGTTCAGCTAGAGAGCGAATACAGTCATAAACATGCATTATGAATAATAAACATTGAATGCTATCATGAGTAGGATATGGACACCATGAGCATAAATTTCATGAAGGCTATGTTGATTTTTATTCAACTACATGTGTGAACATGTGCGAAGTAAAGGCACTTGAAACCTTTACAGGAGGATACCATACCATAATACTACATCACAACCATTTTAATGCATGTTGACATCCAAGATAAATCATTATCCACTCCTAGCTACTTGAGCATGGCATGAATCACTATAATCTGTGATTGTGATTGCAAACAGGTTCAATCATAATATGTTGAATCATGGATACCAGGTTAAACATATTTACAAAAACAAGAAACACTTGAGTTCATACCCGATTTTCTCTGCCACAATCAATTCATCATATATCATCATTATTGCCTTTCACTTGCACAACCCAATGATACGAAAATAATAATAGTGCAAGAGTGTCGTGGACTAAACTAGAATCTGAAAATATTTTATTCAAGAGGAGAAGGCAAGGCAATATGGGCTCTTTGTTAGATCTACAATAATTCATATGAGTGCCACTCAACATCTTCATATTGGTCTTCTCCTTGGTATCGACAATAAAAGAAAGAGAATTTGAGAGAAACACACTAATTTTTTTGGTTTTCTGTTTTTCTTGAAGAAAGCAAATAAGAGAAGGAAAAAAAATGAGAAAACTATTTACACGGGAGAACTCGCAACAAGCAAAAGAATAAATGCGAAATCTTTTTGGTTTTTTTAACACTACAACTAACTACACTGAAAAGGAAAGCCGAAAAGAAAAAGGAAGTATTTTTGGATTTCCTCAAAGTTTTTCAAACACACAAGAAAAAGAAAGAAAAATAAATCTAACACGGATAATACAATGAAAAATTATGAACACCGACAATTGGAATGAATATATGTGAACATGAATGTAATTTCAGTGGAGATAAGTACTCCCCCAAGCTTAGGCTTTTGGACTAGCTTGGTAATCCCATCCATAGTAGTCTTTCGGTACCATGTTGGAGTGCGGTGGCGGCGGTACTTGAGCATTCCACTCCTGGAGCTCCTCCTTTGATGCGGCCTAGTTGTTTCGGTAGGCAATGATATCATCTAGCATAATTATGTATCCGTTCCTGGCAACAGAATCAAACAAAGCAGGTGCAGGCAACAGAATAATATCACCGGTTATGACACTTAATACTAGATTATAGTGAATATTATGAAATAGGTCAGCCTCATCAATAAAGTGGTGATCCCACAATGACCTGTAATCCAGATAAACTTTAGGAAAAATATTATAATGTGGGTGTATCTGAACTCCTAAACGATTCGCTAAACGAGTATCGTAGATGCCCCCATGTATCTTGCCCTTACTCTTGTTAAGTTGTCAGCGTCGTGCAACAATAGCTCCTAAGCTGAAAGTGTGATCATTATATAATGCACGTCACAAAATGGCGAGGTCCAGAGCATTGAGTGCACCAACCTTTTCCTTAGCAGTTAAAATGAGGAGAAAGTCCTCAAACTTTGCTGACCTAGGCTCTCTTAATTACCCCTCAGAAGGAATCACACATATGTCACAAAAGTCAGTGAAAGTTATCCCGTAGTTTTCAGCATATAGATTAAACTGCACCTCGGGAGGGTTATTCCTATTCAGCAAGTCAAAACTTTGCACAAAGGAATTTGTGAGCATGTGATATTGGTCACACTGATCTTCCATTAAGTTGGTCTGCCCAACATTGGCAATAATTGAGAAAATCCTTGATAGAAACTGGCATCCTCCATAAAGGGAATATGTGTCCATTCGCACGACCACACTTCTTCCTTCGTCGGAAGGTGTAGGTCACTATCAGAAGAATCCCCAATAACTCCCTTAGCATTCTTCTTGGAGGAGTACTTCCTAAAGAAGTTCATCTTATTTTCTACAAATAAATTTCTGAAATTTTTTAATCCACAAAAAAATGTTAACAAAACTAAATAAGATTGATAGCAACTACTCCTAGGGATGCATAGAGACCATATCAAGCATTCAAACTACTTAGAACTCTAAGAATTCAACATGCAAGCTCATCTACAACAGCACCAAGAGTAGCTAATTATTCTTAAAATAAACCACTAACTCAAAAACTAATTGGAGCAATGGAGGAGTTACATACCGAGAAGCAATCCCCTAAATCTGTTTCATAAATAGAGCTTTGAGAAAGAGAACGAAATCCACGGGTTCTTGAGCAAGAACATGAGGGAGACAACAATGATGAATTTTTTCAGGACGTAGTCGAAGACATGGGCTAAAGGGATAAGTGAGGGGACCCACCTAGGGCCCACCCTCTACCAGGCCGTGCTAGGGGGGTCTAGTGCGCCCTAGTGGAGGGTGGCCTCCAGGTTCATCCCCCTCTAGTATTATTTGGTCCAGATATTCACAAATAATTATAAAAAATTCATGTTAAATTTTCACACCATTCTGAGAACTTCTATTTTTGGGTCATTTTTATTGCACAAAAAAATCAGAAAATAGAATGAACATGACATTTTATTTCATTTAACTAAGACAAATAGAAAACAAAAAGTAGATTTAGAGTGTTGTGTCTATTGAATTCGTCAATTTCATACTTCTTAAAAATGATTCATTAATAAGGTTGATCAAGTCTTTTTAACAACCACTTTCAGTTAGCATGAAACTGAAGAAATTTCATAAAACAATAGGTTACCTCAATGGGTATAGGTATATGCCCAACCATAATAATGTCATATCTCTTTTTGATAGTAGGTAGTGGTAGTTGAAAGCTTCCAATATTGAGTGTCAGAGAATTTTCAATAACGTTCACACCATTCACTTGGAATTGTTCTTCGGAAAGTATACCGTATGCTCATTACCATTGATATGAAAAGTGACCTTGCTATTATTGCAATTAATAACAGCCCCTGCAGTATTCAAAAAGGGTCTACCAAGGATAATCGACATGTTGTCGTCCTCGGGTATCTCAAGAAAAACAAAGTCTATTAAGATAGTAACATTTGCAACAATAACGGGCACATCCTCACAAATACCGATAGGTATGGCTGTTGATTTGTCATCCATTTGCAAGGATATTTCAATACGTGTGAGTTTATTCCAATCAAGTCATTTATATAAAGAGAAAGGCATAACAATAACACCAGCTCCCAAATCACACAAAGCAGTTTTGACATAATTTCTTTTAATGGAGCAAGGTATAGTTGGTATTCCAGGATCTCCAACTTTTTAGGTACTCCATCATTAAAATAATAATTAGCAAGCATGGTGGAGATTTCAACTTTAGGTATCTTTCTTTTATTAGTGATGATGTCTTTCATGTACTTAGCATAAGGAGGCATCTTTAAGATATCTGTTAAGCGGGTACGCAAAAAGACTGGCCTAATCATTTTAGCAAAGCGTTCAAATTCTTCATCATCCATTTTCTTAGATGGTTTTGGTGGAAAAGGCTTGGGTTTTTGAACCCATGGTTATCTTTCTTTACCATGTTTTCTAGCCACATAGTCTGTTTTATCATATCTTCCATTTTTAGGTTTTGGGTTATCAAGATCAACACCAGGTTCTATTTCTACATCAATATCTGGTTCCTTGTCATCACTAGGTTGAGTATCCTCATGAGCATCATTATCATTATCATTATCATTATCATTATCACTAGGTGGATGTTCATTACGAGACTGAGTTTTAGCATTACAAATATAGACATCATGATTATCATCAGGAGGTTTATCTATCTTAGGTTCACTAGAACCATGCAAAGTCCTATCATGTTTATTTTTCTTCTTGTTCTTAGAAGGACTAGGTGTATCAGTATTAATTCCTTGACAATCTTGTTCAATTGTTTTAGGATGACCTTCAGGATAGAGTTGTTCTTTGGGTCATTCTACCTCCTCTAGTTACTACTCTAACAACATGATCATTCATATTATTATTCATTTCATCAAGCAATTCTCTTTGAGATTTAGCAACTTGTTCTAAATGAGTTTAAACCATAGATGCATGTTTTCCTACACCTCTAACATGATTGTTGATTGTAAATAACAAGTCACTCAAGCGAGCAATCATATCATAATTATATTTCAAATGTTTCGGAACATTTGCATTGAAGTCTCTTGTTTCATAATGTAGTTATCAAACTCATATAAGCATTGACTAGGATGTTTACTGTAAGTAATATCACCTTGATGAAACTTTACTAAAGAATTTACCTCTACCACATGTGGAGGTGTTGGTGTGTTGAGTCCATGAATTTTTCAATATGTGGTAAATTCCTAACATCCTCAGCTTTAATACCTTTTTCCTTCATGCATTTCTTTGCTCTTGCATATCTTTAGGACTGAGAAATAATATACCCCTCTTCTTTGGAGTGGATTCAATTGGTGGTTCAGGGAGAGTCCAATCATCATAATTCTTCAATATATTATTCAATAATTCCCCAGCTAGCTCTATAGGTCGTTCCTTGAAAACACAACCAGCACAACTATCTTGAAATCCTTAGAAGCATTAGTTACTCCATTGTAGAAGATATCAAGTATTTCATGTTTCTTAAGTGGATGTTCAGGCAAAGCATTGAGTAATTGGAGAAGTGTCCCCCAAGCTTGTGGGAGACTCTCTTCTTTAATTTGCACAAAGTTAAATATTTACTATAAGGCAACTTGTTTCTGATGAGCAGGAAAATAGTTTCTAGACAAGTAGTAAATCATATCTTGGGGACTACGCGTACAACCAGGAGTAAGAGTATTGTACCATATCTTAGCATCACCCTTTAATGAGAACAGAAATAATTTGAGAATATAATAGTAGCGTATCTTCTCATCATGAGCAAATAGGGTGGCTATATCATTGAGCTTAGTAAGGTGTGCTACCACAATTTCAGTTTCATAGCCATGAAAAGGATCAGATTCAACCAAAGTAATGAACTCTAGGTCGACAGAGAATTCATAATCCATATGGGTAACAAAGACAGGTGAAGTAGCAAACTTAGGATCACATTTCATTTTAGCATTCAAAGTCTTTTATTTATACTTGCATTGTAGTTTCTTAAGATCATTTCTATCCTTACAAGCAAGAATCTCTCTAGCTATTTCTCCATCCAAAGCGTAACCTTGAGGTATCTTAGGCATTTAAAATCTAGGAGAGCTAGGCCTATTAGGTGTTCCATAGTCATCAGTTTTAGAGATCACATCAGTTTCAATGATTTCATTCTCTCTAGGTCTAGCAATTTGTTCATCAACAAATTCACCTAGTGGCACATTATAATCAAGCATGGCACTAGTATCATTATAAGCATCATTCATAGGAGATGTAGCATCATCAATATCAAGATTAATAGCATGTGGTGGTGTTGCAAACTTACTCATAACAGAATGTGAATGAAGTGCAGAGCTAGATGCCAGTTCCTTACCTCTCCTCGTAGTAGAGGGAAACATCTTGGTTTCAGTATCCTTCAGATTCTTCATAGTGATAAGTTGATATAAATCTCAAGTGATTCAAAAACTATAGCTATCCTCCCCGGCAACGGCGCAAGAAAAAGGTCTTGATAACCCAAAAGTATAGGGGATCACAACAGTTTTCGAGGGTAGAGTATTCAACCCAAATTTATAGTTTGGACACAAGAGGTGCCAAAGAATATTTGATATTATTAGCGGTTGAGTTCTCAATTCAACCACACCTGGAGATAAATATCTACATCAAAGTAATCAGTAGCACAGTTGTATAATAGTTTGGTAGTAGTAGTAGTAGCAGTGATAGTAGCGGCAACAGTAGTAGTAGTAGTTTTGTAGCAAGTGCAACAGTGACAACAATAGTAGTAACTTAGCAAGAACAATAAGTTGAAAGCTCGTAGGCACTGGATCGGTGTATTCATTGGATGATATTCATCATATAACAGTCATAACCTAGGGCGACACAGAACTAGTTCCAGTTCGTCAATGTAATGTAGGCATGTATTCCGTATATAGTCACACGTGCTTATGGAAAAGAACTTGCATGAAATCTTGTGTCCTACCCTCCCATGGCAGCGGGGTCCATACGGAAACTAAGGGATATTAAGGCCTCCTTTTAATAGAGAACCAGAACAAAGCATTAACACTTAGTGAATACATGAACTCCTGAAACTACGACCATCACCGTGAAGTATCCCGAATATTGTCACTATGGGGTTGACAGATCATAACACGTAATTGGTGCATATGACTAGACAGGATCGGATCAAGAACATAGCTATAATGATGATAACATAAATGGTTCAGATCTGAAATCATAGCACTTGGGCCCTAGTGACAAACATTAAGCATGGCAAAGTCATAGCAACATCAATCTTAGAACATAGTGGATACTTGGGATCAAGCCCTAACAAAACTAACTCGGTTACATGATGAATCTCATCCAACTCCTCACCGACCAGCAAGCCTACGAAGAAATTACTCACTCCCGATGGGGAGCATCATGTAATTAGTGATGAAGAAGGGTTGATGATGACGAAGACCGAAGATTCCCCTCTTCGGAGCCCCAAACAACTCCAGATCTAGCCTCTCGATGAAGAACAAGAGGTGGCGGCGGCTTCGCATCGTGAAATGCGATAATTCTTTCTCTTTGATTTTTTGCGGAGATTTGTGAATTTATAGCATTGGAATTAGGGTCAGGGGACCCAAGAGGTGTCCACCCTCCAACAGGGAGCGCCAGGGGGGCCTGGCGAACCCTGATATAGAGTGGGCACCCTGGGCCCCCTCTCAGGTGGCTTCTGGCTCCATAATTCCTCAAATATTCCAAAATAATTTCCAAAAAGTTTCATTTCATTTCGAGAACTTTTATTTCTGCACAAAAACAACACCATGGTAGTTCTCCTGAAAACAGCGTCAGCCCGGGTTAGTTCCATTCAAATCATGCAAATTAGAGTCTAAGCCAAGAGCAAAAGTGTTAGGAAAAGTAGATACATTGGAGACGTATCAACTCCCCCAAGCTTAAACCCTTGCTTGTCCTCAAGCAATAAGTTGACAAACTGCATGTCAGAAAGAAAAACTTTTATGAACTCTTTTGTTCTTATTTACATATATATGCTTAAGTAGCACCTAGGTTTTTAGCAAACGTTATGACTAACCATGTCCACAATAATTCCTAAAAATTATATTAACTCATATCAATGACACAAGCAACTAGCCTGCAATAATAGGATATCTCAAGTGCAAACATTTTGTGAAAACAATCATGATATAATATGACAATAGTGGTATCTCGCTAGCCCTTTTTTGAGACCGCAAAACATAAATATAGAGCACCTCCAAAGTACAAGCAGTGACTAAACATTGTAATCCATGGTAGAAAAGATCCAGTTATGATGCATCCAACATTCACTATACACAATGCATGGGGATGACAATAGTGCTCTCAGATCTGGCGCTTCTTTTAGAAGGTGATGACTCAACATTAAAGTAAATAGATAGTCCCTTCGATGACGGAAGCAGGGATTTGCAAAGGTGCGAGAGCTCAAAGTTTAAATAAGAGTTAAGTGTAATTTTTAGAGGTACACTATGACACCCTAGATTTCAGCTGTAGTGATCATTGTAATTAAGCTATAGTGATGGCCAGGATTATGCTAATGCTTTTGCTAATCCATGTGTGATCCCTCTTGAATAAAAGCTCAATTCAAATTCCACTTCAAAAAGCCCATGGAATTTTTATGTGATAAAATAAAGTTGCAAAAAGCATAAGAGAAATATTGCCCACTTGTTAAAAATCTCAAAACTAATGTTGTTAAGGAAAACAACATCAACTTGGTTATGGTGTGGCCCCACCATCAAAACAGAGCCAAATTGCATTTAAAAGTGTCCTTTAAATTCAACTGGAAAATTAAACAGATTCCAAAAATGCTCAAACTTGGTGTGGCCATTCAAAATAATGCATGTTATTTTGTGGACCATGTCACACATTTTTGCTAAGGCAAAGAGTAGCCAAAAATAAATAGAACAGAAAAGTAAAACTGAAAATAGAAAAAGAAACGGAAAAAGGAAGACGGGCACTGTGCACATGGGCCTTAAGGGGCCATAGTGTGGCCCAGCCCACCAGCTCCATCATCCCCTTCCTCCCGTTCATTGGGGGGATGTGGATGCCGGTCGAGCATCCATGGCGATGGAGGCCACGCGCCGGCCATCCAGGCCCCACTGGACACCTACAAGGGCCCCTGCTCCTCCCCCCGCAATGAACCCTAACCCTAGATCGCCCTCCCCTCATCCCTATCCTCTTCCCCAAGCTCGGGCTCGAGCTCACCCGAGCAAAACCATGGTCGCAGCATGGTAAAACCGCTGCCACCACCACTCCCACGCCCTGCCGACACGTCCACGAGCCCCGCCGTGAGCAGCCCTTCCTCCTCGACCATTGAACTGAGCCCCTGGAGCCCCACGTCATGGCCATCGAATCTTCTACCTCCTCGGGTGCCCGAAGCTCGCCGCCGTCAATTTGCTCCACCGTGCCTCCCCGAGCCCACTTGAGCACATCTACAGGTCCTGGTGAGCTCCTGCTCCTCTTCCCTCGCATAGATGAGCTCGCCTGTTCCTCCTAGCTAGATCTCCACCACGCCCGAGCTCCGGTTGCCGTCAGCAAGCTTCTGGTCATCACTACCGATGCTGTCACGCTCGTCTGAGCTCACCATCGAGCTTCTGGTGCTTCCAAGAGCGCGACGCACCCACGCACGCGCCTTGTCGTGCCCCGCAGCCCCCTGTACACCACCAGCCCGAACCCACCACCACTAGAGCTTGATGTCGGCGTCTCTCCGGTGACCATTTGGTGCAACCGCCGCCGCCGTTCGACTCCATGCAACGCGTAGGCCCCCGTAGCACCTTTGGTTACCTCGAAAACGCCCCAGATAGCTAGATGCCATTGCCGCCCGGAAGCCCCTCCGCCGCTGGCAACGAAGCGCTCACTATGGCCCGCCGTTGCTTGAAACGATGCCTGGAATAGATCGGCACCATCGCCAACGTTCGAACGCCACTGGCCGCGCTCGATTTGACGCCCTATGCTCGAAACTTGAGCCCCGCCACCGTTTCGGGTTGTTACCAAAGTTACTCCAGTGGCCGGCTAGCGCCGCCGCCCATGTAGCCAGGTCGGGGCCACTGCCAGGGTCACTGGCAGCTGGGTCCCGCGATCGCCGTTGACCTGTTGACCAGGTCAACATGCTGACTGGGCATGGCCAGTCACTAACTGGTGGGACCCCATGCCCTTGTATGTATGACAGGTGGGACCCCATGCCCCTGTATGCCTAATTAACTAATTGGATTAATTAAAATAATTAGTTTAACCCTAATCTCTCACTGACATGTGGACCCCACTGCTAATTTAATGTCTACTAATTTAATTAATAAACTAAAATAGACCTGTGTCTATGACGGGTGGGGCCCACTGGTCAGGTTTGATCTGGTCAGCCCCACTATTGACTGCTGATGCAGTGATGATGTCATGCTGACGTCATAAAGCATTTTTCGAATTAATAATAATATGTTAAATTCCAGAAATTAATAAAAACTTTAGAAAATCATAGAAATGAATCTGTAGCTCACATGAAAAAAAATTATACATGAAAGTTGATCAGAAAAATCCCACAAATTTGATTATGCCCTCCCTTCATCTGTCACATGCTCCTAGCATGATGAACATGGAACTTTTCCCTCCGGTTCGTTTGTCCAATAAATACACAGACCTAGGAAATATCGTTAGATATTCTCCCGCTCCGTCTGCATCGTGTAGTATTATGTTAGTGCATATCTAGCTCTGCATATTGCCATGTCATGCATCGTGGTGCACCTGTTTGCTTTATATTTATTGTTTCTTCCCCCTCTTCTTACCGGTAGACACCGATACTGATGCTACTACCGAGTACGACTACGCCCCTAACGACGAGCCTTTTGCAGCAGAGCAGCAAGGCAAGCAACCCCCCTTGAGCTTTCCGATGTTGCCTATTCTTTTCTCCCTCATGCTTGCATTAGATTTTGCTACTGTATTTAATCAAGTACCTATTCTGATGCATAGCCTGTTTTTGAGTACTGCTTTCATACCTTCTATCATATACTGTTGTAGTATAGGTATGGGTAGTATCCCCCTGTGACTCCCAGTTTACTATTGTCGTTGCCCCTGCTTTCATCATCATCGACACTGAGGACTTGAAGACAGAAGACTCACTCCTCATAACTGACAAGCCGTTACCGACACATCACCACACATACCCCGTGCATGATATCTCGAGAGTGATTCCTGAGTTATTCACTTCGGGCACTAACACATAGCCTCTATGACTTGTTACTGAAATACAAGTGAAAGACTGGTCGGCCCAAAGGGTGCCCGCGAGAGAAAGATTTGGTGGGATGCGCCATAAGGCATTCGTGAGATGTGGTGGGGTGCGCCGGTAAGGCACCCGAGGGTTATTGGCGGGGCGACGGACTGCCTTTTATGGTTCGAGCTTGCCCCGCACTAATAAAATGCTAACGGGTTGGGTATTTGATCTGAGTTGGTCGTTTGACCTTTTACGCACCAAACCTTCATGTGGGAGAAGTTATGGGTACTCAGCGTCGTTGTATCAGCTGAAGCTCTTCGGACGTCGGCAAGGGAGTGGCACGCGCCGGATTGGTCTGGAATGCATCGGGCTTGTTACTAAGGGGTGCTAGGAGTGCTTCCGGCCGCGTGCGCATCGTGCAGGAGTGCAAGGGCAAGTGGGCCCACGAACCTGGATGCTTAGGATTTAGACTAGCGGCCTGGCTTCTTCGTTGAGTCTAGGTGGGGCGACGATGCCCGAGGCCAGGCATTACCCCGGAAAGTGTGTCCGTACGGAGGTGATCATGCGTGCTGGAAATGCGGTGCACCCCTGCAGGGATGAATTCATCTATTCGTATAGCCGTGTCCACGGTAACAGGACAACTTGGAGTTGTACCTTGGCCTTATAAAACTACAAATGTGATTGGAATTGAAATGAAATGTGGCTCCGGGATTGCATCCTCGCAGGGAGTTGAGGAAGAATCCCTGGGCGTGGTCACTTAATAAAATTGTTACAATAATATGATTACATGTGAGTTACCAGTCTACTCTCTTCTAATGCTGCAAGATGCTAAAGATGCTAGTCTTCGATTGGACTAGGCCTTCCCCCTATTCTTGCATTCTGCAGTCATTCTAGATATAACCCCTCCCTTTGATAATGATGCATACTTAGCATAGTTCTGATGTCAGTCTTGCGAGTACTTTGGATGAGTACTCACCACTGCTTTGCCTTCTCTTTCCCCTTCGATATGATTCTAAGTTCGGACGATGGAGCCCAAGAGATGGACTTCGCCGAAGACGACAACTACACCACCGCAGGGGCCTACTATTACGTGGAGGCGGCCCCCGACCAGCAGTAGGATAGGAGGTTCCCAGGCAGGAGGCCTCGCCTCTTTTGATCCATTGTTATGTTTGTGCTAGCCTTCTTAAGGAAAAACTTGTTTAACTTATGTCTACACTCAGATATTATTTGCTTCCGCTGACTCGTGCTTGTTGAGCTTTGTATTCGGTCCCTCGAGGCCCCTGGCTTGTAATATGAAGCTGTATGACTTTAATTTGTGTCTAGAGTTGTGTTGTGATATTGATTAGTGAGTCCTTGATCTTGGTCATACGCATTGCATGTTTGTTTAGCGTACGGTCAAAATTGGGGGCGTCACATACACCCTTCCTGTCAATGTTACAACCAAGCACTACTAGGAGTAAGGCTAGTAGTAGCGCTGGAGCCAACACTACTAGTATGGCGCTACAACTAACTCTTAGCAGTAGTGTTGTTTATCAAGCGCTACAACGAAATATTAGCAGTAGTGATAATGCACAAGTATAGGGGATCAATTGAAGATTTTCTTGGTAATTAAGAGTGTCGAACCCAATGAGGAGCTAAAGGTAGAACAAATATTCCCTCAAGTTCTATCGACCACCGATACAACTCTAGTTCGCTTTACCTAGAACAAGTATGAAACTAGAAGTACTTTGTAGGTGTGATGGGATAGGTTTGCAAGACAATAAAGAGCACGTAAATAAAAACTAGAGGCTTCTAATTTAAACTAACAATTAAGTTAGTCTAACGACTGTGGAAAGTGGTGGTAGGAGTTGCGGAATTGTCCCTAGGCAATCGACAACTAGACCGGTAATCATTATTGCAAAATCTTATATGAGGGAGAGGCATAAGCTAACATACTTTCTCTACTTGGATCATATGCACTTGTGATTGGAACTCTAGCAAGCATCCACAACTACTAAAGATCATTAAGGTAAAACCCAACCATAGCATTATAAGGTATCAAGTCCTCTTTACCCCCATATGCAACAACCCATCTACTCGGGTTTATGCTTCTGTCACTCAAGCAACCCACCATAGGAAAATCATGAACACATTGCAACACCCTATAGCGAGGATCCCTCACGCTTGCATGACACAGAGAGCACCATATGACAACACCAATAATAAAACATGCAACTCAAACCAAGCATGATCATCAATCAACCCATAGGACAACAAAAATCTACTCAGACATCATAGGTTGGCAACACATCATTGGATAATAATATGAAGCATCAAGCACCATGTTCAAGTAGAGGGTACAACGGGTTGCTGGAGAGTGGACCACTGTAGATAGATGGGGGAAGGTGATGGAGGTGTTGGTGAAGATGACAGAGTTGTTGGAGTACATCACCGACATGATGATGGCCTCGGCGGCGTTCCGGTGCCATCGGGAGAGAGGGGGAGAGAGCCTCCCTCCTTATTCTTCTTCTTCCTTGGCCTCCCCTAGATGGGAGGAGGGTTTCCCCTCTGGTCCTTGGCCTCCATGGTGGCGGAGGGGCGGGAGCCCCTCCAAGATTGGATCTCTCTCTATTTCGTTCTGTTTCTCCGCTCCCAGTTTCTGGCCTTTCACCGTTTCTTAAATATCCGGAGATCCGTAACTCCGATCCGGCTGAAATTTTGAGTCTTTTTATCCCGATATTAGCTTTCTTGCAGCGAAAGAAGGGCACCAACCGCCTTACTGGGTGACCACAAGGGCCTAGGGAAGGGCCAGGTGGGCAGGTCACTCCCCCTGACTTGTGCTCACCTCGAGCATCATCTCGCGTTGATTCTTTTTCCCAAAGGTCAAATAAATTCCAAAAAATCTCCATAAGTTTTTATCATGTTTGGACTCCGTTTGGTATGGATATTCTGCAAAACAAAAAACATGGAACAAACATGAACTAGCGCTAGAAACTGGATCAATATGTTAGTCCCAAAAGTTGTATAAAAATTTACCAAAAGTATGTGAAAGTTGTAGAATATTGGCATGAAACAATCAAAAATTATAGTATGACAAAGACGTATCAGCATCCCCAAGCTTAATTCCTGCTCGTCCTCGAGTAGGTAAATGATAAAAAAGATAATTTTTGATGTGGAATGATACCTAGCATAATCTTGTTCATATAATCAATCATTGCATGAATATTAAGACACGAGTGATTCAAAGCAATAGTCTATCATTTGACATTAAGACAATAATACTTCAAGCATACTAATAAAGAAATTGTATCTGTTCAAAATATATCGGCAAAACAAAGTTATCCATAAAAAATCATTAGTCTGGCTATGGTCCATCTTCCCAAGACAAAGTATTTATATCGTGCACAACCCCAATGACAAGTCAAGCAATTGTTTCACACCTTTTTTGTTCTCAATTTTTCTCAACTCTCACGCAATACATGAGCATGAGCCATGAATATAGCACTATAGGTGGAATAGAATATGGTGAAGGTTGTGACAAAAAAGAGAAGATAGTCTCACATCGACTAGGCATATCAACGGGCTATGGAGATGCCCTTTAATAGATATCAATGTGAGTGACTAGGGATTGCCATGCAACAGATGCACTAGAGCTATAAGTGTATGAAAGCTGAAAAAGAGACTAAGTGGGTGTGCATCCAACTTTCTTGCTCAAGAAGACCTAGGGCAATTTGAGGAAGCCCATCATTGGAATATACAAGCCAAGTTCTATAATGAAAAATTCCCACTAGTATATGAAAGTGAAAAATAGGAGACTCTCTATCATGAAGATCATGGTGCTACTTTGAAGCAAAAGTGTGGAAAAAGTATAGTAGCATTGTCCCTTCTCTCTTTTCTCTTTTTTTCTTTTTTTCTTTTTATTTATTTATTTTGGTGGGCATCTATGACCTTTTTTAATTTGGGCTTAATTGGCCTCTTTTATTATTTTTAAAGTCCGGAGTCTCATCCCAACTTGTGAGGGAATCATAGCTTCCATCATCCTTTCCTCACATGGGACAATGCTCTAATAATGATGATCAGCACACTTTTATTTACTTACAACTTAAGAATTACAACGCGATACTAAAAAACAATATGACTCTATATGAATGCCTCCGGTGGTGTACCGGGATGTGCAATGATCTAGCGTATCAATGACATCAAAAAAGGAAAAACCATGAAAACATCATGCTAGCTATCTTACGATCATGCAAAGTAATATGAAAATGATGGTGCGTGTCATAATAAACGAAACGGTGGAAGTTGCATGTCAATATATCTCGGAATGACTATGTGATAAACCCCAAGTGCAAGGAATTATCATAGCAATTTCCGAAGGTGGAAGTGATAAGTATGGAGTGTCGAACCCACAAGGAGCTAAAGGTAAGATCAATATTCTCTCAAGTCCAACCTGCCACCTATATGACTCTACGTACACCGAACGTTTGCTTCCATCTAGAAACAAGAAATAAAAATATGTTGTGGGTATGAAGAGGATAACTTTGCATGATAATGGAGAACTAAAATATAAAAATAGGTGTTGTTATCATAATATTAGAATATATTACAAATATTGAGTGCGGAATAATGATGGGTCGGTGTGCGCAATTATCCTAGGCAATTGTTAACAAGATCGGAAATAGTTATTGCAATTTTATACGAGGGAGAGGCATAAGAAAACATACTTTCTCTACTTGGATCATATGCACTTATGATTGGAACTATAGCAAGAATCCGCAATTACTAAAGATCATTAAGGTAAAGCCCAACCATAGCATTAAAGCATCAAGTTCCCTTTATCCCATACGCAACAACCCTCTTACTCGGGTTTATGCTTATGTCACTCAAGTAGCCCACTATAAGCGAATCATGAACATATTGGAACACCCTACATCGGGAATCCTTCATGTGTGCACGGCATGGAAGGCACCATAGGACAGCACCAAAATAAACATACAACTCAAACCAATCTAGATCATCAATCAACCCAAAGGACAAAAGAAATCTACTCAAAACATCATACTATGGCAACACACCATTGGATCATAATATGTAGCATAAAGCACCATGTTCAAGTAGGGGATTACAGCAGGGTGCGAGAGAGTGGACCGCTAAAAGGAGATGAGAATGGTGATGAAGAAGGTGATGTTGATAAAGACGATCACCACGGCGATGGTTCCCCTGGTGGCACTCCGGCACCATCGGGTGAGAGGGGGAGATGGTCTCCCCCTTGTGCTTCCTCCTCCATGGCCTCCCCCTCGGTGGGGAGAGGTTCTCCCTCTGGTCCTTGGCCTCCGTGGTGTTGATGGACCCTCCCGGATGATGAAGATGGCCTCCGGTGATGGTGACCCCCTCCGGCACGGTGCCGGAGAGGGCCAAGATTGGTTTTTCATGGATCTAGAAGTTTGCGACAGCGGAACTCCCGATCTAGGTTTCTTTTTGGAGGTTTCAGCATTTGAAAACAGGCCTAAAATATATTGGTTGGAACAAAGGCTAAAAATTAAAAAGAAACAGACCGTTAAAAGGCCGGAGACTAGAAAATATGGTCTAGGCCCTAAAAAGGAATTTATAGCAAAAGACATCAGCCTAGAAAATGAAATTGTTGGGCCAGGCCTATGTGGGTGACCATAATTGACAGGAAAAATACACTAAATGGGCTGAATTATTGGGTTTGGCCCATGTAGACGGCCGAGATGGACCGGGTTGATTCTAATTTACGACCTTCTCATTTGGTCGTAATTCTGCCATGTTAGCTTGCCACGATGGATCTGGCATGGCATGACGTGGGCGTTTTGGTCATAAACGTTACGACCTTTCTAGAAGAAAGGTCCTTAATTCCATTAATGACGGTCAGCTTTTGACCATTAGTTTTTGGTCACAAAAAGGTCACAAATGGAAAACAGTGACCATTCAGTGACCAATAGTGATGGTCGCAAGTTGAAATATTTCTTGTAGTGAGATGAGGATGGTGATGAAGAAGGTGATGTTGATGAAGACGATCACCGCGACGATGGTTCCCCGGTGGCACTCTGACACCATTGGGAGAGAGGGGGAGAGGATCTCCCCCTTGTGCTTCCTCCTCCATGGCCTCCCCCCTTGGTGGGGACAGGTTCTCCCTCTGGTCCTTGGCCTCCATGGTGTTGATGGACCCTCCGAGATGATGAAGATGGATTCCGATGATGGTGACACCCTCCGGCAGGGTGCTGCAGAGGGCCAAGATTGGGTTTTCGTGGCTCTGGAGGTGTGCGGCGGTGGAATTCCCGATCTAGGTTTCTTTTCGGAGGTTTATATATTTATAGGAATTTTTAGCGTCGGTCTCACGTCTAGAAGGTTCCCAAGGAGGTGGCAAGCTCGCTAGGCGCGGCTAGGGGGGTGGTCGCACCTGGCAGGCTTGTGACCACTTCATGGCTTTTCTGGCCCATCTCCAATGCTTCGGGGTTCTATTTTCGTCCAAAAAAATCATACTAAATTTTCAGCCCATTCCGAGAACTTTTATTTCGGCACAAAAAAATGACATCATGGTAGTTCTGCTGAAAACAACGTCCGTCCGGGTTAGTTCTAATAAAATCATACAAAAATCATATAGAATTCTTGTAAACATGGCATGAATACTTCATAAATTAAAGATACGTTGGAGACATAATAGCATCCCCAAGCTTAATTCCTACTCATCCTCGAGTAGGTAAATGATAAAAGAAATATTTTATGAAGTGTGAATGCGAGCAAGTGCACAAGTCTGATCAACAATAATTCCAAACACTTTTTCTAGCATCCTTATATATCATAAATAGTAGCTCATTTTATAAACCTTCTCATGATGAAATAACAAGCTATCCACATGTTAAAGTATAGACTAACAAACTATGCTTTCAGTCACCAAACGATTGCAATTCATCTTATTTTCAGGAAGGGTCTATGTAAGAGATTTGATTTAGCAAATTCGACATACTCAACTATCATATAGTCTTCCATGATTGCTAATACTCAAAGCATATTTTTAGAGCAAATGGCATCCATTGAACACAAAGAAAGATAGGGGCTTAAAGTTTCACCTCCCAACTTATTTATCATATAGATAATTGTCAACAATAATAATTCATGGTCAAATATATCTTAATGGCCATATATGCTTGGATCTTTCCCCAACACCTGACGCTTGCCAAGAGAAAAAGGCGAAATATAGGAAGTGGTGAAGATCACCATGACTCTTGCATATAGGTAAGTATATGAAAGTAAAAGATAGACCCATCGTAGAGGGAAGCATTGATTTGCAGAGATGCCAGAGCTCGAGCTTTTAAAACAAATATGAATAATATTTTTGGGCAGTATGCTTTCATGGTCACCATAACAACCGAGATATCTCTGTATGTTCCATGCTAGATACATTATAGGCGGTTCCCAAACAGAATGGTGAAGTTTTTACACCTCCTCCACCAACCAATCACACTCCACGGCAAGCCGAATCCACGGGTGCCGTCCATACCAATAACATTCCTGGGGTAGTTTTCTTTAACTATTTGCATTTTCCTTTGATTTCGGGACTGGGCATCCCTATCACCAGCCACTTTATCGTGAATGATAGTGAATCAACACATATTTTGAGAATAACCCACCTAGCATGGAAGATACTAACAACCCCTAGTCATTATATGAGCGATTCGGGCATACAAAATGGAATATTATTTGAAGGTTTAGAGTTTTGCACATGCAAATTTACTTGGAACGACAGATAAATACCGCATATAGGTAGGTATGGTGGACTCATATGGAACAACTTTGGGTTTAAGGGTGTTTGGATGCACAAGTAGTATTTCTACTTGGTGCGAAAGTTATGGCTAATATGAGGTGGAAGCAAGCACCACATGTTGGAGGATCCATAACAATAGAACTTCTATACAAATATACCCAAGCATAACTCATTACGTTGTCTTCCTTGTCCAACTTCAACTAATTTGCTCAAGTTTGCAAATAATTAATGGGTATTCACAATCATAAAAGATGTCCAAGATAGTATATTTATATGTGAAATCTCTCTTCCTTCAATATTCTTTCATGAATGGTTCATGTGACCAATGCGGTGTTTGCTAACTTTCAATAAATTTTACCACCTATAATTCCTATATGTGAAGTCATTACTCCCCATGGGATAAGCATTAAAACATATATAATTTCAGATTTATGATATTCAATTCATTCAACCATTTACTTATAGGATATAAGTGAAGCACGAGAGTAAATGACAAACTACTCCAATAAGATATAAGTGAAGATCAATGTGTAGTCAATTAGTTAAATGGACATGTGAGGACTCTCCCTTATTCAAAATTTCAGATACAATGATTTTATTGAAACATAAAACAAAATTAAAATGCCACTCCAATAATAGCATGCATCATGTGAACAAATAAAAAATTAGGCTCAACATAGGCTAACCGATAATTGTTGTTGACGAGAGGTGGGATGCGTAGCTTCGCCAAGCTTAGGTACTTGATAGTTCTTTAGATATTTACTAGGGGTGCTTTGGGTATCCCCAAGCTTGAGCTTTTGTATCTCGTTCAATCCTCTCATCTCATGGTTTTACCTATTCTCAAAAATTTCATCCACACAAAACTCGAAAAGAACTCATGAGATAGGTTAGTACACATAAGAACAAAAAAAACACTTTATGTACTGCCAAGACAAGTTGCACAATAATTTTCAAACATTAGGTACTGTATAATATCATTTCCACAATTTATATCTACCAATATAGGCTATGGAAACTATAGGATAAGTAAATAACAAAACTATGACAGCAGTCTGTCTAAACAGAACAGTTTGTAGAAATTTATTAAAACAATGTACCTATGTAACTATAAGAATTATGAAAATTTAGTACATGCTAAGGAATTTATATGAAAACACTATTTCGAAATTTCAGAAACTTTTCACGTTCCAATAAAACATGAAAATTCAAACACTACAGCAAAAGTTTCTGTTTTTTTACGCAGCCCACATCAAATATGCAATGCAAGCATCCTAAGGCAATTTTTGGAAATTTTTATTGAAACAAATATTATAAATAACACATAAAAAGGAACAACAAAATAAAATGATGATCCAATCAAAACTGATATTATGTGATGAATAAAAATATAGCTCCAAGTAAGATATACCGATAGTGTTGAAGACGAAAGAGGGGATGCCTTCCGGGGCATACCCAAGCTTAGATGCTTTAGTATTCCTTGAATATTACCTTGGATGTGCCTTGGGCAACCCCAATGTTGGTTCTTGTCACTCCTTATTCCCGTCATATCGGTATCTAACCCAAAACTTGAAAACTTCAATCACACATAACCTAACGGAACTTCGTGAGAAGGGTTAGTGTAGTAAAGATAAATCATTCACTTAGGTACTGTCAAGAAAATATTCATAATTGTTCCCACATGATACTTACCGTATTATATCATTACCATAATTTATATTACTCAATATAAGCTATAGGAACACTTGAAACAAGCAAACTATGCATGCAAAACAGAATCTATCAAAAACAGAATAGTCTAAAAAGATCTGAATTATCACCAAACTTTACTAAATCTAAAAATTCTTAAAAATTAGAAACTATCACAGAATTTTCATAGAAATGTTTTTTAAAAATTTCAGGATTTTTTGACGCTCGAGTAAAATCATATAATTCATATACTGAACGCAAAACTTTTTGTTTTTGCACCGAATCAAACAAGCAAGTATCCACACTATCCGAAAGGATTTACTTGGAACTTTATTGTCGGGACCCCGATCCTAAGTCATATGATTCCATACTGTAACAAGCCACATCACTTTGCGGCCTCACGCACGGTACTCCACGGCTGCAGCCTTACCTTGGCCGGGACCGTTTGCGTCTTTTGGCTCACGTATGTGAACATGTCGCTGGCAATCACACAACAAAGAACCCGGGCCGACATAACTAGTCATAGAACCCAAGTGGCACATCCATACGGAAACAGGCATACATAACCCAGCAATGCAGGTGTCGGTCTCAAGCGTGTGTAGACGAGTCGTAGCAAGTTACAAGGACTCCATTACGTCGCGAGACACGAATGTCATCGCTGCACGTAGACGAGTCGTAACAGGCTACAGGGACTCCATTACACTGCAAGACATTTCCCCAAAGGGACAGACACAGCAGCAAAGAAGGATACATGCCGGTCAATCAATGTGTCCGGAGCAGTAGCAAGCTACCAAGGCTCGGTGGAAGCACAAAAAGACAGTTTCCCGTAAGGAGTACTGCTAAAGGCACACAACTAGGTGTCGGATCCCATACATACCGTTGCACGCCGCACGTACGCACGACATGCCCGTTATGCATAGATACAACTATGGCATCACAACATAACCATACAACAACATGACTTTTATTTAAAATGCTCAGAAGAGCCTTGCATAATATGTTCTTACAGATAGGGTCACATGACCCGGCACTCAAGTTATACAAAAAAGTTCATACAAGCCAGCGGAAACTTAGAACTATCCGAGTACGGACAGTGAAATGAAAAGAGGGCACATGGCCTGACTATCTACAGCACGCCACACGGCACAGGGTCGTAGCTGGGACACCAGCTATTCGGCATCGTCAACGTCTAGATAGAACCCACCTGATGGGTCCTGGTTTTCCTCTGCAACATTAATTAAGCAAGGATGAGTACAATTGTACTCAGCAAGTCTTTAAAACAGACCTAGTCTAGTTATGCTCATGTATCAACAAAGGGGTGGAGGAGTTTTTGCAGAAAGCCAGCTTTGACTCATGGCTAACCTACACTACTCAGTTTTACACTCTTTGTTACAATTTTACTTATCGCACACGAGTCCACTAACTCCATCTCAATACCCCACCATGGACTCACCTTCCCCTCCCGGAAGAGTGCCATCCACGGTACTCACACTTGTCTTGAGTTTTTTAGAAGTATCCATTTGATTATCTATGAACAACATAAGTTCTCCAAGTAGTCCATATCCGCGGACGCGGCTATTCGAATAGTTTCATAACCCTGCAGGGGTGTACTTCTTCACACACGCTCTCGCCACTTATCGCTGTGTGCCATAAACCATGCACCTCGGCAACCTTCAAGCGGATGCCCAGCGAGGGAGTCGGCCACGACCGCCAATCACATAAGACCTCTAGTCCAGGCTACCGCCTATTTGAGACTGACCCGCATGGAAGTCCGGCCGAAGTTTCCACTACGGTCCCAAACGATGTGCGCAGGGTTCCCAAGCCCACCATTCGGGTGACCCTTGCTACACCGTGCCACTGCCTACCGCGTCGTAACCCACCCCGAGGGTCAGCGCTACGCACGGCCTCCAGCAAGCTATAAACACCAGAAACTACTTGCAATACCTGGACCAAAGACTAAGCGACTGATAAGTCGAGCGGGGTCATATTTCAGGGCCGAGCATGTGGTAGTATCTCGTCTTGGATCTCAAACACGGAACCCAGTTCCTAAGAACGGTCTCAATGAGACAACCCACTATGTACTCCTACATAGCCTCTCATCGCCACCTTTTACCAAAACGGATTCGTTATGAGCTCAACACATCGGAACATCACAGTTTCACTCTAACTCATCACCCAGATGAATCAGACCTGACACAACTCTAAGCATAGCAGCATGGCATGAAGATAAGCTAAGCACATCACGGCACAAGCATCTACCAGGTATGCTAGGTTGCAAGGTGTAGCTATTTACTGTGACAAGATCAAGTCATGCATAAGAATAGGATCATCTACCGGGTATGACTCACATGTGATCGTTTGTCCTAATGCAATAATGAGAGCAGGAGCGAGAGAATGGGATGTTATCGGGATGATCAATGGGGTTGCTTGCCTTGCTGAGTTGCGGAAGAGTTCTCTCCTTCGTCGGGGTACGGAGTAGTATCGTCTGGATTCGGACCTACCGCAATGCAGATAAGAACAATCAATACAAGCAAATGCGACAATATGATGCATGATCATGGCATAGTGGTATACATGGGTGAGCTAATGTGAATGGTGATCATGTCTATTTAATTCAGATTTGAATATAGGTTCCAAGTTGTCCTCATTTCAAATTCCATATAATGACCTAATGCTAAAATGTCCAAGTTCACCTATTTGGGTTGCTCTATCATGCATGAGAGTAGCACCATTGGATTCATTGGATTTTTCTGATAAATTTTCATATATAAATTATTTTCATCTCACTTACAGATTAATTTATATGATTTTTCAAAGTTTTAAACATTTTCTGGAATTATTTTAAAATAAGAAAATGAGTTATGACATAAGCATGATGTCATGATGACATCAGCTGGTCAGCTGACTCGGCCCAGAGTCAAACCTGACATGTGGGGTCCACATGTCAGTGTCTGGTTAGTTTAACTAACTAATTAAAATTAATCCTAACTAATTAGCAGACCGGGGCCCACTTGTCAGTGTCACATTAGTTTAACTAAATGATTTAAAGTAATCCGTGATTAACTTAACTAATCTGGACAGGGGCCCCACCTGTCATTGACTCACAGAGTCAAGCCAGGGGTCCATCCGGGTCAAACCCATCGGAGTTGGCCGGCGGCTTGACGCCGGTGACCTCCAGAGACGGCGGCGTCCGTCGGGTTTCTTCTACAGGGGGTTATCTAGCGAGCTAAGGCCACTGGCGAGTAGCCCACGCATAGCCGCATCCATCCGGAGCCATAGGAGGTCGCGGGGTCGCCGGAGTCGACGGCCACGTCCGTTTTGGCGGCGGCCGGAGCTCGGGACGACGGGGAAACGGCGACCAGGACGCGGGGGGGGAACTGGTGGCAGCTACGGCTCCTGGGGACGCACTGAGCACAGGCACATGCTCGGGTGTGGGCTGCGGCTGCTGTGGCCACGGCCGTGCCATGGCCGGCGGCGAGGTCCCCTCGGGCGTCGACAGCTAGCAGGGCTAGAGGAGGGGAGGAGCAACGGGGAGAGGGGGGAAACGAACGGGGGACTCACCCCGGTGCTTCTGGCAGCGACAGAAGGGTCAGGGAGGCGTCGAGGGCGACGAATCGACGGCGAGAACGATGTCGGTTGCCGGGGAAGGAGGAGAGCAGAGGGGGGGAAGCGAGAGAGAGCGGCGACCGCGAGGGAGAGAGGGAGAAGACCTCGGCGACGGCGAGCTGGCGCGCCCTGGGGCCTCCAGGCGGGCGACCAGGCAGGGAGGAGGTGGAGGCCTCCCGGCGCCGCGCGACACTTCGCCTCTGCCTACTGGCAGAGGTTGAAGATGACCGCTTGGCCCTGGTGGGCTGGGCCATCTCCTTCCCGGGCCAGGTAAGCCCCTTCTGGCTTTTTTTTTAATTTCTGTTTTCTGTTTTCTAATATTTATTTATTTCCTTTGCAGGTCCAATGACTTTTATAAAATGACCCACATATTTTCTAAATTGTAGTTTGAATATTCCAAACTTATAATAATAGTGTCAGATTATTTTGGAAACAGTGATAATGATATTTGCTTTATTTGTCATTTTCCAGGGATGTAAACCATTAATTCAAATTATTTTAAATGTTCAAATAATACAAATGTCCCCTGGTATATCCATGTCCCTATTTATCAGACATAGGGGACATTTTTGATGGGCATTTTGGATTTGTTGAAATTTCATTTATCTAGAAATCCTATAATTCATTAAGTGGGTGGGGTTTTCTTCTTCTCCCCATTTCATATTGATGCATAGATGATGATGATGATGCAAACACATTACTAGCCTATGACTCTTACTAGGGTTGTGACATTTATTTAAATAAAAGGAACAAACCATGACTATTAAAGTATCTTAATCATGTGAACACATCAAAATAGAAAGTAAAAGTGTTGGGTTGTCTCCCAACAAGCGCTTTTCTTTAATGCCTTTTTAGCTAGGCATGATATTTCAATGATACTCTTCCAAGCCAAATTCCGATGATCATTTTATTCATACTGTAAAATATATAAGTGAAGTTCATAGATAATTCTACAATTAATAGAGATTAACCAATATCCAAGCTTCAAATATATAAGTGAAGCACACGAAGCATTCTATAAAGCCATACTCAAAAGATTTAAGTGAAGCACAAAGAGCATTCTACAAAGCCATACTCAAAAGATTTAAGTGAAGCGCATGAAGCATTATACAAATAAATCAAGGACTATCTCATACTAGAAGGGAGCATAAAGGAAAAGACAAACACTAAAGACACACATCACATGAACAAAACAAAAACCAAGGTATACCGATAATTATTGAAGAATAAAGATGGGATGCCTTCCGGGCCATCCCCAAGCTTAGATCCTTGAGTCTCCATAAAATATTTACTTGGGGTGCCTTCTGAATCCCCAAGCTTGAACTCTTGTCTCGATACCTCCTCGATCTTCGAACACTTCATTCATAGAAAACTTAACAAAACTGTCGGGACCCCGATCCTAAGCCATAAGAATCCAGCATGTAACACATCACATCACTTTGCGGCCTCACGCCCGGTTAACTCCATGGCTGCCACCTTACCTGGGCCAGGACCATTTGCGTCTTTTGGCTCACGCATGTAATATGTCGCTAGCATTCGAACGACGAAGAACCCGGGTCGACATGGCTAGTCGTAGAACCCAAGTGGCACATCCATACAGGAACAGGCATACGTAACCCAAAAAAGCAGGTGTCGGCCTCTAGCGTGTGTAGACGAGTCATAGCAAGCTACAAGGACTCCATCATGCCGTGGGACATAAATGTCATCACTTCACGTAGACGAGTCGTAGCAGGCTACAGGGACTCCATTACACTGTGAGACATTTCCCCGAAGGGATAGACACAGAAGCAAAGAAGGATACATGCCGGTAAATTATTGTGTCCGGAGCAGTAGCAAGCTACCAAGGCTCGGTGGAAGCACAAAGAGTCAGTTCCCTGCAAAGGGTACCACTAAAGGCACACAACTAGGTGTCGAATCCCATACATATCGTTGCACGTCACACGTACGCATGACATGCCCGATATTGATAGATACAACTATGGCATCACAACATAACCATACAACAACATAACATTTATTTAGGAGGCTGATAAGAGCCAACATAGTGTGATATTACAAGCAGGGGTCACATGACCCAACACACAAATCATACAATCAAAAAGCGGAAGCTTAACATGTCAGGGTACAGACATCTAGAAAAGAAGAAGGCTAAGGAAGCCTGTCTATCTACAAGGCTCTCCACAGGAACCAGACCTCTGGCTGGGATTCCCAAGCTAAATGACCAACATCGATCTTATTGTAGAAACCACTAGCAAGACTGGAGTCTCCTCTGCAAAAACATAATTAAGCAACAGTGAGTATTGAGTACTCAGCAAGACTTACATCAGAACTAACTACATATGCATCGGTATCAACAAGGGATTTGTGGGGTTCAATGCAGCAAGCCAGCTTTGACTCAGTGGCTATCCTGTACTACGACTTTCATAACTTTGAAAAGTTTTGTGAAGCGTACACGAGTCCACTAACACCACAACAATACACCACCATGGATCCGCTCCCGTCTTCCTACGAGAGTGCCATCCACGGTACTCACACTTGTCATGAAGCTTTTATGAGTAACCTTTGAAATTGTCTATGAACCATATAAGTATCCAAGTAGTCCATATCCGCAGCCGCGGCTATTCAAATAGATTGATTACCCTGCAGGGGTGTACTTCGTCACACATGCTCCTGCCACTTATCGCCATGTGCTCGTAAAAAGGCACCTCAGCAACCTTCAAGCGGAAGCCTAGCGAGGGAGTCGGCCACGACCTCACTAACCACACGAGACTCTAATCCAGGTTTATCGCCTATTCGGGACGGAACCCGCAAGGAAGTCTGGCCGAAGTTTCCTCAATGGCCCCAAACGATGTGTACAGGGTTCCCAAGCCCACCTCGACAGATGGTACTACGCTTGGTACACCGGGCCATAATGCCTAGTCTGTCCCAAGCCCACCTGTATGGGGTACCAGTCGGTAGACTACTAGCATATCCTACAAACACCAGAAACTAGTTGCAACTCCTGGACAAAGATCAAGTCGGTTAATAAGTCGAGAGAGTCAATTAAGGATCCCAATGTGCGGTAGTAGCTAGTCTTGGACAACATACACAGGACTCATCTCTTAAGGACGGTCCCAATGAGACAACCCGACATGTACTCCTACATGGCCTCTCATCGCCACCTTTACCAAATTGTGTTCACAACTTAACTCTCATCATCAGAACAAGTTTAGTTCACTCTGTTCATCACCTAGATGAATTAGACATGACACAACTCTAAGCATAGCACGTTAAAGGCACAACATAGCTCAAGCATCTACCAGCTATGCTACGTTGCATGGTTCACCTATTTACTGTGATAATGACAGGTCATGGAGAGGAATGGGTTCAACTACCAGAACAAACAAAGTTGAAACGTTTTGTCCTAATGCAATAAGTGAGAGCAAGAGCGAGAGAGTCGGATTGTATCGGATATGTTCAAAGGGGGTTGCTTGCCTGATAAGACGATCACACGTTACTGCTCCTCAGATGGATACTCGGCCGTATCCTCCGGAACAGTGCCTAACACGAAGAACAAACATCGAAGGGGAAAAAATCAATACACACCAAATGCAACAATATGATGCATGAGTATGACATGGCAACATGATGTGTTTGAGCTAATGCATCTAGCAACAGATTTAAATGAAGTGGGTTTGAACTCAAGGTTCAAATTCAACTTCATATATGGATTCCATAATGTGTTTGAACTAAAATGTCCAAGTTCACTTATTTAGGTTGCTCTAACATGCATGAAAATGGTACAGATGGATTCATTGAATTTTTCTGATCAATTTTCATATATAAATTATTTTCATCTGATTTACAAATTATTATATATGAATTTTAGAAGTTTTTATTAATTTATGGAATTTATTTTATCCAAAATTGAATTATTATGTCAGCCTGACGTCATGATGACGTCAGCAGGTCAAAGGCACAAGCCTAGGTCAAACCTGGCGGTTGGGCCCCACCTGTCAATGACACAGCCATCTACCCGCTTTTTTAATTAACCGAACTACTAACTAACAGGGTTGGGCCCACCTATCAGTGACCCAGGGGTCAACTAAATGGTGATGATCCTTAAGCTAATCACCTGGCGATGGGACCCACCGATCGTCTCAAGCGACGGGCTCATCGCCAGCGACCTCTGATCATGGCGGCGTCCGCACTGCCGGCCACGGGAGCGGCGGCCGGGGGCACTGGGGCGAAGCCCCTGCTCGCCCGCACCCAGGGGAGCTAGCCAGGGCCACGAGGAACGCCGGAGCTCGCGGCTACGACGCCGGAGGCGGCGGCCGGAGCTCGGCCATGGCGACGCTAGGGCCTAGGGGCGTGGAAGAGCTAGGGAGAAAGGGGAGATGGACGCGACGGCTCACAGGGACTCGCTGGCGTCGAGGGCGAGCTCGGGGAGGCGCGGCGACGGCGGATCGACGGTGGCGACGGCTTCGGTCAGGCGGGAGAGAGCAGAGGAGAGGGGGGAAAGCGAGTGGGAGAGCGGCGGGGCGAGAGAGAGATAGAGGGAGAAGAAGAGAGCCACAGCGGGAGGGGGCGTTGGCACTTCCGGAGGGCTCCACGGCAGGCAACCAGGCAGGAGGTGGCCGGCGCGCCCCTGCCACACGCCCTCCTGCCTATTGGCAGGAGGTTGAAGACGGTGGGGCTAGCTGGGCCGACTGGGCTAGCTCCACCTAGGCCTCCTCTTCTTCTTTTTTAATTTGTTCTTTTCTTTAATTTCTGTTATTGCATTAATTTTATTTAGGCACTAAAATCTTTATAAAAATTATGAAACTTTTTCTAGGCACTAGAGGAATTATTCCAAAGGCCCTGGCCGAGTTTCAAATTTGTTGGAGCTTTAAAATATTTACAGCATTTTAAAACCCCAAATCTGAATAATTATTGATTTAATTCAATATGCAAAAATGACTCTAAAAATATAAAGCAACTCTCGTTGATGCTGCCACATTTTTCCAGAAATGATGAACATTTTAGAAGGCCACTTTGTTTTATTAAAAAAAATTGGTTGAGCCTATTTGAATTTAGATAATGCTAGGGTTTGATGATCCCCATTTCAAGTTTAAATAATTTAAACATGATGCAATCACAAGCATGGATCCTAATGCATGCTAAAGCTAGGGATGTGACAACTCACGCCCACTTAAAAGACGACGAGTAAAAAGCCGGATACTCAAATCGAAGACGATCTTCACGCTCCCAGGTAGTTTCATTCTCAGAATGATGCGACCACTGAACCTTCAGAAACTTGATATTCTGACACCGGGTTACACGCTCAGCTTGATCGAGAATGGGAACATGATATTCCTGATATGAAAGATCATCTTGAAGATCAAGCGTTTCGTGGTCCACTTCACAGATAGGATCCTTGAAGCAACGCGTGAGTTGAGAAACATGGAGGACATCATGAACTCGAGGAAGATGCGGGGGCAGTTCCAATTCGTAGTCAACCTCTCCTAGTTTAGTAAGAATGCAAAAAGGACCAATGTAACGAGGAGCCAATTTGCCCTTCATACCGAAGCAATGGGTGCCCTTCAGAGGAGTAACCCGAAGGTAAGCCTTTTCGTCCACCTCATAAGTTACTTCCTTATGATGGCGATCATACTGACTCTTCTGACGAGACTGAGCTATCTTGAGGTTCTCGCGAATAATGCGAACTTGCTCTTCTGCTTCGTGGATCATATCCGGTCCAAATAATTGTCTTTCTCCAGTCTCTGACCAGTTCAAAGGTGTTCGACATCTTCGTCCATAAAGAACTCCAAAAGGAGCTTTGCCGAGGCTAGATTGGTAGCCGTTGTTATATGCAAACTCTGCAAATGGAAGACACTTCTCCCAATTCATTTCGAATGAGATGACACAAGCTCTGAGCATGTCTTCGAGAATCTGATTGACTCTTTCAACCTGACCACTTGACTGAGGGTGGAAATAGTGCTAAAGGAAAGATGGGTTCCCATAGCATTCTGGAAACTTTCCCAAAATCGAGAGGTGAAAAGACTTTCACAATCTGCATTGATTCCCAATGGAACACCATGCAGGGACACTATTCGAGAGATATACAAATCCGCCAACTGACTAGCAGTGATACTCTCTCGGACAGGAAGGAAATGAGCCGCTTTGGAAAGGCGGACAATAACCACGAAGATTGCATTATTTCCTTTGTTTGTCTTGTGAAATCCGGTGATGAAATCCATTTCAACTTTATCCCATTTCCATTCAGGAATGGCTAAAGGCTGAAGGGTGCCAGCAGGTCTCTGATGCTCTGCCTTCATGTGACAACAAACATCGCAATTAGCAATGAATTGAGTAATTTCCCTCTTCATTCTAGTCCACGAGAACCTTCGGCGTAGGTCCTGATACATCTTCGTGCTGCCAGGGTGAATGGTGAGAGGAGATTCCTGAGCCTCCTTAAGGATCAACTCTCGAAGTTGTTGCTTCTTAGGAACTACCAACCAATTCCCAAAATATACTGCACCTCTTTCATCAATGGAGAAACTACCAGCACTGCCTTTTTCAACATTATCCTTGATCCGGGTAATACCCGCATCATACAGTTGGCTTGTTATAATCTGATCCTCCAGAGTAGGTTTTGCAACCAAGGTTGAAAGGGATCCGTGAGGAACAATGTGAAGGTTAAGCTTGCAAATTCCTCATGAAGAAGGGGTTGACCTTGTTGCAGCATAAAATTGTTGCAATAGGATTTACGACTTAACGCATCCGCCATGACATTTGCCTTGCCTGGGGTGGAAGTAATTCCTAGGTCGTAATCCATCATCAGTTCCAACCATCGTCTTTGTCTAAGATTCAGATATGGTTGAGTGAATATATACTTCAGGCTTTGGTGATCTGTGTAAATCTCGCAACGATTACCACAAGGTAATGTTGCCATACCTTGAGTGCATGGACTACTGCTGCATGCTCCAAATCATGTGTTGGATAATTTTCCTCATGTGGGTGCAACTGTCGAGATGCATAGGCGATCACCTATCGTTCTTGCATAAGAACACATCCAAGTCCTTTTCTAGAAGCATCACAATAGATGACGAAGTCCTTGGAGAAGTCAGGTGGCACAAGCACGAGAGCAGAGGTCAAACGTCTCTTCAGTTCCTGGAAACTATGCTCACATTGTGGGGTCCACTCGAACTTCTTATCTTTCTTAAGGAGTTCCGTCAAAGGCTTGGCAACTTTGGAGAAGTTCTCCACGAAACAGCGACAATAGCTCGCTAAACCAAGGAAACTTCTAACTTGCTTAACTGTTTCAGGTGGAGTCCAGTCGAGAATGGCCTGAACTCTTCCAGGATTGACTGCGATGCCCTTTATGGAGATCACATCACCTAGATAGGTCACTTCAGGTAACCAAAATTCACACTTGGAGAACTTGGCATGAAGACGGTGCTCTTTGAGTTTTTCTAGCACAAGTCTGAGGTGCTCAGCATGTTCTTCTTCATTCTTCGAATAAATCAAAATATCATCGAGGTAAACCACGACAAACTTATCTAAGTACTCCATGAAGATTGAGTTCATCAAACGGGAAAATGTTGCTGGAGCATTGGTTAGTCCAAAGGACATGACTGTGTACTCGTACTGGCCATAACGAGTGACGAACGTTGTCTTGGGGATGTCTCCATTCTTAATCTTGATTTGATGGTAGCCTAACCTCAAATCCATCTTGGAGAAAACTGAAGATCCAGCAAGTTGATCATACAAATCATTGATCCTGGGGAGCGGATACTTATTCTTTATTGTGACCAAATTTACAGGTCAGTAATCCACAACCATACGATCCGTTCCATCCTTTTTCTTCACAAAGACAACGGGACAAGCCCAAGGAGAGGATCTAGGTCGAATGAAACCTTTTTGCAAGGACTCATCAAGTTGCTTCTTGAGCTCAACTAATTCCAAGGGCGCGATCTTATAAGGTCTTGTAGAATTTGGTATAGTTCATCGGATGAGGTCTATCACAAACTCTACATCCCTGTCAGGCGGGATGCCTGGCAATTCTTCTGGAAATACATCCGGAAAATCTCTTACTACCGGTATATCTTCAAGCTCGGGAAGAGGGTTGGCATTGAGTGAATAGAGCTGACACTTTGCAACTCGTGTTGAAACATGGACTATCTTGCCAGATGGATGCGTAAGCTGAACAGACCTAGTGGAGCAAGCAATCTTGGCATGGTAAGCTATCATCCAATCCATACCCATGATGATATTAATATCTAAAGACTTGAGAGCTATCAGTGAAGCAAGGAATACAAGTCTATCAACACGGATTTCATTTCCATGGCTTATTCTTGTGGTCTACCATCTAGACCCTGGAGTTTGAATTTCAAGAGCAGTTGGCATATCGCAAAATGACATGTCGTGCAACCGGGCATAGCCTTCCGATATGAAGGAATGCGATGCTCCTGTATCAAATAGAACTGATGCTGGATGGCAATTGACAAGGAGCGTTCCAAGGAGGACTTTTGGATCATCATTAGCTTCTTTGGCTGAGACGTGATTCACACATCCCTGTTCAATGATGGTTGGCTTGGTAGGGATCACCTTGACTGGTGACTTATTACAGTGAGCAGACTTTCCAGACTGAGGTGATACACCACTGGACTGAGTGCAATTGCGAGCGACGTGGCCTAGTTCTCCGCACTTATAGCAAATCACAAAAGTATGACGTGGAATCGCATTGACAGGCGGTCCACCAACAGGTATGGGTGGAGCATTTGGCTGAGTTGGACGAGACTCCACACAGGATGGCCTCGATGCATATCCAGGAGGAAGCGATGAGTTCAGAACCCAAATCCAACGTTTCTGAGATCCAGAACCGGAGGTAGAGGCCAGATAACGGTTGTGCTTGCGAGATTCTTCATAGGTGAACTGAGCTGTCTCTGCATTAATGGCCTTATTCACAAGAGCTTGGAAGGTGTCAGAATGATGTAGGTGAAGATCACGACGCAACTTTGGGTTGAGACCCTTCCTGAATCTAGCTTTCTTCTTGGCATCTATGGACACTTCTTCTACGGCATAACGTGCAAGGTTCTCAAACTCTCGACTGTAAACATCTACATCTATCGTACCCTGGGTAAGGTTACAAAACTCTTCCCTCTTTCGGTCCATGAGACCCTGAGGAATATGATGCTCACGGAAAACCTCTGTGAATTCTTTCCAAGTAGGAATCTGGCCAGATGGAATTAAAGCCGCATAGTTCTCCCACCATATACTAGCAAGACCCTCCAAGAAATATGTAGCATAGGTGACCTTATCAGCCTCGGCCACGTTTGCAGAACGCATCTTGTTTGTGATGCTATGGAGCCAATCATCTGCATCGACTGGCTCAATGGAGTGATGGAAGGTGGGTGGGTATAGCTTGATGAAATCATGGATGGTCACTGTTCCAGTACATTGGTGTGTGGTGTTTTCCTGAATACGTGCCAGCAAGCGATTTGACTCATGCTTGTCCTTCTCAATGTCTAACATGAACTGTGCCAACGAAGGTGAATCTGACAGAACTTCAGCATCTCTGGTTCCACGTCTCTGGTACTTCTTGTGACCAATGGCAGCTTGGGTACTGCAGGACATCCTGATGATGAGAAACTAGGATTAGACATGGTGGCAACCAAAGGATAAGAGGGAATGTAGAAGCATTGATCTTTAAGGAAACCCTAGGGAAAATCGGACAGCATAACGGCTGCGAATGCTCAAAAATGAGACATCCTGCAAAAGATTTAGGTGCCACGACACCTTAACATGACAATCTCAAGATCCTGATTGAGCTAACAAGCTACACAGATAACACTCGAGGACTGGATGTAACTTAGATCAACCATTCCTATAAGTCTACAGAATAGTAACACGAGATCCTAGTAGATAGGTAAGAAGCCTAGCTCTTAATCCCCGTAGAAAAGGAGAGGGTGACTCGGAATCAGAATAACATGGGGAAAGGAGTAAAAAGAGCCTTACGTTCCCATCCACAATCAATTCCCTTATATAACTAAAGAGTTACTAGACTCAACATCCACCAATTTGGCTTGGTAATCCTACAGTCAGTCAGCTCTGATACCAATGTTGTCGGGACCCCGATCCTAAGTCATAAGAATCCAGCATGTAACACATCACATCACTTTGCGGCCTCACGCACGGTTAACTCCACGGCTGCCACCTTACCTGGGCCTGGACTGTTTGCGTCTTTTGGCTCATGTATGTAATATGTCGCTAGCATTCAAATGACAAAGAACCCTAGTCGACATGGCTAGTCGTAGAACCCAAGTGGCACATCCGTACAGGAACAGGCATACGTAACCCAACAATGCAGGTGTCGGCCTCTAGCATGTGTAGACGAGTCAGGGCAAGCTACAAGGACTCCATCACGCCGTGGGACATAAATGTCATCACAGCACGTAGACGAGTCGTAGTAGGCTACAGGGACTCCATTACACTATGAGACATTTCTGCGAAGGGACAAACATAGCAGCAAAGAAGGATACATGTCGGTCAATCAATGTGTCCGGAGTAGTAGCAAGCTACCAAGGCTCGGTGGAAGCACAAAGAGGCAGTTCCCTGTAAAGAGTACCACTAAAGGCACACAACTAGGTGTCGAATCCCATACATATCGTTGCACGTCACACGTACGCACGACATACCCGATATGCATAGATACAACTATGGCATCACAACATAACCATACAATAACACAACATTTATTTAGGAGGCTCATAAGAGCCAACATAGTGTGATATCACAAGCACGGGTCACATGACCCAACACACAAATCATACAATCAACAAGCGGAAGCTTATCATGTCTGGGTACAGACATCTAGAAAAGTAGAAGGCTAAGGAAGCCTGTCTATCTACAAGGCTCTCCACAGGAACCAAACCTCTGGCTGGGATTCCCAAGCTAAATGACCAACATCGATCTTATCGTAGAAACCACTAGCGAGACTGGAGTCTCCTCTACAAAAACATAATTAAGCAATAGTGAGTACTGAGTACTTAGCAAGACTTACATCAGAACTAACTACATATGCATCGGTATCAACAAGGGAGTTGTGGGGTTCAATGCAGCAAGCCAGCTTTGACTCGGTAGCTATCCTGTACTATGACTTTCATAATTTTGAAAAGTTTTGTGAAGCGTACGCGAGTCGACTAACACCACAATAATACACCACCATGGATCCGCTCCCGTCTTCCTACGAGAGTGCCATCCACGGTACTTACACTTGTCTTGAAGCTTTTATGAGTAACCTTTGAAATTGTCTATGAACCATATAAGTATCCAAGTAGTCCATATCCGCAGACGCGGCTATTCGAATAGATTGATTACCCTGCAGGGGTGTACTTCGTCACACATGCTCCCACCACTTATCGCCATGTGCTCATAAAAAGGCACCTCGGCAACCTTCAAGCGGAAGCCCAGCGAGGGAGTCGGCCATAACCTGACTAACCACACAAGACTATAATCCATGTTTATCGCCTATTCAAGACGGAACCCGCAAGGAAGTCCGGCCGAAGTTTCCTCAACGGCCCCAAACGATGTGTACAGGGTTCCCAAGCCCACCTCGACGGATGGTACTACGCTTGGTACACCGGGACACAATGCCTAGTCTGTCCCAAGCCCACCTGTACGGGGTACCACTCGGTAGACTACTACATATCCTACAAACACTAGAAACTAGTTGCAACTCCTGGACAGAGATCAAATCGGTTAATAAGTCGAGAGAGTGAATTAAGAATCCCAATGTGCGGTAGAAGCTAGTCTTGGACAACATACACAGGACTCACGGTCCCAGTGAGACAACCCGCCATGTACTCCTACACGGCCTCTCATCGCTACCTTTACCAAATCTTGTTCACAACTTAACTCTCATCATCAGAACAAGTTCAGTTCACTCCGGTTCATCACCTAGATGAATAAGACCTAACACAACTCTAAGCACAGCAAGCATAGCAAGTTAAAGTCACAACATAGCTCAAGCATCTACCAGGTATGCTAGGTTGCATGGTTCAGCTATTTACTATGACAATGACAGGTCATGCAGAGGAATGGGTTCAACTACCGGAACATGCAAAGTTAAAACGTTTTGTCCTAATGCAATAAGTGAGAGCAAGAGCGGGAGAGTGGGATTGTATCGTATATGTTCAAAGAGGGTTGCTTGCCTGATAAGACGATCACACATTACTGCTCCTCAGATGGATACTCAACCGTATCCTCCGGAACAGTGTCTAACACGAAGAACAAACATCGAAGGGGGAACAAATCAATACACACCAAATGCAACAATATGATGCATGAGTATGACATGTCAACATGATGAGTTTTAGCTAATGCATCTAGCAACAGATTTAAATGAAGTGGGTTTGAACTCAAGGTTCAAATTCGACTTCATATATGGATTCGATAATGTGTTTGAGCTAAAATGTCCATGTTCACCTATTTAGATTGCTCTAACATGCATGAAAATGGTACAAATGGATTCATTGAATTTTTCGGATCAATTTTCATATATAAATTATTTTCATCTGATTTACAGATTATTATCTATGAATTTTAGAAGTTTTTATTAATTTCTGGAATTTATTTAATCCAAAATTGAATTATTATATCACCCTGACGTCATGATGATGTCAGCAGGTCAAAGGCGCCAGCCCAGGTCAAACCTGGCGGCTGGGCCCCACCTGTCAATGACACAACCATCTAACCATTTTTTTAATTAATCTAACTACTAACTAACAGTGTTGGGCCCACCTATCAGTGACCCAGGGGTCAACTAAATGGTGATTAGCCTTAAGCTAATCACCTAGCGATGGGACCCACCGGTCGGCTCAGGCTACGGGCTCATCGCCGGTGACCTCTGGTCGTGGCGGCGTCCGTGCTGCCGGGCACGGGAGCGGCGGCCGGGGGCACTGGGCAAAGCCCCTGCTCGCCCGCACCCAAGGGAGCTAGCCAGGGCCGCGGGGAACGCCGGAGCTCGCGGCTACGACGCCGGAGGCGGTGGCTGGACCTCGGCCAAGGCGGCGCTAGGGCCTAGGGGGCGCGGAAAAGCTGGGGAGAGAGGGGAGATGGATGCGGCGGCTCACAGGGACTCACTGGCGTCGGGGGCGAGCCCGGGGAGGCGCGGCGACGACGGATCGACGGCGGCGACGGCTTCGGTCCGGCGGGAGAGAGCAGAGGAGAGGGGGAGAGCGAGAGGGAGAGCGGCGGGGCGAGAGAGGGAGGGAGGTGAAGGGAGCCACTGCGGGAGGGGGGCCGCTGGCGCTTCCGAAGGGCTCCACGACAGGCAGCCAGACAGGAGGTGGTCGGCGCGCCCCTGCCACACGCCCTCCTGCCTACTGGCAGGAGGTTGAAGACGTTAGGTTGGCTGGGCCAGCTCCACCTAGGCCTCCTCTATTTTTTTAATTTGTTCTTTTCTTTATTTTTTGTTATTGCATTTATTTTATTTAGGCACTAAAATCTTTATAAAAATTATGAAACTTTTTCCGTGCACTAGAGGAATTATTCCAAAGGCCCTGGCCAAGTTTCAAATTTCTTGGAGCTTTAAAATATTTACAGCATTTTAAAACCCCAAATCTGAATAATTATTGATTTAATTTGATATGCAAAAAATGACTCTAAAAATATAAATCACCTCTCGTTGATGCTCCCACATTTTTCCAAAAATGATGAATATTTTAGAAGGCCACTTTGTTTTATTAAAAAAAATTGGTTGAGCCTATTTGAATTCAGATAATGCTAGGGTTATATCATCCCCATTTCAAGTTTAAAGAATTTAAACATGATGCAGTCACAAGCACGGATCCTAATGCATGCTAAAGCTAGGGATGTGACAAAAACCCTCGTGAGATCCGTTAGTATAATAAAGCAAATTACTACTTTAAGTACTATTGTGAACTCATTCCAAATTCATATTAGCATTATATTTACTGTAGTCCAACTTCACCATGGTTCATACCCCCCAATACAACCCATAGATTCATCAAAATAAGAGAACGATGCATAGAAAACAGAATCTGTCAAAAACAGGACAGTCTTTAGCAATCTAGAAACTTTTTATACTTATGGAAATCAAAAAATTCTAAAACTTTAGAAAAAATTAAAAATTTACATAGCAGTACTATGTAAAAATTTCAGAAAGTTTTGACGTTCCATTAAAAACTATAAATTGACGCACTACAGCCAAAGTTTCTGTTTTTGCACTGCAAACACCAAACAAGCAATCTAATCACGCTAAAGAAAAATCTTGGCACATTATTTCTATAACACAATGGATATATACAAGGGTATAATTATTTTTCAGAAGCTTACATGCAAAATTCTACATTGTTTCCATGAGCATGAACACAAGTGTTCAAGGTCGACCCTCACTTCTCCCATGCACAACCTTCCAATCACTTCTCTTTTTGAAAATCTTCTTAGGCAAAAGGGGCAAGTAACTCTTTCTGTAATTTTCATTATGTTTTTTTATTTCACCCACAACTAAAGAAAGAAAAAAGTGAAAACAAAATCTACTTAGTTAATAAGCAAACAAGCACACACGAGAATATCAACCCCACGCTATTGCTCCCCAGCAACGGTACCAGAAAAGAGCTTGACAATCCCCAAGTGCAAGGAATCATCGTAGCAATTTACAAAGGTGGAAGTCATAAGTATGGAATGTCGAACCCACAAGGATCTAAAGGTAAGATCAATATTCTCTCAAGTCCTATCTGCCGCTGATACGACTCTACGTACACCGAACGTTTGCTTCCATCTAGAAACAAGAAATAAAACTACGTTGTGGGTTTGAAGACGATAGCTTTGCATGATAACAGAGAACTAAAATATAAAAATAGGTGTTGTTATCGTAATATTACAATATATTACAAAGGGTCGGTGTGTGGAATTATCCTAGGAAATTTTTAACAAAATCAGAAATCATTATTGCAATTTTTATGAGGGAGAGGCATAAGATAACATACTTTCTCTACTTGGATCATATGCACTTATGATTGGAACTCTAGAAAGCATTCGCGACTACTAAAGAACATTAAGGTAAAACCCAACCATAGTAGTAAAGCATCAAGTCCCCTTTATCCCATATGCAACAACCCCCTTACTCGGGTTTATGCTTCTGTCACTCAAGCAACCCACTATAAGCGAATCATGAACGTATTGCAACACCCTACAGCGGGAATCCGTCACGTGTGCGCGGCACCATAGGACATCACCAAAATAAACATACAACTCAAACCAATCTAGATCATCAATCAACCCAGAGGACAAAACAAATCTACTCAAAACATCATAGGATGGCAACACGTCATTGGATCATAATATGTGCATTAAAGCACCATGTTCAATTAGGGGATTACAATGGGGTGCGGGAGAGTGGACCACTAAAAGGAGGTGAGGATGGTGGTGAAGAAGGTGATGTTGATGAAGACGATCACAGTGGCGATGGTTCCCCCGGTGGCACTCTGGCAGCACCGGGAGAGAGGGGAGAGAGTCTCCCCCTTGTACTTCCTCCTCCATTGCCTCCCCCTCTGTGGGGAGAGGTTCTCCCTTTGGACCTTGGCCTCCATGCTGTTGAATGCCCCTCTGGATGATGAAGATGGCCTCTGGTGATGGTGACCCCCTCCGGCAGGGTGCCGGAGAGGGACAAGATTGGTTTTTCGTGGCTCTAGAGGTGTGCGGCGGCGGAACTCCCGATCTAGGTTTCTTTTCAGAGGTTTCTATATTTATAGGATTTTTTGGCGTCGGTCTCACGTCTAGAAGGTTCCCAAGGAGGTGGCAAGCTCGCTAGGCGCGGCTAGGGGGTGGTCGTGCCTGGCAGGCTTGTGGCCTCCTTGTGGCTTTTCAGGCCCAGATCCAATGCTTCAGGGGTCTCTTTTGGTCCAGAAAAAAATCATACTAAATTTTCAGCCCATTTAGAGAAATTTTATATCTGCACAAAAAAAAATGACACCATGGTAGTTTTGCTGAAAACAACATCAGTCCGGGTAAGTTATATTAAAATCGTACCAAAATCATATAGAAATATTGTAAACATGGCATGAATACTTCACAAATTATAGATACGTTCGAGACGTATCACTATGGAAATGCCATAATAGGTAGGTATGGTGGCTGTTTTGAGGGAGGATATATGGTGGGTTTAATGCACCGACGAAAGTTGCGCGGTACTAGAAAGGCTAGCAAAGGTGGAAGGGTGAGAGTGTGTATAATCCATGGACTCACATTAGTCATAAAGAACTCACATACTTATTGCAAAAGTATATTAGTCATCAAAGCAAAGTATTAGATGCATGCCCCTAGGGGAGAGGTTGGTAGGACTAAACCATCGCGCGCTCCCGACCCTCACACAAAGGCTCACAGTCCATAAACAAATCATGCTTCGACTTCCTTAATAATAGTTCACCATACATGCATGCTACGGGAATCACAAACCTTTACACAAGTATTTTTACCAATTCACAATTACTTCCTAACATGACTCTTAATATTACCATCTTTATATCTTCAAACTATTGCAAGGAGTCAAACATATCATATTGAGTGATCTACAAGTTTTATGTAGGATTTTATGACTAACCATGTTAATGACCAATTCATGTTGACTCTCTAAAATGATATAAGTGAAGTATGAGAGTTTAATTCTTTCTAAAAAATATATGCCCACACTCTAACAAATATAAGTGAAGCAAAAGAGCAATCTACAAATGGCGGTTTTTTATGTGTAGAGAAACAGGCAATCCAAACTTCAAATGATATAAGTGAAACACATGAATCATTCTATAAAGCCATACTCAAAAGATATAAGTGAGGTGCAAAGAGTTCTATAAATAAACAAAGGACCATATCATACCATCATGGTGCATTATTAAAATAAAAATAAAAAGCACACGATGCTCCAAGATTTACGCATATCATGTGACAAATAAAAATATAGCTCCAAGTAAAATTAGCGATGGTTGTTAGAAGAAACAGGGGATGCCTACCGGGGCATCCCCAAGCTTAGCTTCTTGGTATTCCTTGAATATTACCTTGGGGTGCCTCAGGCATCCCCAATCTTAGTCTCTTTCCACTCGTTATTCCTTCATCCATCGTGATCTCACCCAAAACTTGAAAACTTCAATCACACAAAACTTAACAAAACCCTCGTGAGATACGTTAATATAATAAAACAAATCACCACTTTAAGTACTATTGCCAACCAATTCATATTTTGGTTTTTCATTTTAGCTACTTTAATATAAATTTTCCATGACTTATACCACCGATACAATCGATAGTTTCATCAAAACGAGCAAAACAATGCATCAAAAACAGAATCTGTCAATAATAGGACAGTCTATAGTAATCTGAACATTCACCATACTTATATAACTCTAAAAATTCTAAAAAAATAGGAAGTGGTCAGGAATTTTTATAACAGTATTGTGTAAAAAGTTCTGAATTTTTGCACGCACTAGTTAAATATAGAAATTCAAACAATGCAGCAAAAGTTTCTATTTTTCAACAACACAAATCAAACAAGTAATTTAAATATCCTACAGGTAATTCTTGGCACATGATTTTTATAATAAAATGGATTTGTACAAGGGGATAATTATATTTGTTGAAAATTTTCTATAATCAAGATTCACAAAGTTTCCATGGGCATGAACAAAGTTCAAGGCTAGCCCCCACTTCAACATTGCTCGTCTTTCTCACTTTCACTTTTATTTTTGAAAAAGTTTTAAGTTCCCCCACTTAATTTTTTATTTTTTTAAATTATATAAAAGCACACAACAGAATAAAATGACTCTCTAAAACTTCCGGGTTGTCTCCCTAGCAGCGCTTTCTTTAAAGCCATTAAGCTAGGCATATAGTGCTCAAGTAATGGATCCACCCGGATCCAAAGGTATATCGAAGCCAATTTTAATTAACAATGATTTGTAATTTAGTAGTGAGAACAAAGTAACATATATCATGCAACAACTAAGTCTAACTTTCTTCCTATGCATTGGCATGTCATACAAGAACAATTCATTCACAGCAAGTAAAGGCCAATGCATAACATACGTAGTTTCTTGCAATTTTATTGTATTGGAAACATAGAGAGGTGAAGACGTAGTTCCTCTCTCATAATAATTGAAAGTAGGAGAATCAAGCACATGCAAATTTTATTCATTAAAATCATCATGTGTAATAGGAAAACGCAACCCATCAATATAAACCTTAATAAGTGAAAACTTCTCCGATATAGTGTAGTTTGGAGAATTCAAAAAGATAATAGGACTATCATGTGTGGGTGCAATCGCAACAATTTCATGCTTAACATAAGGAACTGTAGAAAGTTCATCTTCATAAGCATAATTCATATTGGCATCATGGCCGCAAGAATAGCAAGCATCAAGTTCATCAAAATGGGTATTTCAAAAGAATCCAAGGGACCATAGCAATCAACATAGCATTCATCCTTCGGTAAGCGCGGAAGGAAATTAAACAATGTACGAGTTGAAGAGTTACTCTCACTAAAATGTGGGCACGGGTAGCTAATCCGCTCTTCCTCCTTTTGTTCTTCGCTCTCCTCCTCATCTTTTTCACCCAATGAGCTCACAGCGTCATCAGTTTCTTCATCCACAGATTCCTGCAAAATATTAGTCTCTTCTTGGATAGTGGAGAATTTCTCAATAAATTGATCAATATATTCATTATATTCATAATTGGCATAACAATAACGAAGCATAGCCAAATTTTGGGATTGGTAAAAATCATCATCGTAATTTTCATACTTTTCAAATGAAGCTTCAATTTCATAAGCACCCTTAAAAGCAACAAACTCTTCTATTTGTTCCACATCATAGTAATCATAAATACCATTAGCATAAGAGGCCAAGCTTTCATTATCATTAAATTTACATGAAAAGGGATGGTGTTTAGCCTTCATCCTAGAGCAACAAGTAATATCATATCTCAAGCATAGATTCCAACCATACCATTTCAACATATGAATTTGATCCCATAATAGTTTCCCTTTTTGAGTCAAGCGATAATCCAACGTATATCCCATTATATGATTGAATGGGGTTTTCTCAGGATTATTAAAGTAGTGCATAATATCTTTCACATCACAAGCATCAAGGGTTTTAAGAGGTTCCCCATCTCCATGAGTAGCAACTACACCTAATTTTTTTTGGTATTTCGTGTTCCATATCGATAACTAAAGATACAGACCAACTTAGAATAACAAATAAAATCTACTTAGGGATAAAGCAAACAAGCACACACGAAAATATTCAACCCACGCTATTGCTCCCCGATAATGGCACTAGAAAAAGGTCTTGATAACCCACAAGTATATGGGATCAATTATAGCCTTTCTCGACAAGTAAGAGTGTCAAACCCAATGAGGAGATAAAGGTAGAACAAATATTCCCTCGAGTTCTATGCACCATCAATACAACACTATGCATGTTTAACATTCGCCTTACCTAGAACAAGTATGAAACTAGAAATACTTTGTAGGTGTGACGGGATAGGTTTGCAAGATAATAAAGAGCACGTAAATAAAAAACTAGGGGCTGCTAAGATAAAGTACCAATTAAGTTAGTTTAACGAGTGTGGAAAAGTGGTGGTAGGAGTTGCAGAATTGTCCCTTGGCAATCGATAACTAGACTGGTAATCATTATTGCAATTTTATATGAGGGAGAGAGGCATAAGCAAACATACTTTCTCTACTTGGATCATATGCACTTATGATTGGAGCTCTAGCAAGCATCCACAACTACTAAAGATCATTAAGGTAAAACCCAACCATACTATTATAAGGTATCAAGTCCTCTTTACTCTCATATGCAACATCCCACCTACTCGGGTTTATGCTTCTGTCACTCAAGCAACCCACCATAGGCAAATCATGAACACATTGCAACACCCTATAGCAAGGGCCCCTCACGCTTGCGCGACATGAAGAGAACCATAGGACAACACCAATAGTAAAACATGCAACTCAAACCAATCATGATCGTCAATCAAACCATAGGACAACAAAAATCTACTCAAACATCATCGGATGGCAACACATCATTGGATAATAATATGAAGCATAAAGCACCATGTTCAAGTAGAGGGTACAACGGGTTGCGGGAGAGTGGACCGCTGTAGATAGATGGGGGAAGGTGATGGAGGTGTTGGTGAAGATGATGGAGTTGTTGGAGTAGATCGTCGACACGATGATGGCCCCGACGGCGTTCTGGTGCCACCGGGAGAGAGGGGAGAGAGCCTCCCTCCTTCTTCTTATTCCTTGTCCTCCCCCTAGATGGGTGGAGGGTTTCCCCTCTGGTCCTTGGTCTCCATGGCGGTGGAGGGGCATAAGCCCCTCCAAGATTGGATCTCTCTTTGTTTACTTCTGTTTCTGCGCTCCCAGATTCTGGCCTTTCACCATTTCTTAAATATCCAAAGATCCTTAACTCCAATCGGGCTGCAATTTTGAGGGGATTTTTATCCAGATATTTGCTTTCTTGCAGAGAAAGAAGGGAGCCAACCGCCTTACGGGGTGATGATAAGGGACCAAGGCGCGGCTTGGGGGTAGTTCGCGCCCTTGGCTTGTGGTCACCTCGGGCATCGTCTCGTGTTGATTGTTTTTCCCAAAAATCTAATATATTCCAAAAAAATATCCGTAAGTTTTTATCGCGTTTGGAGTTTGTTTGGTATGGATATTTTGCGACACAAAAAACATGGAACAAATAGGAACTGGCACTGGGCACTGGAACAATATTTTAGTCCCAAAAATAGTATAAAAAGTTGCCAAAAGTATATGAAAGTTGTAGAATATTGGCATGAAACAATCAAAAATTATAGATACGATGGAGACGTATCAAGTAGTGCATCTTAACCAACACTACTGCTAACTGATAATGACATCACTATTATAACTACCGGTATCGCTGGTGGGTCTCATGTAGCAGCAGTGTCATTAGTAAGAAAAAGTGGATGGGTTTATATATATATATATATATATATATATATTAATTGATGAAAACTTGATTTCAAACAGATAACTAGACTTCAAAACCTTACAAGTCCAAACCGAACTGCTAGATCGAGACCATAATCTTACTACAATACTATTAATCTCACTACAAAACTAGTAGTCTTACTAAAATACTATTAATCTTACTACAACACTATTAAACCTTAAACTAGAGCTTAATCTTACTACAATACTACTAATGAGCAGAATCTGGTGGTGATGGGGGCATTCTCGGCGGAAGTATCCCGACCACACTTCCCCATCGGGCTCTCTGAGCCGGGCATGAAGATGTCACTTGTTGTAGCACCCATTCCATAACAAAGTGGGGACTACTCTGAGGCGGCATCCGAGCATGCTCTGTAGCGTTGGCCTCCGCGAAGATGACATCTACCACAACTTTTAGTTGTGTTTGGGCATAAGTATTTCATGTATTGACTTCGTGCTCCCAGAAACCACACTGAGTCTCCCAGAACTTATTCTCTGCCTCTTTCAGCTCCCGCATACAATCTCTCCATCCGAACACTACATCGTCAATCCTTTTTCCCTGCGCCAACAACTACACCCACAACTTCAACTCTTGTTCACGAGTACGTTTTGGAGACATGGGAATCCTTGTAAATTTGGCAGGACATTTTCTTAACAATGGACATATTAAGTAGGCATCACATAGAACAAATCTCTCCATCCGAAGCACACAATCTCTCCATCCGAAACACCTTTGTAACACAATTTACAACATGTGGATGAATTTCGATATGCATCTAAATGCATCCATCCATCCATCTAAATGCATGCATCCATTCATCTATACGTGTCCATTAATATATATGCATCCATTCATCTAAATGCATCCCTCCATCCATCTAACCATCTAAATGCATCCATTCACAATCATCTAAATGCAGCCATGCAAAACCATCTAAATGCATCCATTCAGAATCATCTAAATGCATCCATTCAAAACCATCTCAATGCATCCATTCACAACCATCTAAATGCATCCATTCACATCATCCATCCATCTAGCCATCTAAATTTCATCCATCCATTCATCTGACCATCTAAATTTCATCCATCCATGGGAGAGAGTAGGGAGAGGGAGAGATACCGCTGCGTGGATTGCCGGGACGGGGAGACGCCATGTGGGGACGACCAAGACAGGGAGCCGCCATGTGAGGACGGCCGAGATAGGGAGGGCTGCCACGAAGGAGCCCCCACATGGGGAGGGTCGCCGTGGGGGTGTGGGAGCCCCCACGTAGGGACACTCCACAGTACCATCCAAACAAACAACATTCCTGGGGGAGTTTTGTTTTATTATTTGCATTTATTTTCATTTCGGTACTGGGAATCCCTATTACCGCCATTCTTGTGCAAGGAAGAGTGAATAAACACGCATCGTAAGAGTAAAACGCTTAACAAGGAACATACTGACCACCCCCTGTCGCTCCATGAGCGGTCCAGGCACACAAAACAAATGTTCATTTGAAATTGGTAGAGGTAGCACATGCAAATTTACTTGGAATGACGGGGGTAATACTGCATATAGGTAGATATAGTGGACTCATCTGGAATAACTTTGGTTTAAGGATTTTGATGCACAAGCAGAATTTCCAGTTAGTACAGGACAAGGCTAGCAAATAGATTGAAGCGGGCAGCTAGAGAGCGAATATGGTCATAAACATGCATTACGAATAATAAACATCGAATGCTATCATGAGTAAGATATGGACACCATGAACATAAATATCATGAAGGCTATGTTGATTTTGATTCAACTACATGTGAGAACATGTGTCAAGTCAAGCCACTTGAAACCTTCAGAGGAGGATACCATACCATCATACTACATCACAACCATTTTAATGCAGGTTAACATCCAAGATAAATCATTATCCTCTCCTAGCTACTTTAGCATGGCATGAATTACTATAATCAGTAATTGTCATTAAAACATGTTCAATCATAATATGCTGAATCATGGATACCAGGTTAAACATATTTACAAAAACAAAAATAAGTTGAGTTCATATCCTGTTTTCTCTGCCACAGTCAATTCATCATATAGCATCATTATTGTCTTTCACTTGCAGAACCGAATGATATGAAAATAATAATAGTGCAAGAGTGTCGTGGACTAAGCTGGTATCTGCAAATATTTTATTCAAGAGGAGAACCAGGGTAATATGGGCTCTTTATTAGATCGACAATAATTCATATGAGAGCCACTCAACATTTTCATCATGGTCTTCTCCTTGGTATGACTCAATAAAAGAAAGAGAATTTTAGACAAACACGCTAAATTTTTTTAGTTTTCACTCTTTCTTGTAGAAATCAAATAAGAGAAGGAAAACAAAATGAGAAAAACTACTTACATGGGAGAACTCCCAACAAGCAAAAGAACAAATGACAAATCATTTCGGGTTTCCATTTAATATTACAACTAACTAAACTGAAAAGAAAAGCCAAAAAGAAACAATAAGTATTTTTGGATTTTCTCAAAGTTTTTCAAACACACAAGAAGAAAGCAAGAAAAATAAATCTAACATGGATAATACAATGAAAAAATTATGAACATCGACAACTGGAATGGATACGTGTGAACATGAATGTAATGTCGGTGGAAATATAGTAGTCGTCCGGTCCCATGTTGGAGTGCGACGGCGGCGGTACCTGGGCAACCCACTCCTTGGGCTCCTCCTTTGCCGCGGCCTGGTTGTTTCAGTAGGCAATGATATCATCTAGCATAATTCTGTATCCGTTCCTGGCAACAGAATCAAACAAAGCAGGTGCAGGCAACGGAATAACATCATGGGTTATGACACTAAATACCATATTATAGCGAAGTTTATGAAACAGGCCAGCCTCATCAATAAAGTTGCGATCCCACAATGACCTTTAGTCGAGATAAACTTTGGGCAAAATATAATAATGTGGGTGTATCTGAACTCCTAAATGATTTGCTAAATGAGTAGCATAAATGCTCCCATGTATCTTGCCCTTACTCTTGTTAAGTTGTAGGTGTCGTGCAACAATAGCTCCTAAGCCGAAAGTGTGATTATTCACTACTAGAATCAGACAATTTGCCGTCTGCCAGCTCTTTGTCGTCTGCTGGCAGATGGCAAAGAGTGCCTTTGCCATCAGCTAGCTTGAAGCGCACGGCAAAGAGCTGGCAGACAGCAAAGAGGGGCTTTGCCATCTGCCAGCTCTTTGCCGTCAGCTAGCGGACGGCAAAGATTCTTTGCCGTCAACGAGTGGACGGCAAAAAGCTGGGGTGGGGCCCAGTTGACGGTAGTACTCAATTGGCCCACCACCCCACCTCTTTGCCGTCCGCTAGCGGATGGCAAAGAGGTAAACCTGGTTAACTAACGGCGCCCGCACGCCCCACCCTTCCGTCGTATCTCCCCCCTCCCGTGCCCGCACGCCCACACGCCCCCATCCCCGCCGCGCTACCGCGCCCCTGCTGCCACCCCGCCGACCGCCCGCGCCCTCCCACCCACAGGCCGCCCCGCCCCCGCCCGTGCCCCTCCGCCCGTCGGCCGCCCGTGCCCCCACCCGCCCGTAGGCCGCCCCGCCCCCGCCCGCGACCCTCCACCGCCGGCCGCAGCGCCCCCGCCTGCGCCCCTCCGCTGCCGGCCGCCCGGCCCCCGCCCCCGCCAGCACCCCTTCGCCCGTTGGCCGCCCCGCCTCTGCCCGCTAGCCGCCCCGCCTCCGCCCCCCCACCCGCCCGCCAGCCTCCCCCCCGCCCGCCGGACTCCCCGCCCGCGCCCCCCACCCCCAGACACCCCACCGCCGGCCACCACCTCCCCCACTCCGGTGAGCCCCTTCCCCTCTCTATTTTTATTTTTTTAATATTCTAGTTAGTAATTTAGTTAGTTATTAGTTGTAGTTAATTAGTTTAGTTAGTAATTTAGTTAGTTAGTTGTACTTAATAGTTTAGTTTAGTTAGTAATTTAGTAATGTAGTTAGGTTAGTTAGTAATTTAGTTTAGTAAGAAGAAGAGGTGGAGAAGGAGATGAAGAAGAAGAAGAAGAAGAGGAAGGAGAAGAAGAAAAAGAAGAAGAAAAGGAGGAGGAGGAGAAGGAGAAAAGAAGAAAAAGAAGAAGGAGAAGAAGAAGAGGAGGAGGAGGGGTGCGTCAGCACCGACGTAACCGGGTTGAGGATCGCCGACACGACACCCCCACACCCCGACCCCGACACGACACCCCGACACCCCGACCCCGACACGGCACCCCCGACACCCCGACCCCGACACGGCACCCCCGACACCCCGACCCCGAAACGACACCCCCTACACCCCGACCGCGACACGACACCCCGACACCCCGACATGGCACCCCCGACACCCCGACCCCGACACGACACCCCCTACACTCCGACCCCGACACGACACCCCGACACCCCGACACGACACCCCCGACCACGACACAGCATCCCAACCCCTACACGACACCCCCGACACCCCGACCCCGACACGACACCCCGACCCCGACACCCCGACACGACACCCCGACACCCCGACACGGCACCCCGACCCCGACACCCCGGGACCCCGACACAGCACCCCGACCTCGACAAACCCGACACGGCACCCCCGACCACGACACAGCACCCCGACCGCGACACGACAACCCTACACCCCGACCCCGACACGACACCGCGACACGGCACCCTCGACCATGACACAGCACCCCGACCGCGACACGACAAGCCCGACACCCCGACCCTGAAACGACACCCCCAACACGCCGACACCACCTCATATATTTGTGAATTATGAGTTAGCTAGGTCATATATTTTTCGATTTTGTTATACGGAACATCATATTTATGTTGATCAGGTGGATTTAAATGTGCAGTTGTTTCGTTGCCATGAGGGTCTGGTGTTCGACGACCACCCCGTGCGTTCGACGAGCATCGCCCCTGACTTCGTGGGTGAGAACAAATGAAATCTCCTCCTGAACCCTTCATTTCCTATGTTCCGGTCTTCGTGCCGATGAAACTTGCTAGCTATAGGTGTCTTGAATCATCAGTATGCGTGACCAGTATGCGTCTCCCGTTTGAAAGGGTTACATCTATAAATATGCATTCATTAGCATATTTATAACCGTGATTCTTTCGAATTGTCCAACATTATCCATGGACAGCCCGAGCATGTGTAGATTGGGTTCGTTTTCCCATATGCTCTGCACCGGATCCGATGCAGAATTTCATCGGTGCCTCCTTGTTGTTCTCCGGGTATACATCCTCTCTGCTTATTGCCGAGACGTGTATCAGGAGAACAGTGGGGAGGTGCTGCCGAAATTGTGCGTCGGATCCGGAGCGGAGCATGGGAAAACGAACCCAATCTACACATACTCGGGTGGGATTAGGACCTATCTTTACCTACTAGCGTCTAGGTTGCATCGACGTAATGAAACTAACAAACTCTATTAACTGATGAATATGGTTTGCTGAATTATGTATATATTTTGTGTGTGTCCAGTAGCTAGGCAGGATGAGTGATCGTGGGTGGATGTACACCGGGCACACTAGTCAGAAAGACATCACCCGTGAATGGTTAACAAAAACCAAGGAGTTTGTGAGAGACGCATTTGCAAATGGACAGAAAACAACCTGGTCCCCTTGTGTAGATTGTGACAACTGTAAGAAGAAGTCAGAGTTTCAAATGATCAAACACCTGCAGAAGTGGGGTTTTACGCCTAATTATACGGTCTGGATATTTCATGGTGAGTCTGCCCAACGTGCCAGAGCTGAGGTGCTTCGTCGTCGCACCGACGAGCATGGTACCGGGATCGAAGACATGGTGCAAGACTTTGATGATGCTCGGGATTTGGACGACGAGATGGAGGAATCTGCAAAGGCCTTTTATGAAATGTTGGAGTCTTCAAAACGTCCTCTCCACGAGCACACTAAGCTTTTTCAGCTGGATGCCATCGCGCAAGTAATGGCTCTAAAGGCTCAGTTCAACTTGGGCAGAGAATGCTACGACGCGATGATGACGATATTTGGACGCTTTCTACCCAAAGGCCATGTATTGCTACCAAACATGTACCAGTCGGACAAAATCCTACGTGCGCTTAAGATGCCCTATGAGAAGATAGATGCATGTGAGAATGGATGTGCCTTATTTCGGCTTCAGTATGCGAGCTTGAACTATTGCCCCATTTGCAACGCTTCCAGGTATGTTCTGGTAGACAATGGTATGGGTGAGAAGAGTCAGACCAAAATCCCCATTAATGTTCTTCGGTATCTGCCAATCATACGAAGAGTTCAACGGCTTTTCATGGTCGAAGAGACGGCTAGACAGATGACGTGGCATAAATTGGGCAAAAGAACGGAACTGGATGCAGATGGGAATCCGATGTTGGGACACACTTTAGACGCTTTTGCGTGGAAGCACTTCGATGCATTATAATGCACTCCGATGTTACGAACTAGAAGAGTTGGCGCCGGAGTTGATCTGCAAGTTAGAAAAGATCTTTTCACCGGGCTTCTTTAATCCAATGCAGCATTTGATTTTGCATCTCCTCATTGAGGCAAGAATGGGGGGCCCATGCAAAATCGTTGGTGCTTCTCAACTGAGAGGATGCAGAAGACGCTTCGAGCAAAATGTAATAATAAACGTAGAGTTGAGGCATCGATGGCTTAGGCATTCATTACTGAGGAGGCGGCAAACTTTGTGACAGCACACTACACAGCCCAGAATAATCATTTGCATAATTCGAAGCCTCGGTACAATGATGGCGACCGTGAAAAAGGTCGATCCAACCTCAGCCTATTCAAAGGGAAGCTCGCACCAGCCGGTGCTTTGAAATCAATAGGGTTGGATGTCAAAGAATGGTGGACCATTTTGTTGTATATCTTCAACAACCTAACAGAAGTGCGGCCGTATATCGAGTAAGTTCTCGATACATTGATTCGCAACTTCTAATTCCTTTGAAATGCTCTTATTCCCAAATATGTGATATAGTCGATACGTCGCCAAATTCTTAGATGGAGCGGTGATCCAAAAGGATTCCATCGAAGAGTATGAGCTTCTAGCAAAGCATGGAGGCGGGTATCCCGGTTTCATCTGTTGGTTCAAGCAAACGGTAATTTCCATTAATTAGACGATTTCATTTCTTCGCCTAGTTTTTGGTTAATGCAACAATCCTTTGGTATTAAACTTGTAGGCTAATGCAGAGTCTATGGACTCCGAATTGAGACAAGTCGCTAATGGTTTTGACTTTAAGGTCCGTTCATTTGACAAATACGACATCAACGGGTATCACTTTCGTACTTTTGGCAAAGAGCTATCTATGGCCGACCGAAAGTCTACAATTTCTTGTGTCTCCGTTGTCGGCGAAGGAGGGGTCAAGTATTATGGAAGAGTTGAAGCAATTTACGAACTTACATTCTCTGGTGAAAACCCACCAAACGTCGTAGTCTTCAAATGTTATTGGTTCCAGCCGAAGGAGACTAGAAGGACTCATGAACATATAGGGCTAGTCGAAATCAAACAGAGCACCCATTTAGATGTTCCCTATGTCTATATTACGGCCCAACAGGCGACCCAAGTTTTCTATCTACCGTGGGCCTGCCAAACGGATCCAAATTTGAAAGGTTGGGATGTCGTTTATGATGTGCCACCACATTTTAGACCACCTCCCCTCAATGAAGATGATTATGAACCTCACATTAACCCAGACACATATGAAGGAGAATTCTTCCAAGAAACACGTGTTTCCAAAAAATGCTTCAAGAACCGCTCTACTTCACCCCAGAACATTGAGGTCGACAGCGACAGTGAACCTGACTTCACCCCTGAGCAGGAACAAGAAGAGACGGAAGAAGAAGAGGTTACTGCTGCGGATGACCTGACAATGCTTGACCGATTACATAGAGGCCTTCCACATGTTGATGCATTTATTGATGATGCTGATGAGCACGTGATTACTAATAGTGATGATGATTATGCATTTATTGATCCCGGAGCATATATAGATGATGAAGATTAATATTGCTATAGCACCCACGGTGAGTTTCATTTAAATGGTCTTTAGTTACTAGTATTCACATTTGAGTTGCATCATGCTAAGGAGGCATTGCAAATGATCTTTGGTGCAGCGTGCCTCCCGACAAGCATCGACCGATCCTTCTGCGTCTGCCGCAACCCCAACCGGTCCTTCTACATCTCACCCTGGCCCAAACCCTACAGGTCCTTCACCTCTATGTTGATGGTAAGTTTTCCCAAGTGTTTTCATTAACAAATGCATACTTAGCTTAAGAAATGACCTACTTAGCTCCAAAATGACCTATACTTAGCTTATTTTCCTCAAAAATGACTTGATATGCTTCGTTAGCTAGAAAATTTTATATTCTACCTAGGATAGCTATAAAATGACCTATACTTAGCATTCTTTCCTCCAAAATGACTTGATATTCTTAGTTAGCTAGAAAATGGCATTACTACCTAGTATAGCTCAATAATTATCTATAGCTAGCTTAGCTAGTTCATTTATGACATAATTAGCTCACTTAGGTACAAAATGGCATAACTACCTAGCATAGCTCAATAATGATCTATAATTAGCTTAGCTAGTTCATTTATGACATAATATGCTCACTTAGGTTAAAAAAATGGCATAATAACCCTTTTTTAGCTCCAAAATGACCTATACTTAGCTCATTTTCCTCAAAAATACATAATAACCTTACTTACCTCCAAAATGATATATTCTACCTAGGATAGCTCTAAAATGACCTATACTTAGCATTTTTTCCTCCCAAATGACTTGATATGCTTAGTTAGCTAGAAATTGGCATTACTACCTTGGAGAAGAGGAGAGGAGAGGAGAAAAAGAAAGAGAAGATAAATTCTTCTTCTTTTTCTTCTTTTTCTTCTTTTTCTTCTACCTAGTCTTCTTCTTCTTCTAACTCTCATCTTTCCTACTTTGCAGATTTGCTATAGATGAGGAAGCTTGCATTGATGGAGTGTACTCTTCTACTTATGCTTCCTTTGTGCTTATTGGATATGTTGGAAACTTGTTTTGGATATGTATGTTGGACACTTGTTTTCGATATGTATGTTGGATATGTTGTTCGAAACTTGTATATGTTGTTGGACCTTATTTGGTATGCTTGTTGGAACTTCTTGAATGATATGTATGTTGGATATGTATATGTTGGTTATATATGAATATTCTGTCAAATTGAACGATTTTAAGAAAAACAAAAAAACAGGGGCTATATGGCCACTTTGCCGTCTGCTGGCGGACGGCAAAGGGCTTTGCCGTCCGCCAGCAGACGGCAAAGTGGCCACGTGGCAGCTACCTGTGCAAACTGGGGCTAGCCTAGGTGGGTTCTTTGCCATCAGCTGGCACACGACAAAGAACCTAAGGTCTTTGTCGTCTGCCAGCGGACGACAAAGAACCCACCTAGGCTAGCAAAAAAAAAAGGTTCTTTGTCGTCTGCCAGCGGACGGCAAAGCACGCCGTTAAGCGCCCTAATGGAGCTAAGTTGCCACGTGTGCCGTCCAGGCCCTTTGCCGTCCGCTGGCAGGTGGCAAACATTCAAAGGTCTTTGCCCTCCGCCAGCGGACGGCAAAGAGGCCTTTATCGTGGCTCATTCAGCCGGACGGTTTGTCGTTCGCTGGCGGACGGCAATGCCTTTGTCGTCCGGGATTCATGCCTTTACCGTCCGGGATGGCGGACGGCAAAGTATATGTTTCCTGTAGTGATTATATAATGCACGTTGCAAAATGGCGATGTTCGGGGCACTGAGTGCACCAACCTTTTCCTTAGCAATGAATATTGCAAAGTAGTGCACAAAAGGAAACTACAAACTAGTGGTCGTGGTTTTCCACACTCCTCATTCGTCACCCACTATTAAAGTGAGGAGAAAGTCCCCAAACTTTGCTAGCCTAGGCTCTCTTAATTCCACCTCAGAAGGAATCAGACATATGTCACAAAAGTCAGTGAAAGGTATGCTGTAATTTTCAGCATATAGATTAAACTGCACCTCAAGAGGGTTATTCCTACTCAGGAAGTCATAACTTTGCACAAAGGAATTCGTGAGGATAAGATACTAGTCACACTTATCTGCGATGAAGTTGGTCAACCCAGCATTGGCCATAAATTGAGAAAATTCTTGATAGAAACCAGCTTCCTCCATAAGGGAATATGTGGCCATTTGCGCGGCTGCACTCCTTCCTTCCTCGGAAGGTGTAGATCACTATCAGACGACTCCCCAATAACTCCCTTAGCATTCTTCTTGTAGGAGTACTTCCTAAAGAAGTTCATCTTATTTTCTATAAATATTTTTTTGAAAAATTTAGTCCACAAAAATTTGTTAACAAAACTAAATAATATTGATAGGAACTACTCATAGGGATGCATAGAGACCATATCAAGCATTCAAACTACTCAGAACTCTAAGAATTCAACATATTATTCCGAAAATAAACCACTAAGTCAAAAACTAATTGGAGCAATGGGGGAGTTACATACTGAGAAGCAATCCTCTAAATCGGTTTTGGAAATAGAGCTTTCAGCAAAGAGATCAAAATCCACGGGTTCTTGAGCAAGAACATGAGGGATAGAGCAATGGTGAAATTTTTTAGGAGGTAGGAGAAGACATGGTCTAAAGGGATAAGTGAGGGGACCCACCTAGGGCCCACCCTCTACCAGGCTACGCTATGGGGGTCTAGCGCGCCCTGGTGGAGGGTGGCTACCAGGTCCACCCCCTCTGGTATTATTTGGTCCAAAAATTTACAAATAATCATAAAAAATACATGTTAAATTTTCAGGGCATTCTGGGAACTTTTATTTTTAGGTCATTTTTATTGCATGGAAAAAATCAGAAAACAGAATGAGCATGGCATTTTATTTAAGAGAAACAGAAAAAAGTAGATACAGAGAGTTGTGTCTATTGAATTCTTCAACCTCATACTTCTCAAAAATGATTCATTAATAAGGTTGATCAAGTCTTTTTAACAACCACTTTCAGTTAGCATGAAATCGAAGAACTTTCATAAAACACTAGGTTACCCCAATGGGGATAGGTATATCCCCATCCATAACAATATCATATCTCTGTTTGACAGTAGGCGGAGGTAATTGAAAGCTTCCAATAATGGGTGTCAGAGTATTTTCAATAATGTTCACACCATTCACTTGGAATTGTTTCTTCGATAAGTGTACCATATGCTCATTACCATTGATATGAAAAGTGACCTTTCTTTTACTGCAATCAGTAACAGCCCCTACAGTATTCAAAAAGGGTCTACCAAGCTAATCGACGTGTTGTCGTCCTGGGGCATCTTAAGAATAACAAAGTCTGTTAAGATAGTAACATTTGCAACAAACAACGGGCACATCCTCACAAATACCCATGGTTCAAATTCTTCATTTCAGCAAAGCGTTCAAATTCTTCATTATCGTTTTTTGTTGATGGTTTAGGTGGAAAAGGCTTGCGTTTTTGAACCCATGGTTCTCTTTCTTTACCGTGTTTTCTAGCCACAAAGTCTTTTTATCATATCTTTTATTTTAGGTTGTGGGTTATCAAGATCAACGACATGTTCTATTTCTAAATAATTTTCTGGTTCTTTGTCATCACTAGGTTGAGTATCCTCATGAACATCATTATCATTATCATTATCACTAGGTGGATGTTCATTACGAGACTAAGTTTCAGCATTAGAAATATAGACATCATGATTATCATCAGGAGGTTTTCCTATCTCAGGTTCACTAGAACCATGCAAAGTTCTATCATGTTTCTTTTTCTTCTTCCTCTTAGAAGGACTAGGTGTATCAGTATTAATTCCTTGAGAATATTGTTCAATTATTTTAGGATGACCTTCAGGATAAAGTGGTTCTTGGGTCATTCTACCTCCTCTAGTTACTACTCTAACAAAATGATCATTCATACTATTATTCATTAAATCAAGCAATTCTCTTTGAGATTTAGCAACTTGTTCTAATTGAGTTTGAACCATAGAGGCATGTTTTCCTACACCTCTAACATCATTATTGATTATAAATAACAAGTCACTCAAGCGAGCAATCATATCATAATTATATTTCAAGTGTTTCGGAACATTTGCATTGAAGTCTCTTGTTTCATAATGTAGTTATCAAGTTCATATAAGCATTGACTAGGATGTTTATTTTAAGGAATATCACCTTCATGTAACTTTTAGTACAGAATTTACCTCTACCACATGTGGAGGTGGTGGTGTGTTGAGTCCATGAATTTTTTCAATAGGTGGTAAATTCCTAACATCCTCATCTTTAATTCCTTTTTCCTTCATGCATTTCTTTGCTCTTGCATATCTTTAGGACTGAGAAATAATATACCCCTCTTCTTCGTAGTGGGTTCAACTAGTGGTTCAGGGAGAGTCCAATCATCATAATTCTTCAATATATTATTCAATAATTCCTCAGCTTATTCAACAGTTCATTCCCTGAAAACACAACCAGCACAACTATCTAGGAAGTCCCTACAAGCATTAGTTACTCCATTGTAGAAGATATCAAGTATTTCATGTTTCTCAAGTGGATGATTGTCGTGGTAATGAGCCTGACAGTAGATGGTAGGGGTACAAAAGGAGAGGGCAGAGTCCTAGCTACGGCGAGGATGTACACGCGGATGTATGAGTTCAGGCCCCTCTCGTGGAGGTAACAGCCCTACGTCTTAGTGCTCGCGAGCTTATGTCATGTGGAATATATGGATTACAATAGTTGTGAACCCTTGTGCAGGAGGGGAGGGGTGGCTTATATAGAGTTCGCTACCCCTCATAATTACCTAGCATCAAAGGGTCCGATCGTGCGGTTAAAGTCTGCCGTTACTAGTAACGTACATAATAAAAGCTACTAATGACCATTGAACCAACGTCTCGCCGTTGGGCTCTTAATGATGGCTCCTGGTCTTCTGGCGTCGAGTGAGCGTGAGGTCTTCCGAGTGACACGCGACTGCCGACTGAAGGAAGGAGTCTCTGAGTGGATATCTGTCGAGTGACTTTGAACGTCTCCAGGAATACACTCGGAAGTTCATGCTTGATTTTCAAGTCCTCCCATGTAGTGTCCTTAGGTAGGGTATGTAGGCCTTATCTAGGACCCTACCCTAGGTACATATCCTCGTCATTAGCCCCCTAATGGGTCGGGGTTCAAGTGATGAAATGAGGTATCAATGTCAACCTTGAGTTAGGGCATCAAATCCTCCGAATGATATTTGGGGTTTCAATAAAACTTGCGTCGACTGGACTCTGAGTATTAACGTCCATTCAGGATAGGCATGCAAAGTCTTCCGAATGATATTTGGGGCTTCAACGAAACTTGCGTCGATTGAATTCTTCTCCGTTCGCCCGGATCCATTCAGCCTTAAAAGTGCCTGAGTGGATGTTCAACACTTATTTTGCTCCAATTGAACTGAAGGTATCTTGGTTAAGGGTCGGTCTGACAGACCCGGATTTTGCGGGATACGAAAATTTGGGAAGCGTGCACGCGCACGATGATGACGCCACGATAAGGGCAAGTGGAGGCATGATGCCTCGATTCTCGTGCCGGTCATATCGCCACGTACTGGGCATCGTTAGCGGTTGGCGTGCACGATGATCTCGCGGGGCCACTGATCAGTGGGACACTCGGCGAAGTATAAAGTCTCACGCGTCGCGGCTTGCATAGTACTTCCGCCCATTCTTCCTCTCTTCCTCCGCCTCCCCTGCCTCTAGCGCCCCATCTTGTTCTTCTCCGACGCGAGCCGCCGCTGAGATGACGAAGAGCACCACGGAAAAGCTGGAGCGAGCTAATAAGGGGGCAACGAAGCTCAAGGGCAAGAAGCCCTCGACTGCTCGATTCAGCACGTCAGCGGGATGGATGCAGGGGGACTTTCTCCCCTCTAAAGTCACTCGCAAGGACATGGAGGTCCTTGTCGCCGACGGGCTCATGGTGGATGGCGCCTGGAGGCTGCCGGGGGAGGAGCGCGAGCCGGAGCCGAGCGACGGGGAGCGGATCCTCCTTCTCTCCCACGTTGAAAGTGGTTTCTCCATGCCACCCCACCCGTTCTTTAGGGGATTTCTGAATTTCTTCGGTGCCCAACTGCATCACCTCTCGCCAAATACCGTTGCATATCTGTCCGCATTCGTCACTTTGTGTGAGTGCTTTCTTTACGGTTAGATCTCAGACCATAAAGAAAGCTCTCCCCGCTGATGGGAAGACTCATGTGCTTCAGCTATGTGGAGGTTTAAGAGTTCAAAAAAGAGCCCGTAGTTCCTTCCCTGCCATGACTTTTCCTGAGTCTGTCAGAGGTTGGCAGTCGACCTAGTTCTACTGCAAAGATGCAACATCGCCCAATATGTCGACTGGCCTTCCCCCCTATACACCCGACCGTCCAGCTGTCCCCAAATCTCTAAAGGTGACCGAAGAGGAGCACGTCCAAGTGGGTATCTTAGTTGAAGCGGTGGTGCAGCTGATCTGGGGTGGAGTGACTGGTATGGACCTGTTGGAGATGTTTCTCGGTCGACGTATTCAGCCGCTCCAAGCCAGAGACCACACCAGGTGGCACTACACGGGCCCTGAGGACTCGACCAGGACGCATCCCGAAGAAGTTCCGCAGAACACTGTCGAGAAGTGGCTCGGTAGCATCACTAGAGCTTGCAACAATCCTTTGGGAGCCAAGAGGATCCGACCTTACTCGGCCGAAAACCCGTCGAAGAATCTGGTGAGTTGTGTTGTGTCCACTGATATACTTGTACTGTGATTGATATATTGACTTATAAACTGACTTCCTCACTTGAATCATGCAAGAGTGGATGAACATGCACTCGCCTGTTCCTAACGGGAACCACGCTGAGGACGGCGTGGTGAGCGAGGGCGGCAGCGTGGACGGCGACGGTCCCTCTGACACCAAAGATGAATACATGGACTCCGACGAAGAGGAAGAAGTTGAGTCACCTCCCCTGCACGAAGGCTGCACCAAGTCCCGTCAAGATCCGACGGCCGTTGAGGACAGGGCTCCAGGCCCTAGCGAGAAAAACCCGAAGCGGAGTCGCTCTTCAACTGTTGAGTCGAGTGAGAGGCTGGCCAACAGCCCAAACAAGTCACGACCAAACCTCGTAAGGCTTTGCCTCGCATGATGATGGTCGTACCTGTCGTCTCCACATAAGTATTTATTTCTGAATTCTTTCTGTCGACTGAAGTCTTGAGTTGTATCCGATTGAAAGTTGTTCAATCCGTTAGAGTTGCTACGTCCGTAACCTCGCCTCATCGAGACGGAGGGGAGGTGATGGATATTGACACTGCTGATGTGGCCACTTCTCATAGAGGTTAGTAAGTTGTTGATTTGTCCGAACGAGACTCGACATATGCAAACGTTAACATTGTCGATTGTTGTTGCAGAGGTCATTTAGGTGGAAGACGAGGAGGAGCACCTGGACACTTTGCGCACTCGCATCCGAAGAGCCTCATCAGCGCAGGCGCCTCAACGCTTGACTGGGGAGTCTCCCCAGGGGATAGGCGACTCAAGCAACTCCTAGCTAAACCTGTAGCACCTCTGTCGCATGCTCCTCCAGCTGTCTCGACCGTTGTGACGTCGACTCCATCCAAACCCACTCAAACTGCCTCAGTTGCTCCAGCAACCACGTCGATCCCGCATGTGATGATCTTCACTCTAAATTGCGTTCCGGAAGATCAGACCGGAGCTATGAAGGAGGCCATGATCGAGGCAGAGCAGGTCATGCTGAGAACCAAGGAGGCGTACGAGGCCAGCAAGCTGGCTTACGACGTCAGCGCAGCCCTCCGCACCAATGTCCGAGTAAGTTTGATTGTAAGTACATTTCCAATTGAATTCCTGTCTTTTCTTGGCTGTTGTACACCCACTGGGTGATTGCTGTAGAATGTTTGAAATTTCTCCACTCGAATAGATTGTATCATAGTCGAGTAGGATTGGATTGATAGTACGCGTGGTACTAGAGTCTCTCGACATGTCGAGTGTTTTTTCTCTGACGAGTTACTCGGCGGATCGAGAGTTAACCGTCTCAGTGGGGGCACTCTTAGTGCACCCACTGGGTGTAGTCCCTGAGATCGATGTCGAGTGCTTGCATCGGCAGGGGTCTTAGAGCTTGTCTTACCCACCACTCCATAGTTATTCTATAGGTTTCCTAGATATTATTGACAACCCATGATATGACGCTGCATAAGGATAGATTGAACTTCACAGAGCAAGGAAGCGCGTCACTCGACAGGTCGAGTGTTCTGACAGGGTTGACCTTGTCGAATGTTTTAATAACTAGTGGGGGCACGCTAAGTGCACCCATTGGGTGTAGTCCCCGAGGCTACTGTTAATCGCAGACAATAAGCAGTAGGCTTGAAAACTTGTCGTACACGTGGTACTGGAGTCGCTCGACATGTCAAGTGCATTTTTTTCTGACGAGTTACTCGACGGATCGGGAGTTAACCATCTCAGTGGGGGCACTCTTAGTGCACCCACTAGGTGTAGTCCCCAAGGCTACTGTTAATCGCAGACGATAAGCAATAGGCTTGAAAACTTGTCGTACGCGTGGTACTAGAGTCACTCGACATGTCGAGTGCATTTTTTTCTGACGAGTTACTCAACAGATCGAGAGTTAACCGTCTCAGTGGAGGCACTCTTAGTGCACCCACTACGTGTAGTCCCCGAGACCGCTGTCGAGTGCTTGCATTGGCAGGGGTCTTAATAGAGACAACTTTAAATTTGTTTACGGCGTGCAGAGCGCCAGGGCACTCGACATGTCATGTGGAATTTTTTCTTGAATTCTTCTTTGGTTGTTCCAAGGTTGTAAGATAGTCATTCGCCGGTGTTCATAACTCAGTCGACTGTCCAAGAGCCACTTGCCGATTGAATTCCTGTCTTTTGTTGGTTCCAGACGGCTTGCGAACTTGGGACGGAGTACAAGGACGTGGAGGATGAAAGGAACCAGCTGCGAGTGGATCTAGCGGCCTCCAACAACGCTCTGGAGCGAGCGCGTGCTGCGATGAAGTCTTTGGGAGGTAATTACTACTGACTTTCCGTACTCCCCTCTTCACTCTTCATGTTTTGAACCTAGTGCTCTCACTCGAACAGACGTACGCAATGAAAACTGTCGACTCCAAGCACGACTCAACAATGTTGTTTCTTTAGATTCCATGAAGAAGGCGCTGGAGGAGAAGGACAAGGCGCTTGCTGACGCTCAACGAGTGGCCAAGGACGAGACTGAAGATGCAGATCGGAAGCTGGCGGCCACCAAGAAGCTGGAGGATGAGAACACCAAGCTGAAGCAGCAGCGTGCGGACCTTGTCAATAAGGCCGAGCAACTGACCAAGAGGAGTAATGGCCTGGAGAAGCATTTGGGCGAATTCTCGAGGAAGATGTATATTCTGCTCGATGATGAGTGTTTCTTGTCGACTGAGCTTTGTAAAAACTTTAAGGGTCGCAGTTCACCGATTCTCCTCCCATTCTTCATTCTTCAACAGAATTCTGCCAAGACTTTGAGAAGGAGACAAAGGAGGTTGAGCCCAATCTGGATCCCACCAAGTCACCAGTTGCTGATGCAATGGCGATGAAAATGTTGCGACTCAACTTTCGACTCCAAGGCGTCCAGGCCTAGATCACCCGATTGAAACATGCCATGGAGAGAATCGACAAGGAGCTATGGCCCGAGGAACTCTTCAGCTCGATCTCAACTCTATAATGGTTCGCCTGAATGAACTTCCCAGTCGAGTGCAGGCTTGGAAGAAATCTGATGCTCGTTGCGGGGCCAATGTGGCGTTATCACTTGTCAAGGTCCATTGCAGGGACGTGAGGGAGGAGAAGCTGAAGGAGCTCCAGGTGGTAAACACGAAGAAACTCCAGTTTGAGGACTTCATGGAAACCTTCATCGAGGCAGCCACCAGAATCGCCGACGGCATCGACTTGGACACTTTTGTCGAGCCCGCCAGCCCGTCACCTGTTTAAAAAACTTGGTCCTTGGAAGAAACACTTATATTTGCCTCGGTATACCGAGTGGAATTGTATCCTTTAAAACTTCATTCGAGCCTTAGGCCTGAGCGCATTTGCTTCCGTATGAAACGTTTATCCACGGTTTACTCTTTGGATTTTATTCGTATTTGGCTTTCAATCGTCTGTTCGACTGAGTTTGTTTTTAACATAGGCGAAATGTGTTCGCAGCTAAGCCCCCGAGTGTGATGATTGCTCATCACTCAAAGTATTTTTGAACTTAGGTGAATGTCGATCCGTGGCTAAGTTGTCAAGTGAATGGATTACTATCGACCCGACAAGGTTTTTTTACTTAGGCGAAACGTGTTTCACAGCTAAGCCCCCAAGTGTGAGGATTGCTCATCACTCGGAGTATTTGTGAACTTAGGTGAATGTCGATTCGCAGCTAAGCTGTTGAGTGAATGGATTACTATCCACCCGACGAGATTTTTAACTTAGGCGAAACATGTTTCGCATCTAAGCCCCTTAGTGTGAGGATTGCTCATCACACGGAGTATTATCGAACTTAGGCGTATGTCGATTCGTAGCTAAGATGTCGAGTGAATGGATTACTATCCACCCGACGATGTTTTTAACTTAGGCGAAACGTGTTTCGCAGCTAAGCCCCCGAGTGTGAGGATTGCTCATCACTCGAAGTATTTTCGAACTTAGGCGAATGTGGATTCACAGCTAAGTTGTCGAGCGAATGGATTACTATCCACCCGACGAGGTTTTTTTTACTTAGGCAAAACGTGTTTCGTAGCTAAGCCCCCGAGTGTCAGGATTGCTCATCACTCGGAGTATTTTCGAACTTAGGCGAATGTCGATTCGTGGCTAAGTTGTCGAGTGAATGGATTACTATCCATCCGACAGGGTTTTTAACTAAGGTGAAACATGTTTGCGGCTAAGCCCCCGAGTGTGGGGATTGCTCGTCACTCGGAGTATTTTCGAACTTAGGCGAATGTCGATTCGCGGCTAAGTTGTCGAGTGAATGGATTACTATCCACCCGACAGGGTTTTTAACTTAGGTGAAACATGTTCGTGGCTAAGCCCCCAAGTGTGAGGATTGCTCATCACTTGGAGTATTTTCGAACTTAGGCGAATGTCGATTCGCGGCTAAGTTGACGAGTGAATGGATTACTATCCACCCGACAGGGTTTTTAACTTAGGCAAAACATGTTCGCGGCTAAGCCCCCGAGTGTGAGGATTGCTCATACCTCGGAGTATTTTTTAACCTAAGCGAAGACAGATTCGCAAATAGGCCGTCGAGTGAATGGATTGCTATCCACCCGACAGGGTTTTCAACTTAGGCGAAACATGTTCGCAGCTAAGCCCCCGAGTGTGAGGATTGCTCTTCACTCGGAGTATCCCCAAGAATGTAACTGTACGATTGGAACCAACGATATATATATTGCAGAAATGTGAATTGCATAGATGAAGTATTCTTATTACATCAGAAGATTCTTGTCTCAAGTATAAAAATGCCGGAGCAGATCTGCATTCCAGGCTCGTGGCTCGTCTATCCGCTTCATGAGATTGTACAAGTGATAGGCTCCATTGTTTAGCACCTTTGTGACGACAAAGGGGCCTTCCCATGCAGGAGCAGGCTTGTGAGGTCGGTGTTGATTCACTCGGAGCACTAAGTCTCCCTCATGAAATGCCCGACTCTTGACATTCTTCGCATGAAAGCACCGTAGGTCTTGCTGAAAGGCAGTAGTCCGGATAAGAGCCATCTCTCGCTCCTCCTCTAGAAGATCTACATCGTCCTGACTGGCCTATTCAGCTTCAGCCTCAGAATACAGATCCACTCGAGGAGAGTTGTGGGCCAAGTCACTCGGCAATACGGCTTCAGCACCATAGACAAGGAAGAAAGGAGTTTGTCGAGTCGACTGATTAGGCGTTGTCCTCAGACCCCACAAAACAGACGGCAACTCAGTTACTCGGGCTTCGACGGCATGATCCAAATCACGCATGAGACGAGGCTTCAGACCTTGCAGGATGAGACCATTAGCCCACTCGACTTGCCCATTGGTTTGAGGATGCGCAACAGATGCATAATCCACTCAGGTGCCTTGGGAGTTACAGAAGTTCCTGAATTCTTCCGAGTAAAAATTAGTGCCCTTGTCTGTGATGATGCTGTGCGGAATGCCATATCGAATAATGATCTCTCTCATGAACGTGACCGCCGTACGGGAGTTCAGCTTCTTGATTGGCTTGGCTTCTATCCACTTGGTGAATTTGACGACTGCTACCAACAAGTGAGTGAATCCTCCTTTTCTGGGTCGAAAGGGGCCAACCATGTCGATTTCCCAAACCGCAAACGGCCAAGCGAGAGGAATTGTCTTCAGACCAGACGGCGACTTGTGTGACAGGTCCGCATAGAACTAGCAACCATCACAATGATCAACGATGTCTTTAGCCATTTCATTAGCCCGTGTCCAGTAAAAACCATCTCAATGTGCTTTAGCGACAATAGTCCTTGAAGACGCATGGTGGCCATAAGTTCCCGAGTGAATCTCGTCTAGAATCATTCGACCTTCCTCGGGGGAAATGCAGCGCTGGGTGACACCAGTCGCACTCTCTCTAAACAGTTGATCTCCCACTATAGTGAAAGCCTTGGACCTGCACACAATCTGTCGAGCCTCTATTTCATCTTCAGGGAGCTCTTGTCTGAGGATATAGGCAATATAAGGCACAGTCCAATCGGGAATGATAACCAAAATTTCCATGACCATGTCAATCACTACAGGGACATCGACTTCAGTCGAGTCGGTGGAACTCAAAGCTTGTGGGGACTCTTCGCTGAATGGATCTTCTTGAACCTAAGGAGTGTGCAAGTGCTCCAAGAACACGCCACTAGGGACAGGCCGTCGAGTGGAACCAATCTTGGACAGCTCATCGGTCGCTTGATTTTTCAATCGGGGAACATGATGAAGTTCCAGGCCTTCAAATTTCTTCTCCAACTTCCGGACTGCATTGCAGTATCCAGTCATAGAGGGGTTTCGAACATCCCACTCTTTCATCACTTGATTCACCACTAAATCTGAGTCGCCATAAACCATCAGGAGCTTGACGCTGAGTGAGATAGCCATGCGCAACCCATACAAAAGTGCTTCGTACTCTACCTCATTGTTCGAGGAATCAAAGTGAATTTGCAAGACATAGTTGAGCTTGTCGCCCCTGTGAGATATCAAGAAAAACCCAGCACCGGACCCATTCAACATTTTGGAGCCGTCAAAGAACATAGTCCAATGCGTCGAGTGAACTTGGATAGGCTGTTGCTGCTCAATCCACTCGGCCATGAAATCTGCTAATGCTTGGGACTTGATTGCTTTCTTGGCTTCGAATCTGATGTCAAAGTGTCGAAGCTCGATTTCCCATTTAGCCACTCGACCTGATGTGTCTCGATTAATTAAAATTTCGTACAAGGGAGCATCACTAACGACTGAAATTGAGTGGTCTTGGAAATAATGTGCCACCATCTTCGCTGATAGGTAAATACCATAAACCAGCTTCTGATAGTGTGGATATCTTTGCTTTGAGGGGGACAATACTTCCGAGACATAATAAACTAGCCGCTGACCTTTATAAGCTTTACCCTCCTCTTCTCGCTCGACAGTCAGTACTGTACTGACGACCTGATTTGTGGCCACGATGTACAGGAGCAAGGGCTCTTTGCTGGCAGGAGTGGCAAGCACCGACTGGGTGGAGAGCAGGGCTTTGAGCTCGACAAACGCTGCTTCGGCTTTGGGAGTCCATTCGAACGTGTCGAACTTCTTCATCAACTGATATAAGGGCAGAGCCTTCTCACCAAGGCGAGAAATGAATCGACTCGATGTTGCCAAGCAACCTGTGAGCTTCTGAACGTCGTGTACTCGCACACGAGTCTTCATACGGGTGACGGCGCTGATTTTCTCAGGGTTGACATCAATCCCTCGTTCGGAAATGAGAAAACTGAGCAACTTGCCGCTAGGGACACCAAAAGTACATTTGGCCGGATTCAGCTTTATGTCGAATCGCCTCAGATTGGAGAATGTCTTGGCCAAGTCAGCCAGTAGGTCAGAACCTTTGCGGGACTTGACCACTATACCATCCATGTATGCCTCGACATTTCGAGGGATCTGGTCGAGTAAACATTTCTGAATCATGCGCATAAAAGTAGCGTCGGCATTCTTGAGACCAAAAGGCATGGTGATGTAACAGAAACACCCGAATGGGGTGATGAAGGCTGTCTTTATTCCATCCGGGCCATACAGACGGATCTGATGGTACCCAGAATAAGCATCCAAAAACGATAAACGCTCACACCCCGCTGTCGAGTCAACAATTTGATCTATGCGGGGGAGCGGAAAATGATCTTTCGGGCACACCTTGTTGAGGTGTTTGAAGTCAATGCACATGCGCAACGACTTATCTTTCTTTGGCACCATCACAACATTCGAGAGCCACTCGGAGTGGTAAATCTCCCGAATGAACTTGGCTTGCAAGAGACGGGCCACTTCTTCTCCGTTTGCTTTGTGCTTCTCCACCGTTGAGCGATGCAAATGCTCCCTGACGGGTTTGAATTTCGGATCCACTCGCAGACGGTGCTCAACCAGCTCCCTAGGAATCCCCGGCATGTCAGCAGGCTTCCATGCAAAGATATCCCAGTTCTCACAGAGGAACTGGATGAGCTTGGCTTCCTATTTACTGTCAAGTGTTGTTGAGATATTCGTCGGGGCAGCGGTTGGATCTGTCGGGTGGATGTGTACCTTCTTCACTTCCCCTGCTGACTGAAATGCCGACTCGGAAGCGGGCTTCCTTGCATGGAGCAAATCGGCAGGGTCGGCGGTTTTCTTGTACTCGTCCAACTCTACCATAGCCATCTGTTGATCAGCGATCTTGGAGCCTTGCTGGAGGCACTCTTTGGCCCGCTGTCGATTGCCAATGACCGTGATCACGCCCTTAGGTCCTGGCATTTTCAACTTGAGATACACATAACATGGTCATGCCATGAAACGTGCATACGCGGGTCGACCCAGAATGGCATGGTAAGCACTCTTGAAATCCACGACTTCAAATGTCAACTTTTCTTTTTGGAAATTTTTGTCATTCCCGAATGTCACATCCAATGCTATCTGGCCGTGTGACTTGGCCTTCTTTCCTGGGATGACCCTGTGAAACTGCATGCTGCTCTCACTCGGATGGGACATCGGAATGCCCATACCTTTCAGGGTATCCGCATAGAGAATGTTCAGTCCGCTGCTGCCGTCCATGAGGACCTTTCTAAGTTGATTCCCTCCCACCACCGGATCAACCACCAGATCCTGTCAACCGGGAGTGGCCACATGAGCAGGATGGTCTGTCTGGTCGAATGTGATAGCATATTGGGACCACTTGAGGTAGGTGGGGGTGTCGGGCACAGCCATGTTGATTTCTCTGTTGATGACTTTCAGGAGGCTCTTGCTCTCGACATCAGCAAAGATTACCAGTGTATCAGTGACATCGGAAAATGTTTCCTTTTCCTCATCTTCATCTCCCTTTTCAAGAGATTTCTCACTCGACTGGTCTCCCTTGAATTGCTGGATAAGGGTTCGACACTGTCGAGTGGTGTGCTTGGGCAAAACCAGATTGCCTTCCCCATCTTTCCTCATGTGTATTACACACGGCTGATCCATGATATCAGTTCCTGACTGATTTTTCCCTTTCTTGGGGGCATACTGTGCTTTAGCTTCGCGCTTGTTCTTCGGCTGAGTCGCCAGTGCTGTCGCTTCTGCCTGAACCTGATCTTCAGCCTTTCGCTTCTGTTTCCGATTGTTGCTACCGCCAGCCTCATTGACAACTGCCTTTCCTTTGCCGCTACGGAGGCGGTGTTCTTCCTCGCCATTGGTGTACTGAGTGGCGATTTCCATCATCTTGCCGAGTGAAATATCGCCCGTCCGCCCAAACTTCAGGTATAGTTCTCTGTATCTCACACCAGCCTTGAAAGCACAAACAGCCTGGTGTTCCAACACATTCTCCACTGTATGATGCAAAGTGGACCATCGCTGAATATAATCTCTTAAAGTTTCATTGGACTTCTGGACATAGTGTTGCAAGTCGACCAGACCTGTCGGATGCTTGCAAGTGACCTCAAAGGTTCGGACAAACACTCGGGCAAGATCCTCCAAGCAATGTATACTGGAAGGAGCCAAGCGATTCAGCCAAGCTCGAGCTAAACCATCCAACATCAGGGGCAGGTGTTTCATTACAACATTGTCATTTCCGCCACCAATTTGCACAGCCACTCGGTAATCATCTAACCAAGTCTCTGGCTTTGTTTTGCTAGAAAACTTTCCGATTCCCGTCGCCATTCTGAAGTTGGGGGGATCTCTGCAGAATGTATGGCTCTGTTGAAACACTCGGGACTAGACACCACGGCTGAACTTCCACTTGGAACATCTCTGTCGTGTCCTTCTCTGTAGGCTCTGCTCTTGTCAATTCGCTTCTGAACAAGGTAGGCGCGAGCGTCGAAGCCCGCATCCCTCTCATCACCGAAGGAGCGCCTGTCGTCCTGGCGCCAGGGCGCGTATGGACCACTCTACGAAGGAGTGGGCACTCGACGGTGGTCTTCATGGTGAAACTGATCTCTGTCTTGCCCTTCACGAAAACTGCCGCCCTGACGGCGTAAGGGCGATCCAGGGCTATGTGCCGACTGATCAGTCTCCGCCCTGGGTGAATTGTTGTATATCCTGTTGCGGGAATGAGAAACTGTTGAATTCTAACGTTGCGCTGCATCTAACAGTGCTCTGATCTGCATTAGCCCTCTTCCAGCCTCTGACCGGGAAGGCTGAATGGAATCCGCTATCCTAGCAGCAACAACAACATTTACCACAGGAGTTCGATATACCTCAACGTCATCGTGAGATCCAATCGGAAACAGTTGTCGATGACGTCGACTAGGGCGTGGCGAGCGTTGGCAAGCACGCTCGTCAATCTCCGCCTGGAGTTCCTCCAGACGAATGCATGTGGCCTCCAAAGCTTGGGCCTCGGAAGTCGCGTCGACGATGGGAGTATGAAGAACCTCCTCTTCGCAGCGCGGCTGCTCTCTCGACGGACCTCCAGCCTCGCGTCTGCCACGGCCAAAGCCAGGCGGCGAACTCTGATGAGAGCCCACCATCAATACCTCTGCTACGGGATCGCAGCTTTCGCACTCGGAAGGCACGTCGGACGGATCGGAATCTAACTTAAACACGCTGTGAAGGGACTCGACGGGCTCGAGTGCTGCAATCTGTGGAGAAGTTTGACGCACTGCTGCATGTTTAACCCATCGCTGAAGTCGTGAGCGGCCCGCTTACGACCGCGTATAGCGAGGGGAGCCGACGTGTAGGCAGTCGAAGGCTGACGCAGCAACACGCCATAGGAACTCGCGCGGAAGTGCGCGGCCCCATGGACCGGGAGCGCCTCGACATTGAGAGGTGCTTCCTGGAGCCATGCCGAATCGTCGGCGATGAAGGTGAGCGCGCCGAAACGGATCTCGTGGCCTAGAGCAAAAACACCGCCGGAAGACATGTCAAAGGATGTAAAATGCAACCTAGCCGGAAGTCGCTTAGACGCCTGCCCCACGGTGGGTGCCAACTATCGTGGGAATGAGCCTGACAGTAGATGGTAGGGGTACGAAAGGAGAGGGTAGAGTCCTAGCTACGGCGAGGATGTACACACGGATGTATGAGTTCAGGCCCCTCTCATGGAGGTAACAACCCTACGTTTCAGTGCTCAGGAGCTTATGTCGTGTGGAATATATGGATTACAATAGTTGCGAACCCTTGTGTAGGAGGGAGGGGCGGCTTATATAGAGTTCGCTACCCCTCGTAATTACCTAGCATCAAAGGGTCCGATCATGGGGTTAAAGTCCGCCCTTACTGGTAACGTACCTAATAAAAGCTACTACTGACCATTGAACCAACGTCTGCCCATTGGGCTCTTGATGATGGCTCCTGGTCTTCTGGTATCGAGTGAGCATGAGGTCTTCCGAGTGACACGCGACTGCCGACTGAAGGAAGGAGTCTCCGAGTGGATATCTGTCGAGTGACTTTGAACATCTCTAGGAATACACTCGGAAGTTCATGCTTGATCTTCAAGTCCTCCCATGCAGTGTCCTTAGGTAGGGTATGTAGGCCTTGTCTAGGACCCTACCCTAGGTACATATCCTCGTCAATGATCAAACAAAGCATTGATTAATTGGAGAAGCCTTGACCAAGCTTGTGGGAGACTCTCTTCTTCAATTTTCACAAAGTTAAATATTTCCTATAAGGCAGTTTGTTTCTTATGAGCAAGAAAATATTTTTTAGAGAAGTGGTAAATCATATCCTGGGGACTACGCATACAACCAAGAGCAAGAGTATTGTACCATATCTTAGCATCACCCTTTAATGAGAACAGAAATAATTTGAGAATATAGTAGTAGCGTATCTTCTCATCATGAGCAAATAGGGTGGCTATATCATTAAGCTTAGTAAGGTGTGCTACCACAATTTCAGTTTCATAGCCATGAAAAGGATCAGATTCAACCAAAGTAATGAACTCTAGGTCGACAGAGAATTCATAATCCATATGGGTAACAAAGACAGGTGAAGTAGCAAACTTAGGATCACATTTCATTTTAGCATTCAAAGTCTTTTATTTATACTTGCATTGTAGTTTCTTAAGATCATTTCTATCCTTACAAGCAAGAATCTCTCTAGCTATTTCTCCATCCAAAGCGTAACCTTGAGGTATCTTAGGCATTTAAAATCTAGGAGAGCTAGGCCTATTAGGTGTTCCATAGTCATCAGTTTTAGAGATCACATCAGTTTCAATGATTTCATTCTCTCTAGGTCTAGCAATTTGTTCATCAATAAATTCACCTAGTGGCACATTATAATCAAGCATGGCACTAGTATCATTATAAGCATCATTCATAGGAGAAGTAGCATCATCAATATCAAGATTAATAGCATGTGGTGGTGTTGCAAACTTACTCATAACAGAATGTGAATGAAGTGCAGAGCTAGATGCCAGTTCCTTACCTCCCCTCGTAGTAGAGGGAAACATCTTGGTTTCAGTATCCTTCAGATTCTTCATAGTGATAAGTTGATATAAATCTCAAGTGACTCAACAAATATAGCTATTCTCTCTAGCAACGGCGCTAGAAAAAGGTCTTGATAACCCACAAGTATAGGGGATCGCAATAGTTTTCAAGGGTAGAGTATTCAACCCAAATTTATAGATTCGACACAAAGGGAGCCAAAGAATATTTGAGAGTATTAATAGTTGAGTTATCAATTCAACAACACCTTGAGATAAATATTTGCAGCAAAGTAATCAGTAGCAGAGTAGTATGATAGTTTGGTAGCAGTAGTAGCAGTGATAGTAGCGGTAATAGTAGCAGTAGTAGTTTTGTAGCAAGTGCAACAGTAGCAATAGCAGTAGTAACTTAGCAAGAACAATAAGTGGAAAGCTCGTAGGAACTTTATCAGTTTATTCATTGGATGATATCCATCTGAAAGTGTTTTATATCGACTAGAGGGGGTGAATAGGCGATTTTTACAAATCCATCACTTGAGGAATTTGAAATGTGATGAACAACTAGCAGCAGAATAAGTACTCAAGTGCATGAGGAACATAGCAACAGCATAGTCATGATGATGAAATGAAACATGAACAGATTACAAGTAGCATCATACAGGATAAACAGGTGAGGAACAAGGTAACTTGAAGAATTTGAGGTGAGGGAATTGTGAAGTCTTCAGTCAAATTCTTCAAACAACAATGATCAATTTCATCAAAAAGTATACCAGGAATAGAGGGGTTGAGGAATTTGAACTAGGTAGCTCGATGAAGACAATGGTTCGATGACCCAGTTCCAACTGTTGTGACAATCGTACGTCTGGTTTGGAGCGGCCTGGTATTTAAACCAGAGGACACACAGTCCTTACCGTATTATCCTTGAGCAAAGGTCACAAAGTCCTCGCCCAACACTCGTGGTAAGCCTTCAGGGTAGACTTCCAGAACCCTCACAAACTGGTCACCCAGCGATCCACAATTGACTGCTGGATGCTCTAGACCAAGGTCACTCCATGATCCCCAATTTACTGCAGGATGCACTACACCATGACGCCTAACCGTCTGGAGGATACACTGTCCTCAAAGGTAACAAGCATCGGTTCCACACAAGAATTTATTCAGTGATGCGCAATCACTTTGGGTTTGGTAGTTTGGTTGTGGGTTTTTCCTCACTGATGATTTTCCCTCAAAGTTCTCGGAGGATGGGTTGCTCTCAAATGACAAGTGTCAGTTCTCTCTCAGAGCAGCCAACCAACTAGTGGTTGTGGGGGTGGCTATTTATAGCCAGGGTGCAACCTGACATGATAAGACATAAATGCCCCCAATGATATGACCGTTATGTGGATATTATGATTGGGGACAGCTGGCGCTAAGCACAACAACGGTTGGAATTTCGAACTATTAAAGTCCTCAAACATATCATGGTCCTCACTTGTAGGCAATTCGCACCGGCGAAATCCTAACTCCTTAGTCAGACCAATTTCATCAGAGACCAGAAAAACATCATCTCTGTCACTAAAGAACTTGACTGAACTGCAAGAGATTTCCAAAGGCTTCACTCGAAGGATTGGATAGGTTGAGGCTTTTGGAGTCGAGCATCAGTTGGAAATTTTCCTTAGTATTACCTCGGCCCTCTTTAACAGTACGGTGTTTCCTATGACTCAAAGAAAGGAAATGAAACTATGAAAACAAAAGTCTTCATGTTTCATAGTCCTTGTTCATATCTTCAAGGTCACACCAACTTCTTCAATTTCAAAGTCTTCAGGGAATACCAAAGTCCTTAGCAAAGTCTTCACCAAAGTCTTCAGCTGAAGACTTACATTTTTAGGGATCGATAATCTCGGAATATATCAAAGTCCTCATCGACTTATAGAGCTTGTGTACACTCACAAACACATTAGTTCCTTAACCTATAAGTCTTCAATACACCAAAATCACTAAGGGGCACTAGATCCACTTACAATCTCCCCCTTTTTAGTGATTGATGACAAATAGGTTAAGTTTTCAATGGGGATAAACATATGAAGTGAAAGTACCGAGTTTGAGGAATTTGATTGCAAGATATAGAAGAACTCCCCCTGAAGATGTGCATATTTGAGGAATTTGTTTTGGACTGCAAATCCACATGACAGGTTAAAACATGAAGAACTCCCCCTATACCTTGTAATTTATACACGCATTTGAACATATGGTATGAATAATTTGAAATGCATGATGAAAATGGTGTCTAACGAAATTCAGCATGCGTGCATTAAGGTACTTGAGGAAATAAGCATGCAAGGAAACTGTTCAAAAGAGTCAGACCACCATCGGACTTAAGTTTACAACTCAACCAACAAAAGCTTTAGAAGAGCGAGAGTTGTAACTTAAACAAAAATAGCCCATATATAGAGACCCGCTTGAAGACTAACTCAAATTTTCTCCCCCTTTTTCAGCAAAGACCAAAAGGGATGAAAAAGTGAGGACTAACGCCCCTTGAAGAATTTCATCTTGTTGATGAGGAAGGAGCGCCTGCGTTGTCGGGGTCGTTTGTTGATGCAGGGCCCGCCGCAGTGTCATCAATGTCCTCAGATTCATCGATCTCTGGCGATGAAGAATATGAACTTGTTACCAGTTGAGGAACTTGAACTTTCTTGAATTTATTCTGTGGTGGACGAGCCCAGTCAAGATTTTCCTCAAGATCCAGCTCCTTCAGTTCTTTAGGAGTCTTGAGGCGAGACAGAATGGCCCAAGTGCAGTTGAAGACTTCATGCACATAGTAGTGATTTTTCTTCACAGAGTTCTGCATCATAGTCATGTTCTAAAGAATTGAAGCAAACTGACACTTTACCCACTTGTTATTGCGATCAACCTTCTGATGAAGACTTATGAGAAGATCACGATCAGTCATCACATGAGGGGCAAACTCTTGAGGTTTTTGTGCTGAGGCTTTTGCAGCAGAGTCCTGGGTAGTAGTGTCATCATTGGTGGAGTAAGATGCAGATTTGCGAAACTAACCATCCAATGGATGTGTGCCTTCATCAGTGACAGCTTTTCCTTTTCCTTCAACCGAGGCAATTGTGCTTTTGAGGACTTCAATTGGGGGCAAGAAGCTGAAGTGATTCTGGAAGTCTGCCTTGAAAGGAACTAAAGACCTTGATCTGATGAATTTCATTATCCATGGAGCATAAGGCTTTAGTTCAAATGGGGCTAGTGCTGCATTCGCCAATGTCCTCATGAAGAAATCATGGAAGTTGATGGGAATCCCATGAATGATGTTGAATAGCATGTTCTTCATGACTCCCTCAACTTCTTCTTCTTCAGAGTTGTGGCCCTTCTGAGTACATAGGGTGTTGGTGAGAATGTGGTAGACCATCCTGAGCACATATAGCAAATCCTTCACAAGGAAGGTTGTCCATTGAGGTTTTCTAGGAACCAACGGTTTCATCAGCACTTGCATTAGTTGATTGGGTAGAGTAGGTTCATCAAAAAGGCAGCGAGCTTCTTTTGAAGGAATTGGGACTAGGACTGACCGAAGCAATTCAGATGCTGGAGCAGTGAGGTGAGTAGATCCGGTCATCCAGTCCAAGACCCAGGAGTTGATGTCAGAAGCATCACCTGTGATGTGCAGTGTAGCATAGAATTGAAGAATTAGCTCTTCATTCCAATCGCAGATGTCCACAGACAAGGGAAGAAGTCCTACATCGTGAAGAACGGCAAGCACCGGTGTGAAAGAAGGGATAGTTTCCATATCTGCATGAGGAATTTGGTGATGCTCGAAGACTTTATTCTTGAGAAATAGTATCGATGCATAATAATTCATCTATGTTGGAGTCCAAAATCTGGTGCGACCTGCCCGAGCTGAGTAATATGGATTGGGTCCACTGAAGAAAATGTGCTCGTTGAAGAAATTTGACTTGAGGAATTTGGGGCGCTTTGAGCCGTTGAATGGCAACCTCGACTTTGGTTGAAGGTTTGGCTTGAAACGACCCACAATCTCCTTAGGCATAGGAGGAATTTCTTCATACTGAGGAATTTGAGCAGCAGTTTCCTAAGTGGCAGTTGGAGCAGCAATGTCATCAGCTGATGTAGCTAGAATTTCTACAGCGGCTTTAGCGGCCAAGTCATCAGATCCTTCATGAATTTCTTCAGTATGGGCTGGGGACTGATGAATCTATGACAGAGGAGTGGTCATTGGGGAATTTGGATGAGCAGCTTCCCAATATTCATCATTGATGACAGGTGTTGTGTTGCCGATGCCCACGCCCTCATCTATTTCTTCAACTCCGGCCTCTTCAGCGGTCAACTAAGGCTGGGGTGATGATACTTGTGGAGTTGAAGCATTTGCTTCCACTTCAATTTCTTCATCAATCTGCTCTGTCGAAGCAGCAGAATGATCTTCTTCATCTTCATCATCTGGGATGACATAGTCAACGCCAAATGGAATTATCTCATAGGCTGGTGCTGAGGAGATTGGAGTGGCATCTAATGGTTCAGTTGAAGATTTTGGCAAGGTCTTCAAATTCTTCACGGTTGAGGAATCTAAAGTTGAGGCTTTTCTCTTTAGTGCCTTCTTCTCAGCAGCCTCAGTTTTCTTCACTTCTGATGCAGATGGAAGGTTGATTGTCTTCACCTTTGATGATTTGGTTGTGTCAACTAAAGGTGAAGGTGGTACATTATCTTCAGGCACGACTGACGCAGTCGCCCTTGAGGTATCAATTTCATTAGGTGCAGCAAAAGCTTAAGCTGGCTTGTCAGTTTCTTCAGGCACAATAGTGGAGGTTGTCCTGGTATGTTCTTCACCAGTCTGACTTTCTTCAGCTGTGCTTGCATTTTCTTCAGTAGGCTGAGCAGATTCATCAACCTGAGGAATTTGTGGTTCCGATTGAGCTGCAACCCTTGTGTTGTGATCATTGATGACTTTATCAGCTACATTGACGAAGCGAACCTTGGCGCCTTGCCAATCAGCATAGTATCTATTGAATTCCTCACTAAGGGTTTTGATCCCGGACTGCATCTTCACAAGTTCCGCAGGAGAAAGCTTTAGAACATTGTTCTTCAAGAAATGCTCTTTCTTGTATTGAGCCTTCTTGGTTTGTCTGGCCTTCTTGTACTTCCATTTTTCTTCAGCTATGAAAGTAGTGAGGAGATGATCACGACCAGGAGGCAGCTTCAAGACATCAATTAGCGTTTTGGGATCCTTGTGCCAGATATCAGTGAAGTTCAACACCATTTTTGGATCAAACAAAAGAGGAATTTGAGTGGCCTTTTCTTGATCCACTCGTTCTTGCTTGTTTCTGATGATTGCCTCAAGTTCCTCATCATCAGCTTCATCTAAAGAATCTGATGGTATTGTGAATGCCACCTTCTTGGGTTGAGGACTTGGTCGAATGCCTCGCCCTACAGTTGCTTTCATTTTCATTAGTGAAGGACTGGTTGAGGACTGTGCTTGGGTAGAGGAACTTGCAGAGATCTTTAAAGCAATTGAGTATCCCTCTGTCCTCTAACATGATGCAAGGTGCACAGGAGTTGAGGACTTTGCAGTAGCAGTAGAGGACTAAGCAGCAACTGAACCATCGGCGGAGGCCTTTGAAGGCTGAGGCCTTTGAGCTTGAGGAATCTGCTGTGATGATTTTGAAGTTGAAGAATTTGACTTCACATCAGATTTCTTCGCCATAGCTTTCTTTGGAGCTCTTGTAGAGGCACCGATAGTGGTAGCAATAGCAGAGTCTTCATTGAATTTCTTCATAGCCTATTTTGCTCTCTTCGCCAGTTTGGCTTGTTGTTTCTCCCATTCATGAGGAAAGTCATTTCCAGTCTTGAGACTAGTGGGATCAGCAAGTTGTTTGGGAGCCAAGGGTGGCCTGCTGCAAGGTGGCTTGACTGCGAATTTCATCATATATTTAGGAGTGAGATAGCGGTATTCTTTCCACTCCTTTGCCCATCTCATCTCAATTTTTTTCAAGCGGATCTTTCTCTGCTTTGTTGTCTCTTTGCCATGAATTTCTTCATCGGGTGTGCAGTATTCGCCATACAAGTCCTTAGGAATCTCAAAAGCAGTCAGCACATCAGGCTTCTTTCCACCTTTCTGTGGCTTCTTCCCATCTTTCATTTTCTTTGGCTGAGGATTCTGAATTCTTGAAGATTCTAAAGAAGTGCACAGTTTTTCCTCAAGAAATGATGCAAATGAGTTAAGTTTATGAGAACCTAGTGATTCATCAGCAAACATGTTTGTACCTGTGAACAGAGTATAGGTGCGAGGAATTTGAAGAGGTCATATGGGTTCTCAGAAGTTGTTCAATAAAATGAAGAGTGAGGAATTTGACCATGGGTGTCTTGAGGAATTTCACTAAGTGTTCTTTGTCTTAGGTTCCAGAGTTGTGCAAATTTTGAGGATTCACAAAATTGAGGAATCTTGAAGAAAGTGATAACTTAGGGGAAAACATCAAGTGTATGAACATCTAAGGTGCTTTTAGAATGAGATTCTTGAAGAATAAACACCTTTGTGAAGATTGAGGAAAACTTGAAGATCAAACAAGGGTAGTAAAAATAAATTTTATTTACCCTGATGAAGAACACGACGAACTATGAGATGAGATTGAGGAAGTTCGTTAGTCCAGATATCCCATGCCCTAGCTCGGCAGAGGGAGACAGCTACAATGGCAGTGGGATGAAGACTTCCGCGGCCGATGCGAGTATGGCGACAGGAAGGTCGAGTTAGTGAAGCTCTTCCACACCGGCGATGATGATTTTAGCAGCGGCACTAGGTCGGAGGTCGGGAGAGAGTAGGAGTGAGGAGTAACCGAGCACAGTGAAAGGGGAGGGGTATTTATAGCAAAGGTGAAAACCAATCCGTCCAAAGATTTTGGACCAGATTGCCCCTGACCCTTGCTCTCCACGCGACATGTGTCACCCACGTTGTGAGTAGTGGCGATAGTGGGGGGTCGTGGGTTATCTAGTCGTGGGAATCGGAACCGTTTGAGCGGGAAACACCGAAAAATTTGATAATTAAAATTTTGAAGTTTCTGTTCGCAAATTCTTTAGCTGTCAAGGACATAGTGAAGACTTTGAACGAGTTTCAAAGTAGAACGCATATGAAGAATTTGTGAACAGACTGGGTTGTAGCATAGAGGGGGAAAGGGTCCGATCACATTCACTTAGATGAAAATCAACAAGAATTAGCAATAAGTGAATGTTGTTTAGGACATTGAAAACTCAAATATATATGTATATAGTCAATGAAGAACATGAGTTTCAAAGTTTGAAGAATTTGAAAAGTTGATGAATTTGAAAAGTTGAGGAATTTGCAAACTTGAGGAATTTGAAAAATTGAAGAATTTGCAAAATGACAAAAAACTCAACTTTGAATAATTTCAACTATTGTTGGTGGTGTGACCCATCGTATAAGAATGATGACTTCAGACACCGCGTACAATTGTTGTAGGGTTCTGAAAGTCAAATTCTTCATTATTTTCTTCACACTTATAGGTTTATTCTTCATTGATTGAAGAAAAATTTTACTTCATGTGTTGCACATCTAAGTCATCAATTTTGCATAAGTGTTAGGATATGTGTCCTTTTTCAAAGAACATTCAAAGATTCTAAGATATTTAGCTCACACCGAAACTTGCAAAATCTCTTTTCATCCAAGGGCTTTGTGAAGATATCGGCTAGTTGTTCTTTAGTGGGAATGTGGTCGATGGAGATGTCGCCCTTGAGTACATGATCTCGAAGAAAGTGATGATGAATCTGGATGTGCTTGGTCTTGGAATGCTGAACTGGGTTGTAAGCAATCTTGATGGCACTCTCGTTGTCGTAGTAGAGAGTCACATTCGTCAACTTGATGTCGTAGTCCTCGAGGGTTTGCTTCATCCACAGCAACTGAGCGCAACATGAACCGGCAGCAATGTACTCAGCTTTAGCAGTAGATACTGACACGCAGTTCTGCTTCTTCGAGGACCAACAGACTAAGGATTATCCGAGGAAATGACATGTGCCTGAGGTTGACTTGCGATCCACACGATCTCCAACATAGTCAGCATCAGAGTATCCAACGAGGTGAAGATTTGAGCCCTTGGGATACCATAATCCAAGCGTTGGTGTGTGAGCTAAGTATCAAAGAACATGTTTCACAGCCTTATGGTGTGATTCTTTTGGTGTTGCTTGGAATCGGGCACACATGCAAACACTCAGCATAATATCAGGCCTAGATGCACATAGATACAATAATGAGCCAATCATGGAGCGATAGACCTTCTAATCGAAATATTTTCCATTTTCGTTAGTGCAGAGGTGGCCTTTTGAAGGCATTGGAGTTTTGACGCCTTTGGAATCTTGCATGTCGAATTTCCTCAGAACATCCTTGAGGTATTTCTCTTGTGAGATGAAGATGGCATTGTCTTGCTGACGAATTTGAAGACCTAAGAAGAATTTCAACTCTCCCATCATAGACATTTGATATTCTTCACTCATTATATAGGCAAATTCATCACTGTAGTGTTTGTCAGTACAGCCAAAGATAATATCGTCTACGTATATTTGGCATATGAACAGTTCATTATCATAGGATTTTGTGAAAATAGTTGGGTCGAGTGAACCGTGTTTGAAGCCTTTCTTCATGAGGAATTCCTTTAGAGTGTCATACCATGCCCGAGGGGCCTGCTTGAGGCCATAGAGGGCCTTGTTGACTCTGAAGACTTTGTCAGGATGCTTAGGGTCTTCAAAACCTAGGGGTTGAGCAACATATACTTCATCCTCAAGTTTACCATTGAGGAATGCAACTTTCACATCCATTTGATATAAGATGATATCATGATGGTTAGCACAAGCAAGCAATATGCGAATAGCTTCAAGTCTAGCAACAGGTGCAAAAGTTTCATCAAAGTCAATTCCTTCAACCTGTGTGTAGCCTTGAGCTACAAGACGAGCCTTATTTCTTACCACAAGGCCATTTTCATCTTGCTTGTTGCGGTAGATCCACTTGGTACCTATGTTGTTATGCTTGCGAGGATCTGGCCGCAGGACAAGTTCCGACACATTGTTGAGCTTGAATTGATGCAATTCCTCTTGCATAGCTTGAATCCACTCACGCTCCTTGAATGGTTCATCAACTTTGGTGGGCTCTATGATAGAGACGAAAGCAAAGTGCCCACTATAGTTAGTCAAATGTGAAGCTCTTGAGCGAGTGAGGGGACCTGGTGCATTGATGTCATCGACGATTTTGTCAATCTGCACTTCATTTGCAACTCTTGGGTGAGCAGGTTGATGCGCCTGAGGATTTTCATCAGCACCATTTCCTTCTGGTGTATCAGCATGAATGTCTTCATTCGTTGGAATGACTTCCTCAGTGGGTATGATGTCTTCAGTAGTCTTCAGCTTAATGGATACCTCAGGAGACTATTCATCTAGCACAGAAGGCAGGTGCTCTCTTTGTGAGCCATCAGTTTCATCGAACCGCACATCTATAGTTTCAACAACCATGTGGTGATAGGTGTTGAAGACTCTGTAGGTGTGCGAGTCCTTTCCGTAACCAAGCATAAAACCTTCATGTGCTTTTGGTGCAAATTTAGAACTATGGTGAGGATCTCTAATCCAGCATTTTGCACCGAAGACTTTGAGATAACTTACATTGGGTTTCTTGCCAGTCATAAGTTCCTACGAAGTCTTCTTGAAGAATTTGTGAAGATATACCTTGTTGATGATGTGGCATGATGTATCAATTGCCTCAGGCCAGAAGCGATGAGGAGTCTTGTATTCATCAAGCATGGTGCGAGCCATCTCAACAAGAGTCCTGTTCTTGCGCTCCACGACACCGTTCTGCTGAGGAGTATAAGGGGCAGATAAGTCATGAGTAATACCAAGTTCATCAAGATATTCATCAAGATTGGTGTTCTTGAACTCAGTCCCATTATCACTCCGGATATGCTTGATCTTGACGTCGAAGTTTGTGGAGGCCCTTGAAGCAAATCGTCTGAAGACATCCTGCACTTCAGACTTGTATAGAATAATATGCACCCAAGTGTAACGAGAGTAATCATCAACAATGACAAAGCCCATACAAACTTGAAGAATTTGTTAGTGTGGAGTAATGAGTGAGGCCAAAGATATCCATGTGAAGCAATTCAAAGGGTCGAGACGTGGTCATGATTGTCTTCGAGGGATGCTTGGATCTGGTCATCTTCCGAGACTCACATGCGCCACAAAGGTGGTCCTTGAGAAATTTGACACCTTCAATGCCAATGATGTGCTTTTTCTTCACGAGTGCGTGCAAGTTCCTCATGCCAGCATGTCCAACTCGTCGATGCCACAGCCAGCCTTCTGAGGACTTTGTCAGTAGGCATGTGGCAGGCTGAGGACCTGTAGCGAAATCAACAATATACAAGTCTCCTCTCCTAAAGCCTTCGAAGACTTTGGAATTGTCAGATTCCATGATGACAACAAAGTGATATTTTCCAAATATGACAACCATATCAATATCACAAAGCATTGAGACAGCCATAAGGTTGAACCCAAGGGATTCGACAAGCATCACCTTATCCATGGTTTGGTCCTTTGATATTGCAACCTTACCCAGACCTAATACCTTGATTTTTTTCCTTTGTCTACGTAGGTGATATGCTTTAGATGAGATGGACCAAGTGGCAAATTATCAGTAGATTCTTGTCACCAGTCATGTGGTTTGTGCATCCACTATTGAGGACCCAATCAGTAGCTTTTGGAGGTTCATCCCGCTGATGAATTAGTACAACATATGAACTCATATGCTTCAGAGTGAAGAATATCACATCAATTTCATCAGACAGAATTTCATCACACAAGATAGTAAGCAAGTAGTGTGAGGACGTGAGAAATGAGGAATTCATTTCTACATGGTTAGCTTGCATCCATTCAAGAATTTCCTTAGGTCTCCAGCAAATTCATCATATGTTCAAGTTCATCTGAAGACCTGACCCTACATAAGAAATTAGTTCAATTTCTTCACCACCCACATCTGGAGGGGTGGTAAAGAGTTCATCATTCTACGAGCACCATATGAGAAGGGAGGCATTGAAGCAAGTGCACTTCGTTTCACAACACAAGGGTTAGAGTACTCATATGAATAAGCGGAGAAATTCTTCGAGGACTTATGAACATAATGATTTGAAGAACAATGCACATATTCAGAACTCTTAGATTTTCCCTGTGAAACACATGCATTAGCACGAGAATGATATTTTTGTCCATTTGAGGAATTTGGTCCAAGTGAAGACTTTGATCCATATGAGGAATTTGATTTTGGGTTCCTATTCTTCACGAGTGGTGTCGTGAGGACATTCACTTGAAGATTTTGTAGGCAGCTCTTGGGAACCCAGATTTTCTTCTTAGGTGAACCATTCCTGTAGTTAGTTCCAACAAATCTCGCAAATACTTCACCTATCTGATTTTTGAAGAATTTGTAGTTTGAGTCAAGTGACTTATCCGAGTAATATGAAGCACAAGTAAAGCCAGATAAAGTGGATGGATCTACAGGAGGTCCTTTTGTAGCAACCCACGAGGTTTTGGGGTACTGCTCAGGTGTCCAGTAGGATCCATCAACATTGAGTTTCCTCTCAAAGGCAATACCCTCTTTCCTACGGTTCCTGTTCAGAATCTGCTTTTTGAGGACATTGCAAAGGGTTTGATGCCCTTTGAGACTTTTGGACATGTCTATCACATACAATTCCTTTAACCCTACATTTTCATCAGTGATACTTGTGGTATCCTCAGATGAGGAATTTGTGACCACTCGAATAGCTAAAGAATTTGCACCAATAGAAGCATTTGAACATTCAGGTGGAGAATTAGTAGTTGCACGTTCGATGCATTTCAAACAAGGTGGAACAAATTCTTCCTGAGCGGTACTGATCTGTTGAGCCAATAAGGAATTGATTTCCCTTTGGAGATCCTCATGTGACACCCTTAGTTTCACAAGATCTTGCTTTCTTTGAAGAAATTCATAAGAAATCTTCTCATGATCGGCTAAGAGAGCATTATGATGACTCTGAAGGTTATCATACTTTGTCTAGAGACTTTTGAGATCGTCAGACAGAGTTTGAGTCCGATCCACTTCCTCATTCAACAGATCATCACTTTTGTCTAGTATTTTCTGAAGCTTTTCAAGTGCACATTGTTGCCTGGTAGCAATATTAACAAGTTTGGCATAGCTAGGTTTCACATATTCATCAGATTCACCATCACTTGATTCAGAGGAAGAGTGATGCTTATGTACCTTGGAACCTTTAGCCATGAAGCAATAGGTGGGAGAAAAATCATCATTGCTGATGTCAGAGTTGTTGGAGTCGTCATTTTCTTCATTGTTGAAGATGGACTTGCTGACGAAAGCAGTAGCAAGAGCGAGGCTAGCGACACCAGATTCAGATTCCACCTCAGATTCTTCTTCTTCTTCATATTCTTCAGATTCTTCTTCTGAGTCCATTTCCTTGCTAATGAAAGCCCGAGCCTTTCTGGAACCATTCTTCTTGTGCATTGAGGACTTTGAAGATGAGGACTTTGCAGATGAGGACTTTGAAGATTTCTTCTTCTTCTTTGAGTCATTAGAATTGTCATTCTTGTACTTCTTCTTCTTCTTCTTTGATTCCTTTTCCCAGAGAGGACAGTCAGAGATGAAGTGACCAAATTTCTTGCATTTGTGACAAGTTCTTTTCTTGCAGTCATCTAAGGAATCTGATTTCCTCAAACCACTTATTGATGACTTTCCAAATCCACCTCTCCTTGAGAACTTCTGGAATTTCCTCACAAGCATTGCTAGCTCCTGACTTAGTTCTTCAGGATCACCAAGTCTACTATCAGAATCTTCGCCTTCGGATGAGGAAATTGCTTTTGCCTTCACAGCACGAGATCTTCTATAGCTTGGCCCATAGAGGTCTCTCTTCTCAGCTTGTTGGAATTCATGAGTATTGAGTCTCTCAAGAATATCAGCAGGATCAAGTGACTTGTAGTCTCCACTTTCTTGAATCATTAAAGCCATAGTATCAAATGAGGAATCAAGAGATCTTAGCAGCTTCTTCACCACTTCATGGTCGGTGATATCAGTGGCACCTAGTGCTTGAAGCTCATGGGAGATATCAGTGAGACGATCAAAAGTTTGCTAAACATTTTCATTGTCGAGTCTCTTGAAGCGGTTGAAGAGATTGCGAAGAACATCAACACGAGAGTCATGTTGAGTGGAAACACCTTTGTTGACTTTGGATAGCCTATCCCAGATAAGCTTAGCAGACTCCAATGCACTCACTCTGCCATATTGACCTTTACTCAGATGGCCACAAATGATATTCTTCGCTTGAGAATCGAGTTGCTTGAATCTCTTCGTATCAGCAGCAGTGACAGTCGGAGAAATGCGGGGAACACCATTATCCACAACGTACCAGAGATCATTGTCAATTGCCTCAAGATACATACACATCTTGTTCTTCAAGTAGGGGTAGTCCATCCCATCGAAGGTAGGACATCTCGCGGAAACCTTGTTCATACCTGCAGTCGACATAACTAGAACTCCAGGTGGTTAAACCAAAATCACAAAGAACAAGGGAGTACCTTGCTCTGATACCAATTGAAAGTGTGTTATATCGACTAGAGAGGGGTTAATAGGCGATTTTTACAAATTCATCACTTGAGGAATTTCAACTTGAGGAATTTGAAATGTGATGAACAACTAGCAACGGAATAAGTACTCAAGTGCATGAGGAACAGAGCGACAGCATAGTCATCATGATGAAATGAAACATGCACAGATTACAAGTAGCGTGATACAGGATAAGCAGGTGAGGAACAAGGTAACTTGAAGAATTTGAGGTGAGGAAATTGTGAAAGTCTTTAGTCAAATTCTTCAAACAATAACGATCAATTTCATCAACAAGTATATGAGGAATAGAGGGGTTGAGGAATTTGAACCATGTAGCTCGATGAAGACAATGGTTTGATGACCTAGTTCCAACTACTATGACAGTCGTACGTCTCGTTTGGAGCCGCCTGGTATTTAAACCAGAGGACACACAGTCCTAGGACACACAGTCCTTACCATATTCTCCTTGAGCTAAGGCCACAAAGTCCTCGCCCAACACTCGTGGTAAGTCTTCAGGGTACACTTCCAAAACCATCAAAAACTGGTCACCCGACGATCCACAATTGACTGTTGGATGCTCTAGACCAAGGTCACTGCGTGATCCCCAATTTACTGCAGGATGCACTAGACCATGATGCCTAACCGTCTGGAGGATACACAGTCCTCAAAGGTAACAAGCATCGGTTCCACACAGGAATTTATTCAGTGATGCTCAATCACTTTGGGTTTGGTAGTTTGGTTGTGGGTTTTTCCTCACTGATGATTTTCTCTCAAAGTTCTTGGAGGATGGGTTGCTCTCAAATGACAAGTTTCAGTTCTCTCTCGGAGCAACCAACCAACTAGTGGTTGTGGGGGTGGCTATTTATAGCCAGGGTGCAACCTAACATGATAAAACATAAATGCCCCCAATGATATGACCGTTATGTGGATATTATGATTGGGGACAGCCGGCGCTAAGCACAACAACGATCGGAATTTCAAACTATTAAAGTCCTCAAACATATCATGGTCCTCACTTGTAGGCAATTCGCACCAACGAAATCCTAACTCCTCAGTCAGACCAATTTCATCAGAGACCAGAAGAACATCATCTCTGTTACTGAAGAACTTGACTGAACTTCAAGAGATTTCCAAAGGCGTCACTCGAAGGATTGGATAGGTTGAGGCTTTTGGAGTTGAGCATAAGTTGGAAATTTTCCTTAGTATTACCTCGGCCCCCTTTAACAGTATGGTGTTTCCTATGGCTAAAAGAAAGGAAATCAAACTACGAAAACAAAAGTCTTCACGCTTCACAGTCCTCGTTCATATCTTCAAGGTCACACCAACTTCTTCAATTTCAAAGTCTTCAGGGAATACCAAAGTCCTTAGCAAAGTCTTCACCAAAGTCTTCAGCTAAAGACATACATTTTTAGGGGTCGATAATCTCCGAATATATCAAACTCCTCATCGAGTTATAGAGCATGTGTACATTAGTTCCTTAACCTATAAGTCTTCAATACACCAAAATCACTAAGGGGCACTAGATGCACTTACACCATCATATAACAGTCATAACCTAGGGCGACACAGAACTAGCTCCAATTTGTCAATGTAATGTAGGCATGTATTCCGTATATAGTCATACGTGCTTATGGAAAAGAACTTGCATGCCATCGTTTGTCCTACCCTTCCATGGAAGTGGGGTCCATAACGAAACTAAGGGATATTAAGGCCTCCTTTTAATAGAGAACCGGAACAAAGCATTAACACTTAGTGAATACATAAACTCCTGAAACTACGGTCATCACCGTGAAGTATCCCAAATATTGTCACTGTGGGGTTGACAGATCATAATACGTAATAGGTGCATATGACTAGGCAAGATCGGATCAAGAACATAGATATAATGATGATAACATAAATAGTTCAGATCTGAAATCATGGCATTCGGGTCCTAGTGACAAGCATTAAGCATGGCAAAGTCATAGCAACATCAATCTTAGAACATAGTGGATACTAGGGGTCAAGCCCTAACAAAACTAACTTGATTACATCATGAATCTCATCCAGGTCCTCACCGACCAGCAAGCCTACGAAGAAATTACTGACTCCCGGTGGGGAGCACCATGGAATCGGCGACAGAGAAGGGTTGATGATGACGAAGACCGGAGATTCCCCTCACCGGGGGGCTCCAGATCTGGCCTCCAGATGAAGAACAGGAGGTGATGGCGGCTCCGTATCGTGAAATGCAATAATTCTTTCTCTCTGATTTTTTCCAGAGATTTGTGAATTTAAAGTGTTGGAATTATGGTTGGGGGACCCATGAGGTGTCCACCCTCCACCAGGGCGTGCCAAGAGGGTGGGCCCCCTGGGCCCCCCCTTAGGTGGCTTCTGGCTCCATAATTCGTCAAATATTCCAAAAATAAATCTCCAAAAGTTCCGTTCCGTTTCGAGAACTTTTATTTCTGCACAAAAACAACACCATGGTAGTTCTGCTGAAAACATCGTCGGTCTGGGTTAGTTCCATTCAAATCATGCAAATTAGAATCCAAAACAAGAACAGAAGTTTTAGGAAAAGTAGATACTTTGGAGACGTATCGGTCAACATGCATTAAAATGGTTATAATAGGGTGTGGTAGTATGGTATTTCCCTCTCGAAAATTCAAGTGGTTTGACTTGGCCCATGTGCAAACATGTAATTGAATCAAAACTAATACAGCCTTCACGATGTTTAAATTCAGAGTGTCAATATCCTACTCATGCTACATCCAGTGTTAATTATTCAAAATGCATGTTAATGACAATTGTTACTCTCTAGCTGGTCGCTTCTCAACCTATTACTAGCCTTCACCTATACTAAGCGGAAATTTTGCTGGTGCATCCAAATCCTTAAACCAAGTTATTCCACATGAGTCCACCATACCTACCTATATGCGGTATTACCCTGCCGTTCCAAGTAAATTTGCATGTGACATCTCTAAATATTCAAATAAACATCCATTTTTTTGCCATCCTTAAACATCCATTTGCTCGGAGCGACGGGGTGGTCAATATTTTCCATGCTAAGCAAGTTATTCTCAAGACGGTCGTTTATTCGCCATCATTGCACGAGAGAAGCTGGTAAGAGGGATGCCCAGTCCCACATAATCAAAATAAATTACACCAACTCCTTGGGACAATTGATTGTTTGGAGGGCAACCGTGGATTCGGCTAGCCATGGAATGTGTTTGGATGGTGGATAGGAGTAAACTTTACTATTCTATTTGGGTACCACCAATAATGAGTTTAGCATGGAAAATTTTGAAAACCATTGTCGTAACGTTGACAAGAAAAGTGCACCACTCAAAAATTATATTTTCATTCTTGTTGTAAGCTTCGAGCTCTGGCACCTCTCCAAATCAATGCTTCCCTCTACGAAGGGCATATCTATTTACTTTTATGCTGAGTCACCATCCTCCTAATAAAAGCACCATACCCAAGAGCAGTATTGTCATTCTTATGTATTTAGTTTAGTTAATATTGGATATGAGCATGATTGGATCTTTTCTACCCTGAATTATAATGTTTAGTCGCTGCTTGGATCTCAGAGGTGCTCTACATTTATGTTTTGCGGTCTCAGAAAGGGCTAGTTGACATGGATCATGTATCACTTGGATGACTAGAGAGATGTCTATCTAAGTGGGAGTTCATTAAATAATTTGATTATGTGAACTTAATTATCATGAACTTAGTCTAAAAATTGTCTTTACAATCTATATTGTAGATCCAATGGCCAACGCTAATGCCAACCTCAACTTCAACGCGTTCCTAGAGAAAACCAAGCTGAAAGATGATGGAAGCAACTATGCGGACTGGGTCCGTAGCTTGAGGATCATCCTCATAGCTTCCAAGAAATTGTATGTCCTTGATGCACCGCTAGGAGACCCACCCATTTTCCCAGCAGATCAAGACGTTATGAACGCTTGGCAGTCATGCTGCGATGATTACTCCCTTGTTCAGTGCGGCATGCTCTATAGTTTAGAACTGGGCTACAAAAGCGTTTTGAGCAACACATAGCATATGAGATGTTCCAAGAGCTGAAACTGGTTTTCCAAGCTCATGCCCGGGTCGAGAGATATGATGTCTCCGACAAGTTCTTTAGTTGTAAGATGGAGGAAAACAATTCTGTCAGTGAGCACATACTCAAAATGTCTGGGTTGCACAACCGCTTGACTCAGCTGGGAGTTAATCTCCCAGATGACTCGGTCATTGACAGAATCCTCTAGTCGCTTCCACCTAGCTACAAGAGCTTTGTGATGAACTACAACATGCAGGGTATGGAGAAGTCCATTCCTGAGTTGTACTCAATGCTGAAATCAACAGAGGTCGAGATCAAAAAGGAGCATCAAGTGTTGATGGTAAACAAGACCACTAGTTTCAAGAAAGGCAAGGGTAAGAAGAACTTCAAGAAGGACGGCAAAGTTGTTGTCACGCCCGGTAAGCAAGTTGCCGGGAAGAAGAACAAGCGTGGACCCAAGCCTGAGACTGAGTGCTTTTATTGCAAGGGTATCGGTCACTGGAAGCGGAACTACCCAAGTACTTAGTGGATAAGAAGGCCGGCAAGGTTAAAGGTATATGTCATATACTTGTTATTGATGTGTACCTAACCAGCGCTCGTAGTAGCTCCTGGGTATCTGATACCGGTGCAGTTGCTCACATTTGTAACTCCAAGCAGGAGCAACGGAATAAACGGAGACTGGCAAAGGACGAGGTGATGATGCGCATTGAGAATGGTTCCAAGGTCGATGTGATTGCCGTCGGCACGCTACCTCTACATCTACCTTCGGGATTAGTTTTAAACCTCAATAATTGTTATTTAGTACCAGCTTTGAGCATGAACATTGTATTTGGATCTCGCTTGATGCGAGATGGCTACTCATTTAAATCTGAGAATACTGGTTGTTCTATTTATATGAGAGAAATGTTTTATGGTCATGCCCCGCTGGTCAATGGTTTATTTATGATGAATCTCGAATGTGATGTTACACATGTCCATAGTGTGAGTACCAAAAAGTGTAAGGTTGATAACGATAGTCCCACTTACATGTGGCACTGCCGCCTTGGTCATATTGGTGTCAAACGCATGAAGAAGCTCCATGCTGATGGACTTTTGGAGTCTCTTGATTTCGAATCATTTGACACGTGCGAACCATGCCTCATGGGCAAGATGACCAAGACTCCGTTCTCTAGAATAGTGGAGCGAGCAACTGACTTGTTGGAGATAATAAATACCGATGTATGCGGTCAAATGAGCGTCGAGGCTCGCGGTGGCTACCGTTATGTTCTCACCCTCACTAATGACTTGACCAGATATGGGTATGTCTACTTAATGAAACATAACTCTGAAACCTTTGAAAGGTTCAAGGAATTTCAGAGTGAGGTAGAGAATCAACGTGACAGGAAAATAAAGGGCCTATCATCTGATCATGGCGAAGAATATTTAAGTCACGAGTTTGGCACGCACCTAAGGAAATGTGGAATTGTTTCACAACTCATGTCGCCTGGCACACCTCAGCGAAATGGTGTGTCTGAATGTCGTTATCGCACTCTATTGGATATGGTACGATCTATGATGTCTCTTACCGACTTACCGCTATCATTTTGGGGATATGCATTAGAGACTGCCGCATTCACTTTAGATAGGGCACCGTCAAAATCCGTTGAGACGACACCTTATGAATTATGGTTTGGAAAGAAACCTAAGCTGTCGTTCCTAAAAGTTTGGGGATGCGATGCTTATGTGAAGAAACTTCAACCTGAGAAGCTCGAACCAAAGCTGAAAAGTGTGTCTTCATAGGATATCCCAAAGAGACTATTGGGTATACCTTCTACCTAAGATCTGAATGCAAAGTCTTTGTTGCTAAGAATGGATCCTTTCTCGAGAAAGAGTTTCTCTCGAAAGAACTAAGTGGGAGGAAAATAGAACTTGATGAGGTAATTGTACCTCCGCTCGAACCGGAGAGAAGCACGGCATAGGAAGTTGTTTCTGTGGAGCCTACACCGGCTAGAGAGGAAGTTAATGATGATGATCATGAAACTTCAGATCAAGTTACTATTGAACGTCAAAGGTCCACTAGGACACGTTCCGCACCAGAGTGGTACGGCAACCTTGTCCTGGAGATCATGTTGTTAGACAACGGTGAACCTTTGAATTATGAAGAAGCGATGGCGGGTCCGGATTCCCACAAATGGCTTGAGGCCATGAAATCCAAGATAGGATCCATGTATGAGAACAAAGTATGGACTTTGGTGGACTTGCTTGATAATAAGCGAGCCATTGAAAATAAATGGATCTTTAAGAAGAAGACTGACGCAGATGGTAATGTGACCGTCTATAAGGCTCGGCTTGTCGCTAAGGGTTATCGACAAGTTCAAGGAGTTGACTACGATGAGACTTTCTCACCCGTAGCAATGCTAAAGTCTATTTGAATCATGTTAGCAATTGCCGCATTTTATGATTATGAGATCTGGCAAATGGACGTCAAAACGGCATTCCTTAATGGCTTCCTTAAGGAAGAACTGTATATGATGCAGCCGGAAGGTTTTGTTGATCCTAAAGATGCTAACAAAGTATGCAAGCTCCAGCGCTCCATCTATGGGCTGGTGCAAGCATCTCGGAGTTGGAACATTCTCTTTAATGAGGTGATTAAAGCGTTTGGGTTTGTACAGGTTTATGAAGAACCTTGTATTTACAAGAAAGTGAGTGGGAGCTCTATAGCATTTCTCATATTATATGTGGATGACATACTGATAATGGGGAATGATATAGAACTCTCGGAAAGTGTAAAGGCCTACTTGAATAAATGTTTTTTAATGAAGGACCTTGGAGAAGCTGCTTACATATTAGGTATTAAGATCTATAGAGATAGATCGAGACGCCTCATAGGTCTTTCACAAAGCACATACATTGACAAGATATTGAAGAAGTTCAATATGGATCAGTCCAAGAAGGGGTTCTTGCTTATGTTACAAGGTGTGAGATTGAGTACGACTCAATGCTCGACCACGGCAAAGGATAGAGAAAAGATGAGTGTCATCCCCTATGCTTCAGCCATAGGCTCTATTATGTATGCCATGTTGTGTACCAGACCTGATGTGAACCTTGCCAAAAGTTTGGTAGGGAGGTATCAAAGTGATCTCAGAGCAGAACACTAGACAACGGTCAAGAATATCCTGAAGTAACTGAAAAGGACCAAGGAGATGTTTCTCGTATATGGAGGTGCCGAAGAGCTCGTCGTAAAGGGTTACGTCGATGCTAGCTTCGACATAGATCCGGACGACTCCAAGTCACAAACCGGATACGTGTATATTTTGAACGGAGGGGCAGTCAGTTGGTGCAACAGCAAGCAAAGCGTCGTGGCGGCATCTACATGTGAAGCGGAGTACATAGCTGCTTCGGAAGTAGCAAAGGAAGGAGTCTGGATGAAGTAGTTCATCACCGACCTAGGAGTAATTCCAAGTGCGTCGAGTCCGATGACTCTATTCTGTGACAACACTAGAGCTATTGCCCTTGCGAAGGAGCCCAGGTTTCACAAGAAGACAAGACACATCAAGCGCCGCTTCAACTCCATCCGTGATTACATTCAGGAGGGAGATATAGATATTTGTAAAGTGCATACGGATCTGAATGTCGCAGATCCGTTGACTAAACCTCTCTCACGAGCAAAACATGATCAACACCAGAATGCTATGGGTGTTCAATTCATCACAATGTAACTAGATTATTGACTCTAGTGCAAGTGGGAGACTGTTGGAATATTCCCTAGAGGCAATAATAAAATGATTATTGTTGTATTTGCTTTTTCATGATAACTGTCTATTGTTCATGCTATATTTGTATTAACCAGAAACTGTAATTCATGTGTGAATACATAGACCACAACATGTCCCTAGTGAGCCTCTACTTGGCTAGCTCGTTGATGAATAGATGGTCATGGTTTCATGACAATTGACATTGGATGTCGTTGATAACAGGATCACATCATTAGGACAATGATGTGATGGACAAGACCCAATCCTAAGCATAGCACAAGATCGTGTAGTTCGTCTGCTAAAGCTTTTCTAATGTCAAGTATCGTTTCCTTAGACCATGAGATTGTGCAACTCCCGGATACCGTAGGAATGCTTTGGGTGTGCCAAACCTCACAACATAACTGGGTGGCTATAAAGGTGCACTATGGGTATCTCTGAAAGTGTCTGTTGGGTTGGCACGAATCGAGACTGGGATTTGTCACTCCGTGTGACGGACAGGTATCTCTGGGCCCACTCGGTAAGACATCATCATAATGAGCTCAATGTCACTAAGGAGTTAGCCATGGGATGATGTATTATGGAACGAGTAAAGAGGCTTGCCGGTAACGAGATTGAACAAGGTATAGAGATATCGACGATCGAATCTCGTGCAAGTATCATACTGATAGACAAAGGGAATTGTATACGGGATTGATTGAATCCCCGACATCATGATTAATCCGATGAGATCATCGTGGAGCATGTGGGAACCAACATGGGTATCCAGATTCCGCTATTGGTTATTGACCGGAGAGGTGTCTCGGTCAAGTCTACGTGTCTCCCGAACCCGTAGGGTCTACACACTTAAGGTTCGATGACGCTAGGGTTATAGGGAAATGGTATACGTGATTACCGAAGGTTGTTAGGAGTCCCGGATGAGATCCCGAATGTCACGAGGAGCTCTGGAATGGTCCGGAGGTAAAGATTGATATATAGGAAGTCCAGTTTTCGTCACCGGAAAGTTTTCGGGCTCATCGGTAGTGTACCGGGAGTGCCGGGAGGGTGCCGGAGGACCCCGGGAGGGGTGTGACGACCATAGGACTTCAAGGGCCCTTAGAGGAGGTGTACCAGCCCTTATTGGTCTGGCCAAGACCTTCTAGAAAGGCCCATGCGGCTAGAGATAAGGAGATAGGGCAAAGGAGTTTGAAAAGGAGGAGATCCACCTCCCTTGTGGTAGGTGGACTCTCCCCCTAGTTCGGCCGAACCTATCCTCCTTGGAGGACGGGCCAAGGCAGCCCTCCCACTCCCTCCTCCTATATATATGTGCAAGGGTTTGGGCTGTTTTGAGACATGAATTATCTCTCTCTCTCTCGGCGCAGCCCTATCCTTCCTCTTCCTCGTTCTCCGTAGCGCTTGGCGAAGCCCTGCCGGAGTCCACGTAGCTCCACCTTCACCACGCCATCGTGCTGCCAGAGCTCTCCCTCAACCTCTCCTTCCTCCTTGCTGGATCAAGGCGTAGGAGACATCATCGGGCTGCACATGTGTTGAATGCGGAGGCGTCGTTGTTCGGCGCTGAGATCGGAGTCCACCGCGATCTGAATCGCTACGAGTACGACTCCACCAACCGCGTTCTTGTAACGCTTCCTCTTAGCGATCTTCAAAGGTATGAAGATGCAATCTCTCCCCACTCGTTGCTGGGTTTCTCCTAGATAGATCTTGGTGACACGTAGGAAATTTTTTGATTTACTACTACGTCTCCCAACAGTGACGGGGAGAGGTCGAGGGGAGCAGGGGGCTCGGGGCAGCGTGGATCGAAGCGGCGATCACCGGAGCCCGAATAGGAGGGAGAGGACGCGCATGAAAACGAGGAGTTCCCCGGGCTCGATTTGGTGGAGAAAGTGAGGGACTGGACACCGGCGAAGCTCCCGGACGTTCTGGCTTGCCGGGGGAGGGACGGTGGCCGCTGATACTCTCCAATGTATCGATAATTTATGAAGTATGCATGCCATATTCACCTATGTTTACAATACTTTTATATGGTCTTGATGCACTTTATATGATATATTTCAATCTAACCCGGACTGGCGCTGTTTCCAATAAAACTACCATGGTGTTGTTTTTTGTGCAGAAAATGAAATTTCTCGGAATCACCGAAAACTTTTTGATGATTTTTTGGAACAAAAGAGGCATTGGACGCTTCGTGGGAGGACCAGAAGAGCCACGAGGTGGGACCCACTCACCAGGGCGCGCCAGGCCCCCCTAGCGCGCCCTGGTGTATGTTCCTCACCTCATGGACGACCTTCGCGTGAAACCAACGCCTAAAATTCCTATATACATAGAAACCATTAGAAATAACTCTAGACTTCTCGTTCCGCCATCGCAACTCTCTGATATCAACGAAAAACCAATCTGGAGGCATTCCAGTACCCTGTCAGAGAGGGTAGATCATCTCCTGTGGCCATCTTCATCATCCCGGCGGAGGCCATGATGAGGAGGGAGTAGTCCACCCTCGAGGCTGACGGTTTGTACCAGGAGCTATGTGTTCAATCTCTCTCTCTCTCTCTCGTGTTCTTGAGATGGCATGATCTTGATGTATCATGGGCTTTGTTAATATAGTTGGGTCACATGGTGTTTTCCCCCTCTCTATCTTGTTGTGATGAGTTGAATTTTCCTTTTGAGATTTCGTTCTGTTGAATTGAAAACTTTTATGGATTTGAGAGCACTTGATGTGTGTCTTGCATGCGGATACCCGTACTGGCATTGGGGTATTCAACTGATTCACTTGATATACGTTATGGCGTCAACTTGCGGAGTCCGTGACCTTGGGGATCTATGAATAGGGGTTGATTGCATGTTTTCATACCATGTTCTCTAATAGAAATCTTGGGGCACTCTTTGAGGTTTTTTGTGTTGTATTGAGTATTATGAATCTGAAATTGTTTGATGTGTATCGTATAATTAACTCATAGATACTTGTGGTGACATTGGAGTATCTAGGTGACATTAGAGTTGGTTGATGCGTATCATGTGGTATTATTCTAGTACGAACTATTAGATGTCGATCGGAAAGTATAACTTGGTTATTTTAGTATGAACTCTTGGATAGATCGATCGGAAAGGATAACTTGATTATTTTAATATGAACTCTTGGATAAATCGATCGGAAAGGATAACTTTGTTATCTTAGTATGAACTCTTGGATAGATTGATTGGAAAGGATAACTTTAAGGTGGTTTCGTACCCTACAAACAATTTCTTCTTATGTTCTCCGCTAGATAAGTACTTTGGAGTGATTCTTCGTTGCACGTTGAGGGATGGTTATGTGTTCCAACTATATTAACATTGTTGAGAGATTGCACAAGCGAAAGTACAGACCCTAGGCCTTGTTTTCAAGCATTGCAATACCATTTGTGCTCACTTTTGTTACTTGCCACCTTGTTGTTTTTATATTTTTCAGATTACAAAAACCTATATATATATCATCCATTTTGCACTTGTATCACCATCTCTTTGCCGAACTAGTGCACCTATACAATTTGCCATTGTATTGTGTGTGTTGGGACACAAGAGATTTCTTGTATTTGATCAGGGTTGTTTGAGAGAGACCATCTTCATCCTACACCTCCCACGGGTTGATAAACCTTAGGTCATCCACTTGAGGGAAAATTTCTACTATCATACAAAAATCTGCGCTTGGAGGCCCAACACAAGTTTATAAGAATAAAGTTGTGTAGTAGACGCCAAGCTCTTTTCTGGCGCCGTTGCCGCGGAGGTGAATGCTTGAAGGTATATGTAACAGCCCGGGACCGACGCTCCAGAAGATTCCCCTTTTATTTCCATTCTCGTCATGTGATTCGTCTGGGTGTCGCACTCATCATAGCATCATTCGCATCATCTGCATAGCATCGTCACCCATTTTCAAAAACTTCCATCCGTTCGTAGTCGCCGATTCTCTTCGTTATTGCCGCTGCCCGTTTTGAGATCAACCACACATGCACACGCCTGCGACATCATTTAAAAAATCCGTTTTTAAAGCACGCGAAAAATATTCTTGGATTGGGTCGAAACTTGGCGTGCGGTCTTGTTATATTGTAGGTAGGTTGCCTGCCAAATTTCGTCACATTCCGAGTTCGTTTGATACCCCATCGCTCAACCATAGCAGTGCGGTCATCGGTTTAATATCGGACGTTTTTCGGTGTTTTAAAACCTCGTGTCACGGACCGCAAACCTCCCTCTCATCTCCCCATAGCCCATCTACACAGCCACTGCAGCCTAACCCTAGCCCCCCTCCTCTTCTGGGCCATGTGATCGAGATCGAACGATCTGAAAACGGACAAAAACTGTTAACCCTAGCCCCTAAATGCTATAAATAAACCGCCCACCTACCTAATTGGGCAAACCCTATCCGCCTAGGGATCCACGCTGCTGCCAGCCGCCTCCCACCTTGCGCAGGCCCTCCTAGCCCCATCTGGTGGCCTACCCAGGCCCGAAACATCCAGCCGCCGCAGCTCCTCCCATGGCGCCTGAAGGGCCTCGATCCCGAGCCCCCTTCGTCTGCGCCCAAGCCGTGTACCGCCCCGAACCTGCTGTGCCGGAGCCCCGACGCCGTAGGTCGCCGGCGCGCCGCTCGCTGTCGCTGGACGAGGCCGCAGCCTTGCCTCTCTCTCCCTCCCGTGCCATGGGCCATGGCGTCCCGAGATTGAAGCTCCGCCGCCGGCCCCTCATCAGCTCGTCGCCGACCAGATCCGGCCGGGGTTCTCCGGATCCGGCCGCCCTCGGCCTATTTCCGGCCAGCCCCGCCGCCTCAGCCCGCCGGAGCTCCGACCCCGACAGCCGCTGCCGCCGCTCTGCCTTCCTGCGTCGGGAAGGAGATCAAGGACGAGCACCCTAGCGCGTCGCCCGCTCGCTCGTGTGGGCCTCAGTCCCCACCGACCGGCCCACAAGGCCCAGGGTGAGCCGCCCCTATTCCCCGCATGTGCGTTGTTTAGCTTTGTTGTGCCACTGTTGGGCTAGACAGATTTGGCCCGTTAGCATTTTTTTTCAGGTCTGCATTTTGTCAATTTTCTCAGGACATTATTAATTAAAGAAATATGTCATATTTTTAAAATGCTAATAACTTAATAACCGTGCATCGGATGAAAGTAATCTAGATATGTCAAATGTTCAGAACTTTATGTAGATTCACAATATCCAACTTTCACATGTGATAAAAATGTTCAACCTTGCTGTTTGCATTGATTTGTGTAATTGCCATGTCGATATGAATTATTTAATAACTTTTGAACCGTAGCTCCGTTAAAAATGTTCCACATATGCAACTTGATCGGAAAAATGTGTAGAATCTCATGGTGACATTTATTTTGCTGTTTAATAACTCTAAAATATGGTTAGTACAGATCTGGACCAAATTCATATTATGCTTATGGGGATGTTTCGGAAATGCTATATGTTGCTTCCGGCCCCATTTAAAATGCCTAGATGATGTAGTTATTTATGTCACACCTCTTATCATGTCTAACAAAATTTAATATTGATGAGTACCTAAACGAGAGTGAACTAAATAATCGATTGTGGAGTTTCGTCAATATGCAACTCGTTGCATATTGAGCTTCACTTTAATGTGTAGTAGTTGTTTGATGTGGTTTGCCATGCCTTTCATATTTAAACCGGACATGCATCATATTTGTTTGCGCATCATGGCATGCATATGTTGTGGTTTTCATGTGTTGATTGTTGTTTCCGGTTGTTCTTTCTCGATAGAGTTCCGAAAGCGTTCGGAGTGTGAGGATTCGTTCGACTACGTTGGGTCGAATTCTTCATGGACTCGATCTTCTTCCAAGCAGGATCTCACGCAAGATGACACATTTCCCTGGTTACCACTACTATCATTGCCATGCTAGTTGTCCCGCTTTTATTGTTATGTTTCGCTACCTACAACTTGTTTGTCAAGCCTCCCAACATTGCCATGAAAAGCCTCTAACCCCTTCACATCCCAGCAAACCTTTGTTTGGCTATGTTACCGCTTGCTTAGCCCTTCTTATAGCATTTCTAGCTGCAGGTGCAATTGCTTCCATGTGACAACATGGACATTCTTTTGTTATCACAATATTATTGCTATTTTATTTAATGCACTTATATACTTGGTAAAGGGTGGAAGGCTTGGCCTTTTGCTCGGTGTTTTGTTCCACTCTTGCCGCCCTAGTTACTTGTGAAGCGGTGTTATGTTCCATAACTAAGCGCTCCTAACATGCTCGGGGTTGTTATGGGCACCTCCTTGATTTTTGTTTTGGGATGAAACTCGTCTGGCAAGGCCTAACATTGGTACTACATTTGTCTAATAACTAATAAACCTGCATAGGGAGTAATTAACCCGAGGATCTTAATCAACAACCCGGGCCAGTGCTCCTCATGAGTGTTGGTCCAAAACAGAGCCACTTGCGGGGCCACCTCGGGGCAACTCGAGGGATTTCTATCAGGTCGCCGTACGTAGTGTTCATCTGGTCGTATCCTGAGAACGAGATACGCGGCTCTTATCAGGTTCGTCGACATGTCGGGGGGTTTTGCTGGACTTGTTTTACCTTTCTCGAACGTCTTGCGTGAGGAACTCCGATCTTCTTCGGGCTATCTCGAGGTGTCGGTCTTCCTGTGGAATTGCCTAGGAAGATCATGAGATCCGTGGTCGAGGTTATTCTCGCGGCGTGTTATTCTCGCGGCATGTGGTTAAATCTTTTGGAAAGCCATGCCCGCGGTTATGTGGCAAACTTGGATACTTTGTTTAACACCCAGTCATAGCAAACTTGAAGTAAACTCAAATAAAATACACCAACTGTGTGCGTAACCGTGATTGTCTCTTCTCGTGAGTCCTTATCCGAGAGAGAACACGGTGGGGTTATGTTTGACGTAGGTAGGTGTTCAGGATCAGTTAGTGATCATTACTAGTTCACGTCCGTTATGCATAGACCACCATACTTTACTTCTGTATTCGTAAGTTAGCCACTTAAATAAATGCTTAGTCGCTTGCTGCAGCCTCACCACTTAACCATACCTCACCCTTTAAGCTTTAATAGTCTTGATACCCTTGGAAATGAGATTGGTGAATCCCTATGGCTCACAGTTTACTACAACAACAGATGATGGTACAGGTAATGTGATGATCTGACATGAGCGTGATGCTTGTTTGATTTGGAGTTCTTCTTCTTCTTCTTCGATCTAGGATGGGTTCCAAGCGGCAGCCTGAGATAGCAAGGATGGATGTCATTTTGTCGTTTGATTCCGTCCGTAGTCAGACCCTGCTCTTCTGTATGATGTTTGATTATGTTGATGTATTGATGTGATATTGATGTAGGTTGTGGCGAGTATAAGCCAATTCCATATACTCATCTCTTATGTACATGTACTTGTAATGATATCCATTCTTGCAACACAACGAGATGCGCTTCTATCCCTGTCAAGGCCCTCGTGCCAAAATAAGGATAGGATCGCATCTTGGGTTTACAGTATATCTTTAGATCTTGCAATCAAATATTTTAGTTTCTTGTTTTTCACTAGTTTGGTTTTATAAAAGGAAACTGCCAAAAAATGGAATTTAGGTTGCAGCAATTGTTTCGCCTTTTTAATGTCTTTCGTGAAAATGATGGTTCGGAAAATTATGCCCAATTGGTAGAAGAAGAATTTATGAAAATACTTAATGAGAATTCCTTAGAAGATGAGCACGATAGCAATATTGATAGTACGAATTTTCTGAATATCCATGATGCTAATGATATGCAAAGCCACAAGCTTGGGGATGCTATGTTTGATGAATATGATATTTTTAGTTCCCCATGATGAGCAAAACTATTATGATGATGGCATGCCTCCTATCCATGATAATTATTGTGATGACATGTATGCTATAAAGAGTAATCACAACTATGAAACTTGTCATCATGATTTTAATATTCAAAGTGGTTATGTCAATCAAGTGTCTCATGATAGTTATTTTGTTGAGTTTGCTCCCACTATTATGAATGAGAAGAAGTTTGCTTATGTGGACAGTGATAAACTTTTGATGCTTGTAGATCATGAAAATGATTCTGTATGTTGAATTCCTTCATGATGCTACTGAAAATTATTATGAGGGAGGAACTTATGCCTGTAGGAATTGCAATAATATCAAGTTTCCTCCCTATGTGTTCATAGTTTTGAAGTTGTGCTTGTTTGGCCTTCCTATGAAAGTTGATTCTTGTTCCCATGAATTGTTCGCTCACAAAATCCCTATGAATAGGAATTGGGTTAGTCTTAAATGTGCTTGTCATGTGATTCATGATGCTGTCTGGCATGTTTCAATTACTACTTTTTATGTGAGCATCATTGAAACCATCATGCCTAGCTAAAAGGCATTAAAGAAAAGCACTTGTTGGGAGACAATCCAACACTTTTACTTTCTGTTTTTATGTGTTCCATGATTAATATACTTTATTAATCATGTTTTGTGTCTTTTATTCCAATAAAGTGCCAAGTAAAGCCTTTAGGATAGTGTCGATACTTGCTTGTTTGATTCTGTGCAAAAACAGAAAGTTTTGTGTCCAGTATATGAATTATATGATTTTAATGGAGCGTAAAAAAATTCTGAAATTTTTACCAAACATTTATATGAAAATTTATGTGTTGTCCTAATTTTTAAGAATTTTTAGAGTCAGGTAAGTATGGTGATCATTGAGATCTTTACAGACTGTTTTGTTTTTGATAGATTCTGTTTTGCCTGCACAGTTTGCTGGTTTCAAGTGTTTCCATAGCTTATATGTGGTAATATAAATTGTGGGAATTATGTAATATATTAGTTATTATGTGCGAACAATTATGAATCTTGTCTTGACAGTACCTAAGTGAATGATTTATATTTACTATACCAACCAATCTCACGAAGTTCCGTTTAGTTTTGTGTGATTGAAGTTTTCAAGTTTGGATGAGATTCCAATATGAGGTGAATAAGTAACAACAACTAACTAAGATTGGGGATTCCCAAGGCACCCCCAATGTATTATCCAAGGAATACTCAAGTGTCTAAGCTTGGGGATGCCCCGGAAGGCATCCCCTCTTTTGTCTCCAACACTATCGGTATATCTTACTTAAAGCTATATTTTTATTCGTCACATGATATGTGTTTTGCTTGGAGCATCATTATAATTTGTTTTTCTCTGTTAGGTGATATTTATAATATTTTTTTCTATACAAAGTTCCAATAATTGCCTCTTAGGATGCTTGTGTTACATGTTTGATGTGTGTTGTGTAAAAACAAATTTTTTTGCTTTAGTGTTTGAATTTTCATATTTGACTGGAACGTGGAAAGTTTCTGAAATTTTTACATCGTATTTTCATATAAATTCTTTAACGTATCCTAAAGTTTGAGAATTGTTTGAGTTACAGAAGTACACTGGTTTAATAGATTACTAAGACTGTTCTGTTTGGACAGATTGTTGTCATTGTTTTGTTATCTACTTATCGTAGAGTTTTCATTGCTTATATTAGTATATATAAATTTTGGAAATGATAGTATACAGTACCTAATGTTTTAAAATTATTCTGCAACTTGTCTTGGCAGTACAAGAAGTGTTGATATATTCTTATGTGTACTAACCTATCTCATGAGTTCTTTTCGAGTTTTTTGAGGATGAAGTTTCTGAGAATAGGTGAAACCGTGATATGAGAGGATTGAAAGAGATACAAAAGCTCAAGCTTGGGGATTCCCAAGGCATCCCAAGTAAATATTTCAAGAGGTCTCAAGCATTAAAGCTTGGGGATGCTATGCATCCCACCTCTCTTCATTAACAATTATCGGTTAGCCTGTGTTGAGCCTAAATTTTTATTTGTCCACATGGTTGTGCTATTCTTGGAGTCTCATTTTATTTTGTTTTGCTTGCTGTTTTGATAAAATACTTAGATCTGGAAATATTTATTGAGAGAGATCCCTCACATAGACACTTGATTTTTACCTACTCATTGATCTTCACCTATATATTTTGAAGAGTAGTTTGATGTTTACTCTTGAGCTTCACTTATATCCTATGAGTAAATCGTTGAATGAATTGAATACCATGAAGTTGAAATTATATGTTCATATGATGCCTAGTAGTATCTTCACATTGTGTTTAGAAAGTGAAATATTTTGAAGCTTGACAATCACAATATAGGTCATACAAGCAATTCGTGAATGATTGGTATGAGGAAGAGAACTTTCACATACAATTATATTATCTTGGACATCTCTATGATTGTGAATACCCATTAATTATTTTAAAACTTGAGCAAATTAGTTGAAGTTGGACAAGGAAGACAACATAATGGGTTATGGTTGTGTATATTTGCATAGAAGTTACATTATTATGGATCCTCCAACATGTGGTGTTTGCTTAGAATCTTTTGCTAACAAAAAATTCTTACTAAATAGGGATACCACTTGTGCATCCAAAAACCATTAAACCCAATTTCTTGCCGTTAGTGTCCACCATAACTACCTATGGATTGAATAATATCATTCAAGTAAGTTGTCATCCACGCAAAAAGGCAATAAAATTTGCTTCTAAAGGTGTTTGATCATTTAGTGTAAGAGAAAACTGAGCGTTGTACGAACTTGTGATGGCAAAGTAATAAAAGCGATGGACTACATAATAAAGGTTGATATCATAAGGGGCAATATAATGTGACGTTTTTTTGCATTAAGGGATTGTGTATACAAAACCAAAAAGTGCATGACAACCTCTGCTTCCCTCTGCGAAGGGCCTATCTTTTACCTTTTAGTATTTACTTTTATGCAAGAGTCAATAATAATAATTCTCAATTCAACCTCAATTATTCTCTAGTTGGCAAGCATCATGTGGTGGGGAAAGATCTAGGCACATATGGCCAGTTAAATATATTTGATCATGACTTATTATTGTTGACAATTATCTCTATGATAAATGAGTTGGGAGGCGAAACATTAAACCCATATCTTTTTGTGTGTTCGATGGATGCCATTTGTTCTAAAAATATGCTCCGAGTACTAGAAAATATAGAAGACTATATGATGATTGAGTATGTGGAGCTCTTACTTAGACTTTGTTGAGAATAAGTTGAATTGCAATTGTTTGGTGACTAAGAACATAAGTTGTTAAGTTTCAAGAGAATTTATTGTTTGAACCGTAACATGTGAATTGGTTGCTACTTTATCGTGATGAATTTTATGAGAAAGAGTAGTCGTTATGATGCTAGGAAAAGTGATTGAAATTACCATTGATCAAACTTATGCACTATGCTAGCATTCACACTTCATAAATTATTATTTTTATCATTTACCTACTCGAGGACGAGCAGGAATTAAGCTTGAGGATGCTGATACGTCTCCAACGTATTGATAATTTATGAATTATTCATTCCATATCCACCTATGTTTACAATACTTTTATATGGTCTTGATGCAGTTTATATGATTTATTTAGAACTAACTCGGACTAACACTGTTTTCAGCAAAACTACCATGGTGTTGCTTTTTGTGTAGAAAATGAAAGTTCTCTGAATCGCCCAAAAAAATGATGATTTTTTGTAACGAAAGAGGCACTAGACGCTTTGTGAGAGGACCAGAAGAGCCATGAGGTGGGCACCACCCACAAGGGCGCGCCAGCCCCCTGGTGCGCCCTAGTGTATGTTCCTCACCTCGTGGCCCACCTTCGCATGAAATAAATGCCAAACATTCCTATATATATAAGCCATCAGAAATAACCCTAGACTTCTCGTTCCGCTGCCGCAACTCTCTGATATTGACAAAAAACAATCTGGAGGCGTTCTAGTACCCTGCCGGAGAGGGTAGATCATCTCCGATGGCCATCTTCATCATCCTAGTGGAGGCCATGATGAGGAGGGAGTAGTCCACCCTCGGGGTTGACGGTTTGTACCTGTAGCTATGTGTTCAATCTCTCTCTCTCGTGTTCTTGAGATGGCACGATCTTGATGTATCACGGGCTTTGTTAATAGAGTTGGATCACATGGTGTTTTCCCCTCTATCTTGTTGTGATGAGTTGAGTTTTTCCTTTGAGATTTCGTTATGTTGGATTGAACATTTTTATTGATTTGAGAGCAATTGATGTGTATCTTGCATGTGGATACCCGTAGTGACATTGGGGTATTCAAGTGATTCACTTGATATAGGTTATGGCGTCAACTTGCGAATTCCGTGACCTTGGGGATCTATGCATAGGGGTTGATTGCACATTTTCATACCATGTTCTCCGGTAGAAATCTGTGGGCACTCTTTGAGGGTTTTTTGTGTTGGACTGAGTATTATGAATCTGAAATTGTTTGATGTGTATCATATAATTAACTCATGGATACTTGTGGTGACATTGGAGTATCTAGGTGACACTAGAGTTTTTGTTTTGTTTATTTCCAGGACCAATTAGCTTTAGCACAAACGTGAGTCATGTTCCAATAATTAACTTGAATATTCTATGCTACCACAATTATTTTGGGACTTATTTGCACAAGTTGTATTTTTCAAAAGAGTTAAAGGGAATTTAATAGCTGATTTGGCTCTGCTATAATTGTTTTAGGGGCACACAATTACTTTATAAAATGTTGCTTATCATTTTACAAATGCTAGGGGATTATTTACAACCCCAATATGAGTTTTCATTACTGGTTTGCAAAAAAAATAGATCCACTTTTGAAATGAATTTAAATTGCAATGGAATTTGAATATGAGGTTGGTTCCAAAGGTGATCACACATGGATTAGCAAATCATTAGTTTAATCATGGCCGTCACTGTAGCTTAATTACAATGATTACTGTAGCACAAAATCTAGGGTGTCACACCCCTCAATCATCGTTTCTGGGTGTTGTGAACATCTGACAGGCACGTTCCGATGACTACTTGATAGTTCAGTGTGCCATGCTTTACAACTTAGAACCGGGGCTCCAAAGACGTTTTGAATGCCATGGAGCATATGATATGTTCGACGAGCCGAAATTGGTATTTCAGGCTCATGCCCATGTTGAGAGGTATGAGGCCTCTTACAAGTTCTTTGCCTACAAGATGGAAGAGAATAACTCAATAGGTGAGCATGTGCTCAGATTGTATAGGTGCTACAATCGCTTGAATCAAGTGGGAGTTAGTCTTCCAGATAAGATAGTGATTAACAGAGTTCTCCAAGTCACTGCCACCAAGCTACTAGAGTTTTGTGATGAATTATAACATGTAAGGGATGGAGAAGATGACCCCTGAGCTATTCGCGATGTTTTACACTGCGAAGGTAGAAATCAAGAAGGAGCATCAAGTGATGGTGGTTAGTAAAACCATTAGTTTCAAGAAAGGCAAGGACAAGAAGGGAAACTTCCAGAATGGCAAGCTGGTTGTCACTCCAGTAAAGAGACCCTAGGTTGGACCCAAACCCGGGACTGAGTGCTTCTTTTGTAAGGGAAACGGACACTGGAAGCGGAACTGCCCCAAGTACTTGGGATATAAGAAGGCTGGCAACGTCAACAAAAGTATACTTGATATACATGTTATTGATGTGTACCTTACCAATACTCATAGTAGCGCCTAGGTATTAGATACTGGCTCGGTTGCTAATATTGGTAACTCGAAATAAAAGCAACGGAATAAATGGAGACTAGCTAAGGGCGCGTAGACGATGTGTGTTGGAAGTGTTTCCATGGTTGATGTAATCACCATCGCACACTCCCTCTACCTTCGGGATTCGCGTTGAACCTAAATAAATGGTTTTTGGTGCCTGCGTTGAGCATAAACATTATATTGATCTTGTTTATTGTGATATGGTTATTCATTTAAGTAAGAGAATAATTGTTATTATATTTACATGAATAATACCTTTTATGGTGATGCACTAATGTGAATGGTTTATTGAATCTCGATCGTAGTGATACACATGTTCATAATATTGATACCAAAAGATGCAAATTTAATTATGATAGTACCACATACTTGTGGCATTGATGCCAAGGTCATATTGGTTTAAAGCACATGAAGAAACTCCATGCTGATGGACTTTAGGAATCACTTGATACATGTGAAGCATGCCTCGTGGGCAAGATGATGAAAACCCCGTTTTTCGGAACAATGGAGCGGGCAAGTGACTTGTTGGAAATCATACATACTGATTGTTGGAAATATGCCCTAGAGGCAATAATAAAATGGTTATTATTGTATTTCCTTGTTCATGATAATTGTCTATTGTTCATGCTATAATTGTGTTAACCGGAAACCGTAATACATGTGTGAATGCATAGACCACAATATGTCCCTAGTGAGCCTCTAGTTGACTAGCTCGTTGATCAATAGATGGTCACGGTTTCATGACCATGGACATTGGATGTCGTTGATAACGGGATCACATCATTAGGATAATGATGTGATGGACAAGACCCAATCCTAAGCATAGCACTAGATCGTGTAGTTCGTTTGCTAAAGCTTTTCAATGTCAAGTATCGTTTCCTTAGACCATGAGATTGTGCAACTCCCAGATACCGTAGGAATGCTTTGGGTGTGCCAAACATCACAACGTAACTGGGTGGCTATAAAGGTGCACTACGGGTATCTCCGAAAGTGTCTGTTGGGTTGGCACGAATCGAGACTGGGATTTGTCACTCCGTGTGACGGAGAGGTATCTCTGGGCCCACTCGATAAGACATCATCATAATGAGCTCAATGTGACTAAGGAGTTAGTCACGGGATGATGTATTACAGAACGAGTAAAGAAACTTGCCGGTAACGAGATTGAACAAGGTATAGAGATACCGACGATCGAATCTCGGGCAAGTATCATACCGATAGACAAAGGGAATTGTACATGGGATTGATTGAATCCCCGACGTTACTATTGAACGGAGAGGAAGTTAATGATGATGATCATGAAACTTCAGATCAAGTTACTATTGAACGTCGAAGGTCCATTAGGACACGTTCCGCACCAGAGTGGTACGGCAACCCTGTCCTAGAGATCATGTTGTTAGACAACGGTGAACCTTCGAACTATGAAGAAGCGATGGCGGGCCCGGATTCCAACAAATGGCTTGAAGCCATGAAATCCGAGATAGGATCCATGTATGAGAACAAAGTATGGACTTTGGTGGACTTGCCCGATGATAAGCGAGCCATTGAAAATAAATGGATCTTTAAGAAGAAGACTGACGCGGATGGTAATGTGACCGTCTATAAGGCTCGGCTTGTCGCTAAGGGTTATCGACAAGTTCAAGGAGTTGACTACGATGAGACTTTCTCACCCGTAGCGATGCTGAAGTCTGTCCGAATCATGTTAGCGATTGCCGCATTTTATGATTATGAGATCTGGCAAATGGACGTCAAAACGGCATTCCTTAATGGCTTCCTCAAGGAAGAACTGTATATGATGCAGCCAGAAGGTTTTGTCGATCCTAAAGATGCTAACAAGGTACGCAAGCTCCAGCGCTCCATCTCTGAGCTGGTGCAAGCATCTCGGAGTTGGAACATTCGCTTCAATGAAGTGGTTAAATCATTTGGGTTTGTACAGGTTTATGGAGAACCCTGTATTTACAAGAAAGTGAGTGGGAGTTCTGTACCATTTCTCGTATTATATGTGGATGACATACTGATAATGGGAAATGATATAGAACTCTTGGAAGGTGTAAAGGCCTACTTGAATAAGTGTTTTTCAATGAAGGACCTTGGAGAAGCTGCTTACATATTTGGTATTAAGATCTATAGAGATAGATCGAGATGCCTCATAGGTCTTTCACAAAGCACATACCTTGAAAAGATATTGAAGAAGTTCAATATGGATCAGTCCAAGAAGGGGTTCTTGCCTGTGTTACAAGGTGTGAGATTGAGTACGACTCAATGCCCGACCATGGCAAAGGATAGAGAAGAGATGAGTGTCATCCCCTATGCTTCAGCCATAGGCTCTATTATGTATGCCATGCTGTGTACCAGACCTGATGTGAACCTTGTCATAAGTTTGGTAGGGAGGTACCAAAGTGATCCCAGAGCGGAACACTGGACAGCGGTCAAGAACATCCTGAAGTACCTGAAAAGGACAAAGGACATGTTTCTCGTATATGGAGGTGCCGAAGAGCTCGTCGTAAAGGGTTACGCCGATGCTAGCTTCGACACAGATCCGGACGACTCCAAATCACAAACCGAATACGTGTATATTTTGAACGGAGCGACAGTAAGCTGGTGCAACCGCAAGCAAAGCGTCATGGCGGCATCTACATGTGAAGCGGAGTACATAGCTGCTTCAGAAGCAGCAAAGGAAGGAGTCTGGATGAAGGAGTTCATCACCGACCTAGGAGTAATTCCAAGTGCGTCGGGCCCGATGACTCTATTCTGTGACAACACTGGAGCTATTGCCCTTGCGAAGGAGCCCAGGTTTCACAAGAAGACAAGACACATCAAGCGCCGCTTCAACTCCATCCGTGATTACATTCAGGAGGGAGATATAGATATTTGTAAAGTGCATACGGATCTGAATGTCGCAGATTCGTTGACTAAACCTCTCTCACGAGCAAAACATGATCAACACAAGAATGCTATGGGTGTTCGATTCATCATAATGTAACTAGATTATTGACTCTAGTGCAAGTGGGAGACCGTTGGAAATATGCCCTAGAGGCAATAATAAAATGGTTATTATTGTATTTCCTTGTTCATGATAATTGTCTATTTTTCATGCTATAATTGTGTTAACCGGAAACCGTAATACATGTGTGAATGCATAGACCACAACATGTCCCTAGTGAGCCTCTAGTTGACTAGCTCGTTGATCAATAGATGGTCACGGTTTCATGACCATGGACATTGGATGTCGTTGATAATGAGATCACATCATTAGGAGAATGATGTGATGGACAAGACCCAATCCTAAGCATAGCACTAGATCGTGTAGTTCGTTTGCTAAAGCTTTTCAATGTCAAGTATCGTTTCCTTAGTCCATGAGATTGTGCAACTCCCGGATACCATAGGAATGCTTTGGGTGTGCCAAACGTCACAACATAACTGGGTGGCTATAAAGGTGCACTACGGGTATCTCCGAAAGTGTTTGTTGGGTTGGCACGAATCGAGACTGGGATTTGTCACTCCGTGTGACGGAGAGGTATCTCTGGGCCCACTCGATAAGACATCATCATAATGAGCTCAATGTGACTAAGGAGTTAGTCACGGGATGATGTATTATGGAACGAGTAAGAGACTTGCCGGTAACGAGATTTAACAAGGTATAGAGATACGGACGATCGAATCTCGGGCAAGTATCATACCGATAGACAAAGGGAATTGTATACGGGATTGATTGAATCCCCGACATCGTGGTTCATTTGATGAGATCATCGTGGAGCATGTGGGATCCAACATGGGTATCCAGATCCCGCTGTTGGTTATTGGCCGGAGAAGTGTCTCGGTCATGTCCACGTGTCTCCCGAACCCGTAGGGTCTACACACTTAAGGTTCGATGACGCTAGGGTTATAGGGAAATGGTATACGTGATTACCGAAAGTTGTTCGGAGTCCTGGATGAGATCCCGCATGTCACGAGGAGCTCCGGAATAGTCCGGAGGTAAAGATTGATATATAGGAAGTCCAGTTTTGGTCACCAGAAAGTTTTTGGGCTCATCGGTAGTGTACCGGGAGTGCCGGGAGGGTGCCGGAGGACCCCCGGGAGGGGTGTGACGACCAAAGGATTTCATGGGCCCTTAGAGGAAGTGTGCCAGCCCTTTTTGGGCTGGCCAAGACCTTCTAGAAAGGCCCATGTGGCTGGAGATAAGAGATAGGGCTGAAAAGGATTCAAAAGGAAGAGATCCACCTCCCTTGTGGGAGGTGGACTCTTCCCTAGGGTCGGCCGAACCTCTCCTCTTTGGAGGAGGGGCCAAGGCAGCCCTCCCTCTCCCTCCTCCTATATATATGCAAGGGTTTGGGCTGTTTTGAGACACAACTTCTTTCTCTCTCGGTGCAGCCCTACCCTTCCTCTTCCTCGTTCTCCGTAGCACTTGGCGAAGCCTTGCCGGAGTTCACGTAGCTCCACCGTCACCATGCCGTCGTGCTGCCGGAGCTCTCCCTCAACCTCTCCCTCCTCCTTGCTGGATCAAGGTGCGGGAGACGTCACCGGGCTGTACGTGTGTTAAACGTGGAGGCGCCGTTGTTCGGCGCTGAGATCGGAATCCGCCGCGATCTGAATCGTTGCGAGTACGACTCCACCAACCGCGTTCTTGTAACGCTTCCGCTTAGCGATCTTCAAAGGTATGAAGATGCAATCTCTCCCCTCTCGTTGCTGGTTTCTCCATGGATAGATCTTGGTGATCGTAAGAAAATTTTTGATTTACTACTACGTCTCCCAACACTGATGTGTGCGGTCCAATGAGTGTTGAAGCGCGCGGTGGATATCGTTATTCTCTTACCTTCACTAATGATTTGAGTAGATATGGGTATATTTACTTAATTTAGCACAAGTCTGAAACGTTTGAAAAATTCAAGCAAATTCAGAATGAAGTTGAAAATCATCATAACAAGAAGATAAAGTTTCTACGATTTGATCATGGTGTAGAATATCTGAGTTGTGAGTTTGGTATGCATTTAAGACATGGAATTGTTTCACATCTCATGCCACCTGGGAAACCATAGCATGCTGGTGTGTTCGAGCGTCGTAATCGTACTCTATTGGATATGTTGCGATCTATGATGTCTCTTATCAATTTGCCACTATCATTTTGGGGTTATGCATTAGAGACAACTACATTCACTTTAAATAGGGCACCATCTGAATCCGTTGGGATGACACCGCATGAAATATGGTTTGACAAGAAACCTAAGCCATCGTTTCTTAGAGTTTGGGGAATGTGAAACTTATGTTTGATAAGCTCGAACCCAAAGCGGAAAAGTTCATCTTCATAAGATACGCTAAGGCAACAACGGTATACCTTCTATCATATATTCGAAGGCAAGGTGTTTGTTGCCAAGAGTGGATACTTTCCAGAGAAGGAGGTTCTCTCGAAAGAAGTGAGTGGGAGGAAGGTAGAACTTTATAAGTTTATCAAACCTTCACTTGAATTCGAAAGTAGCGCAATGCGGAAAGGTGTTCCCGTAATACATACACCAATTGAAGAAGAAGCTAATGATGATGATCATGAAATTTTGGATAAAGTTACTACCAAACTTCATAGGTTGATAAGATCATGTACTTCCCCGAGTGGTACTATGATCTTGTCTTCGAAGTCATGTTCTAAGACAATGATGAACCTACGAACTATGAGGAAGCGATGATAGGCCCTAATTCTGACAAATGACTAGAGGCCATGTAATCCGAGATAGGATCCATGTATAATAACCAAGTATGGACTTTGGTAGACTTGTTCGATGACCGACAGGCCATTGAGGATAAATGGATCTTTAAGAAGATAGACGCTGGTAGTAATGTCACCTTGTTGCAAAGGTTTTGACAAGTTCAAGGAATTGATTATGATGAGACTTTCTCACCCGTAATGATGCTAAAGTCCATTGGGATATTGTAGCAGTTGCTGCATTTTTGGATTACGAAATATGGCAGATGGATGTCAACCCAACATTTCCTTAACGGTTTTCATGAGGAAAGATTGTATGTGATCCAACCGAAAGGTTTTGTCAATCATAAGGATGCTAAAAGGTATGCCAACTCTAGCGATCCTTTTATGGACTGGTGCAAGCCTATCGGAGTTGGAATATATGCTTTGATGAGGAGATCAAAGATTTTGGGTTTATACAAAGATTATGAAGAAAATTGTATTTACAAGAAAGTGAGTGGGAGCACTATAGCATTTCTCATAAGTATATGTGGATGAAATATTGTTGGTCGGAAATGATGTAGAATTTCTGAAAATCATAAAGGGTTGTTTGAAAGGTGTTTATCAAAGGGAGACCTGGGTAAAGCTGCTTACATATTGGGAATCAAGATCTATAGAGATAGATAAAGACGCCTAATAAGACTTTCACAGTGCACATGCCTTGACAAGATTTTGAAGGAGTTCAAAATGGATCAGTGAAAGGAGTTCTTACCTGAGTTGTAAGGTGTGAAGTTGAGTTAGACTCAAAGCTCGACCACGCCAGAGGAAAGAGAAAGGACGAAGCTCGTCCCATATGCCTTAGCCATAGGCTATATACGGTATGCCATGCTATGTATCGCACCTGATGTGTGCCTTGGCACGTGTCTGACAAGGGGGTACAAGAATGATCCAGGAGTGGATCACTGGACAGCGGTCAAAATTATCCTTAGGTGCCTAAATAGGACTAAGGAAATATTTCTCAGTTAGGAGGTGATAAAGAGTTCGTCATAAAGGGTTACATCGATGCAAGCTTTGACACCGATCTGGATGACTCTGAGTCGCAAACCAGATATGTATAGTGAAGTAGTCATTTGGAATAACTCCAAGTGAAGCGTGGTAGCAGCGTCTACAATATGACATATATATATATATATATTTGTGAAGTACACATGGATCTGAATGTTGCAGACCCGTTGATGTGAACTAGACTATTGAATCCCATAACTCATTCGGTGCGAATCATATGGTGATGTGAACTAGGCTATTGAATCTAGTGCAAGTGGTATAATGTTGGAAATATGCCCTAGAGGCAATAATAAATTGGATATTATCATATTTCCTTGTTCATCATAAACATCTATTATCCATGCTAGAATTGTATTGATCGGAAACTCAGATACATGTGTGGATACATAGACAACACTGTGTCCCAAGTGAGCCTGTACTAGACTAGCTCGTTGATCAAATATGGTTAAGGTTGGTTAGACATGAGTTTTTGATAATGGGGTCACATCATTAGGAGAATGATGTGATGGACAAGACCCAAACCGTAAACATAGCATTTGATTGTATCACTAAGTTTATTGCTACTGCTTTCTTCATGTCAAGTATCTATTCCCAAGAACATGAGATCATGCAACTCCCTGACACCAGAGGAATACCTTGTGTGTATCAAACATCACTTCTTAACTGGGTGATCATAAAGGTACTCTGCAGGTATCTCCGAGGGTGTCTGTTGGGTTGTCATGGATCGAGACTGGGATTTGTCACTCCGTCTGATGGAGAGGTATCTTTGGGCCCTCTCGGTAGTACAACATCACAAGAATCTTGCAAGCAATGTAACTAAGGAGTTATTCACGGGATCTTGTATTACAGAACGAGTCAAGAGACTTGCCAGTAACGAGATTGAACTAGGTATGGAGATACCGACAATCAAATCTCGGGCAAGTAACATACCACTGGACAAAGGGAACTGCATACAGGATTGATTGAATCTTGGCATCATGGTTTGACAGATAAGAATCTTCATGGGATATGTGTGATTCAATATGGGCATCAAGGTCCCTCTATTGATTATTGACCGGAGAGGCATCTCGGTCATGTCCACATGATTCTTGAACCTATAGTGTCTGCACGCTTAACGATCGATGATAATATAGTATTATTGGGTTATGTATGTTGGTGATCGAATGTTGTTCGGAGTCCTGGATGAGATCTCGGACATCACGAGGAGCTCCGAAATTGTTCAGAGGTAAAGATTTATATATGGAAAGTCATATTTTGGCTACTGGAAAAGATCGGGTTTTGTGGTATTGTACCTACAAGCTTCTAGAAGGCTCCAAAAACTTCCGAAGGAGTCCGGAAGTCCACCAAGGGTTCCACCACATCCCAAGGGTTTGCATGGGTTGAGGGGAGGCACCCTGGCCTTATTGGGCCAGGTGCACAAGTCCCTCAGAGCCCGCAGTTGGGAAAGGTGGAAAGCCCACCTTTGTATGGAAGGGAAGGAGGAGGACTAGGATTCCACCTCCTCCCCCCTTGGATGCACCCTAGGTCTTGGAGGGGATGTTCCCCACACACCGCCACCTATATATAGAGGGGAGGGGGCGCTCCAAGAGGACACATCAAGCCCTTGGCGCCCCTCTCTCTCCCTATATCGTTTTCTCCTCCATTCACGGTTTTGGTAGCGCTCGACGTAACACTGTCGGGATAGCTCCACCACCATCTCCATCATGCCATCGTGCTGATTGAGAACACATCTACTACTCCACCCTCACTCGCGGATCGAGGAGATGGAGATGTCATCGAGCCGCTCATGTGCTGAACGTGGAGGTGTCGTCCGCTCGGCGCTGGATCGGATTGGATCGCTATTGGATAATGAAGAGTACGACTACATCAACCGTGTTATATATGCTTCCACTTAGAGATCTACAAGGGTATGTAGATACACTCCCCCTCTCGTAGATATGCATCTCCATGGATTGATCTTACGGGTGCGTACAATTTTTTTTGTTTCCCATGCAACGTTCCCCAACATGTTTGTCTTGTCATGAACTTAATACCTAGAGAGACAAGCATAGAAGCGCTTTTGAAGTGGAGTAATAGTAGTAGATGTAGAATCGTTTCGGTGTATTTTTCACGAACGTGATGCCTATGTACATGATCATTTGCCATGAATAACATCATAACTATGTGCTTTTATATTAATTGCCCAACAATAGTTTATCTACCCACCGTTTACTATGTGTTCGAGATAGAAGCGTCTAGTGAAAACTATGGCCCCCGGGTCTACTTAATCATATTGCTAAAAAGCAAATATACCTTGCTGCAATTTATTTACTTTCTTTTTTACTTTTATTTTTGTCTATCTATCACTATCAGAATTAATCTTTGTAAGTAACAAGTTCAAGGGGATTGACAACCCTCTTGTCCACGTTAGGTGTAAGTGTTTGCTTTTGTGTGTGTAGTTTCTGAAGATGGAAATTTAAGTGGTTCTCCTATTGGTTTGATAACCTTGGTTCTCACTAAGGGGAATACTTATCCGCTACTATATTGCTTCACCTTTCATCTTTGGTGAAATCCCAACGCATCTCACAAGTAGCAGCATGGTGGTAGCTAGGGGGAGTGAGAGGGTTGGTGTGCGTTCGAGGGGCTCGGTGAATGGCTATAGGTAGGGGGCGACGAGTGGAGCACCTGTGGCCGTCTGGAGCTCTCTAGGCATGGTGTGTGCCTAACCAACTCAAGACCTTATCAACATAGTGAGATTGCGTTAGAGTAATCCCACTCTCATCCTTAATGAGTTTGATGTTTGGAATCACATCAACTTCTCCCAGATCTTCCATGTTAAAGCTCTTTGATAGGAAAGACTTGACCTCACTGATCGCATCGATGTTTGTACCAAAGATTAGTATGTCATCCACATACAAATGTAATATAACATCATCACCCCCACCATAGAGATAGTAAACACACCTATCAGCCTCCCTCATTAATGACAAAGCCTGGAGAAGTCAGAGTCATGTCAAACTTCTCATGCCATTGGTTAGGTTTATGTTTTAGACCATACAAAGATTTTAACAACTTACACACCTTTGTCTCTTCACCCTTTACTACAAACCCATCTAGCTAATCCATATAGATTTTCTCTTCCAACTCACCATTAAGGAGAGTTGCCTTTACATCCATTTGATGAATGGTAAGGCCATAAGAGGCAACTACAGAAAGTAGCATACGAATTGTGGCCAATCTAGCAATGGGTGAATAGGTGTGAAAATAATCTTTGCGTTCTTTCTCAGTGTAGCCATTAGCCACAAGCCGCGTCTTGTACTTCTCAATAGTAACATCCGGCCTTAACTTATTTTTGAACACCCACTTCCAATCCACATATTTACAACCATATGGTCATTCAGTTAGCTCCCAAGTTCCATTTGAAATAATTAAGCCCATATCATTATGGAAAGCTTCTTTCCAATCACCTACATCCAGAGATGCATATGCCTTTGCAGTAGAATTGGGAGTATGGTCCACAAGGTATACCAAAGGATTTTGCAATCCTTTCCATCTTGCTACTTGCAAGAGCTTCATTGTTACCCTTCTCAAGGACTTCCTCGGGTGGTTGTTCGAAATACTCGTCAGATACACTAGATTCAGGATTTATCTCACAAGAAAATCTAGCAATGCTATGCATATCTTTCACTCAAATATATTCCCAAAAAATGTTGCATCACGAGATTCCATTATGGTATCAACATGCATATCATGCACCTGAGATTTAACACTACAAATATATATATGCAATGCTCCGCTGAGCATAACCTTGAAAGACACAATACATTGTCTTTGGTCCAAGTTTGTGTTTCTTAGGGATAGGAATATTGACCTTCACCAAGCATCCCCAAGTGCGCAAATAAGAAGGTGATAGTTTTATCCCAACACACTCCTCATAAGGGGTTTTCTCTTTATTCTTGTTAGGCACCCTGTTCAAAACATGACATGAAATCAATAAAGCCTCCCCTACCATGCCTTCAGTGTCCAACATGGCATTCACCAAGTCAGTCAACATGTGATTTTTTTCTCACCAACCACGTTTGATTGGGGCAAATAAGGAGGCGTCATCTCGTGAATATTGTCGCGTTCATCGTAGAATTCATAAAATAATATGGGATAATACTTGCCACCATGATCTGACCTAAGAAGCTTAATCTTTCTCTCTAATTGTTTTTCAACTTCATCCTTATAGATTTTAAAGTAGTCTAAATCTTCTTCTTTAGTTTGCAAAAAATAAACATAGAAAAATCTAGTCTCATAACCAATCAACGCCATGAAATATCTCCTTCTACCTTTTGTCAACACACCATTCATCTCATATAGATCAGAATGTGTGAGTTCTAGAGGTGCCAATTTTGTCTTGTCGGCAACAATGTGAGGCTTCCGATGGTGCTTCGATTGCACACAACTATAACACATATAACGTTTGGCAATAGTTAAATTTAGAATTAAATCATAATTGATAGCTAAGGTATTAAACCAAAATTAACGTGACATAGATGAGAGTTCCAAACACTTGCATCATCATTAACACCAGCACAAATTTTGTTTACTAACATATTGCAAAAATCCAAAAAGTAAAAGGAGAACAAGCCTTCGCAATCATAGCCTTTGCCTATAAACAATCCATATCTCGACACGATTAATTTATTCGACTCTGAAACTACCTTAAAGCAATCTCAACATAGAAGGGATCCATTAACTAGATTCGTGTTCATAGTAGGATCATGTTGCACGTTTCTTAGCTGCACGATCTTCCCCGGAGTGAACTTAAGATCCACCGCACCAATACAGTAAACAGAAGCATGTGATCCATTCCCCATTAGGACGAAAGAATCTCGTGAGACTTGATAAGAAGTGAACAAAGATACGTCAACACAAAAGTGACCAAGATGATGGTTTAGATACTAAAAGAACAATAGGTAAATTCCCATACCCATCAGTATTGCTAGCGATCATCATGTTGACATTCTTGGAGCCTGTTTTCCCTCTACAGTCCGCATGTCTAGGCATTCCTTGGAAAAGTGTTTGAGATTTCCATAGGTTTAGAACTCTAGCCCAGTCTTGTTCAATTTCTTCATCTTGAAGGTAGTAGTCTTGACATCCTTGTTGAAAATATGCTTATTCTTTCCTTTGTTCTAGTTCTGTGGGTAGCTTTTCACTATTTTGGCAGTAGGTTGAATCTCGCATCATTTCTCAGTAGTGTATTTATCCCGAGCTTTCTCCTCAACATCAAGAGATGTAATCCGATTTTGAACTGATATCTCTTTTCTCTTATGTTTCGGAGTAGTAGCAAAATTCCTTCACGAAGAAGGCAACTTTGCAATCATGCACCTAGCGATGAATTTATCAGGTAAGACACACATAACAAGTTCCAGTTCCTTCACAATGCACTGTATCTCGTGAGCTTCTTCAACCATAGAACGGTTATTCACCATTCTGCATTCGTGAAAACTCTCTATGATGTATAATTCACTAATTGTATCTGTTGCACCAAATTTAGCATTCAGTGCATCCCATAGTGTCTTATCATCTTGTATGTACATGTACACATCACATATATGGTCACAAGTATTGTCTTCCTAGAAATTTCTCTGATCTTCATCGAAACTTCCCTCTCTCATGATAGCACTAACGCGGAAAATATTCAGAGCAGTATGTCAGATGGTGGACTTTACCTACCACCTCTTAAAGTGCACACCGATAAACTTATCCAGCCTCAATGCATCAACAAATCTAGCCATAGTTCACTCAGGAAAATACCTACAATTAGGTTTTGGATTTTCGGAATACTAGGCAAATTCATGATTAATTTCATTAAATAATTCATGACTAGAACAGAAAGTACCATGAAACAATCTAGCATACTAAATGAACAGAAAAACATGCACAACAACATCACACATGTAACAACAACTACAAATAGAGACATGAACAGTTCATGACTAAGGTATTGTTCGTTAGCTATTGTGAGGGCGATGTTGTTGATGTGATGTGGAAGACGATCTATTGCTGATGGCCTTGCACATGATGTTGAGTAGTGTCGCCCGATTTGGACAAAAAACATGTGATGATGAAGTTGAACAGTCACGCGAAACCCTTCCTAGAAACCTAAATCGTCATCATCCGATGGAGGATCGCAAGGACGGATGGTTTCAGAGACATGTTCTCCCGCACGTGATGCACGCTGACGTTCGAGATGAAGTAGACTATGATGACGACGCAAGTTATGAGATGAGGCAAAACCCTAAAAAATTTCGATGTGTCTTTGGCACGACTGGTAGCAGTATATACAATAGGACCAGAGGCGGTAGGATGTCGCGATCACGATCTCAAACTGACTTGGTTTATAAGTTTGTATACTTATCGAAGAAGAAATCTCTATCAAGACAACAACAAATAAAGTGGGAAAAGAAAGTTGCGCACTTGCAAGTCAAGATACCATATCTCGACAAACCATTCACGTGCATGTCACATGCATGCGGGCGTCGCCCCGGCCCGAGCGTGGCCAGGCGAAGCGAGCGATCACATGTGTGATCTTCTATTTCTCTCCTCAGCACATCACTTACTGTGGTAGAGAGAATACATTATCTAAAGAGGTTAAACACTTTCTCCACTAGAGGTATGAGCTAAACTTTAACAACATCACTTGCCATTGCCATTTTTGACATGGGTTTGTTTGAGAGCTTAGAAATTGTACATTGGCTAGGCCCATTATTTCTAACAACGACATAGTAATACGCCCCTTGTGGCTGCTCCGGTCAGGGCGTCGTCGATGATTGTAAGGGCATCATCCCCGTCCGGTTACCTTAGGAGGTGGCAGCTGACCGGCCGCCACAGGCAGTGACGGAGCTAGCATGTGAGATCAGGGTGGTCCGCACCCAAGAAATTTCTATAGAAAATATCATGTGTGAATGTTCTAACTAATTAACAATATCACATGAAAATAAATCGATATGGTCTTTCAAACACACGAAAAATCTTAATTAAATCTAAATTTTGCATAAAGATTGTTACATAGTACATGCTACATGGACATGGACCATAGTACATACCTTGAGAAGTTCTTCGGTTTGTTCTTCGCCCAGATCTGATATAGCCCCTGCCTTCTTCTTCAATGTCTTCATAGCTTCTTTTTGAAAAAGAAAAGAAAAAATGTCTCCTGTCATCTTCATTCTTCAACAATTCTGCAATAAGAATTTCTTTCAATAAAGCTATTTTGAGCAGAAATTATGCGCAAAATAATGCATGCGTTCCTGCACATGACAGGATAGCACAAGAAAAACACAAACCCTAAATCAAAAATTGGGGAAGCAAAAATTTGGTATTTGATAACTTAAATTGGGCTGACTTGCTGCAACCGGAATGGGGCACTTGGGGCACTCGGCGGCCGCCGCCGGCTGTGCAGCCTCGCAGCCAGGGGCCGGCAGAGGCGCAGCCGCACAGGGGCAGGGGCAGGGGCGCACATAGCTCGCTGTCACAGGGGGGTGGGAAGGACTTAAGCAGAGGCGAGATCCTCCTCCAGAGCTATGCTTCGGCTGGCAACCGGCGATGGCGCGGCAGGGCATGGCCGCACGACTTGGGAAGGAGTCGGGTGAGGCGGTTGTCCCCTTCGCTCGTTGTGGACGGCATGAAGATGACCTGGTTGGGCTGCGTTTGTCCCTAGATCAACGGGTAAGTTTTATTGGGCCGATTGTTTTTCTCTGGCCGAGTTAAAAATTCATAGTTATATATATTGATCCAAAATCCCATCACCCTGGCCACCTTGTAGCTCCGCCACTGGCCGTAGGTGCTACCTGCCCTCTCCTCTGCTTGCGGCGGCGCGCGATGCGTGCGCTGTGTTGGTCTTGCGGGCTCCGGCGGCATGCCGAACATCAAAATCGAGTCCTCCTTGGGCTCCATCGTGGCGGACGACGAGGAAAAAAGCAAAAACTGGGTGCAGGATGACGATGGCCGGATGGAAAACGACAGTCTTTTTTACACAAAAACAATGTCGGATGATCCAAAGGCACGGACCCCGCCTCAGTTTTGGCTTGGTCCGAAGTATGGGACGCCTACTTAATGAAGGACCGGATGCCCGCAAACCTTCCCAGCTTTGCAATCGGTTTGTGCACGTTTGAGGCTAGGTGTTGGATGGCAAAAGAAACATCCGGATAACGTGGTGGAGACGTTTAGGAGAGGTTTGGTGACCCGATCTATTGTGCAAATGCAGGTACTCAAGTTAAAAAAAGAATATGCAACGAAACGCCAAACGAGAACCAACTGAAAAGGAGATCTTCCGCGAGCAAACATTTTATTTCTATTCACAGCCAGAAACGATCCACTTTTCTCTCTCGATCGTACCAGAAACGATCCATTTCACTAGGCTACAGCTCGAAACAAATTATTGTCCGCGAGTCGCACCCGTCCAGTAGGACACGAGCGCCGCACGGCGCCGAAGACGGCGAGGAAGCTGTGTCAGCGCGTTCACCTGCGGCCGTCAGCGGCGGCGCGCGGCGTGATCTTGATGACGAGGCCCGGGAAGACGTCGTCGGGGTCGTGGACGTGCGGGTTGTGCTCCAGGATGTAGGGGTCGCCGCACCTGTCGCTGATGCTGTGCAGCGTCTCCCCCTCCACCACCACGTATATCTCGTCGCACGGACGCCGCGGGGCCGCCGCGATCCGCGCGCCGCGCACCACCACCGCCCCGCCGCCCTCTCCCCCCTCGCCCGCGCGGAGCGACGACACCAGCAGCAGCGTCACCAGCGCCAGCCCGCAACACCACGACGCTGCGTCCGCCGCCGCCGCCAGCCCCGACCGCCTCCGCTCCGCCGCCATCGCCACGATTACAGCAAACCAACTGAAAACAACTGCGAGAGATCAAGACAGAGTTGTGTGATGTTTCTGTGCGTTCTTGGCTTTGCTCCGTGTGTTGAGTGATCTCGTAGGCAGATGGGGTTTATATAGAGGATGAGACCAAGGATCCATGGTGGAGTTTGATGCGAGAGGGGAAGGTGAGGGAGAGAGAGACTGAGTCGAGTGAGATGGTTTGGGTGGACGGTGAGCAAGCTGAATCAGAGAGACAGATGCTGACGTGTTGTGATCTGATGTGACTAACGAAAAAAATATGTTAGTACTGGACAAAGATAAAATTTAACATTTTTGGGTAGGGAATTGATGGAAGGGTTATGGGTCGAGCATATCTGGTTACGTGTTGTTTTTACAGGTGTTGGCTATAGCATCGTCAGTGGCTCGGTGTCAGGGCAAGCACAGCACGACCCATAAATAAGAGCAACATGGTGGCCTCTTGTCTTGATTGCATTGTCACACGTATACATGAAATGTGACAGCAGGCCCTAAGGAATTATACATGCATTACATGTGATAATGAGTGATTCTATTTGGGTAACTCCCTGAGAAAAAAAAATCCTTGAAACGTGCAGCTTCAGAAGGTCGACATAGCGGTCCAGACTGCACAGAGTCACGAGACTAACCAACAAATTTGAGCAGAGCAGAAAACGTTCAATTGGTTGCTTGTTCGTTACAAACTTGCAATGCGCCGAAAGGCCCACGGACGCTCAATCAATCATGGAACGTGATCTCCAAAATGTCTTAGCAGTGCAGAGCAGAGCAGAGCTGCTTCTTTGGTGAATCCGTGCTGTCTTTTGTGGCCGTGGAGGGTGGCGCAGCAATTTGTCCCCAGTTGCCGACTGTTGCTTGCCGCCAAAAACTTCGTATTAGCTGATGAATGTGCCTGTGGCCTGTGCATTCGTCCGTGATCTGGAAAACGAACGGAGTACGGAAATCTTTCCAGATCTGTAGACTGTAGCCTGCAGAGTACCGAGGATGCCTCAACAAGATTTGTAGGTAAATTTTAGTCTGCGGTCGATTCGCTTTTCAAAACTTTTTACTAAGTTGTAATGCAACTATGCAAGTATTTCATTGCCATTGCGCTGCACCTCTGTTATTATGCGCTTGGGAGGTTGAATTGTTCTACGTAGTTTAGTGGCCGCCTACAGTCTCAAGGGCACGATCCAACCTCAACAGGTGGCCACTCGTCGCCCACGCGATCGAATCCGCTTTCGGCGTCGTCGTTGTTGCTCGGCTCACTTGTCGCCCGGTCGACTCCATCGACGCACGAGTCCACCCCGTCCCGACCCACACGGCCAGGCACGACACCACTAGGAACCCAAAAACGATATAGCCACCTGTTCGTTTTGCCATTTGAGCGTTTTTAATGCTGGATAAATCTTTCTTGTTTGATGCCTTGCCAGTTCAATGTCTTGACAGAAGCGCGAATTCACCACCGTGCCGACTACCCGCGGGTCCATGTCCATGCCCATGTCCATGATTGCGCTGCACACTGACAACACGATGACGGGCAACAGTAGCCGCTGCAGCACGTAAACTCCCCCGAGTTCATATCGTCTCGTCTCGCAGCACGCGACCGCCACGACGGCGTCGGCGAGCTCACGCGTGGGCGGGCGGCCCGGCGGGTGCAGTGCCGGTGGCGCAACGCTCGCCGCACGGCACGGCGGCTTCGCCCATCCCGCACGCGTGTCCGCCGGGGCGTCGGTCGTAGCTCGACCGCACACGGCGCCACCCCGCGCACCCGGCTAGGAAAACAAGCAGAGTGGCGCCGCCTCTTACGCCGGCGCATCTCTCGCGGCGTGACACGTCGCGAGCTCACAGGACTTGTGCTCCTTGTGGTGGTCAGTGGTCACCGCCCGCTCGATCGGATTCAGGGGCGGCGTACATCTCGCGCACTCGCCCGACCACGCACGCACGGCCGGTGGCATGGGCCAGGGCGCTCCACCAGCCAAAGTGGCGGTACGACGACCCGCCCGGCCGAGTCTTCCATACGGCAACATGTTTGTCGAATCTCCTCTTCGCTTTTCATGAGGCCCGCATGCATGCATGCCATCGCTGTTGGATGTTCCGGGCCATGCATGCTGAGAATCTGAGATCGGCTAATGCGTTAGGCCGGAGGCACACGCAGATAGATCTATGTATTTAATGATATCTCTCGCCTTTCATCACACACACACACATAGGTACGTGATCTCTCTTTTATGTGGAGGAAACACTTTATTTGGATGCGTGTATGTGGCTCTCAAAATAAGTCTGCGACTGTGCATGGCATTTCCAGTTCCACGCAAGGCAGGAGTACTCGATAGGTTAAACAGGAACAAATCGGAGGGGAGTACCTCCTTTTCTTTTCTGCAAATAACAAAGCAGTACCTTACAACTTTATTTCAAAACCAAGGCAAAAGAATTACCTCATTTATTAGTTAAGAAGAAGAAATGTTTCCATGTGATCCAAAAAAGGATCAGGTTTCACAATCAAATGAGAATTGAAGAACGGTAATGGAGCGGAAACGATGGGAATGGGCGAAGGGTCTCGTACCCACGGAGGCGACACCTCGATCCAACTCCTCCAGCCTTGCCTGCATCTACCGCGACAAGATCCAGGCCTTCCATCGCCTCCTCTTCCTTCTCCCAGCAGGGCGTCGGGCGCCATGGCTCCTCAAGCTCCCCCCCCCCCCCCCCCTCGGGCCAACCTTGCGACGACCCAGGCGGTGGTTGGCTGTCCGCCCATTCATGGCGTCGCGGCACATCATCCGCCGGCTCGGCTGTGCTCCGGCGTCCTCTTGCTTGGAGGTTTCTAAAGGAGGGCGCAGACCTGCTGTCCTCGTGCTCATGCCCGGTCCAAACCTACTGCTGCCACTTCCAGCATCTTGCTTTGTGTTGGACCCTGCTTCGACTCGTCTCCCAGCTCAGGCGGAGCTGGAGCTCACCTCCTCATAGCTATCACCGACAAGCAACCGCCCCGTGTCGTCAGTTGTAGTGGAGGAGGGGCAAGCGACTCCCCACGGGCTGCTGGAAGTGCTGATGCTCACTGTGGAACCTCCTCCAGTGACGTCTGTCGTGGGAACGAGTCTGACAGTAGAAGTTAGGGGTATGAAGAAGAGGGCAGAGTCCTAGCTACGGCGAGGATGTACACACGGATGTATGAGTTCAGGCCCCTCTCGTGGAGGTAACAGCCCTACCTCTCAGTGCTCGGGAGCTCTTGTCGTGTGGAAAGTATGTGTTACAGAAGGTGTGAACCCTTGTGCCAAAGGAGAGGGATGGCTTATATAGAGTACGCTATCCCTCATAAGTGCCAGGCATCCAAGGGTTCGATGTGGGAATAAAGACGAGCGTTACAGGTAACGTACATCATAATTGCTACTAATGATGACTGGCCTAACGCCTGCCTGTTGGCCTCCCTGGGGTGGTTTCTGGTCTTCTGACGTCGACTGGAGGTGAGGTCTTCCGAGTGACATGTGACTGTCGAGTGGAGGGAGAAGTCTCCGAGTGGATTAAGTGTCGAATGACTTGAGCACCATGGTGAATCCAGTCGAAATCCCTCTTGTAATCTTCAAGTCCTCCAATATAATGTCCTTAGGTAGGGTATTTAGGTCAGGCCTAGGACCCTATCCTAAGTACATATCCTCGTCATTTGCCCCCGAATGGATCGGGGTTCGAGTAAGAAAGGGGATCGATGCCAGTTCTGATAAGGCACCAAATTTCCGAACGTATTTTGGGGCTTCAATGAAATCTGCGTCGATTGGAATCTTTGTCATTAACCTGGATCGATTCTGCCTTGAAAGTGTCTGAATGACTTCCAAACATCAATTATGTTCTGAGTGACTTGAATGGATCTTTAGACGTGACAGGTCGCTCTGCCAGGCCCGGATTTCGCGGGATTCGAAAATTTGGGAGGCGTGCGCCTCGCGAAGATGACGCCACGACTGGGGCAAGTGGAAGCATGACGTCTCGATTCATGCGCTGCCCATTTCGCTATGTACCGCGCGACGTCTGTGGTCGAGATACGTGGAGATCTAGCAGGACACAAGTCAGTGAGACACTCGACAAAGTATAAAATCCCGCAGCACCGCGGCCTGCACAGTCTTCTTCCCCCAAATCTCCTCTATTCCTCCGCCTCCCCTGCTCCAAGCGCACTGCTCAGCTCTGCCTCGACGACCACCGCCACCGTAGTGACGAAGGGCAAGACCGAAAATCTCGAGTGCGCCAAGAAGGGGGTCGCGAAGGGCAAGGCCAAGAAGCCATCCAGCACGCGGTTCACCATGCGGGCGGGGTGGATCCAGGGGGATTTCCTCCCGTCAATGGTCATGAAGGAGGACGTCGAGAACATTGTCGTCGACGGGATTTTGGCAGAAGGCTCATGGCGGCTGTCGGAGGGGGAGATCGAACCGGAGCCGGGCGAAGGGGAGCGGGTCCTTCTCCTCACCCACGTCGAGAGAGGTTTCTCCATGCCCCCCATCCTTTCTTCTGAGGGTTTCTGAATTTCTTCGGGGCCCAACTTCGTCATTTTCCTCCGAATGCAATCTCTTATCTTGCTGCTTTCATCACCATGTGTGAATGTTTCTTGGGTTGTTCCCCCCCCATTGGGGTTTGTTCAAGCATATCTTCACCATTAGATCTCAGTCGGTCAAAAAGGCCAACCATGAGGATGATAAGACCCATGTCATCCAATTATGTGGTGGCTTGGGGATCCAAAAGAGGTCTAGGAGTGTTTTTCCATCCATGACTTTCTCAGAGTCTGTTAGAGGTTGGCAGTCGACCTGGTTCTACTATAAAGATGTAGCAGCTCCCAACATGTCGACTGGTCTTTCCCCTTTCACGTTAGATCGACACACCGTTTCTAAATCCTTGTCAGTGTTAGAAGGGGAGAAAGTCCAAATGGGGATCTTGGTAGATGTCGTAGTAGGTCTCATTCGCGATGGTGTAACTGGCATGGATTTACTGGAGACATTCTTGAGTTGACGGATCCAACCTCGCCAAGCCAGGGACCATGCCATGTGACACTACTCGGGCCCTAGGGATTTGACTCGGACGCACCCAGAGGAAGTCCCAGAGAAAACGGTCGAGCGGTGGCTTCGGGGCATCACTGGAGCCTGTGACAATCCCTAGGGAGCCAAGCGAATCAAGCCCTTCTCTGCTGAGAATCCTCCGACGAATCTGGTAAATTATATCCTTGTTGATTGTCTTACTGTCCTGTCGAGTAACTGAATATTTAGTCGACTGACTTCATTGTTTGAGTTTTGCAGGAGTGGACGAACATGTACTAGCCTATGTCGAATGGAAATCAACCCGCAGAAGGAGGGGGAGTGAGGGCTGCAGCGTGGATTTTGACTATGTCAACGATAGCGAGGACGACTATGAGGACTCGGGCGAAGACGAAGAAGAAGCCGAGTCTCCTCCGTGCACTGAGCATCGCTCCAAGCAACGTCAGAACCCCGTGATTGCCCCAAGCAAAGTCTTGGCGTTGAGTAGCAAGACCCCTAAGCGGGACCGGACCTCGACAATTGAGTCGAGTGAACGAGCTGCAAAGCAACTCAGATCGGACGTGCCAAAACCTCGGAAGGCTTTGCCCCGAATGAAGATCGTTGTACCCGTTGTCTCAACGTAAGTGTTCATTTTCTTCATTCATTGTTGTTGTTGTGGAACTTCAAATCTTTGCTAACTGAGTGGGATTTGTCCACTAGCGCTGCTACCTCCGTGACGTCACCTCGTTGGGACGAAGGAGAGGCCATGGACGTGGATACTGCAGATGCGGCTACCTCCCAACGAGGTATAACAAATCTTCACTCAGCTCATTCTCTTGAAAATGATTTGCCGATTGAATGAGGTAACGTTGTCAACTGGAATTTTGCAGAAATCATCCATCTCGAGGACGACGATGAGCCATCAGGAGTGTGCACTTGGAGGACTCCCTCGGGAAAGATGCCTGGCAGGTCGATTGTTGCGGCGTCCCTAGGGTTTGGTGATTCTTTCCGAGTCGAAGTTGAACTTGCGACTCCTCTGTTGAGTGCCCCACCAACTGCTTCGACCATCGTGGCTTCTATGCCAATCAGATAACCTCCCATATCTTTGACTTCACCGACCATGGCATCAGCTCCTCCTCCGACGATTGCATTCCCTCTATTCCGCGTCCCTGAAGACCAGACTGGGGCTGCCAAGGAAGCTATGATCTAGGGCGAAGAGATGATGCGGAGCACCAAGGAGGCGTATGAAGCCAGCAAGGCGGCCTATGATGTTAGCTCGACGCTCCGCCTCAATGTTTGAGTAAGTGCGATTGTAAGTTTATTTTCGATTGACTTCCTGTCTTTCTTGATTGCACACCCACTGAGTGTTTGCCTTCTTAAGCAAATTCCGCTTGTTTTCCTCTTGAGTAGATCAGTTCTTAGTCGAGCGGTCTTTGATCTAGTGAGGACACGCTGAGTGCACCCACTGGGTGTAGTCCCCGAGACCGCTGTCGAGTGCTTGCCTCGGCAGGGGTCTTAGAGTTGTTTTATAATCGCTCATCACTCGATAGGTCGAGTGGTAGCAGGTCTAGTGGGGGCACGTTGAGTACACCCACTAGTTGTAGACCCCGAGACCGTTGTCGAGTGCTTGCCTCGGCAGGGGTCTTAGAGTTGTTTTATAATCGCTTGCCACTTGACAGGTCGAGTGGTAGCAGGTCCAGTGGGGGCACACTGAATGCACCCACTGGGTGTAGTCCCCGAGACCATCGTCGAGTGCTTGCCTCGGCGATGGTCTGATAGAGATAATGTATGTATGCCTGAGCATTTTGCTTGTTGTTGTTTTTTTCTCTGCTCATCACTAGACAAGTTGAGTGGTAGCAGGTCCAATGGGGGCACGCTGAGTGCACCCACTGAGTGTAGTCCCCGAGACCACCGTCGAGTGCTTGCCTCGGCGGGGGTCTGATAGATACAATTTTTGCTCACGCGGGTCAGACCTGGCCGAGTTGTTTCAAATCCAGTGGGCGCACGCTAAGTGCACCCACTCGGTGTAGTCCTCGAGACTACTATTGATCGTTGACGATGAGAAGTAGTCTTAAGAACTTGGACTCAGGGTCCTTTTCTATATGCGGATTACATTTGCGACTCGGATCGTCGAGTGAACTCACTCTGTAGGTTTCATGGACATCATTTCCATCAACCATGATATGATGCTGGTTTCATGGACATCATTTCCATCAACCATGATATGACGCTGGTTTCATGGACATCATTTCCATCAACCATGATATGACGCTGGTTTCATGGACATTATTTCCATCAACGATGATATGACGCTATCCAAGGGTGTGGGGTGGGGCGACGGGCCGCAATTTAGTCGACTATTCTTGGCTCTTTCCACTCGGGAATGAAGAGATTTTCATGTCGACTTAACTGGTTTTTTGTTGTTGTTGATTACAGAGAGCTTGCGAACTTGGCACCCACTACAAGGACTTGGAGAAGCAAAGGAATAAGCTGTAATTGGATCTAGAGGTCTCTAAGAACAACCTGGAACATGCGTAGAGTGAGTTGAAGACCCTGGGAGGTAATCTTTGTCGACCCAATGCACTCTTACTTTCATCTTCCATCCTTTGAACCGAGTGCTCTCACTCGAATAGATGTGCGCAATGAGAATCGTCGACTCCAAGCGCGTCTCAACAATGTTGTTTCTTTAGATACTATGAAGAAAGCGTTGCAGGACAAGGAAGGGGCACTCGCTGATGCTCAAAAGATGGCGAAGGATAAAACCGAAGTTGCCGAGAAGAAACTTGTCGAGGCCAAGAAACTGGAAGAGGAGAACTCCAAACTAAAGCAAGAGAGGGCTGACTTGATCAAGAAGACTGAACAGCTGACCAGGAGGAGCAATGGTCTGGAGAAGTACTTGGGAGATTTCGCGAAGAAGATGTTCATCATGCTCGACGGTAACTTTCATTGTCGTGTGAATTTCCTTAATTCCCATAGTATAGTAATGTAATCATCCTTCTATTCCTTCCTCCATATAGAATTCTGCAGGACTTCAAAAAAGAGACAGAAGAAATTGAACCCAATTTGGATCCCACTAAGTCGCCCGTTGGAGATGTTGTGGCTATGAACATGTTCCGTCTCAACGTCCGTCTCAACTTCCGTCTCTAGGGCGTTAAAGCATACATCACTCGACTGAAGGCTGCGTTTGAGAAGATAGATAAGGAACTGTGGCCTGAACACACCCTCCATACTAACCTTGCATCCATGATGACTCGCCTCAATGAGATCCCCAGTCGAGTGCAAGCTTGAAAGAAATCAGCTGCATGCTGCGGAGTCGATGTGGCGCTCTCGCTCGTCAGAGTCCAATGCAAGGAGGCAACAGAGGACAAGTTGAAGGACCTCCGAGTGATTAACACGAAGAAACTTTAGTTCGAAGACTTCATGGAGACCTTCATCAACGCAGCCACTCGTATCGCAGACGGGATTGATTTGGGCACCTTTGTCGAGCCAACAAGTCCGCCGGGTGCTTGAAAAACTTTATTTGCAGTGAAAACTTTATTCGCCTCGGAATGCCGAGTGGAAATGTAATGGTCATAAAACTTCATTCAGGCCTTAAGCCTGAGTACCTTTGCTTGCATGCATAACTCTTATTCGCGCTGGAACCTTTGGATTTATCTGTATTTGCTTCCAATCAGTTGTTTGACTGGATTTGTTTTGCCGAGTCCTTGAGTGAGAAGTATATTCATCACTTGAATAGAATATTTAACTTAGGCGAAAGCTGGTTCGCAGCTAAGTCCCCAAGTGTGAGGATCGCTCAACACCCAGACAAGTTTCGAGCTTAGATGAAGACTAGTTCGCAGCTAAGCCCCCGAGTGCGAGGATTGCTCGTCAGTCGGAGTAGTTTTGAACTTAGATGAAGACTGGTTCATAGCTAAGTCTCTCAGTGAATGGACTGCTATCCACTCGGTAGGGTTTTTAACTTAGGAGAAAGCGTGTTCGCAGCGAAGCCCCCGAGTGCGAGGATTGCTTGTCACTCGGAGTGTTTTGAACTTAGACAAAGACTGGTTCGTAGCTAAGTTTCCGAGTGAACAGAGTGTTATCCACTCGGAAGGGTTTTTAACTTAGGAGAAAGCGTGTTCGCAGCTAAGCCCCTGAGTGCGAGGATTGCTCGTCACTCGGAGTAGTTTGAACTTAGACGAAGACTGGTTCATAGCTAAGTCTCTGAGTGAATGGACTGCCATCCACTCGGTAGGGCTTTTAACTTAGGCAAAAGCGTGTTCGCAGCTAAGCCCTTGAGTGCGAGGATTGCTTGTCACTCTGAGTGTTTTGAACTTAGACGAAGACTGGTTCGTAGCCAAGTTTCTGAGTGAACAGTGTTATCCACTCGAAAGGGTTTTTAACTTAGGTGAAAGCGTGTTCACAACTAAGCCCCCGAGTGCGAGGATTGCTCATCACTCGGAGTAGTTTTGAACTTAGACAAAGACTGGTTCGTAGCTAAGTCTCCGAGTGAATGGACTGCTATCCACTCAGTAGGGTTTTCAACTTAGGTGAAAGCATGTTCATAGCTAAGCCCCCGAGTGCTAGGATCTCTCGTCACTCGGAGTGTTTTGAACTTAGACGAAGACTGGTTCGTAGCTAAGTTTCCGAGTGAACAGAGTGTTATCCACTCGGAAGGGTTTTTAACTTAGGAGAAAGCGTGTTTGCCGCTAAGCCCCCGAGTGCGAGGATTTCTCATCACTCAAAGTAGTTTTGAATTTAGACAAAGACCGGTTCGTAGGTAAGTCTCCGAGTGAATGGACTGCTATCCACTCGGTAGGGTTTTTAACTTAGGCGAAAGCATGTTCGCAGCTAAGTCCCCGGTTGTGAGGATTGATCGTCACTCGGGGTGTTCCCAAATGTGAAATTGTGCGATCGGAATCGACAAAAGACTGTGGAAGTCATACTTGCATAAATGGCATTGTTTGAAATACTTTTATTACATCAACACAGCTTTGTTTTCAGGTATAGAAACGCCGAAGCATATCTGCATCCCAGGCTCGCGGCTCATCAATCTTCTTCTTGAGGTTGTAGAGGTGATCGGCTCCGTTGTTCAACACCTTAGTGACGACGAAAGGTCCCTCCCATGCCGGGGCGAGGTTTTGAGGTCATTGTTGATCAACTCGGAGCACCAAATCACCTTCATGAAAGGACCGACTCTTAACGTGCTTCGCATGGAAACATCGTAGATCCTGCTGGTATGCAGTCGTCCGAATCAAAGCCATCTCTCGTTCCTCTTCCAGGAGATCTATGTCATCTTGTCTTGCCTGCTTAGCTTCAGCTTCAGAGTAGAGATCCACTCATGGGAAATTGTGAAGCAGGTCACTCGGTAAAACAGCTTCGGCTCCATACACCAAGAAGAAAGGAGTTCGCCCAGTTGACCGATTTGGAGTCGTCCTTAGACCCCACAGCACAGACGATAATTCAAAAACCCAAGCTCCGGTTGCATGATCTAGGTCGCACATGAGTCGAGGCTTCATCCCTTGAAGGATGAGACCATTAGCTCGCTCAGGTTGACCATTGTTTTGGGGGGTGCAACGGATGCATAATCCACTCGAGTGCCTTGGGAGAAGCAAAAGTTTCTGAATTCTTCCGAGTCAAAGTTAGAGCCATTATCTGTGATGATACTATGAGGGACTCCATACCGGTAGATAATCTCTCTCATAAATTTGATTGCAATGAGGGAGTTTAACTTTTTGATAGGTTTGGACTCAATCCACTTTGTGAACTTGTCGACTGTAACAAGAAAATGAGTAAATCCACTCTGTCCTGTCCGAAAGGGACCAACCATATCAAAACCCCAGACAGCAAACGACCAGACGAGTGGAATAGTCTTCAGGGCAGATGCAGGCTTGTGTGACAAGTTTTAGTAGAACTGACATCCTTCTGTTGGGAAACGTTGCATGGGAAACAAAAAAATTCCTACGCACACGCAGATCTATCCATGGTGATGAGCATCTACGAGAGGGAGAGTGGATCTACATACCCTTGTAGATCGCTAAGCGGGAAGCGTTAAGAAACACGGTTGGTGTAGTCAAACGTCTTCGCGATCCAAATCGCCGAGCGTCCCACGATCCAATCATGATCCGTCCCGCGAACTTGATCACGATCCATCCCACGAACTTGATCACGATCCGTCCCACGAACTTGATCACGATCCTTCCGATCTAGCACCGAACGGACGACACCTCCGCATTCAGCACATGTACAGTTCGATGACGATCTCTGGCGTCTTGATCCAGCAAGAGAGAGCGGAGAGGTAGAAGAGTTCGTCGGCAGCGTGATGGCGCTCCGACGATGGTGGTGGAACAATTCCAGTAGGGCTTCGCCTAAGCACTGCGGAAATCCGATCTAGAGGAGAAACTATGCACTGGAGGATCGGTAGCACGTGGCTGAAAAACTTAGTGCAAAACCCTAAAATCCACCAGTATATATAGGAGGAGAGGAGGAGAGGAGGCAGCCTTGGCTTCCCAAGCCAAGGGTTTCGGCCGAACCAACTAGGATTGGAGGACTCTCCTCCAATCCTAGTAGGACTAGGATTCGTCCTTTTTTCCCTTTTTCCACCTTTTCCTATTGGGTTTTCTTCTCCAGCCACATGGGCCTTGTGTGGGAGTTTCCACCAGACCACTAAGGGCTGATATTCACTCTCCCACAGCCCATGAAGCCTCTTGGGTCGAAATACCCCTCCTGGAGGCCTCCCGGTACACTACTGGCATTCCCGGTACACTACCGATGAGCCCGAAACTTTTTCGGCGACCAAAACAGGAGTTCCTATATATGAATCATTACCTCCGGACCATTACGGAGCTCCTCGTGACGTCCGGGATCTCATCCGGGACTCCGAACAACCTTCAGTCACCACCATACATAAATCTATACTACCAAAACGTCACCAAACCTTAAGTGTGCAGACCCTGTGGGTTCGAGAACTATGTAGACATGATCGAGACACCTCTACGGTCAATAACCAATAGCGGGACCTGGATGTCCATATTGGTTCCTACATATTCTATGAAGATCTTTTATCGGTCGAACCTCTATATCAAGGATTTAGTTAATCTCGTATGATGTTCCCTTTGTTCTTCGGTATGTTACTTGCCCGAGATTCGATTGTCGGTATCTCCATACCTAGTTCAACCTCGTTACTGGAAAGTCTCTTTAATCATTCCGTAATACAAGATCCCGTAACTAACACTTAGTCACATTGCTTGCAAGGCTTATTGTGATACCGAGTGGGCCCTGAGATACCTCTCCGTCACACGGAGTAACAAATCCCAGTATTGATCCATGCCAACTCAATAGACACCCTCGGAGACACCTGTAGAGCACCTTTATAGTCACCCAGTTACGTTGCGATGTTTGATACACACAAGGCACTCCTCCGATGTCCGTGAGTTGCATGATCTCATGGTCATAGGAACATATACTTGACATGCAGAAAACAGTAGCAATAAACTGACACGATCATAAGCTACGTTTGTAGTTTGGGTCTTGTCCATCACATCATTCTCCTAATGATGTGATCCCGTTATCAAATGACATCTCATGTCCATGGCTAGGAAACCTTAACCATATTTCGATCAACGAGCTAGTTCACTAGAGGCATACTAGGGACATTGTGTTTGTCTATGTATCCACACATGTATCCATGTTTCCAATTAATACAATTCTATCATGGATAATAAACAATTATCATGAACAAGGAAATATAATTATAAACACTTTATTCATTGCCTCTAGGGCATATTTCCAGCAGTCTCCCACTTGCACTAGAGTCAATAATCTAGCTCACATCACTATGTGATTTACATTGTAATGAATCGAACACCCATGCAGTTCTGGTGTTGATCATGTTAAGGTCTTGGAAGAGGTTTAGTCAACGGGTCTACAACATTCAGATCCGTGTGCACTTTGCAAATATTTATGTCCTTCTCCTCGATGTAATATCCGATGGAGTTGAAGCGTTGCTTTATATGTCTGGTCCTCTTGTCAAACCTTGGTTCCTTGGCTAGAGCAATGGCAACAGTGTTGTCACAGAACAGGCTCATTGGATTCAGTGCACTGGGCACTACTCCAAGATCTGTCATGAACTGCTTCATCCAGACACCTTCCTTCGCCTGCTCCGAGGTTGCGTTGTATTCCGCTTCACATCTAGAATCAGCTACCATGCTTTGCTTGGAACTGCACCAGCTTACCGCTCCCCCATTAAGAATAAATATGTATCCAGTTTGCGACTTAGAGTCGTCCGGATCAGTGTCAAAGCTTGCATTGACGTATCCCTTTATGACGAGCTCTTCATCACCTCCATAAACGAGAAACATTTCCTTAGTCCTTTTCAGGTACTTAAGGATATTCTTGACCGCTTGCCAGTGCTCCATTCCAGGATCACTTTGAAACCTTCCGGCCATACTTATGGAAAGGCTAACATCGGGTCTTGTGCACAACATTGCATACATGATAGTGCCTATGGCTGAAGCATAGGGGATGACACTCATCTTTTCTCTATCTTCTGCAGTTACTGGGCATTGAGTCTTACTCAACTTCACACCTTGTAACACAGGCAAGAACCCCTTCTTGGACTGATCCATTTTGAACTTCTTCAAAACTTTATCAAGGTATGTGCTCTGTGAACGTGCTATTAAGCGTCTCGATCTATCTCTATAGATCTTAATGCCTAATATGAAAGCAGCTTCTCCTAGGTCCTTCATTGAAAAACTCTTGTTCAAATATTCCTTCACGCTTTCCAGCATTTCTATATTGTTTCCAATCAGCAATATGTCATCCACATATAATACTAGAAACGCTATAGAGCTCCCACTCACTTTCTTGTAAATACAAGCTTCTCCGTAAACTTGTATAAACTCAAACGCTTTGATCACCTCATCAAAGCGCTTATTCCAACTCCGAGATGCTTGCACCGGTCCATAAATGGATCGCTGGGGTTTGCAAACTTTGCCAGCATTCTCTGGATCAACAAAACCTTCGGGTTGCATCATATACAACTCTTCCTTAAGGAAACCGTTGAGGAATGCCGTTTTGACATCCATCTGCCAAATTTCATAGTCGAAATAAGCAGTTATTGCTAACATGATTCTGACAGACTTAAGCATCGCTACGGGTGAGAAAGTTTCATCGTAGTCAACTCCTTGAACTTGTGAAAAACCCTTTGCCACAAGTCGAGCTTTATAGACGGTGACATTACCGTCCGTGTCTGTCTTCTTCTTAAAGATCCATTTGTTCTGAATGGCCTTTCGCCCTTCAGGTAATACTTCCAAAGTCCATACTTTGTTTTCATACATGGATCCCATCTCGGATTTCATGGCCTCTAACCATTTCTTGGAATCCGGGCCCATCACTGCTCCTCCATAGCTCGTAGGTTCATTGTTATCCAACAACATGAGCTCCAAGACAGGGTTGTCGTACCACTCAGGGGTAGTACGCGGCCTTGTCGACCTACGAGGTTCAATAGCAGCTTGATCCGAAGCTTCATGATCATCATCATTAACTTCCTCTTCTACCGTCGTAGGTTCCACAGAAACATCTTTCTGCGCTGCACTACTTTCTGGTTGAAGTAAAGGTTCAATAACCTCATCAAGCTCTATTTTCCTCCCACTCAATTCTTTCGAGAGAAACTTTTCTCAAGAAATGTTCCGTTCTTAGCGACAAACACTTTGCCTTCGGATCTGAGATAGAAGGTATACCCGACTGTCTCTTTCGGGTATCCTATGAAGACGCATTTCTCCGCTTTGGGTTCCAGCTTTTCAGGCTGAAGCTTTTTGACATAAGCATCACATCCCCAAACTTTAAGAAACGACAACTTTGGCTTCTTGCCAAACCACAGTTCATATGGCGTCGTCTTAACGGATTTTGATGGTGCCCTATTTAAAGTGAATGTAGTTGTCTCTAATGCATAACCCAAAACGATAGTGGTAAATCAGCAAGAGACATCATAGAACGCATCATATCTAATAAGGTTCGATTACGACGTTCGGACATACCATTACGCTGTGGTGTTTCGGGTGGTGTCAATTGTGAAACAATTCCACACTGTCTTAAGTGACTGCCAAACTCATAACTCAGATATTCACTTCCTCGATCAGATCGTAGGAACTTAATCTTCTTGTTATGATGATTCTCAACTTCACTCTGAAATTGCTTGAACTTTTCAAACGTTTCAGACTTGTGTTTCATTAAGTAAATATACCCATATCTACTTAAGTCATCAGTGAAGGTGAGAAAATAACGATATCCACCATGCGTCGTAACATTCATTGGACCACACACATCAGTATGTATGATTTCCAATAAGTCACTCGCCCGTTCCATTGTTCCAGAGAACGGCGTTTTAGTCATCTTGCCCATCAGGCATGGTTCACATGTGTCAAGTGATTCAAAATCAAGTGACTCCAAAAGTCCATCAGCATGGAGCTTCCTCATGCATTTTACACCAATATGACCTAAACGGCAGTGCCACAAGAAAGTGGTACTATCATTATCAACTCTACATCTTTTGGCATCAATGTTATGAACATGTGTGTCATCACTATCAAGATTCAATATGAATAAACCCCTAACATTGGGTGCATGACCATAAAAGATATTACTCATATAAATAGAACAACCTTTATTCTGTGATTTAAATGAGTAACCGTCTCGCAATAAACAAGATCCAGATATAATGTTCATGCTTAACGCAGGCACTAAATAACAATTATTCAGGTTCATCACTAATCCCGATGGTAATCGAAGAGAGAGCATGCTGACGGCGATCACATCAACCTTGGAACCATTTCCCACACGCATCGTCACTTTGTCCTTTGCCAGCCTTCGTTTATTCCGTAGTTCCTGCTTTGAGTTGCAAATGTGAGCAACCGAACCAGTATCAAATACACAGGCACTACTACGAGAGCTAGTAAGGTACACATCAATAACATGTATATCATATATATACCTTGTTTGTCGTTGCCCGCCTTCTTGTTAGCCAGGTACTTGGGGCAGTTCCGCTTCCAGTGACCAGTTCCCTTGCAATGAAAGCACTCAGTTTCTGGCTTGGGTCCATGCTTGGGCTTCTTTACAGGAGTAGCAACTACTTTGCCATCCTTTTTGGTTTTACCCTTCTTGCCCTTGCCCTTGACCTTGCCATTTTTCTTGAAACTAGTGGTTTTATTGACCATAAACACTTGATGTTCTTTCTGGATTTCAGACTCAGCGACTTTTAGCATCGCAAACAGCTCGGCGACTGACTTGTTCATCCCGTGCATGTTATAGTTCATCACAAAGCTCTTGTAACTAGGTGGCAGTGATTGAAGAACTCTGTCAGTGATTGCCTCTAGCGGAAGGGCAATTCCCAACTCCGCTAGACGAGTTGAATACCCAGACATTCTGAGTATATGTTCACTGATAGACCTGTTCTCCTCCATCTTGCAAGCATAGAACTTATCGGAGGTTTCATACCTCTCGATCCGGGCGTTCTTCTGAAAGATAAACTTCAACTCCTGGAACATCTCCTATGCTCCATGACGTTCAAAACATCTTTGAAGTCCCGGTTCTAAGCCATACAATATCGCACACTGAACTATTGAGTAATCTCCAGTACGTGCCTCCCAAGCGTTCTTAACGTCTTCGGAGGTCATGTCTTCTGGTTGGTCACCAAGCGGTGCATCAAGGACATATGATTTCTAGGAAGCCGTGAGGATAATCCTCAGATTACGGGCCCGGTCAACAAAGTTACTTCCATCATCTTTCAACTTAGCTTTCTCCAGGAACGCATTAAAATTCAGGGGTGCTACTACGTGAGCCATTGATCTACAACATAAATATGCAAAGTTCACTTAGACTATTGTTCAAGATAATGAGTTTAGTTAATCAAATTACTAAAGCTCCCACTCAAATTGACATCCCTCAGGTCATCTTAGTGTCACATGATCCAAATCCACCAACTCAAGTCCGATCATCACGTGAGTTGAGGTGGCTTCAATGGTGAACATCATTATGTTGATCATATCTACTATATGACTCATGTTCGACCTTTCGGTCTCTTGTGTTCCGAGGCCATGTCTGTACATGCTAGGCTCATCAAGTTTAACCCGAGTGTTTTGCGCGTGCAACACTGGCTTGCACCCGTTGTATGTGAACGTAGAGTCTATCACACCCGATCATCACGTGATGTCTCAACACGACGAACTTTCGCAACGGTGCACACTCGGGGAGAACACAATTTATCTTGAAATTTAAGTGAGGGATCACCTTATAATGCTACCGTCGTACTAAGCAAAACAAGGTGCATAAAAAGGATTAACATCACATGAAATTCATAAGTGACATGATATGGCCATGAACTTGTGCTTTAGATCTCCATCTTGAAAGCACCGGCATGATCTCCATCGTCACCGGCACGACACCATGATCTCCATCATCTTGATCTCCATCAACGTGTCGCCATTGGGGTTGTCACGCCCTGCATGCTTCTACTACTATTGCTACCGTTTAGCGATAAAATAAAGCATTACATAGCGCTTAATGATTGACACGTAGGTCATACAATAATTAAAGACAACCCTATGGCTCCTACCGATGCCGTACTCATCGACATGCAAGTCGTGAAATTCTATACATCACATGATCATCTCATACATCACATATATCACATCATGTAATTAGCCATATCACATCACAACATACCCTGCAAAAACAAGTTAGACGTCCTCTAATTGTTGTTGCATGTTTTACGTGGCTGCTATGGGTTTCTAGCAAGAACGATTCTCACCTATGCATAAACCACAACGGTGATACATAATTTGCTTTTCAACCTTCTCAAGGACCGCCTTTGTCGAATCCGATCCAACTAACGTGAGAGAAACTGGCACCCGCAAGCCATCTATGCAACAAGTTGCGGTCGAGGGAACCGGTCTCTCGTAAGCATACGAGTAATGTTGGTCCGGGCCGCTTCATCTCACAATACCGCTGAACCAAAATCCGACCAAGGGAAGAAGCAATATAAGCATCAACGCCCACAAACCTTTTGTGTTCTACTCGAGATCTCATCAACACATAGACCTACCTCTGATGCCACTATTGGGAAACGTTGCATGGGAAACAAAATTTTTCCTATGCACACACAGATCTATCCATGGTCATGAGCATCTACAAGAGGGAGAGTGGATCTACATACCCTTGTAGATCGCTAAGCGGGAAGCATTAAGAAACGCGGTTGGTGTAGTCAAACGTCTTCGTCATCCAAATCGCCAAGCGTCCCGCGATCCAATCACTATCCGTCCCGCGAACTTGATCATGATCTGTCCCATGAACTTGATCACGATCCGTCCCACAAACTTGATCACGATCTGTCCCACGAACTTGATCACGATCCGTCCCACGAACTTGATCACGATCCTTCCGATCTAGTGCCGAACGGACGACACCTCCGCGTTCAGCACACGTACAGTTTGATGACGATCTCCATCGTCTTGATCCAGCAAGAGAGAGCGGAGAGGTAGAAGAGTTCGCCGGCAGCGGGATGGCGCTCCGGCGATGGTGGTGGAACAATTCCGGTAGGGCTTCGCCTAAGCACTACGGAAATCCGATCTAGAGGAGAAACTATGCACTGGAGGATCGGGTAGCACGTGGCTGAAAAACTTAGTGCAAAACCCTAAAATCCACCAGTATATATAGGAGGAGAGGAGGAGAGGAGGCAGCCTTGGCCTCCCGAAGCCAAGGGCTTCGGCCGAACCAACTAGGATTGGAGGACTCTCCTCCAATCCTAGTAGGACTAGGATTCGTCCTTTTTTTCCTTTTTCCACCTTTTCCTATTGGGTTTTCTTCTCCAGCCACATGGGCCTTGTGTGGGAGTTTCCACCAGCCCACTAAAGGCTGCTATTCACTCTCCCACAGCCCATGAAGCCTGTTGGGTCGAAATACCCCTCCCGGAGGCCTCCCGATACACTACCGGCACTCCCGGTACACTACCGATGAGCCCGAAATTTTTTCGACGACCAAAACAGGACTTCCTATATATGAATCTTTACCTCCAGACCATTCTGGAGCTCCTCATGACATCTGGGATCTCATCCGGGACTCTGAACAACCTTCGGTCACCACCATACATAACTCTATACTACCAAAACGTCACCAAACCTTAAGTGTGCAAACCCTGCGGGTTCGAGAACTATGTAGACAAGACCGAGACACCTCTATGGTCAATAACCAATAGCAGGACCTGGATGTCCATATTAGTTCCTACATATTCTACGAAGATCTTTTATCGGTCGAACCTCTATGTCAAGGATTCAGTTAATCTCGTATGATGTTCCCTTTGTTCTTCGGTATGTTACTTGCCCGAGATTCGATTGTCGGTATCTCCATACCTAGTTCAACCTCGTTACTGGCAAGTCTATTTACTCGTTCCGTAATACAAGATCCCATAACTAACACTTAGTTACATTGCTTGCAAGTCTTATTGTGATGTTGTATTACCGAGTGGGCCCTGAGATACCTCTCCGTCACACGGAGTAACAAATCCCAGTATTGATCCATGCCAAATCAATAGACACCCTCGGAGACACCTGTAGAGCACCTTTATAGTCACCTAGTTACGTTGCGATGTTTGATACACACAAGGCACTCCTCCTATGTCCGTGAGTTGCATGATCTCATGGTCATAGGAACATATACTTGACATGCAGAAAACAGTAGCAATAAACTGACACGATCATAAGCTACGTTTGTAGTTTGGGTCTTGTCCATCACATCATTCTCCTAATGATGTGACCCGTTATCAAATGATATCTCATGTCCATGGCTAGGAAACCTTAACCATCTTTTGATCAACGAGCTAGTTCACTAGAGGCATACTAGGGACTTTGTGTTTGTCTATGTATCCACACATGTATCCATGTTTCCAATTAATACAATTCTAGCATGGATAATAAACAATTATCATGAACAAGGAAATATAGTAATAAACACTTTATTCGTTGCCTCTAGGGCATATTTCCAACACCTTCACAGTGATCAACAATGTCTTTGGCCATCTCATTAGCACGTGGCCAGAAGAAACCAGCCCGGTACGCTTTAGTAACAATCGTCTGAGAGGACGCATGGTGGCCACAGGTTCCTGAGTGAATTATCTCTAGAATCATTCGGCCTTCTTCCGAAGAAATGCATCATTGAATCATGCATGTTGCGCTTTCTCTGTAAAGTTGATCATCCATCATAGTAAAAGCTTTGGATTTGCGCACAATCTATCAGGCTTCATCCTCATCCTCAGGGAGTTCTTGCCTCAAAATATATGCAATGTAGGGCACTGTCCAGTCAGGAATGATGACCAAAACCTCCATGATCAGATAAATAACCGCAGGGAGAACAATCTCAGCCGGATCAGAGGCGCTCATAGCTTGTGGGGGCTCTTCAGTGAAGGGATCTTCCTACACTGAAGGAGTATGAAGATGCTGTAAGAATACATTGCTGGGTATAGGTCTCCGAGTGGATCCAATTTTTGCCAGCTCATTGGCTGCCTGATTCTTCACTCGGGGAACATGATGGAGTTCCAAGCCTTCAAATCTCTTCTCAAGTTTTCTAAAAGCATTAAAATATCCAGTCATGGAGGGGTTTCGAACATCCCACTCTTTCATTAGTTGATTAACAACCAAATCAGAGTCTCCATAAACCATCAGGCGCTTGACGCCGAGTGAAATGGACATGCACAACCCATACAAGAGTGCTTCATATTCTGCTTCATTTTTGGAGGAATCAAAGTGAATCTGCAGGACGTAACTGAGTTTGTCACCTTTGGGGGATACCAAAACTACGCCAGCACCGGACCCATTCAGCATTTTTGAGCCATCGAAGAACATGGTCCAGTGCACCGAGTGGACTTGGATTGGTTGCTGTTGCTCAACCCACTTGGCCAAGAAATCAGCAAGTGCCTGGGACTTGATTGCCTTTTTGGCTTCAAACTTGATGTCGAAGTATAAGAGTTCAATAGCCCATTTAGTCACTCGACCATTCGCGTCTCTGTTGTTGAGAATCTCCAATAACGGAGCAACGCTGACGACTGAAATTGAATGGTCTTGAAAGTAGTGTGCCACCTTCTTTGCCGACGGATAAATGCCATAGACAAGCTTCTGATAATGCGGGTACCTCTAGTTCGAAGGAGTCAACACTTCAGAAATGTAGTAGACTACACGTTGGAACTTGTAGGCCTTGCCTTCCTCTTCCCGCTCGACAGTCAAAACTGTACTAACGACCTGATTAGTGGCGGAAATGTGCAGGAGCAAAGGATCTTTGCTGTGCCGAACAGCAAGCACCGGCTAGGTGGAAAGCAGGGCTTTGAGCTCGAGAAATGCTTCTTCAGCTTTGAGTCCACTGGAACGTGTCAGACTTCTTCATCAGTCGGTATAAAGGCAATGCTTTCTACCGAGACGAGAAATGAATCGACTTGTCACACCCTATGTTTGTAGCACATTGTTATGTTTGGGTTTATAAAATTTTGAGCCAACTAAAACTTTTTCAAAGTGCTTGTGCTTGTTTGCTATGCTGTTTGCTTGCTTGATGATTGTGTTATTTGGAACTACTAGGTTCTATTCCACTTCAAATTCATCTTCCATGTCCCCAAACCTCTTGCCCAATGATCATGCGATGTGAATAGTGCCCAAAACTATTTTTATCAAATTTTGTTTTAACTAAAAATGATTTACTCAAATTAGGTTGTCAAAACCCCCTGAAATGAGGTTTGCACTGCAAGTCCTCAAATTAGGTGGACCCTTCTTTCCCAAAGGCTTTATTTCAAACCTACTATATATATATGACTTCCCAAAACCTCCAAATATTATGTTTAAAGATTATTTTCATATTTTATTTAAAGGATTTTTCTTTAGGCAAAAAATGGCTTTTCCTAGGGAAAAATCATTTAAATGATTTGAAAACATTTGAGAAGATTTAGAGGAACTCAGTGGACATATATTCTCCATATATATGAGTTTCAACACAAGGGCAAGATCAGATCATAGGCAGAACCTTTCAAAACCCTTTCTGTTCAGATCAAACTTTTGAAATATTTCTATACGAAATATTCTCAGTAATTTCCAAGAAATTTCCAACATGTCAACACTATCATAGGTGATGATCTTGCAAAGTTCCATCTCAATCCAAGTTGATTCGGTTCATCAAACCATCCCAAAACCATTCTTGTCCAGAATCAAATTTGAGAAACTTTACATAGTGAAGTGTCTCCCCTTGGCCTTAAACTGTGTGGGCATGCTCTAATGGACAAATAGTGATGATACAATAAGTGGTGCATCAAGGGTAAAAGCTAGTGGACAAGGTGGGGCACCCCAGAGAGCGCAGGCAATGGCAATGCCGGCCATACGCACGCTCTAGAGCGTGCTACAGTGCGCTCCCGCACTGTAGCCGCCACCCAATAGCCGGCCCCGACAGCCTTGGGCCTCCCCCGTGTGTCCCCCGAGACGCCCTCGATGTTCGTGACATGGCAAGCAGTCGGCCCCCTCTCTCCCCTCTCTCCTCCGCCCTCCCACACACGTGCCCAGCGCAGCCCGATTCGGCCAACCGGGGAGCTCACACGCGCGGGCATCTCTCCCTCTCTCCTCTCTCCCCAGGGGCCTAGAACAGCCCCAGGAGCACCCCCGAGCTGCCCCGCGAGCCCTCTCTCCCCTCTGGCCTCGGCCACAACCTCGCCGGCGCATGGGTCCATGGTGCACCTACCCTCCTCTATTTAAGCCCCCCGAGCATCTCTCTCCCCTCCTCCGGCCCCCTCTCATCCTCCATAGACCGCCTGAGCCCCGTTTGGAGCCCCCTGAGCACCAGTGCTCGAGATCGACTGAGGCGCTGCCGCGGCGAAGCTCTGTCGATCTCGGGACACAGGCCCGCTTCGGCACTCTCCTCTCCTCCTTTGAGCCTACAACTCACCCCTAGCTCATTTTCCCCTCTCCCCCGCTCATTTTGAGGCAAGAAACACGGGCTCCGACCCCCTCCCGAAGCTCCTCCGCCGCGGCCATCTCCCCGCCGACGACTCCGGCCACCTCCGGCCACCGTTCACCTCCAGGAGACCGGTGGCTCGACGCAGAGCCCATCCCTGCCTCTAGCTCCCCTCGCCATGCCTCCTTCCGCCGCCGGTGAGGATCTCCTCCCTCCACCCTAAGGTGGGACAAGGATCCGATAGGTGGGGCCCACCTGTCGGCCTCTCTCTCCCTCTCTCTCTCTCTCTCTCCCCCTCTCGGTCGCTGACGGTCGGGCCCTGCGCGTCAGGTTCAAACCTGGCCGCGGCAAGGCCGGCTGGCTAGCCAGCTGGACCGGCCCAGCCTCTAGCCGCTTCTGGCCTGGGCCCCATGGCCTTTTTCTTTTTCTTTCTGTTTTTCTTTTTTGTGGGATTTTGCAAAAATCCCACAGAGCCCAAATAAAATCCTATGACAAAACTTTTTGCACCTAAATTCTTAGAATATTCCATAGAATATATTAGTGCCATTTGTAAAAATGTTTGGAAAAAAAATTTAGTACTGTTTTTAATTAAAAACCCTATTTGGCATTTCCTGCCTCTGTTTAATACTTTTAAAAAAAATCATAGTAAAATATTAAACAAACATTTTTAATATAGTCCTTACTATTTATCAGAATAAATTAGCATTTTTATTAGTAGCTTGAGCGCTCTGTTTTTGTGTGTTGATTATTTTTATCGTTATTTTATCGCGACGATAGATTGCGCTGTTAACGAACAAATTGGACCCGAAGACTTCGAAGACCCCAGAGACTTTGTTGAGCCACACAAGCAGCCCTTTGACCATGACGAGAAACCATTTTTATTGCATGTCATATAGCACTTTACTTTCATCATACTTGATCTTGTGATTTGGTGTTCCCCTTTCGATGGGATGCCTCCGGTACTTCTCGATTGACACTTGCATCGTGCATGACCCTACCACCTTATGAGGGTTGTGTGGGTGGGTGTAGTTAGGATGCCAGTAGATGCTACGCAAGTGGGATCAGGATCTATGCATAGTGATGGGAAGAAAGAAATGATTTCAAAGACTTTTTCGAAAACCCCGTCGGGTGCCACTAATGCCCGAGGGAGATGTTGATGAGATGGGTGACCACTTGAGAAAGAAGTGGTGTGCCGGAACAAGATGAGGATGTGTTTTCGAAAATGAAGGGTTTAAGATTTGTCGACCATCCCAACCTTACATGCGCAACCACGATACTCCTTATGGGACGGGGCTTTGTTGATTACTATGGTTGGTACTAGCAAGGAGCCCGCATTACTAGTGGCAAGAGTGAAGTGGTCACCCTTGAGACGGGGCCATCCTAGAGTGGAAGGTCATGCGCTGTGTTTACAGGCACCGGGCACACCGTTGCGTGCCCTCATGGATGATACAAGTGATGTATATCATGAGGGATGGCACCAACGAGTGGACTCTTTGTTTAGTATCACCATGGGAAAGGCTTTGTTCGGGTGCTTACCTTGGGTATGTTATATACCGCGAGTCGTGGATGACACGGAAGTTCCCCGAGTCTTGTGGGTAAAGTGTGCAACCTCTGTAGAGTGTAAAACTATTCGAATAGACGTGTCCACGGTCAAGGACAGTTGGGTGGTGCTGCTTATGCCACGTCCAAATGTTTTCGCAAAAACTTGGTGTGAGTATGGGTGTGATGGTGACAAGAGGTCAAATGAGCTAAGACCGATGACTTAGCATGATGAGTGAACATGAGATGTTCAACCAATACTTAGGATGATATCTGCAATTGGTTCACATGAATACCTGCTAGTTGTTGATGCATGCTCACTAGTTACTTGATCATGACATTTGCATACAAAATTAGCTTTTCGCAAATTTACCTATTTAGTGCTATATCATGCATCATTGTTACCTTGTTCCACAGCTTGGGTTGCTTGCGAGTACGTTCAAAGTACTCATTGGCTTGCCACTGGTTATTTAATTGGCTAGGCATGGAAGAACAGGAGTATGTTGAAGAGTTCGTTGGAGACGAACATGCAAACTAGGACGCTTCCTAGTCAGAATGCCTGTAGGTTAAGGCAAATGGCATGGGTTCACGCTTTCAACCAAGATTTCCGCTGCTTGTTCTATTTTAAGTGATTGGCCCATGTGGCCCTATCTATGTAAGACCTGACCTTCATGGTCCTTATTGTGTAAGATGCTAAATGTGGATGTAAGACTCTTGTTATTCAGCTTCTGTGTGTTCAGTGAGCATTGATCTCTAGGATCACTATACACGTGCATTCGATAATCATGACTTATGAGTCGGGGTCCCCACAGAGCTGGCATCAGAGCCATCCTGACTGTAGGAAGCCCTTAGTTAGCATGGACTTTAGCCAGGATAAAACCGACTTTCAAAACTACACCTAGCATTTGTACTTAGGAATTCTGCACTATTTACCTCTTCTTATCTTCACCACACCCGGGTGTTGGAAATATGCCCTAGAGGCAATAATAAAATGGTTATTGTTGTATTTCCTAGTTCATGATAATTGTCTATTGTTCATGCTATAATTGTGTTAACCGGAAACCGTAATACATGTGTGAATACATAGACCACAGTCCCTAGTGAGCCTCTAGTTGACTAGCTCGTTGATCAATAGATGGTCATGGTTTCATGACCATGGACATTGGATGTCGTTGATAACGGGATCACATCATTAGGAGAATGATGTGATGGACAAGATCCAATCCTAAGCATAGCACAAGATCGTGTAGTTCGTTTGCTAAAGCTTTTCAATGTCAAGCATCGTTTCCTTAGACCATGAGATTGTGCAACTCCCAGATACCGTAGGAATGCTTTGGGTGTGCCAAACGTCACAACGTAACTGGGTGGATATAAAGGTGCACTACGGGTATCTCCGAAAGTGTCTGTTGGGTTGGCACAAATCGAGACTAGGATTTGTCACTCCGTGTGACGCAGAGGTATCTCTGGGCCCACTCGGTAAGACATCATCATAATGAGCTCAATGTGACCAAGGAGTTAGTCACGGGATGATGTATTACGGAACGAGTAAAGAGACTTGCCGGAACGAGATTGAACAAGGTATAGAGATACCGACGATCGAATCTCAGGCAAGTATCATACCGATAGACAAAGGGAATTGTATACGGGATTGATTGAATCCCCGACATCATGGTTCATCCGATGAGATTGTCGTGGAGCATGTGGGAGCCAACATGGGTATCCAGATCCCTCTGTTGATTATTGACCGCAGAGGTGTCTCGGTCATGTCTACATGTCTCCCGAACCCGTAGGGTCTACACACTTATGGTTCGATGATGCTAGGGTTATAGGGAATTGGTATACGTGATTATCGAAAGTTGTTTGGATTCCCAGATGAGATCCCGGACATTACGAGGAGCTCCGGAATGGTCCGGAGGTAAAGATTGATATATAGGAAGTCCAATTTTGGTCACCGGAAAGTTTTCGGGCTCATCGGTAGTGTACCGGGAGTGCCAGGGGGGTGCCGGAGGACCCCCGGGAGGGGTGTGACGACCAAAGGACTTCATGGGCCCTTAGAGGAGGTGTGCCAGCCCTTAGTGGGCTGGCCAAGACCTTCTAGAAAGGCCCATGCGGATGGGATCAAGAGATAAAGGAAAAAAGGATTTAAAAGGAGGAGATCCACCTCCCTTGTGGGAGGTGGACTCCTCCCCACCTTCGGCCGAAGCTCTCCTCCTTGGAGGAGGGGCCAAGCCAGACCTCCCTCTCCCTCCTCCTATATATACCCAAGGGTTTGGGCTGATTTGGGACACGATTTCTTTCTCTCTCGGTGCAGCCCTACCCTTCCTCTTCCTCGTTCTCCGTAGCGCTTGGCGAAGCCCTGCCAGAGTTCACGTAGCTCCACCGTCACCACGCCGTCGTGCTGCCGGAGCTCTCCCTCAACCTATCCCTCCTCCTTGCTGGATCAAGGTGCGGGAGACGTCACCAGGCTATACGTGTGTTGAACGCGTAGGTGCCGTTGTTCGGCGCTGAGATCTGAATCAACCACGATCTGAATCACTGCGAGTACGACTCCACCAACCGTGTTCTTGTAACGCTTCCGCTTAGCGATCTTCAAAGGTATGAAGATGCAATCTCTCCCCACTCGTTGCTGGTTTCTCCATGGATAGATCTTGGTGATCGTAGGAATTTTTTTGATTTACTACTACGTCTCCCAACAGTGGCATCATGAGCTAGGTCTATGCGTAGAATCTATGCACGAGTAGAACACAAGTTGTTGTGGGCGTCGATTTTGTTAATATGCTTACCACTACTAGTCTTATCTTGATTCGGCGGTATTGTGGGATGAAGCGGCCCGGACCGACTTTACACGTACGCTTACGTGAGACTGGTTCCACCGCCTGACATGCACTTGTTGCATAAGGTGGCTAGCGGGTGTCTGTCTCTCCCACCTTAGTCGGATTGGATTCGATGAAAAGGGTCCTTATGAAGGGTAAATAGCAATTGGCATATCACGTTGTGGTTTTGGCGTAGGTAAGAAACGTTCTTGCTAGAAACCTATAGCAGCCACGTAAAAACTTGCAACTACAAATTGAGGACGTCTAACTTGGTTGCAGCATATGCCTTGTGATGTGATATGGCCAAAGGATGTGATGTGATGCATTGTGATGTATAATATTGATCATGTTCTTGTAATAGGATTCACAACTTGCATGTCGATGAGTATGACAACCGGCAGGAGACATAGGAGTTGTCTTATTTTATTGTATGACCTGCGTGTCAATCATAAATGCCATGTAATTACTTTTCTTTATTGCTAAACGTTAGCCCTAGTAGTAGAAGTAATAGTTGGCGAGACAACTTCATGAAGACATGACGATGGAGATCATGATGATGGAGATCATGGTGTTGTGCCGGTGATAGTGATGATCATGGTGCCCCGAAGATGGAGATGAAAGGAGCAAGATGATAATGGCCATATCATGTCACTATATTGATTGCATGTGATGTTTATCATGTTTACATCTTATTTTCTTAGAACGAAGATAGTAAATAAGATGATCTCTCAATAAAATTTCAAGAGATGTGTTCACCCTAACTGTGCACCATTGCTAAGGATCATTGTTCCGAAGCACCACGTGATGATCGGGTGTGATAGGTTCTAACGTTCGCATACAACGAGTGTAAGCCAAATTTACACACGCGGAACACTTAGGTTGACTTGACGAGCCTAGCATGTACACACATGGCCTCGTAACACGGAAGACCAAAAGGTCAAACATGAGTCGTATAGAAGATACGATCAACATGGAGATGTTCACCATGGATGACTAGTCCATCTCACGTGATGATCGGACACGGGCTAGTTGACATGGATCATGTATCACTTGGATGACTAGAGAGATGTCTATCTAAGTGGGAGTTCATTAAATAATTTGATTATGTGAACTTAATTATCATGAACTTAGTCTAAAAATTGTCTTTACAATCTATATTGTAGATCCAATGGCCAACGCTAATGCCAACCTCAACTTCAACGCGTTCCTAGAGAAAACCAAGCTGAAAGATGATGGAAGCAACTATGCGGACTGGGTCCGTAGCTTGAGTATCATCCTCATAGCTTCCAAGAAATTGTATGTCCTTGATGCACCGCTAGGTGACCCACCCATTTTCCCAGCAGATCAAGACGTTATGAATGCTTGGCAGTCACGCTGCGATGATTACTCCCTTGTTCAGTGCGGCATGCTTTATAGTTTAGAACTAGGCTACAAAAGCGTTTTGAGCAACACATAGCATATGAGATGTTCCAAGAGCTGAAACTGGTTTTCCAAGCTCATGCCCGGGTCAAGAGATATGATGTCTCCGACAAGTTCTTTAGTTGTAAGATGGAGGAAAACAATTCTATCAGTGAGCACATACTCAAAATGTCTGGGTTGCACAACCGCTTGACTCAGCTGGGAGTTAATCTCCCAGATGACTCGGTCATTGACAGAATCCTCCAGTCGCTTCCACCTAGCTACAAGAGCTTTGTGATGAACTACAACATGCAGGGTATGGAGAAGTCCATTCCTGAGTTGTACTCGATGCTGAAATCAACAGAGGTCGAGATCAAAAAGGAGCATCAAGTGTTGATGGTGAATAAGACCACTAGTTTCAAGAAAGGCAAGGGTAAGAAGAACTTCAAGAAGGATGGCAAAGCTATTGCCGCGCTCGGTAAGCAAGTTGCCGGGAAGAAGAAGAACAAGAATGGACCCAAGCCTGAGACTGAGTGGTTTTATTGCAAGGGTACCGGTCACTGGAAGCGGAACTGCCCCAAGTACTTAGCGGATAAGAAGGACGGCAACATTAAAGGTATATGTGATATACTTGTTATTAATGTGTACCTAAACAGCGCTCGTAGTAGCTCTTGGGTATTTGATACCGGTGTAGTTGCTCACATTTGTAACTCCAAGCAGGAGCTACGGAATAAGCGGAGGCTGGCAAAGGACGAGGTGACGATGCGCGTCGGGAATGGTTCCAAGGTCGATGTGATCGCCGTCAGCACGCTACCTCTACATCTACCTTTGGGATTAGTGTTAAACCTTAATAATTGTTATTTAGTACCAGCTTTGAGCATGAACATTGTATCTGGATCTCGCTTGATGCGAGATGGCTACTCATTTAAATCTGAGAATAATGGTTGTTCTATTTATATGAGAGAAATGTTTTATGGTCATGCCCCACTGGTCAATGGTTTATTTTTGATGAATCTCGAACGTGATGTTACACATGTCCATAGTGTGAGTACCAAAAAGTGTAAGGTTGATAACGATAGTCCCACTTACTTGTGGCACTGCCGCCTTGGTCATATTGGTGTCAAACGCATGAAGAAGCTCCATACTGATGGACTTTTGGAGTCTCTTGATTTTGAATCATTTGACACGTGCGAACCATTCCTCATGGGCAAGATGACCAAGACTCTGTTCTCCGGAACAATGGAGCGGGCAACTGACTTGTTGGAAATAATACATATCGATGTATGCTGTCCAATGAGTGTCGAGGCTCATGGTGGCTACCGTTATGTTCTCACCCTCACTGATGACTTGAGCAGATATGGGTATGTCTACTTAATGAAACATAAGTCTGAAACTTTTGAAAGTTTCAAGGAATTTTAGAGTGAGGTGGAGAATCAACGTGATAGGAAAATAAAGTGCCTACGATCTGATCGTGGCGGAGAATATTTAAGTCACGAGTTTGGCACGCACCTAAGGAAATGTGGAATTGTTTCACAACTCACGCCGCCTGGAACACCTCGGCGAAATGGTGTGTCTGAACGTCGTAATCGCACTCTATTAGATATGGTACGATCTATGATGTCTCTTACCGACCTACCGCTATCAATTTGGGGATATGCATTAGAGACTGCCACATTCACTTTAAATAGGGCACCGTCAAAATCCGTTGAGACGACACCATATGAATTATGGTTTGGAAAGAAACCTAAGCTGTCGTTTCTAAAAGTTTGGGGATGTGATGCTTATGTGAAGAAACTTCAACCTGAGAAGCTCGAACCCAAAGCGGAAAAGTGCGTCTTCATAGGATATCCCAAAGAGACTATTGGGTATACCTTCTACCTACGATCCGAAGGCAAAGTCTTTGTTGCCAAGAATGGATCCTTTCTCAAGAAAGAGTTTCTCTCGAAAGAAGTAAGTGGGAGGAAAATAGAACTTGATGAGGTAATTGTACCTCCACTCGAACCGGAGAGTAGCGCAGCACAGAAAGTTGTTTCTGTGGAGCCTACACCGGCTGGAGAGGAAGTTACTGATGATGATCATGAAACTTCAGATCTAGTTACTATTGAACGTCGAAGGTCCACTAGGACACATTCCGCACCAGAGTGGTACGGCAACCCTGTCCTGGAGATCATGTTGTTGGACAACGGTGAACCTTCGAACTATGAAGAAGCGATGGCGGGCCCGGATTCCAACAAATGGCTTGAAGCCATGAAATCCGAGATAGGATCCATGTATGAGAACAAAGTATGGACTTTGGTGGACTTGCCTGATGATAAGCGAGCCATTGAAAATAAATGGATCTTTAAGAAGAAGACTGACACGGATGGTAATGTAACCGTCTATAAGGCTCGGCTTGTCGCTAAGGGTTATCGACAAGTTCAAGGAGTTGACTACGATGAGACTTCTCACCCATAGAGATGCTGAAGTCTGTTCGAATCATGTTAGCAATTGCCGCATTTTATGATTATGAGATCTGGCAAATGGGCATCAAAACAGCATTCCTTAATGGTTTCCTTAAGGAAGAACTATATATGATGCAGTCGGAAGGTTTTGTCGATCCTAAAGATGCTAACAAGGTATGCAAGCTCCAGCGCTCCATTTATGGGCTGGTGCAAGCATCTCGGAGTTGGAACATTCGCTTTAATGAAGTGATTAAAGTGTTTAGGTTTGTACAGGTTTATGGAGAACCATGTATTTACAAGAAAGTGAGTGGGAGCTCTGTAGCATTTCTCATATTATATGTGGATGACATATTGATAATGGGAAATGATATAGAACTCTTGGAAAGTGTAAAGTCCTACTTGAATAAGTGTTTTTCAATGAAGGACCTTGGAGAAGCTGCTTACATATTAGGTATTAAGATCTATAGAGATAGATCGAGACGCCTCATAGGTCTTTCACAAAGCACATACCTTGAAAAGATATTGAAGAAGTTCAATATGGATCAGTCCAAGAAGGGGTTCTTGCCTGTGTCACAGGTTGTGAGATTGAGTACGACTCAATGCCCGACCACGGCAAAGGATAGAGAAGAGATGAGTGTCGCCCCCTATGCTTCAGCCATAGGCTCTATTATGTATGCCATGGTATGTACCAGACCTGATGTGAACCTTGCCATAAGTTTGGTAGGGAGGTACCAAAGTGATCCCAAAGCGGAACACTGGACAGCGGTCAAGAATATCCTGAAGTACCTGAAAAGGACAAAGGACATGTTTCTCGTATATGGAGGTGCCGAAGAGCTCGTCGTAAAGGGTCACGTCGATGCTATCTTCGACACAGATCCGAACGACTCCAAGTCACAAACCGGATACGTGTATATTTTGAACGGAGGGGCAGTCAGCTGGTGCAGCAGCAAGCAAAGCGTCATGGCGGCATCTACATGTGAAGCGGAGTACATAGCTGCTTCGGAAGAAACAAAGGAAGGAGTCTCGATGAAGGAGTTCATCACCGACCTAGGAGTGATTCCAAGTGCGTTGGGCCCGATGACTCTATTCTATGACAACACTGCAGCTATTGCCCTTGCGAAGGAGCCCAGGTTTCACAAGAAGACAAGACACATCAAGCGCCGCTTCAACTCCATCTGTGATTATTTTCAGGAGGGAGATATAGATATTTGTAAAGTGCATACGGATCTGAATGTCGCAGATCCGTTGACTAAACCTCTCTCACGAGCGAAACATGATCAACACCAGAATGCTATGGGTGTACGATTCATCACAATGTAACTAGATTATTGACTCTAGTGGAAGTGGGAGACTATTGGAAATATTCCCTAGAGGAAATAATAAAATGGTTATTATTGTATTTCCCAGTTCATGATAATTGTCTATTGTTCATGCTATAATTGTGTTAACCGGAAACCGTAATACATGTGTGAATACATAGACCACAACATGTCCCTAGTGAGCCTCTAGTTGACTAGCTCGTTGATCAATAGATGGTCACGGTTTCATGACCATGGACATTGGTTGTCGTTGATAACGGGATCACATCATTAGGAGAATGATGTGATGGACAAGACCCAATCCTAAGCATAGCACAAGATCGTGTAGTTCGTTTGCTAAAGCTTTTCAATGTCAAGTATCGTTTCCTTAGACCATGAGATTGTGCAACTCCCAGATACCGTAGGAATGCTTTGGGTGTGCCAAATGTCACAACGTAACTGGGTGGCTAGAAAGGTGCACTACGGGTATCTCCGAAAGTGTTTGTTGGGTTGGCACGAATCGAGACTAGGGTTTGTCACTCCGTGTGACGCAGAGGTATCTCTGGGCCCACTCGGTAAGACATCATCGTAATGAGCTCAATGTGACCAAGGAGTTAGTCACGGGATGATGTATTACGGAACGAGTAAAGAGACTTGCCGGTAACGAGATTGAACAAGGTATAGAGATACCGACGATCGAATCTCGGGCAAGTATCATACCGATAGACAAAGGGAATTGTATACGGGATTGATTGAATCCCCGACATCATGGTTCATCCGATGAGATCATCGTGGAGCATGTGGGAGCCAACATGGATATCCAGATCCCGCTGTTGGTTATTGACCGGAGAGGTGTCTCGGTCATGTCTACATGTCTCCCGAACCTGTATGGTCTACACACTTAAGGTTCGATGACGCTAGGGTTATAGGGAATTGGTATACGTGATTACCGAAAGTTGTTCGGAGTCCCAGATGAGATCCCGGACATCACGAGGAGCTCCAGAATGGTCCGGAGGTAAAGATTGATATATAGGAAGTCCAGTTTTGGTCACCGGAAAGTTTTCGGGCTCATCGGTAGTGTACCTAGAGTGCCGGGAGGGTGCCGGAGGACCCCCGAGAGGGGTGTGACGACCAAAGGACTTCGTGGGCCCTTAGAGGAGGTGTGCCAGCCCTTAGTGGGCTCTCTAAGACCTTCTAGAAAGTCCCATGCGGCTGGGATCAAGAGATAAAGGGAAAAAGGATTTAAAAGGAGGTGATCCACCTCCCTTGTGGGAGGTGGACTCCTCCCCACCTTCGGCCGAAGCTCTCCTCCTTGGAGGAGGGACCAAGGAAGCCGTCCCTATCCCTCATCCTATATATAGCCAAGGGTTTGGGCTGATTTGGGACATGACTTCATTCTCTCTCGGTGCAGCCCTACCCTTCCTCTTCCTCGTTCTCCGTAGCGCTTGGCGAAGCCCTGCCAGAGTTCACGTAGCTGCACCGTCACCACGCCGTCATGCTGCCGGAGCTCTCCCTCAACCTCTCCCTCCTCCTTGCTGGATCAAGGTGCGGGAGACGTCACCGGGCTGTACGTGTGTTGAACGCGGAGGTGCCATTATTCGGCCCTGAGATCGGAATCAACCGCGATCTGAATCGCTGCGAGTACGACTCCACCAACCGCGTTCTTGTAACGCTTCCGCTCAGCGATCTTCAAAGGTATGAAGATGCAATCTCTCCCCACTCGTTGGTTTCTCCATGGATAGATCTTGGTGATCGTAGGAATTTTTTTGATTTACTACTACGTCTCCCAACACCGGGAGCTACTTCAGCAAGCCAAGACGAAGCTGGACAAGATCAAGAAGGATGGAGCCCTCGAGGGACGACCAGCTGTTGCTTCTAGAGGAGGAGTACCCCCAGCTAGTGATATACCCGCACGTTATTGTCACATGAGTGCGAAGGAGTACCATGAGCTCTTCACCGACACGCCAGCGAAGCGTCGTCGGGATGGACGTCCTCGTTCCCCGACCCCTTCGACCGGGAACGATGCCCGTTCAGATGATGAACAGGAGGAAGACCCAGAGGAGCGTGACTACGAGACCGAGCACTCCACCACCTGAGTCCGAGAACCCCTAGGGTAGGATCAGTCATGTACCCCTCATGCAAAGTTGAGTCTGTGTAATGGTTCATATGAAACCATGCGTGCTTGTTGTTTGTTTTGTTGTTTGTGTTCCGATGCAAGTCGCGATTTTGCCTCAGGCAACATGTAAGCAACTCCATCGTCTATCTTAATATATGTTGGTCTTTTGACATTTGTTTTAGCACACTTGCACTTGACCGACCCCCTGAGGCGCGCTTTTCCGTTATTGCTTATCCTCTTGTCAATCCTAGTTGTTTGACCTGGCTGCTCCAAATAGAATGGTGACTGCTACCCGCAACAGCTCCTTCACCAACCCTGAAGCCGACAACTCAAGCCAGCAACAGGGAGATGGTGGGGCCGCACACGCTGGAGGACACCAGGAGCAGCCACAAGGCGACATTCCCCCGCCACCACCTCCACCGAAGAACATGACCATAGCTCAGTTTCTCCAAGTTATCCGGGAGGAACACCAAGCCAACAATGCTGCTATCCAGCAGATGGCTCAGGCCCTCGTGAACAACCACCAGCAAGGCAGGAACGACAATGGACGCTCCATGTTGTCTGAGTTCATGAGGAACTCGTCCCCAACCTTCACCGAGAATACTGAACCATTGGATGCTGATGATTGGATCCGCACCATCGAGGACCTCCTTGCACTGGTCAATTGCAATGAGGATTGTGAGAAGGTGCTTTATGCCTCTCATTGCCTCGGAGGTACTGCCCGATCTTGGTGGGATGGATTTAAGGTCATGCAAGGAGAATGTGTGATCACGTGGTATGACTTCAAGGAAGGATTCCGCACTGCCCATATTCCTTCTGGGATCATGGCTATCAAGAAGAGAGAATTCCGAGCGCTAAAGCAAGGAAGTGGCTGTATCAAGGAGTACCTGCAAAGGTTCAACCTACTGTCAAGGTGTGCACCTGAAGACATCAGCACAGAGGTTGCCAAGAAGGAACGCTTCATGGAAGGACTTCAACCGGTCCTGCAGTATCAGCTCATCATGTGCGACTGTCGTACCTTCTTCGACCTGGTGAACAAGGCCCTCATGCTGGAAGACAAGCCTCGTGCCATTGACAACACTTGCAAGCGCAAGATGATCCACAAGGGAAGCTCAAGCAACCAGAAGCCTCACCCCTGGCAGCCAGCCCCAGCCAAGCCAACCTATCAGCCGCAGCAGGCTAGACCTCCTGCACCTTGTCTGAGCTACCAGCCTCAGCAGTATGCCAATCCCAGGCCAGCCTACAACAACAACCCTAATAACAACAACGGTGGCAGAAACTTCAACAACAACCCTGGGCAAGTCACTTGCTTTGGATGTGGTCAATCTGGACACATCTCTAAGCTTTTCCCCAATAGGAAGCCAGATGCACTGCGCCCCAATGCGCCAAACCAAGGTCAAGCTCGTGGAGCATCACCAAGGAACCCAGCTCCCCACAACCAGCCCAACAATGGCAAGGGTCGTGTGAATCACGTCACCACAGAGGAAGCCCAGGAAGACCCGGACATCATACTGGGTACGTTCCTCGTCCACTCAACCCCAGCAACAGTATTGTTTGATTGTGGAGCTTCGCATTCTTTTGTCACCCAAAAGTTTGCACTAGAGTGTGGCATGAAACCTACACCCCTGGGTATTCATATGTTGATACAAACCCCCGGTTCAGTTATGAAGTCTGGGATAGGGTGTAAGGGAGTGAAGATTGACATCAACGGGGTAGACTTCCTAGCAGACCTTATAGTTCTGGATTCACCTCGCTTGGATGTTATCCTTGGCATGAATTGGTTAACCAAGCACCAAGGCATGTTAGACTATGCCAAGAGAATTGTCACCATGACTAATAGCCAAGGAGTGGAAGTCAAGTATGTCCCCTACCCTGCCTCCACTCAAGCCCCTCAGGCTAACTGCCTATCGGGAGTTGAGTTGGATCAAGTGCTAGTGGTATGTGAGTACCCGGATGTGTTTCCTGATGAGCTTCCCGGAATGCCTCCTGACCGCAACATTGAGTTCATCATTGAGCTTATGCCCGGATCAAGGCCCATCTATAAGAAGGCCTATAGGATGGGATCCGAAGAGTTGGCTGAGTTGAAGAAGCAATTGGCAGAGCAGCTCAGAAAAGGATTCATTCGCCCAAGTGCCTCTCCTTGGGGATCACCTATCTTATTCATGTCAAAGAGGGACGGAACTATCAAACTCTGTGTCGATTACCATTCTATCAATGAAGTCACAATAAAGAACAAGTACCCACTCCCCAAGATTGAAGACCTGTTTGATCAGTTGAATGGAGCCAAGGTGTTTTCTAAGATCGACCTCAGGTCTGGGTACTATCAGCTGAAGATCAGACCCTAGGACATTCTGAAGACGGCATTTGTAACCCGGTATGGCCTGTATGAGTACACGGTCATGTCATTTGGGTTAACCAATGCCCCTGCCTACTTCATGTACCTCATGAATAAAGTCTTCATGGAGTATTTGGACAAGTTTGTTGTCGTCTTCATTGATGACATACTTGTCTTCTCCAAGTCTGAAGAAGAACATGAGGAACACTTGAGATTGGTCCTAGAGAAGCTTCGAGAGCACCAACTTTATGCCAACTTCAGCAAGTGTGAATTCTGGCTGCATGAAGTTGGATTCTTGGGTCATGTGTTGACTTTAGAAGGATTATCAGTGGATCCTGCCAAGATTGAAGCCGTGACTGAGTGGCAAACCCCAACCACCGTGAAGAAAGTCAGGAGCTTCCTCGAACTCACGGGTTATTACCGCAAGTTCATGGAAGGGTTCTCAAGCATTGCCCGACCCATGACCCAGCTTTTGAAGAAGGACACGAAGTTCGAATGGACAGCTAAGTGCTAGGAAAGCTTCCAGGAGCTCAAGAAGAGATTGACCACAACCCCAGTTTTGGCCGCCCCCGATATTCACAAGGAGTTTGTGATTTATTGCGATGCATCAAGAACCGGGCTTGGAGGTGTTCTGATGCAAGAAGGCAGAGTTGTAGCATATCTATCAAGACAGCTACGACCCCATGAAGAGAACTACGCCACTCATGATCTTGAGTTAGCCGGCATGGTTCATGCCTTGAAGACATGGTGACATTACCTTCTGGGGAAGCGATGTGAGATATTTGCAGACCACAAGAGTTTGAAGTATATCTTCACTCAAAGGGAGTTGAACATGAGGCAGCGAAGATGGTTGGGATTGATCAAGGATTACGACCTTAGTGTTCAATACCACCCCGGAAAGGCCAACGTGGTAGCAGACGCCTTAAGCAGAAAGGCTTGTTCCTTGAATGCTATGATTAAGCAAAGGCTACCGGCCCTGTATGAAGAGCTTGAGAGTTTTGGCTTGGAACTGGTTACACTAGGATTCCACACCAACTTTGAAGCATAGCCTAACTTGATGGATGAGATTAAGGATGCTCAGATGGGACACGAGAGCATTAAAGGCATCAAGAGGAAGATCAAGGCAGGCAAGGCCCCAAGATTCTCGGTGGATGAACAAGGAGTTCTATGGTTCAGGACTCGCATCTGCGTACCCAACAAAGAGGAACTCAAGAACCTAATCTTGCAAGAAGCTCATGACACTCCGTACTCCATCCATCCTGGAGGAACCAAGATGTATCAGGACCTCAAGTCAAGATTTTGGTGGCATGGCATGAAACGGGAGATAGGCACATTTGTTGCTAAGTGTGACACATGCCAGAGAGTCAAAGCTGAGCATTAGCGACCCGCTGGACTATTGCAACCTCTCAAAGTGCCTGAATGGAAGTGGGACAAAGTCGGGATGGATTTCATCACCGGTTTGCTAAGGTCAAGCAAGGGACATGATTCCATTTGGGTCATTGTCGACCACCTGACCAAGGTAGCCCACTTCATTCCCGTCAGAACCACCTACGATGGGAGCCAAGTCGCAAACCTCTACATCAACCGGATTGTGAGCCTTCATGGATTTCCAAAGGAGATTGTGTCCGATCGAGGAACCCAATTCACCTCAAGATTCTGGAAGAAGTTCCAAGAGGCTATGGGAACCAAGCTCTCCTTGAGCACTACTTTTCACCCCCAGACCGGTGGGCAAACGGAACAAGTAAATCAGATACTCGAAGATATGCTTCGCACTTGTGTTTTGGCATATGAAGCCAAGTGGGAAGATTGCCTACCGTTCGCCGAGTTCTCCTACAACAACAGCTATCAGTCGAGTCTTTAGATGGCACCATTTGAGGTGTTGTATGGACGCAAGTGACGTACTCCCCTCAACTGGCCAGAGACTGGAGAAGGATTGGTTTTTGGACCAGATACCCTCCGCGAAGCTGAAAAGCAAGTTCAACTCGTCCAAGAACCTCTGGAGGCCGCCAAATCAAGACAGAAGAGCCATGCAAACTCCCATCTCCGAGAGGTGAACTTCTGTGTCGGTGACCATGTCTACCTCTGGGTTATGCCTCTCAAGGGAACCAAGCGTTTCCACGTCAAAGGAAAGCTTGCTCCAAGATATATCGGCCCCTTCAAGATCACCGCAATGCGAGGAGAAGTTGCCTACTAGCTGGAACTACCTCCCGAACTATCAGATGTGCACAACGTCTTCCACGTGTCTCAACTCCGGAAGTGCCTCCAAGTTCCCAACCGCCCCGACCCCTACAAGGACATCGACCATCAAGCCATTGATCTTCAACCAGACCTCACTTATCGTGAGAGGCCAGTTCACATTTTGGATGAAGCCGAGCGTTGCACCCGAAGCCGCACCATCAAGTACTTCAAGGTCTAGTGGAGCAAGCACACTAAAGCTGAAGCAACCTGGGAGCATGAAGATTATCTTAGATCGGAGTTCCCACATCTTTTCAGCGCTTAGCCTAGGAATCTCGGGGACGAGATTCTTGTAAGGGGGGAAGGTCTGTCACACCTTGTGTTTGTAGCACATTGTTATGTTTGGGTTTATAAAATTTGGAGCCAAATAAAACTTTTTCAAAGTGCTTGTGCTTGTTTGCTATGTTGTTTGCTTGCTTGATGATTGTGTTATTTGGCACTACTAGGTTCTATTCCACTTCAAATTCATCTTCCATGTCCCCAAACCTCTTGCCCAATGATCATGCCATGTGAATAGTGCCCAAAACTATTTTTTATCGAATTTTGTTTTAACTAAAAATGATTTACTCAAATAAGGTTTTCAAAACCCCCTGAAATGAGGTTTGCACTACAAGTCCTCAAATTAGGTGGACCCTTCTTTCCCAAAGGCTTTATTTCAAACCTACTATATATATGAATTCCCAAAACCTCCAAATATTATTTTCAAAGATTATTTTCATATTTTATTTAAAGGCTTTTTCTTTAGGCCAAAAATGGTTTTTCCTAGGGAAAAATCATTTAAAAGCTTTGAAAAAATTTGAGAAGATTTAGAGGAACTCAGTGGACATATATTCTCCATATATATGAGTTTCAACACAAGGGCATGATCAGATCATAGGCAGAACCTTTCAAAACCCTTTATGTTCAGATCAAACTTTTGAAATATTTCTATACAAAATATTCTCAGTAAATTCCAAGAAATTTCCAACATGTCAACACTATCATAGGTGATGATCTTGCAAAGTTCCATCTCAATCCAAGTTGATCCGGTTCATCAAACCATCCCAAAACCATTCTTGTCCAGAATCAAATTTGAGAAACTTTACATAGTGAAGTGTCTCCCCTTGGCCTCAAACTTTGTGGGCATGCTCTAATGGACAAATGGCGATGATACACTAAGTGGTGCTTCAAGGGTAAAAGCCTAGCATCAATGGATCTACAAAAATCTGATTCTGCTAATTTCTAGGGTTCATCAAATCTCCATTATCAACTTTTTCCCCCTTGAGCTCAAACTTGGTGAATCCCCTCATTTTTACCTAGCCTTTGAACCTGGTAAGTATCTCAGTAAGGTGGTAGAGTTTTCTTGCCTAAATCATTACCAAACACCTTCTGGTGAATTGGTAAAACCATCATCTCCCCACCTTATCCTTTTACCCTTGGCCACAACTTTTTACCACAGCCTGTGGTAAGTGCCTTGCACCTCCAGTAAAAGTCCCAAGCCGTCTGGCAAGTGTGAGGTGGGGTAAACCCTTGGACAACATCTTTTTCTATCTTTCCCTTTCCCTTTCTTTTCTCCCTAGCCCTGCTTAGCCTCTAAGGCATCCAAAGAGCATCTCCAGGCCTTCCAGCAGCTACTGGACAAGGTGGGGCACCCCAGAGCGCACAGGCAACAGCAATGCCAGCCATACGCACGCTCTCGAGCGCACTACAGTGCGCTCCCGCACTGTAGCCGCCACCTAATGGCCGGCCCCGACAGCCTTGGGCCTCCCCCGCGTGTCCCCCGAGACGCCCCCGGCGTCCGTGACACGGCAAGCGGTCGGCCCCCTCTCTCCCCTCTCTCCTCCGCCCTCCCACACGCGTGCCCAGCGCAGCCCGGTTCGGCCAACCGGGGAGCTCACACGCGCGGGCATCTCTCCCTCTCTCCTCTCTCTCCCAGGGGCCTAGACCAGCCCCAGGAGCACCCCCGAGCTGCCCCGCGAGCCCTCTCTCCCCTTTGGCCTCGGCCACAACCTCGCCGGCGCACGGGTCCATGATGCACCGCCCCCTCCTCTATTTAAGCCCCTCGGGCATCTCTCTCCCCTCCTCTGGCCCCCTCTCATCCTTCATAGACCGCCCCGGGCCCCCTTTGGAGCCCCCCGAGCACCAGTGCTCGAGATCGATCGAGGCGTCGCCGCGGCGGAGCTCCGTCAATCTCGGGACACAGGCCCGCTCCGGCACTCTTCTCTCCTCCTTTGAGCCCACAGCTCACCCCTGGCTCGTTTTCCCCTCTTCCCGCTCATTTTGAGGCAAGAAACGCCGGCTCCAACCCCCTCCCGAAGCTCCTCCAACGCGGACATCTCCGCGCCGGTGAGTCTGGCCACCCTTCCACCTCCAGGAGACCGATGGCTCAACGCAAAGCCAATCCCTGCCTCTAGCTCCCCTCATCGTGCCTCCTTCCGCCGCCTATGAGGCTCTCCTCCCTCTGCCCCGAGGTGGGAGAAGGATCCGACAGGTGGGGCCTACCATTCGGCCTCTCTCTCTCCCTCTCCCTCTCCCGCTCTCTCTCTCCCCCTCTCGATCGCTGATGGTCGGGCCCTGCGCGTCAGGTTCAAACCTGGCTGCGCGCGAGGCCGGCTGGCTAGCCAGCTGGACCGGCCCAGCCTCTGGCCGCCTCTGGCCTAGGCCCTGTGGCCTTTTTCTTTCTCTTTTTGTTTTTCTTTTCTGTGGGATTTTGCAAAAATCCCAAATAAAATCCTATGACAAAACTTTTTGCACCTAAATTCTTAGAATATTCCATAGAATATATTAGTGTCATTTGTAAAAATGTTTGGAAAACTTTTTAGTACTGTTTTAATTAAAAAAAACTATTCGGCATTTCCTGCCTCTGTTTAATAGTTTTTAAAAATATTTTTCATAGTAAAATATTAAACAAACATTTTTAATATAGTCCTTAGTATTTACGAGAATAGATTAGCATTTTTATTAGTAGCTTGAGTGCTCTGTTTTTGCGTGTTGATTATTTTAATCGTTATTTTATCGCAACGATAGATTGTGCTATTAACGAAGAAGTTGGACCCGAAGACTTCGAAGACCCCGGAGACTTTGTTGAGCCAGGCAAGCAGCCCTTTGACCATGATGAGAAACTCTTTTTATTGCATGTCATATAGCACTTTACTTTCATCATATTTGATCTTGTGATGTGGTATTCCCCTTTCGGTGGGATGCCTCCGGTACTTCTCCATTGACACTTGCATCGTGCATGACCCTACCACCTTATGAGGGTTGTGCGGGTGGGTGTAGTTAGGATGCCAGTAGATGCTACACAAGTGGGATCGGGATCTATGCATAGTGATGGGAAGATAGAAATGATTTCAAAGACTTTTTCAAAAAAAACTTCGGGTGCCAGTAATGTCCGAGGGAGATGTTGATGAGATGGGTGACCACTTGAGAAAGAAGTGGTGTGCCGGAACAAGATGAGGATGTGTTTTCGAAAACGGAGGGTTTAAGATTTGTCGATCGTCCCAACCTTACATGCGCAACCATGGTACCCCTTATGGGACGGGACTTTGTTCATTACTATGGTTGGTACTAGCAAGGATCCCACATTACTAGTGGCAAGAGTGAAGTGGTCAGTCTTGAGACGGGGTCATCCCAGAGTGGAAGGTCATGCGCTGTCTTTACAGGCACTGGGCACACCGTTGCGTGCCCTCATGGATGATACAAGTGATGTATATCATGAGGGATGGAACCAACGAGTGGACTCTTTGTTTAGTATCACCATGGGAAAGGCATTGTTCGGGTGCTTACCTTGGGTATGTTATATACCGCGAGTCGTGGATGACACGGAAGTTCCCCAGTCTTGTGGGTAAAGTGTGCAACCTCTATAGAGTGTAAAACTATTCGAATAGCCGTCTCCATGGTTAAGGACAATTGGGTGGTGTTGCTTATGCCACGTCCGAATGTTTTCGCAAAAACTTTGTGTGAGTATGGTTGTGATGGTGACAAGAGGTCACATGAGCTAAGACCGATGACTTAGCATGATGAGTGAACATGAGATGTTCAACCAATACTTACGATGATATCTGCAATTTGTTCACATGAATACCTGCTAGTTGTTGATGCATGCTCACTAGTTACTTGGTCATGACATTTGCATATAAAATTAGCTTTATGCAAATTTACCTATTTAGTGATATATCATGCATCATTGTTACCTTGTTCCACAACTTGGGTTTCTTGCGAGTACATTCAAAGTACTCATTGGCTTGCCACTAGTTATTTAATTGGCCAGGCATGGAAGAACAGGAGTATGTTGAAGAGTTCGTTGGAAACGAACATGCGAACTAAGACGCTTCCCAATCAGAATGCCTGTAGGTTAAGGCAGATGGCATGGGTTCATGCTTTTGACCAAGATTTCCGTTGCTTGTTCTATTTTAAGCAATTGGCCCATGTGGCCCTATCTATGTAAGACTTGACCTTCATGGTCCTTATTGTGTAAGACGCTAAATGTGGATGTAAGACTCTTGTTATTCAGCTTCTGTGTGTTCAGTGAGCATTGATCTCTGGGATCACTGTACACGTGCATTCGATGATCACGACTTATGAGTCGGGGTCCCCGCACGACTCAATGCTGCCAAGCAACCTGTGAGCTTCTGAACATCATGCACTCGCACGGGGCTTTTCATTCGGGTAATGGCGCTGATTTTCTCAGGATGACGTCGATTACTCATTCAGAAATGAGAAAACCGAGTAACTTGCCGCCAGGAACACCGAAAGTACACTTAGCCAGATTTAGCTTGATATCATACTTCTTTAGATTGGAAAATGTCTCAGCCAAGTCAGCCAACAGGTCGGAACCTTTGCGGGACTTGACAACAATATCGCCCATGTAAGCTTCAACATTCCGAGGGATCTAGTCGAGTAAACACTTCTGAATCATGCACATGAAAGTAGAGCCGGCATTCTCCAAACCAAAAGGCATGGTGATATAGCAAAAACACCTGAATGGGTGATGAAGGCAGTTTTTATTTCATCCGGACCAAACAGACGGATCTGATGGTAACCGAAGTATGCATCTAGAAACGATAAACGCTCGCACCCTGGAGTCGAGTCAACAATTTGATCAATGCGAGGGAGCGGGAAATGATCTTTCGGGCAGACCCGATTGATATGCTTGAATTCTATACACATACGGAGTGACTTGTCCTTCTTGGGGACCATGAAAACGTTCGAAAGCCACTTAGAGTGGTAAATCTCACGTATGAACTTGGCCGCCAAGATACGAGCAACCTCCTTACCGATTGCCTTGTGCTTCTCCGCTGCTGACCGGGGCAAATGTTCTTTTACCGGCTTGGCCTTTAGATCCACTCTCAGTCGGTGCTCAGCCAGTTCCCTGGGTACACCCGGCATGTCAGCAGGCTTCCATCCGAAGATGGCCCAGTTCTCATGGAGGAACTGGATGATCTCGGCTTCCTATTTGCTGTCGAGTGTTGATGAGATATTGGTCGGGGCAGCAGTAGGATCTGTCGGGTGAATGTGCACCTTTTTCACTTCCCCTGCCAAATGAAAAGCTGACTCTGAATCAGGCTTCTTTGCACATAGCAATTTAGTAGGGTCAGTGCTCTTCTTGTACTCTTCTATCTTGATCATAGCCATCTGATGATCAGCAATTTTGAGCCCTGCTGGAGGCGCTCCTTAGCTCTTTGCCGATTGCCAGTGACTGTGATCACACCCTTGGGTCCAGGCATCTTCAGTTTAAGATATATGTAACATGGACGGGCCATGAAACGGGCATAAGATGGTCGACCAAGGATTGCATGGTACGTGCTCTGGAAATCCATGACTTCAAATGTCAATTTCTCTTTGCGAATTTTTTTATCTATCCTGAACACCACATCCAATGCAATCTGGCTGAGTGATTTGGCCTTCTTCCTTGGGATTACTCCATGGAACTACATGCTGCTCTCACTGAGTTGGGACATCGGAACGCCCATCCCCTTAAGGGTATCTGCATACAAAATATTCAACCCACTCCCCCGTCCATGAGGACCTTGCGGAGTCGAGTGCCTCCCACAACGGGATCTACCACCAAAGCCTATCGACCGGGCATGGTGACATGGGCAGGATGATCTGACTCATCAAATGTGATGGCCGTTTGGGACCACTTGAGGCATGTGGGGGTCGTAGGCATAGCCATGTTGACTTATCTATTTATAACCTTCAATCTACTCTTGCTTTCAACATCAGCAAAAATCATCAGAGTGGCATTGACGTCGGGAAAAGTTTCTTTGTCTTCATCATCCTCTTTATCGGGAGTTTTCTCACTCGACTGGCTTTCTTGAACTACTGGATCAGCAGACGACACTTTCGAGTGGTGTGTTTGGGCAATATCAAATTCCTTCCTCATCTTTCCTCGTATGGATCGCACGTGATAAATCCATAACATCAGTTCCAGACTGATTCTTTCCTTTCTTGGGGGCGAACTGTCCCTTGGACTTCCCCTTGTTTTTTCCTTGTGCCGCCCTGTGCCTCTGCCTAAACAGGGCCATCACCCTTCGACTTCTGCTTCCGACTGGAATTGCCACTGGCATCGTTGTCGACTGCTTTTCCTTTGCCGCTGCGAAGGTGGTCTTCTGTTTCACCATTTGTGTACTGAGTGGCAATTTACATCATCTTACCCAGTGCAATATCACCGTGTTCACCCAAACTTTAGGTAAAACTCTCTGTACTTCACTCCGGCCTTGAAAGCACAAACAGCCTGATGCTCGGAAAGATTCTCCACTGTATGATGCAAAGTGGACCGGCGCTCAATGTAATCCCTCCATGATTCGTTGGGCTTCTGAACACAATGTTGCAAATCAATCAAACCAGCAGGACGCTTGCAAGTGCTGTCGAACATTCTGAGGAACACTCGGGCAAGATCCTCCCAACAGTGGATGCTAGAAGGAGCCAAACGATTCAGCCATGCATGGGACGAACCATCCAACATTAAGGACAAATGCTTCATTGCAATATTATCGTTACCACCACCAATCTGAACAACCACTCGGTAATCATCCAACCATGTTTACGGCTTTGACTCGCTAGAAATCTTGCGTATCCCAGCCGCCAACCTGAAGTTTGGGGGATCTCTGCAGAACGAATGGCTTTGCCAAAGTACTCGGGACCAGAGATAACAACACTGCTGCCACTCGAGTAATCTCTATCGAAACCATCTCTGTGGGATCTGCCTTTGTCGATTCGCCTCTGAGTGAGGATGTCTCTTGCATCAAACCTTGGATTCCGCTCCTCACCAAACATGCGCATATCGTCCTGGTGCCGGGGCACGTACGGACCACTCCACGGAGGAGTGGGCACTCGACGGTGGTCATCATAGTGAAACTAATCTCGTCCCTGATCCCTATACTGATTTTCATGAAAGCATCCGCCCCTGCGACGCAGAGGCAAACCAGGGTTGTGTGCCGAGTGAACAGTCTCTGCTCTTGGCGAATTACTCTGTATTCTATTGCGCGACAATGAAACAACTGAGTTTTGGCTTTGCACTGCATCAAGCAATGCTCTGATCTGCAGCAAACCTCTGCCAGCCTTTGAACGTGATGGCTGAATGGAATCTGCTATCCTAGCTATTGCTGCAACATTTAAAACTGGACTGTGGTATACCTCAACATTGTTTTGAGAACCGCTCGGGAACAGCTGTCGTTGATGTCGACTGGGAGGTAATGGACGCCGGCGAGTGCGCTCGTCGATTTCCCTCTGAAGCTCTTCGAGCCGAATGCGCGTGGCCTCCAAGGCGTGAGCCTCAGCGGTCGCATCGATGATGGGCGTATGAAGGACCTCCTCATCCCGGAGCGGCTGCTCATTCGACACCTCACCAGCCTCACGCCTGCCGCGGCCAAAACCAGACGGCAGGCTATGAACCAACCATAAGAACCTCCGTTGTGGGATCACAGCTCTCACACTCGAAAGGAACGTCAGACTGATCCGACTCCGAGTCAAACACGCCGTGAAGTGACTCGGCGGGCTTGATTGCCGCAATCTGCACAGACGAAACTCAGTGAGCAACCACATGCCTCACCCATTGCTGGAGCCGTGAGCGACCGGATTGCTTGTGTCGGCAAACAGAGGGGAGGACCATAGAGTATGGAGTCGACGGCTGTCACAGAAGAACACCGCAAGAGCTCACGCGGAAGTGCGCCGCCCCGCGGATCGGGAGAGCCTCAACGTCAAGAGGCGCCTCCTGGATCCATGCCGAATCATCGGCGATGAAGGTAAGCGCTCCAAGATGGATCTCATGGCCCAAGAACAAACCATCGTCGGAAGACATGATGAAGGGGGAAAAATGCAACCTCGTCGAAAGTCGCCTAGACGCCTGCCCCAAGGTGGGCGCCAACTGTCGTGGGAATGAGTCTGATAGTAGAAGTTAGGGGTATGAAGGAGAGGGCAGAGTCCTAGCTACGGCGAGGATGTACACACAGATGTATGAGTTCAGTCCCCTCTCGTGGAGGTAACAACCCTACGTCTTAGTGCTCGGGAGCTCTTGTCATGTGGAAAGTATGTGTTACAGAAGGTGTGGACCCTTGTGCTAAAGGGGAGGGGTGGCTTATATAGAGTATGTTGCCCCTCATAAGTGCCAGGAATCCAAGGGTTCGATCGTGGGAATAAAGACGAGCGTTACAGGTAACGTACATCATAATTGCTACTAATGACGACTGGCCTAATGCCTGCCTGTTGGCCTCCCTGGGGTGGCTTCTGGTCTTCTGGTGTCGACTGGAAGCGAGGTCTTCCGAGTGACAAGTGATTGTCAAGTGGAGGGAGAAGTCTCCAAGTGGATTAAGTGTTGAGTGACTTAAGCACCATGGTGAATCCAGTCGGAATCTCTCTTGTAATCTTCAAGTCGTCCAATATAATGTCCTTAGGTAGGGTATGTAGTTCAGGCGTAGGACCCTTCCCTAAATACATATCCTCGTCAACGTGTGCTCGGGCGCGACCGAAGTTTCGAAGCTCTGGCGAGGCCCTCCCCTCCATCGTAAAGGGACAAGACCCGCAGCAACCACTTGCTGGCTCTCCCGGGCTGGACACTGACAGGCCCCGTCCTCCGGATTTGGCGCCAGTGCGACATGTGTCATGGACCTCCCTATCTGAGGATGACAACAACAACGATGATGATGATGATGATGATCTTGCACCACGGATGTCGTTGGCTGTCAAATGCTCCAGAAAGGTGACCTTGGGGCGTGAGGCAAAGGCACGTGAGGGTTAGCAGGAGGTGCGGTCATGGCAAGGCCCTTACTGCTCGACAAAGTCAACCCATGTTTTGACTCCTAGGCCCATCTCTGCTTGGCTCCATGGTAGATGTTGCAGATTTCTCATCACTTGACACCGTGCAACATGGTGCAGGAATCCCTTTAGGTGTTCACGTTGCTTGGAGAATGGCCACAGGGCTCGTGAGTTTTGCAACGCCAGGTGTCCACTCAGCTTGCTTGCAAACCTTGTCGTGTCGCCATTGTCTCGCCTTGACTCCAACCATCGTATTGATCCAGCTCCTTATGAGGCTCATGCTAAAGCCACACTTCCCTTCAAGGGGAGCCGTCATGAGTCATGGTCCTCTATTGTTTCTGTTTCTACTTCTGTTGGTTCTACACGCTTGGCCAAGGCGGTGCCTCGGTCCATCTTGTCTGCAATAGATGAGTTGCAAGGCTTGGATTCCTCTCAGATGGTGGAGGTGGTTCAACCTCTACGTGACGTGGTTGATTCTTTGCATAGTTGGCTGCTACAGGTTGGGAACCTTCTTGAGCATGCAGAGGCTGCTCTGAGTAGGCTCTCGGTTGTGTCTACTTTGGAGAAGCCACCTCCTACCCCCTGGCAGAGCTTGATGTTGACTTAGTGGACGACTGAGATGTAGATTTCTACGACTGCTTCTTTCCTCGTGCTACGATCGATTCATCGACGTTACCTACTTTCCCCACTGTCGATGAGTTCTCTATCATGACTCCAGCCCTGATGTTACAGATCATGCCCGAACTCCATAAGTTGTGTGGGGAAATGATTTTGCCTCTGTCGGGGATGCATGTGAATATGGGTTCTCTTGTGGATTTGATAGTGGCATTGACACTCACTCCAACACCCTTAGAGCCTAGCCAGGTGTTTCCTATTGTGACGAGTACTACTCATGATGTTGCCAACCACTCGTCTGAGTTTGTTCGTCAGGTGGTTCCTATAGATGACAACGTTGTTGTGGTCAGAGCGTCGGTTCCATACCTAGGGCACATATTTTCCATTAAGCTTAATGATTTTCTCACAAACTTTGATCCTAGCATGATCAAGGGGGTCAAACGTCTCTTAAGGGGAAAAGCCCACCTCGAAGGGAGAAATCAAACAAGTGCAAAATCAAGAAGTGTGGCGATAAAGGAGTGGCGCCGGTGGTCCCATGATGCACTTCTTTGAGATGCAAATGGGGGATTGGTTGTGTTGGTGGTCTTCTTTGAGGTGTTCTTCTCATGTTAGAGCAAGCTGTTGGAGTTTATTTGTGATATTGAGACCCAATTGTTTGGGGGTTGTAGAAGTGTTGTCTTAGGTGTGTGTAGGATCGAAAGTAGGTCTGGAGGGGGATGATTAGACTACTTGACAAATTAAAACCTAACATTTTCCCAGTTTTAGTTCTAGGAAAGTCTTAGCATTTAATGCAAATCAAGTACACCCTACACATGCATGTCTGCGAGTATAGCAACGAAGAGTAAATACAAGCACATGTAAATAGAGGGTAGGGATCAACCTACTAACCATGCTTTTTACATTTTATCCTCAACAGGCACCCAATCAATCACATGCAGCCTACTATCAAAAACTAGCACACTCAAATATCTCATAGGCCAACACCCAGTTGACCATTAAAAATATCAACATACATCCTCCCTCTCTCGTCATCATGCAACACCATCAAATCCTCACTATTCTGAAAGTTAATTTTCAATGAATACATTACTTTAAATACGTACAAGAATAGTTTGAGATTTCTAGCACTTTCACTATCATCTTGTATAATAAGATTGTGTCATCAACATATTGCAAAATAGACACACATTTATCAATCAAATGAGGAATTAAAACAACAACATGGACATTATTCTTGGCAAGCTGAACCATCCTTTACAAACCGTTAGCTGCAATGTTCAAGGGAAAGGGGACCCTCTGCTTCACACCTTTGAAACTCCCAAAGTTCTCCCAACCATATCATTAACATTTACATTAATTGTCTCTCCTTTAACTACTGTATCCAACCAATACATTCATGTCTCGTTAAATCCTCTCTCCTTCAGACTATGAGAAAGGAAACCCCAATTCACCTTGTCATAAGCCTTTTGAAATCTACCTTCAGCACCACCCTTGTTGTTTTTTCCTTTTTGATTCATGAAGTATTTCATGCAGAGGCATTACTCCATTGATAATTCTTCTCCATCTAATGAAGATATTCTCACACACATATATCATTGTTTTCATAAATGGTTTTAGTATCTATAAGTGCATCTAGTATCCGGTTTGGGATGTTAATGACAAAAATAGTTAAGTAACTAATGGTGTTAGTTAGTATACATTAGTGAAAGTCATCGGGGATTTGGGTTAATCATAGAGTTACAACCCCTAAAAACAGTGTGAAACAATGAAGTCTTTGCTGTTGGGAAACGTTGCATGGGAAACAATGAGCCCTCCAGGGGGACAAGAAGCTAGCCCGAGCTATGTGGTGGGGGTGGCTTATATAGAGTGCGCCACCCCCTCACTTCCTATTTTACAAGATGGGGCATTGATGCCATAAAGTCAGCCCACTATAGAACCTCCACAATGAGAATGATGCTTCGACTGCCTTGTTGGTCTTGGCATATCCGAGTGAGACATATGGCCGAGTGGTTGACTGTCGCCCGAGTGGATGGAACATACTTGTCTGAGTGAATAGTATGTATGTATTTATCCGGACCCACCTAATGTGTGGACCCCATGGTATTATGATATTTTGACCCTTCATGGGCCTAGGACCCTACCCTAGGTACATATCCTCGTCACCGCCCACACTCGGGGGCTTAGCTGCGACCCCGCGTTGCCTAAGTTAAAAAACTACTCCAAGTGAGGGTTTCACCCACACTCGGGGACTTAGTTGCGACCCGACATGCCTAAGTTAAAAAGGACTCCGAGTGAGGGTCTCGCCCACACTCAGAGGCTTAGCTACGACCCCGCATCGACTAAGTTCAAAAACTCTTTGACATCCTCCGCACTCAATCGTTAAGATGAATAGGACCATCATTGTTCATCTAAAATACGAACTACTCCGAGTGAGAGTCTCGCTCACACAAGGGGGCTTAGATGCGACCCAGTGTTGCCGAAGTTAAAAAATACTCCGAGTGAGGGTTTCGCCCACACTCGGGGACTTAGCTGCGACCCCGCGTTGCCTAAGTTAAAAATGACTCCGAGTGAGGGTCTTGCCCACACTCGGAGGCTTAGCCGCGACCCCGTGTCGTCTAAGTGAAAAACTCTTCGAGTGGGACTTCCTCCGCACTCGGTCGTTAAGATGAACATGACCACCACTGTTCATCTAAAAGTCGAACTACTCCGAGTGAGGGTCTCGCTCACACTCGGGGGTTTAGTCGCGACCCCGCATTGCCTAAGTTAAAAACTACTCCGATTAAGGGTCTCGCCCACACTCGGGGGCTTAGCTGCGACCCCGTGTTGCCTAAGTTAAAAACGACTCCGAGTGAGGGTCTCTCCCACACTCGGAGGCCTAGCCGCGACCCCGCGTCATCTAAGTTAAAAGCTCTTCGAGTGGGAGATCCTCCGCACTCGATCGTTAAGATGAACAGGACCATCATTGTTCATCTAAAAGACGAACTACTCCGAGTGAGGGTCTCGCTCTCTCGCTCACACTCGGGGGCTTAGCCGCGACCCCGCGTTGCCTAAGTTAAAAACTACTCTGAGTGAGGGTCTCGCCCACACTCGGGGGCTTAGATGTGATCCCCGCGTTGCCTAAGTTAAAAACTATTCCGAGTGAGGGTCTCACCCACACTCGGGGGCTTAGTCGTGACCCCGTGTCGCCTAAGTTAGAAAAATCTTTGAGTGGGACATCCTCCACACTGATCGTCAAGATGAACAGGACCATAATTGTTCATCTAAAGACAAACTATTCTGACTGAGGGTCTCACCTACGCCCGGGGACTTAGCCGCACCCCGTGTCTCCTAAGTTAAAAATCATTCTGAGTGTGAATGTCAATCACACTCAAAACCCCATGCGCGATCCTTCCATCGCTTAAGCAGAAAACGCACAAAATATCAAGGATCAAATAAAGATAAGGCAGATAAGAACTGCACCGCTCAAAGCAGAAGTACGGACGACAGGAGCCTCGGGCTCGTTTTAAAGTCTTACAGTTATAGCTACCACTCGGCATTTCGAGGCAAATTTTTAAATAGTTTCTTAGCCCGACGATCACTCGAGGCCATGCGGGACCACTGCTTCCACGAAGGTGTCCAGGTCAAGGATCTCTGTGATTCGAGTGGCTGCTTGCATGAACATCTCCATGAAGTCTTCGATTCTGACATGCTTCCGGTTGGCAACCTCCAAGGACTTAAGCTTCTTCTCGTCCACTCCCTTGCAGTGGACCCAAACTAGTGAGAGAGCGATGTCATCTCCGGCTCGGGCCGCTGACTTCTTCCAGGCCTTCACTTGGCTCGGGACATCTCTCACTCGGGTGAGTACAGTTTTCAGATCCTTGGAGGGTTCTTCGTCAGAAAATAGTTCCTTCTCAATGTCCACAATGGCAATGCGGAGCCTTTTGATGTACGAAACCACTTCATCGACCCGCTCGTCCAGACGGAGAAAGGTCATGACAGCACTATCCTTGAGCAGCTCTCGGGACGGGTCTAGTTCTTTTTCGATCTTGTCGGTCTCCTCAGCCACGTCAAAGAGAACTCTGGGTTCAATCAAATAAAGAAAGGAATCAGAGTCAAGCAAATTTTGTTCGGTTATACAAGGATACACATGAGTCATTCGGGAAGGTTTACCTTTGAGATTCCCACCCGTAGTATGGCCAAACTCTTCAACGCATTGCTCTAGCTCAGCCTTCTTGGCAGTGATATGCTCAAGTTTAGTCTTCAATCCGATGAGATCCTCCTTGGACTTCTTCACAGCAACCTCAAGGGTCTTCTTCTCCTCCTCCAGCTTCTCGACTGACTTCGGTTTCTCCTTTGCCTCCTTGGCCTTCCGACTGGCCTCCTTCTGGGTGGCTGCCAGTTCCGAGTCCTTCATCTCGAGGGCCATCTTCAGGGTTACTAAAGAAACATAATTCTTCAGTCTCTCGATAAGTTTATAATTTTCTCCATGAAGATCTGATGAAATAGACTCGGTCAAACAGGGAGAAAGAACAGAGATAGTACCAGTCGGGCAGGAAGAGTATACCTTCCATCGCATTCTTCTCCTACTCCAATCGGGCGCTTTTGGCCTTCTCAGCTTCAATGTCAAGGCGTAAGGTCAACACCTCCTTCTCTAGAGCACTATGGTGGATTTCGAGCTCACAAACAGCCTGCAGACAACAATGGAAGAAAAATATTAGTCAGGCAAAGTCATATGGTTCGTCAATCAGATAAAGATAACAGCTTATTCGATTAAGCTCCAAAGTTCTAAGACTCCTGCCAACTGCTTTAATCAATGGCAGTCTCGGGGACTACACCTAGTGGGTGCGCTCAGTGCGCCCCCACTGGAAAATCAAGTTCAAGACACTTTTTTCAATGATAGATCGAACACTTCTACACTATTTGACTACCGCTGACTGCTTCAGTCGATGGCAGTCTCGGGGACTACATCTAGTGGGTGCGCTCAATGTGCCCCCATTGGAACTCAAAAACACCTAGTGGGTGTGCCCAGATGCAAACCCACTCGGGTTTAAAGCCAAAGACAAAAGACAGACGAATTAAAATTTCAAATGAGGAAGGTACTTACGAGAGTACTTACTCGGACATTCTTCTGCAATGGCGCACTCACATCATACGCCGTCTTCAATCGATCACACATCAACTCCAGCTAGATCAACGCCTCCTTGCTCTCTCCCATCTAGTCCTCTGGGACATGGTCTAGTGAGAAGATGGTGGTCTCGCGAGGAGTTGCAAGAAAGACGGCGTGACGGTTTCGAGTGCGACTCCGACGCCTGAGCTAGTTCCCTGTGATCAAGCCAAGGCACCAGCAAGTGATGGCTCTAGCATCATACCCTCTGTGTTGGCAGAAGGATTCGGCTAATATATCTTGTCATCCGCATCGATGTCGATCACGTAATGTGGGGCTACAAGTGTTCAAAAACATTCGTAAATAAGCAGAAGGAAAACCGCGGCATATGCAAGAAAGAATTCGAAGCTTACCTTTCGAGGACGCGACATCGAATTTGGCTCGCTCCTTCTCCAGTGTTTGGGGTTCAGGCAAAGTGGTCGAAGTGTCAGCGCTGTAAAGGAAACACTCGGATTTCTACATCATTCGGTTGGATTTCAACAGTAATCTTCGAGTGAAAATACTTACGCCGAAGTAACAGGGATGGTCATCTTAATCTTCAAAATAGGGACTGCCTTCCGAGGTTTGGCCGCAACAACTTTGTCCTGCTTTGCCATATTCTTGGGTGATGAAGCCAGTTCCCCATGACCACACTCTAAGGTGCGGGTTGGGAGAACATTGGAAGTCGGCTTCATAATGTTTGGTGCTTTGGAGCCACAACCAGGGGCCCCCGGGTCATGGCGCAACTTGGTGCGGGACTTGGGCACACGGTCTTCCGAGCATGAGGACTCCACCTCGTAGCTCTCATCCGAGTCCTCCTCTTCATCATCATCTTTGTCTTTGTCGTCCTCTTCTCTTTCACCCGCTCCGGTTAAGTCCTCCGGGAGATCGGTATCACTCGCCACGTCAACCGGACCTCGATTCACGACTGGAACCGGACTATTCATGTCCATGAAAGCCTGCTGAATGGAAAACAAGTCAATCAAGATAATTTCGACAAGTACAACAGTATCATTCATTTAATAGGTCTTTTGGATTTACCTCACTTGGTGGATTCTGTGATGAGAGCGGAGGCACCAATCTGCTCCCCCTGGGGTTATCGCGCGTTAGAGTGATTGCCTTGATCTTGGATTCAACCATCTCTGCGTCAAGCTCCTCTCGGTACATCCAAGTGGTATCATCTGACCCAGTGTATCTCCACATGGGGTGGGCCCTAGCTTGCAATGGCTGAATTCTCCTCTGAAAGAAAACTTCAAGCAAGTCCAGGCCATTGACACTTTTCTGCACTGGGGCTACCAGAGCTATCACTAGGATATCTACTTATGTCTTATCATCTTTGATCATGGTCAACCTAGGAACTGACCGAATGCGCTCCGACATGTATAGAGGAAGCCCCGGATGATTCTCTCCGACTGGAATATCCTAGCAGTTAAACCAGGTCTCCTGCCAACCCTTCACCTAGTCGGGAAACAAGATCGCCGGAAAGCAGACCTTGCCCCGCAGCTGGATTCCCAACCCCCCCCACACACACACATAGTTGGGTCACATTGATTTTATCCTCTGACCGAGTGAGTTTCTTCACGGTCATCACTCGGCAAGTGAAAAGATGTTTGAACAAGCCCTAATGGGTATGGCAACCTAGAAAGTTTTCACACAAAGAAACGAATGCAACCAGATACACTACGGCGTTGGGTGGTATGTGATGGAGTTGAGCACCTAAGAAATCCAAAAACCCACGGAAGAACGGGTGGGGCGGAAGAGAAAAACCTCACTCGATATGGGTTGCCAAGAGGACGCGCTCGTTCCCCAGCAGCAAGGGTTCGTCCTTGCCCGTCTCTGGCAGCAGCCAGCTCCCCTTGGACAAGAGGCCCTGGCCCTCCAGCTCGAGCACCTGAGCCTTGGTGACCCGCGACGTCATCCAGTCGCCTTGGGTTTACCCCGCGGGCGTGCCAGTGCTCAAGGAGGAGCCACGCGAGCCTTTCTATGCCCGCTCGGCCTTCGCGGTCACTCTGCAATTCATCTTTGGCGAAGCTGATTCTGGTTCGCGATGGAGAGCTTTGTGGAGATTTGTCACTGGCGTCGGAGAAGTCGAAGGGAGAAGCAAGAAGTGAGATTCATCCCCCCCCCAATAGTGCCTCTGCTTTTGATAACAGAAATTGGGCGAAATATCTGGCTATCAATCTGTAAATGGAGTGAGATCCATGGATCTACTGCTCAGAGCCTCAGAGACACGTGGCGAGAATCACAGTGTGGTTATCTGGGGGGTCGTGCCCACTACCCCCAAAATCCCGCGACGTGACCGTTCCATTGCACGTCTGTGATTTCGAATGCGCGGGGACCTTATCATGCCTTAAATAAGGTGAGATCAGTGCTCTGAATCACGTGACAATTCGTTTATGAGCCGAATGGTCACACTGTTTACAGCTAAACCCTCGGATGAGATAACCGAGCGTTCGGATCGTTTCTCCAGGGAAACACTTCAATTTCAAATGACAGTATCACATATATGTGCTAAGTCATTCGATCAAGAAATGATAATACTGAATCCATTAAGATTTGAGGCCGAGTGGGAAATGATGCAGAGCACTTCTGGAACACCTCCGGGGTGTCATCAATACTCTCGAGTGTCGATCACTTGACCATTAAAACCTCACGGATTCTAGGCTACTGATGAGGTCGCCTACTATGGGTAGGGTCACAAGGCTAACATCTAGGGCCCACCAGTGGCCCCTCATTAGCATTGATGCTCCAAAAGTAAAATTGCACTCGAACACACTTCAAGAATCACTCAAACGCCCATAGCTACACTCCGACGTGCAACGGCTCAGAAGGTGCATCGTCCGAGGGATCTGAAGCAACACTTGCTGAATAGTTAATCGCACATTACCAGTAACGCCTTATTTAGGAATACAGTTCCCGTAACGCAGTTTTCAGTAGCATTTATGACGGAGCTCGTCTGGTGGTTGCGCACCCTATATAAGTCACCATCGGACACTGTAGCAAGGTTCTGACATCGTGTATTCCTATATCCCCCCATAAGCAAACAAACAAAGCCCCCGGGCTCGAGATGTAGGGATTTTACTGTTGGAAATAAGCCCTAAAGGCAATAATAGATTAGTTATTATAATATTTACTTGTTCGTGATAATTTTTTATTATCCATGCTAGAATTGTATTGATTGGAAACTCAGATACATGTGTGGATACATAGACAACACCATGTCCCTAGTATGCCTCTAATAGACTAGCTCGTTGATCAAAGATGGTCAAGGTTTCCTAGCCATAGACATGAGATGTCATTTGATAACGGTATCACATCATTAGGAGAATGATGTGATGGACAAGACCCAATCTATAAACATAGCATATGATCATGTCCGTTTGTTGCTATAGTTTTCTTCATGTCAAGTATCTGATCCTATGACCATGAGATCATGCAACACATTGACACCGGAGGAGTATCTTGTGTGTATCAAATGTCACAATGTAATTGGGTGACTATAAAGGTGCTCTACAGGTATCTCCAAGGGTGTCTATTGGGTTGGCATGGATCAAGACTGGGATTTGTTGCTCCGTGTGACGGAGAGGTATCTCAGGGCCCAGTCGGTAATACAACATCACAATGAGCCTTGCAAGCAATGTGCCTAAAGAGTTAGCCATGGGATCTTGTATTATGGAACGAGTAAAGTGACTTGCCAGTAACGAGATTGAACTAGGTATATAGATACCGACGATCGATTCTCGGGCAAGTAACAGACCGAAGAACAGAGGGTACAACATACAGGATTAATTGAATCCTTCACATAGAGGTTCAACCGATAAAGATCTTCATAGAATATGTAGGAACCAATATGGGCATCCAGGTCCCTCTATTGGTTATTGACCGTAGAGGTGTCTCGGTCATGTCTACATAGTTCTGGAACCCGCGGGGTCTGCACACTTAACGTTCGGTGACGTTTCGGTAGTATAGAGTTATGTATGGTGGTGACCGAAGGTTGTTTAGAGTTCCGGATGAGATACTGGACATCATGAACAGATCCAGAATGGTCCGGAGGTAAAGATTGATATATAGGAAGTCCCGTTTTTGTCACCGGAAAAGTTTTGGACACTTCGGTAGTGTACCGGGAATGCTGGCAGGGTACCGGGGGACCATCGGGAGGGGTATTTCGCCCCAAAGGGCCTCATGGGCTGTGGCAGGAGGCAAACATCCCCTAGTGGTCTTGCAATTTGGATCGCGAAGACATTCGACTACGTCAACTGCTTTTCTTAAACGCTTCCCGCTTAGGGATCTACAAGGGTATGTAGATCGACTCTCCCTCTCGTAGATGCTCGTCACCATGGATAAATCTTGCGTGTGAGAAGGAAAATTTTGTTTTCCATGCAACGTTCCCCAACAGTGGGATCATAATCTAGGTCTATGTGTAGATGAGATCACGAGTAGAACACAAAGGAGTTTGCGGGCGTTGATGCTCAGATTGCTTCCTCCCTTGGTCGTGTTTTGATTCAGCGGTCTTGTGGGATGAAGCGGCCCGGACCAACCTTACTCGTATGCTTACGAGAGACCATTTCCATCAACAAACATGTGACTTTATTGCATAAAGATGACTGGCGGGTGTCTGTCTCTCCTACTCTAGTTGGATTGGATTCGACAAAGGCGGTCCTTGAGAAGGTTGAATAGCAATTTGTATATCACCGTTGTGGTTTTTGCGTAGATGTGAATTGTTCTTGCCAGATACCCGTAGCAGCCACGTAAAATATGCAACAACAATTAGAGGATGTCTAACTTGTTTTTGCAGGGTATGCTGTGATGTGATATGGCCAATTACATGATGAGATATATGTGATGTATGAGATGATCATGTTTTGTATAGAATATCACGACTTGCATGTCGATGAGTACGACAACCATCAGGAGCCATAGGGTTGTCTTTAATTATTTTTGCCGTTTTTTGCTTTACTTTATTGCTATGAGTTAGCAATAGTCATGGAAGCAACAGTCGGCGCGGCAACCCCGATGGTGACACGTTGATGGAGATCATGGTGTCATGCCGGTGACGATGGAGATCATGCCGGTGCTTTGGAGATGAAGATCAAAAGCACAAGTTCATGGCCATATCATGTCACTTATGATTTGCATGTGATGTTAATCCTTTTATACACCTTGATTTGCTGAGGACGACGGTAGCATTATAAGGTGACCCCTCACTAAAATTTCAAGATAAAGTTGTGTTCACCCCGAGTGTGCACCGTTGCGGAAGTTCGTCGTGTTGAGACACCACGTGATGATCGGGTGTGATAGACTCTACGTTCACATACAACGAGTGCAAGCCAGTGTTGCACGTGAAGAACACTTGGGTTAAAATTGATGAGCCTAGCATGTACAGACATGGCCTTGGAACACAAGAGACCGAAAGGTCAAACATGAGTCATATAGTAGATATGATCAGCAGATGATGTTCACCATTGAAACCACCTCAACTCACGTGATGATAGGACTTGGGTTGGTGAATTTGGATCATGTATCACTCGAATGACCGGAGGGATGTCAATTTGAGTGGGAGTTCTTAAGTAATATGATTAATTGAACTCATTTGTCATGAACATAGTCTAAAGTTGTCTTTGCAAAGTTATGTTGTAGATCAATAGCTTGCGCTATAGGTCCCCTTTGTTTTTTAATACGTTCCTAGAGAAAATAGAGTTGAAAGATAATGGTAGCAATTATGCGGACTAGGTCCATGGTCAGAGGATTGTCCTCAGTTGCTGCACAGAAGGCTTATGTCCTTAATGCACCGCTCAGTGCGCCACCCCCTCAAGCGGCGACTGTGGATGTTGTGAACATCTCACAGTCATGTTCTGATGACTACTTGATAGTTCAGTGCGTCTTGTGTTATGGCTTAGAATTCAAGCTCCAAATATGATTTGAGCATCATGGAGCATATGTGATGTTCCAAGAGCTGAAATTTGATTTCAAGCTCATGCCCGTGTTGAGAAGTATGAGACCTCCAACAAGATTCTTTACTTGCAAGATGAAGGAGAATAGATCAATCAATGAGCATGTGCTCAGATTGTCTGGGTGCTACAATCAGTTGAATGAAGTGGGAGTTGATCTTCCAGATAAGATAGTGATTGATATAGTTCTCCAAGTCATGACCACAAGGCTACTAGAGCTTCGTGATGAACTATAAACATGCCAGGGATGGAAAAGATGATCCCTGAGCTATTCACGATATTTGACACCGTGAAGGTAAAAATCAAGAAGGAGCATCAAGTGTTGATGGTTAGTAAAACCACTAGTTTCGTGAAGGGCAAAGGGCAAGAAGGGAAACTTCATGGATGGCAAGCTAGTTGCTACTCCAGTGAAGAAACCCAAGGTTGAACCCAAACCCGAGACTAAGTGCTTCTATTATGAGGAGAGTGGTCGCTCAAGTGGAACAACCCTAGATACTTGGTAGATAAGAAGGCTGGCAACATTGACAAGAGTATATTTGATATACATATTATTGATGTGTACCTTTCTAGTACTCCTAGTAGCACCTGGGTATTAGATACTGGTTCGATTGCTAATGTTAGTAACTCAAAGTAAAAGCTACGGAATAAACGGAGACTAGCTAAGGGTGAGGTGACGATGTGTGTTGGAAGTGTTTTCCAAGGTTGATGTGATCACCATCGCACGCTCTCTCTACCCTCGAGATTAGTGATGAACCTAAATAAATGTTATTAGATGTTTGCGTTGAGCATGAACGTGATTAGATCGTGTTTATTGCAATACGGTTATTCATTTAAGTTAGAGAATAATGGTTATTCTGTTTACATGAATAATACCTTCAATGGTCATGCACCCAATGAGAATGGTTTATTGAATCTTGATCATAGTAATACACATGTTCATAACATTGATGCCAAAAGATACAAAGTTGATAATGATAGTACAACATACTTGTGGCACCGCCGCTAAATGTCATATTTGTGTAAAGAGCATGAAGAAACTCCATGTTGATGGATCTTTGGACTCATTCAATTTCGAATCAGTTCAGACATGTGGACCATGCCTCGTGGGCAAGATAACTAAGGCCCCGTTTTCAATATGATGGAGCGGACAAGTAACTTATTGGAAATTATACATGTTAATGTATGCGATCATATGAGTGTTGTAGCGTGCGGTGAATATCATTGTTTTCTTACCTTCACTGATGATTTTACTAGATATGGGTATATTTACTTAATGAAACACAAGTTTGAGTTGTTTGAAAAGTTTAAACAAATTCAGAGTGAAGTTTGAGATCATCGTGACAAGAAGATAAAATGTCTATGATATGATCATGGAGGAGAATATCTGAGTTACGAGTTTGGTATACAACTTAAGATGATGTGGAAGTTGTTTCACAACTCACGCCACCTGGAACACCATAGTGTGATGGTGTGTCCAAACATTGTAGTCGTGCTCTATTGGATATGGTGCGTACTATGATGTCTCTTATCATTGTTCCACTATCGTTTTTGGTTATGCATTAGAGACAACTACATGTTGGGAGACGTAGTAGTAAATCAAAAAAATTCCTACGATCACCAAGATCTATCTATGCAGAAACCAGCAACGAGTGGGGAGAGATTGCACCTTCATACCTTTGAAGATTGCTAAGCGGAAGCGTTACAAGAACGCGGTTGGTGGAGTCGTACTCGTAGCGATTCAGATCGCGGTGGACTCCGATCTTAGCGCCGAACAACAGCGCCTCCGCGTTCAACACATGTGCAGCCTGGTGACGTCTCCTACACCTTGATCCAGCAAGGAGGAAGGAGAGGTTGAGGGAGAGCTTCGGCAGCACGACGGCGTGGTGACGGTGGAGCTGTGTGGTCTTCGGCAGGGCTTCGCCAAGCACTACGAAGAACGAGGAGAGGGAGGAGTAGGGCTGCGCCGAGAGAGGAAGAAACTTGTGTTCTTGGCAGCCCAAAAACCACCACTATATATAGGAGGAGAGGGAGGAGGGTTCCCACCCCTAGGGTTAGAGTGGGTGCGGCAGCCCTAGATGGGTTCTAGCCGGCGGCCAGAGAGGGGAGAGGGGGAGGGCGCAGCCCTAGTGGGCCTTAGGCCCATCTGGGTCTAGGGTTTCCCCTCCCTCACACCTTTCCTATGCCTTGGGCCAGGGTGGAGGGTGCACCAACCCACTCTGGGGATGGTCCCTTCCACTCTCGGCCCACGCAGCCCTCTAGGGCTGGTGGCCCCATTGGTGGACCCCCGGAACCCTTCCGGTGGTCCCGGTACGTTACCGGTAATTCCCGAAACACTTCCGGTGGCCAAATCTTCACATCCTATATATCAATTTTGTCTCCGGACCATTTCGGGACTCCTCGTGACGTCCGGGATCTCATCCGGGACTCCAAACAACCTTCGGTAACCACATACAGTATTTCCCTATAACCCTAGCGTCATTGAACCTTAAGTGTGTAGACCCCACGGGTTCGGGAGACACGTAGACATGACCGAGACACCTCTCCGGTCAATAACCAACAATGGGATCTGGATACCCATGTTGGCTCCCACATGCTCCATGATGATCTCATCGGATGAACCATGATGTCGGGGATTAAATCAATCTCATATTCAATTCCCTTTGTCTACAGGTATGATACTTGCCCGAGATTCGATCGTCGGTATCCCTATACCTTGTTCAATCTCGTTACCGGCAAGTCTCTTTACTTGTTCCATAACACATCATCCCGTGGCTAACTCCTTAGTCACATTGAGCTCATTATGATGTACCGGGTGGACCCAGATATACCTCTCCGTCATACGGAGTGACAAATCCCAGTCTCGATTCGTGCCAACCCAAGAGACACTTTCGGAGATACCCGTAGTGCACCTTCATAGCCACCCAGTTACGTTGTGATGTTTTGCACACCCAAATCATTCCTATGGTATCCGGGAGTTGCACAATCTCATGGTCTAAGGAAACGATACTTGGCATTGGAAAAGCTTTAGCAGACGAACTACACGATCTTGTGCTATGCTTAGGATTGGGTCTTGTCCATCACATCATTCTCCTAATGATGTGATCCCGTTATCAATGACATCCAATGTCCATGGTCATGAAACCATGACCATGTATTGATCAACGAGCTAGCCAACTAGAGGCTCACTAGGGACAGGTTGAGCTATGTATTCACACATATATTACTGTTTCCGGTTAACACAATTATAGCATGAACAATAGACAATTATCATGAACAAGGAAATACAATAATAACCATTTTATTATTGCCTCTAGGGCATATTTCCAACAGTCTCCCACTTGCACTAGAGTCAATAATCTAGTTACATTGTGATGAATCGAACACCCATAGCATTCTGGTGTTGATAATGTTTTGCTCGTGAGAGAGGTTTAGTCAACAGATCTGCGACATTCAGATCCGTATGCACTTTACAAATATCTATATCTCCCTCCTGAATGTAATCACGGATGGAGTTGAAGCGGCGCTTGATGTGTCTTGTCTTCTTGTGAAACCTGGGCTCCTTCGCAAGGGCAATAGCTCCAGTGTTGTCATAGAATAGAGTCATCGGGCCCCACACACTTGGAATCACTCCTAGGTCAGTGATGAACTCCTTCATCCAGACTCCTTCCTTTGCTGCTTCCGAAGCAGCTATCTACTCCGCTTCACATGTAGATGCTGCCATGACGCTTTGCTTGCTGCTGCACCAGCTTACTGCCCCTCCGTTCAAAATATACACGTATCCGGTTTGTGACTTGGAGTTGTCCAGATCTGTGTCGAAGCTAGCATCGACGTAACCCTTTATGACGAGCTCTTTGGCACCTCCATAAATGAGAAACATGTCGTTTGTCCTTTTCAGGTACTTCAGGATATTCTTGACCGCTGTCCAGTGTTCCGCTTTGCGATCACTTTGGTACCTCCCTACCAACCTTATGGCAAGGTTCACATCAGGTCTGGTACATAGCATGGCATACATAATAGAGCCTATGGCTGAAGCATAGGGGATGACACTCATCTCTTCTCTATCCTTTGCCGTGGTCGGGCATTGAGTCGTACTCAATCTCACACCCTGTAACACAGGCAAGAACCCCTTCTTGGACTGATCCATATTGAACTTCTTCAATATCTTTTCAAGGTATGTGCTTTGTGAAAGACCTATGAGGCATCTCGATCTATCTCTATAGATCTTAATACCTAATATGTAAGCAGCTTCTCCAAGGTCCTTCATTGAAAAACACTTATTCAAGTAGGCCTTTACACTTTCCAAGAGTTCTATATCATTTCCCATTATCAATATGTCATCCACATATAATACGAGAAATGCTACAGAGCTCCCACTCACTTTCTTGTAAATACAGGGTTCTCCATAAACATGTACAAACCCAAACGCTTTAATCACTTCATTAAAGCGAATGTTCCAACTCCGAGATGCTTGCACCAGCCCATAGATGGAGCGCTGGAGCTTGCATACCTTGTTAGCATCTTTAGGATCGACAAAACCTTTCGGCTGCATCATATACAGTTCTTCCTTAAGGAAACCATTAAGGAATGCCGTTTTGACGTCCATTTGCCAGATCTCATAATCATAAAATGCGGCAATTGCTAACATGATTCAGATAGACTTCAGCATCGCTACGGGTGAGAAAGTCTCATCGTAGTCAACTCCTTGAACTTGTCGATAACCCTGAGCGACAAGCCGAGCCTTATAGACGGTTACATTACCATCCGCGTCAGTCTTCTTCTTAAAGATCCATTTATTTTTAATGGCTCGCTTATCATCAGGCAAGTCCACCAAAGTCCACACTTTGTTCTCATACATGGATCCTATCTCAGATTTCATGGCTTCAAGCCATTTGTTGGAATCTGGGCCACCATCGCTTCTTCATAGTTCGAAGGTTCACCGTTGTCCAACAACATGATCTCCAGGACAGGGTTGCCGTACCACTCTGGTGCGGAATGTGTCCTAGTGGACCTTCGACGTTCAATAGTAACTAGATCTGAAGTTTCATGATCATCATCAGTAACTTCCTCTCCAGCCGGTGTAGGCTCCACAGAAACAACTTCCTGTGCTACGCTACTCTCTAGTTCGAGTGGGGGGTACAATTACCTCATCAAGTTCTATTTTCCTCCCACTTACTTCTTTCGAGAGAAACTCTTTCTCGAGAAAGGATCCATTCTTGGCAACAAAGACTTTACCTTCGGATCGTAGGTAGAAGGTATACCCAATAGTCTCTTTGGGATATCCTATGAAGACGCACTTTTCCGCTTTGGGTTCAAACTTCTCAGGTCGAAGTTTCTTCACATAAGCATCGCATCCCCAAACTTTTAGAAACGACAGCTTGGGTTTGTTTCCAAACCATAATTCATACAGCATCGTCTCAACGGACTTTGACGGTGCCCTATTGAAAGTGAATGCGGCAGTCTCTAATGCATATCCCCAAAATGATAGCGGTAAGTAAGTAAGAGACATCATAGATCGCACCATATCCAATAGAGTGCGATTACGATGTTCAGACACACCATTTCGCTGAGGTTTGCTAGGCGGCGTGAGTTGTGAAACAATTCCACATTTCCTTAGGTGTGTGCCAAACTCGTGACTTAAATATTCTCCACCACGATCAGATCGTAGGCACTTTATTTTCCTATCATGTTGATTCTCTACCTCACTCTGCAATTCCTTCAACCTTTCAAAGGTTTCAGACTTGTGTTTCATTAAGTAGACATACCCATATCTGCTCAAGTCATCAGTGAGGGTGAGAACATAACGGTAGCCACCGCGAGCCTCGACGCTCATTGGACCGCATATATCGCTATGTATTATTTCCAACAAGTTAGTTTCTCGCTCCATTGTTCTGGAGAACGGAGTCTTGGTCATCTTGCCCATGAGGCATGGTTGACCCGTGTCAAATGATTCAAAATCAAGAGACTCGAAAAGTCCATCAGCATGGAGCTTCTTCATGCGCTTGACACCAATGTGACCAAGGCGGCAGTGCCACATGTAAGTGGGACTATCGTTATCAACCTTACACTTTTTGGTACTCACACTATGGACATGTGTAACATCACGTTCGAGATTCATCAAAAATAAACCATTGACCAGCGGGGCATGACCATAAAACATTTCTCTCATATAAATAGAACAACCATTATTCTCAGATTTAAATGAGTAGCCATCTCGCATCAGGCGAGATTTAGATACAATGTTCATGCTCAAAGCCGGTACTAAATAACAATTATTAAGGTTTAAAACTAATCCCGAAGGCAGATGTAGAGGTAGCGTGCCGACGGTGATCACATCGACCTTGGAACCATTCCCGACACGCATTGTCACCTCGTCCTTTGCCAGCCTCCGCTTATTCCGTAGCTCCTTCTTGGAGTTACAAATGTGAGCAACTGCACTGTTATCAAATACCCAGGAGCTACGACGAGCGCTGGTTAGGTACACATCAATAACAAGTATATGACATATACCTTTAACCTTGCCGGCCTTCTTATCCGCTAAGTACTTGGGGCAGTTCCACTTCCAGTGACCGGTACCCTTGCAATGAAAGCACTCAGTCTCAGGCTTGGGTCCATTCTTGTTCTTCTTCCCGGCAACTTGCTTACCGGGCGCGGCAACATCTTTGTCGTCCTTCTTGAAGTTCTTCTTACCCTTGCCTTTCTTGAAACTAGTGGTCTTATTCACCATCAACACTTGATGCTCCTTTTTGATCTCGACCTCCACTGATTTCAGCATCGAGTACAACTCAGGAATGGACTTCTCCATCCCCTGCATGTTGTAGTTCATCACAAAGCTCTTGTAGCTAGGTGGAAGCGACTGGAGGATTTTGTCAATGACCGAGTCATCCGGGAGATTAACTCCCATCTGAGTCAAGCGGTTGTGCAACCCAAACATTTTGCGTATGTGCTCACTGACAAAACTATTCTCCTCCATCTTACAGCTGAAGAACTTGTCGGAGACTTCATATCTCTCGACCCGGGCATGAGCTTGGAAAACTAGTTTCAGATCTTGGAACATCTCATATGCTCCGTGTTGCTCAAAACGCTTTTGGAGCCCCGGTTCTAAACTGTAAAGCATGCCGCACTGAACAAGGGAGTAATCATCGCAGCATGACTGCCAAGCGTTCTTAACGTCTTGGTCCATTGGGAAAATGGGTGGGTCACCTAGCGGTGCATCAAGGACATACAATCTTTTGGAAGCTATGAGGATGATCCTCAAGCCACAGACCCGGTCCGCATAGTTGCTTCCATCATCTTTCAGCTTGGTTTTCTCTAGGAATGCGTTGAAGTTGAGGGTGACATTAGCGTTGGCCATTGGATCTACAATATAGATTGTAAAGACAATTTTAGACTAAGTTCATGATAATTAAGTTCACATAATCAAATTATTTAATGAACTCCCACTTAGATAGACATCTCTCTAGTCATCCAAGTGATACATGATCCATGTCAACTAGCCCGTGTCCGATCATCACGTGAGATGGACTAGTCATCCATGGTGAACATCTCCATGTTGATCGTATCTTCTATACGACTCATGTTCGACCTTTCGTTTTTCCGTGTTCCGAGGCCATGTATTTACATGCTAGGTTTGTCAAGTCAACCTAAGTGTTTCGTGTGTGTAAATCTGGCTTACACCCGTTGTATGCGAACGTTAGAACCTATCACACCCAATCATCACATGGTGCTTCAGAACAACGATCCTTAGCAACGGTGCACAGTTAGGGTGAACACATTTCTTGAAATTTTATTAAGAGATCATATTATTTACTACCATCGTTCTAAGCAAATAAGATGTAGACATGATAAACATCACATGCAATCAAGATAGTGACATGATATGGCCAATATCATCTTGCTCCTTTGATCTCCATCTTCTGGGCACCATGATCATCACTGTCACCGGCATGACACCATGATCTCCATCATCGTGTCTTCATGAAGTTGTCTCGCCAACTATTACTTCTACTACTACGGATAATGTTTATCAATAAAGTAAAGTAATTACATGGCATTTATGATTGACACACAGGTCATACAATAAAATAAGACAACTCCTATGGCTCCTGCCGGCTGGCATACCCATCGACATGCAAGTCATGAATCCTATTACAAGAACATGATCAATCTCATACATCACAATGCATCACATCACATCCTTTGGCCATATCACATCACAAGGCATATGCTGCAAAAACAAGTTAGACGTCCTCTAATTTGTAGTTGCAAGTTTTTACGTGGCTGTTATAGGTTTCTAGCAAGAACGTTTCTTACCTACGCCTAAACCACAACATGATATGCCAATTGCTATTTACCCTTCATAAGGACCCTTTTCATCGAATCCAATCCGACTAAGGTGGGAGAAATAGACACCCGCTAGCCACCTTATGCAACAAGTGCATGTCAGGCGATGGAACCGGTCTCACATAAGCATACGTGTAAAGTTGGTCCGGGCCGCTTCATCCCACAATACCGCCGAATCAAGATAAGACTAGTAGTGGTAAGCAAGTAAACAAGATCGACGCCCACAACTACTTTGTGTTCTACTCGTGCATAGATTCTACGCATAGACCTAGCTCATGATGCCACTGTTGGGAGACGTAGTAGTAAATAAAAAAATATCCTACGATCACCAAGATCTATCTATGGAGAAACCAGCAATGAGTGGGGAGAGATTGCATCTTCATACCTTTTAAGATCTCTAAGCGGAAGCGTTACAAGAACGCGGTTGGTGGAGTCATACTCGTAGCGATTTAGATCACTGTGGACTCCGATCTTAGCGCCGAACAACGGCGCCTCCGCGTTCAACACACGTGCAACCCGGTGACGTCTCCTATGCCTTGATCCAGCAAGAAGGAAGGAGAGGTTGAGGGAGATCTCCAGCAGCACGACGGCATGGTGACGGTGGAGCTGCATGGTCTCCGGCAGGGCTTCACCAAGCACTACGGAGAACGAGGAGTGGGAGGAGTAGGGCTGCACCGAGAGAGGAAGAAACTTGTGTTCTTGGCAGCCCAAAAACCACCACTATATATAGGAGGAGAGGGAGGAGGGTGCCCACCCCTAGGGTTTCCACCCTAGGGTGGTGTGGCAGCCCTAGATGAGTTCTGGCCGGTGGCCAAAGAGGGGAGAGGGGGAGGGCGCAGCCCTAGTGGGCCTTAGGCCCATCTGGATCTAGGGTTTCCCCTCCCTCCCACCTTTCCTGCACCTTGGGCCAGGGTGGAGGGTGGACCAGCCCACTATGGGGCTGGTCCCTTCCACTCTCGACCTATGCAGCCCTCTGGGCTGGTGGCCCCACTTGGTGGACCCCCGGAACCCTTCCGGTGGTCCCGGTACGTTACCGGTAATTCCCAAAACACTTCCGGTGGCCAAATCCTCACTTCCTATATATCAATCTTTGTCTCCGGACCATTCTGGAACTCCTAGTGATGTCCGGGATCTCATCTGGTACTCCAAACAACTTTCGGTAACCACGTACACTATTTCCCTATAACCCTAGCATCATCGAGCCTTAAGTGTGTAGACCCTATGGGTTCGGGAGACACGTAGACATGACCGAGACACCTCTCTGGTGAATAACCAACAGCGGGATCTGGATACCCATGTTGGCTCCCACATGCTCCACGATGATCTCATCGGATGAACCACGATGTCGGGGATTCAATCAATCCCGTATTCAATTCCCTTTGTCTACCGGTATGATACTTGCCCGAGATTCGATCATCGGTATCCCTATACCTTGTTCAATCTCGTTACCGGCAAGACTCTTTAATCGTTCCATAACACATCATCCCGTGGCTAACTCCTTAGTCACATTGAGATCATTATGATGATGTCTTACCGAGTGGGCCCAGAGATACCTCTCCATCATACGGAGTGACAAATCCCAGTCTCAATTCGTACCAACCCAACAGACACTTTCGGAGATACCCGTAGTGCACCTTTATAGCCACCCAGTTACGTTGTGATGTTTGGCACACCCAAAGCATTCCTATGGTATCCGGGAGTTGCACAATCTCATGGTCTAAGGAAACGATGCTTGACATTGGAAAAGCTTTAGCAGACGAACTACACGATCTTGTGATATGCTTAGAATTGGGTCTTGTCCATCACATCATTCTCCTAATGATGTGATCCCGTTATCAACGACATCCAATGTCCATGGTCATGAAACCGTGACCATCTATTGATCAACGAGCTAGCCAACTAGAGGCTCACTAGGGACATGTTGTGGTCTATGTATTCACACATGTATTACGGTTTCCGGTTAACACAACTATAGCATGAACAATAGACAATTATCATGAACAAGGAAATACAATAATAACCATTTTATTATTGCCTCTAGGGCATATTTCCAACTATTTTATTATTGCCTCTAGGGCATATTTCAAACACTACATTCACTTAAAATAGGGCATCATCTAAATCTGTTGAGATGACACCATATGAATTATGGTTTGGCAAAAACCTAAGTTGTCATTTCTCAGAGTTTGGGGGTGTGATGCTTATGTCTCATGAGCTCGAACCCAAAGCGGAAAGGTACATATTTTTAGGATACCCAAAAGAGACGGTTGGGTACACCTTCTATCTCAGATCCGGAGGCAAAATGTTTTGTCTCTAAAATGGGTCATTTCTCGAGAAAGAGTTTCTCTCGAAAGAATTGAGTGGGAGGAAGATAGAACTTGATGAGGTTGTTGAACCTTTGTTTCAACCATAGAGTAGCACAGTGCAGAAAGATCTTTCTGTAGAGCCTACGTTAGTTGAAGAGGAAGTTAATGATGATGATCATGAAGCTTCGGATCAAGTTACTATCGAACCTCATAGGTCGACAAGGACGCGTACTGCACCTAGTGGTACGGCAACCCTGTCTTACAGGTCATGTTGTTGGACAACGATGAACCTATGAACTATGAAGAAGCGATGATGGGCCCGGATTCCAACAAATGGTTAGAGGCCATGAAATTCAAGAAAGGATCCATGTATGTAGACCAAGTATGGACTTTGATAGACTTGCCCGTTGAACGGCAGGTCGTTGAGTACAAAATGACCTTTAAGATGAAGACAGACGCTGATGGTGAATGTCACCATTTATAAAGCTTGACTTGTCGCAAAGAAGTTTTCGCCAAGTTCAAGGAATTGACTACGATGAGACTTTCTCACTGTTAGCGATGCTAAAGTCTATTGGAATTATTTTAGCAGTTGCTGCATTTTTCAATTATGAAATTTGTTTGATGGATGTCAAAACATCATTTCCTTAATGGTTTACTTGAGGAAAGGTTGTATGTGATACAACTAGAAGGTTTTGTCAGTCCTAAGGATGCTAGAAGGTGTGCAAGCTCCAGCAATCTTTCTATGGGCTGGAGCAAGCATCTCGGAGTTGGAATATACGCTTTGATGAGGTGATCAAAGTTTTTGGGTTTATACAAAGTTTATGAGAAACTTGTATTTACAAGAAAGTGAGTGGGAGCACTATAGAATTTCTCATAAGTATATGTGGTTAACATGTTATTGATCGGAAATGATGTAGAATTTATGGAAAGCATAAACGGTTGTTTGAAAAGATTTTTTCAAAGGAAGACATGGATAAAGCTACCTAATTGTTGGGCATCAAGATCTATAAACATAGATCAAGATGCTTGATGAGACTTTCAATGAGTACATACCTATACAAGATTTTGAAAGAGTATAAAATGGATTAGTAAAAGAAGGAGTTCTTGCCAGACTTGTAAGGTGTGGAGTTGAGTGAGACTCAAAGCTCGACCATGGTAGAAGAAAGAGAACAGACAAAGTTCGTCCCCTATGCTTTATCCATAGGCTCTATATAGTATGCCATGTTGTGTACCGCACCTGTTTGTGGCCTACCATGAGTCCGTCAAGGGGTACAAGTGTGATCCAGGAGTGGATCACTGGATAGCAGTCAAAATTATCCTTAGTAACTATAGGACTAAGGAAATATTTCTCGATTATGGAGGTGATAAAGAGTTCATCGTAAAGGGTTACATCGATGCAAGCTTTAACACCAATCCGGATGACTCTTAGTAGCAATCCGGATACGTATAGTGGAGTAGCCATTTGGAATAGCTCCAAGTGGAGCATGGTAGCGGTGTCTACAATACGACATAGAGATTTGCAAAGTACACATGGATCTGAATGTCGCAGACCCGTTGACTAAAACCTCTTTCACATGCAAAACATGATCGAACCCCAGAACTCATTGGGTGTGAGATTCATAACAAATCACATAGCGATGTGAGCTAGATTATTGACTCTAGTGCAAGTGGGAGACTGATGGAAATATGCCCTAGAGGCAATAATAAATTAGTTATTATCATATTTCCTTGTTCATGATAATTGTTTATTATCCATGCTAGAATTGTATTGATTTAAAACTCAGATACTTGTGTGGACACATAGACAACACCATGTCCCTAGTATGCCTCTAATAGACAATATCGTTGATCAAAGATGGTCAAGGTTTCCTAGCCATAGATATGAGATGTAATTTGATAACGGGATCACATCATTAGGAGAATGATGTGATGGACAAGACACAATCTATAAACATAGAATATGATCGTGTCAGTTTGTTGCTATAGTTTTCTGCATGTCAAGTATTTGTTCCTATGACCATGAGATCATGCAATGCACTGACATTGGAGGATTACGTTGTGTGTATCAAACATCGCAATGTAACTAGGTGACTATAAAGGTGCTCTACAGGTATCTCCAAGGGTGTCTGTTGGGTTGGCATGGATCAAGACTGGGATTTGTTGCTCCGTGTGATGGAGAGGTATCTCAGGGCCCACTCGGTAATACAACATCACAATGAGGCTTGCAAGCAATGTGCCTAAAGATGTAGCCACGGGATCTTGTATTACGGAACGAGTAAAGAGACTTGCCGGTAACGAGATTGAACTAGGTATAGAGATACCGATGATCGAATCTCGGGAAAGTAACATACCGAAGAACAAAGGGAAGATCATACAGGATTAACTGAATCCTTGACATAGAGGTTCAATCGATAAAGATCTTTGTAGAATATGTAGGAACCAATATGGGCATCCAGGTCCCGCTATTGTTATTGACCGTAGAGGTGTCTCGATCATGTCTACATAGTTCTCGAACCCGCAAGGTCTGCATACTTAATGTCCGGTGACGTTTCGGTAGTATAGAGTTATGTATGATGGTGACCGAAGGTTCGGAGTCCCGGATGAGATCCCGGACATCACGAGGAGCTCTGGAATGGTCCGGAAGTAAATATTGATATATAGGAAGTCCCGTTTTGGTCACCGGAAAAGTTTTGGACACTTCGGTAGTGTACCCGGAGTGTCGGGAGGGTACCGGGGGACCATCGGGAGGGCCATTTCGCCCCAAAGGGTCTCATGGGCTGTGGGAAGAGGCAAGCCAGCCCCTGGTGGGCTAGCCGAAGCCCCCACTAAGTCCCATGCGGCTAGGGGTGGGAAAATCCAAGGGGTGGAAAGATTTTCCAAGTGGGGGGAGGAATCCTACTCCTAGTAGGATTGGAGTAGGACTCCCCCACCTCCCCACTTCGTCCGAAGCCTAGGGGTAGCCATAGGGGTGCTGGCCTCCCTATCCTTCCTCCTATATACTAGAGGATTTTGAGGGCAGCCCTAAACCTAATTGCCATCTGTTGCCCTCTTCTTCCCTAGATTGTTTCTCCTCTAGATTAGTTCTACGGTGCTTAGGCGAAGCCCTGGCAGATTAGTTCACCACCACCGCCACCATGTCGTTATGTTATCGGAGAACTCATCTACCTCTCCACTCCCTATTGCTAGATCAAGAATGCGTAGATCATCATCGAGCTGTACGTGTGATGAATGCGGAGGTGTCGTCCGTTCGGCGCTAGATCGGAAGGACCGCGATTGGATCGCGGGATGGATCGTGATGGGATCACGGGATGGCTTGATATTTGGATCGCAAAGATGCTCGACTACATCAACCGCGTTTCTTAAACACTTCCTACTTAGCGATCTACAAGGGTATGTAGATCCACTCTCCCTCTCGTAGATGCTCACTACCATGGACAGATCTTGCGTGTGCAAAGGAAAATTTTGTTTCCCATGCAACGTTCCCCAACATTTACCACTGTCGAGTGGGGCCTAAACTCGTACACATACGGGTGAACACCTGAGCTGTAGCTAGACTTCTCCCCTCCATTCGTACCCCTGGTAGTATTGTTAGGCTAGTTCCCTCGACAAGCAATCTTCATCAACATTGTTGCCTCCATGATGATGTTTGAGTAGTTCCTAGAGGACCTATTTTTGGAATTATACCCTAGAGGCAATAATAAATTGGTTATTATCATATTTCCTTGTTCATTATAATCATTTATAATCCATGCTAGAATTGTATTGGTCGAAAACTTAAATACATGTGTGGATATATAAACAACACAATGTCCCTAGTGAGCCTCTACTAGACTAGCTCGTTGATCAAAGATGATTAAGGTTTCCTAACCATAGACATGAGTTGTAATGTGATAACGGTGTCACATCATTAGGAGAATGATGTGATGGACAAGACCCAACCATAAGCATAGCACATGATCGTATCACTTAGTTTATTGCTATTGCTTTCTTCATGTCAAGTATATGTTCCTAAGACCATGAGATCATGCGACTCCGTGACACTGGAGGAATGCCTCGCGTCTATCAACTGTCACTTCATAATTGGGTGATCATAAAGGTACTCTGTAGGTGTCTCCGAGGGTGTCCGTTGAGTTGGCATGGATCGAGACTAGGATTTGTCACTCCGCATGACGGAGAGGTATCTTTGGGCCCTCTCGATAATACAACATCACAAGAAACTTGCAAGCAATGTGACTAAGGAGTTAGCACGAGATCTTTTATTACAGAACAACTAAAGAGACTTGTCGATTAAAAGATTGAACTAGGAATAGAGATATCGACGATCGAATCTCGGGCAAGTAACATGCCGATGGACAAAGGGAACTGCATATGGGATTGATTGAATCCTTGACATAATGGTTTGACCAATAAATATGTTCATGGAATATTTAGGAACCAATATGGGCATCGAGATCTCTCTATTGGTTATTGATCGGAGAGGTGTCTCGGTCATGTCTACATGATTCTCGAACCCGTAGGGTCCGCACACTTAACATTCGATGACGATATAGTATTATTGAGTTATGTATGTTAGTGACGGAACATTGTTTGGAGTCCCGGATGATATCCTGGACTTCACGAGGAGTTCCAAAATGGTCTAGAGGTAAAGATTTATATACGGGAAGTCTTATTTTGGCTACCAGAAAAGTTTCAGGCATTACCGATAGTGTACCGGGGTGCCGAGAGGGTTCCGAGGGTCCACCTGTTGGGGAACGTCGCATGGGAAACAAAATTTTTCCTACGCACACGCAAACCTATCCATGGTGATGAGCATCTACGAGAGGGAGAGTGGATCTACGTACCCTTGTAGATCGCTAAGCGGGAAGCGTTAAGAAACGCGGTTGGTGTAGTCGAACATCTTCGCGATCCAAATCGCCGAGCGTCCCGCGATCTCATCACGATCCGTCCCGCGATCCAATCACGATCCGTCCCGTGAACTCATCACGATCCGTCCCGCGATCTCATCACGATCCGTCCCGCGATCTCATCACGATCCGTCTCACGAGCTTGATCACGATCTGTCCTATGAACTCATCACGATCCGTTCCGCGATCTCATCACGAACCGTCTCGCGATCTCGATCACGGTCCTTCCGATCTAGCGCCGAACGGACGGCACCTCCGCGTTCAGCACACGTGCAGCTTGATGACGATCTCCACCATCTTGATCCAGCAAGAGGAGGTGGAGAGGAGAGAGAGTTCACCGGCAGCGTGACGGCGCTCCGGTGATGGTGGTGGAGTGATTCCGGCAGGGCTTCGCCTAAGCGCTGCGGAAAACCGATCTAGAGGAGAAACTGTGCACCGGTGAAACGGGTAGCACGTGGCCGGAAATTCTGTCCAAAAACCACCCAATCCACTAGTATATATAGGAGGAGAGGAGAGGAGAGGCAGCCAAGGCCTTTGGGTCGGCCGAAATAGGAGGTGGGAAGAAATCCTACTTCACCTCCAATCCTAGTTGGAGTAGGATTGCCTCCTATTGGCTGATTTTCCACTTTTTGCTTTAGGACTTTCTCTCCTGCGCCATGGGCCTTTGTGGCTGTTTTCCCAGCCCAATAAGGGCTGGTTATTATTCTCCCACAGCCCATGGACCTCTTGGGGTCGAAGTACCCCTCCCGGAGGTCCTCCGGTACACTACCGGCACTCCCGGTACAATACCGATACTCCCGGTACACTACCGATGAGCCCGAAACTTTTCCGGAAACCAAACTGGGACTTCCTATATATGAATCTTTACCTCCGGACCATTCCGGAGCTCCTCGTGATGTCTGGGATCTCATCCGGGACTCCGAACAACCTTCGGTCACCACCATACATAACTCTACACTACCGAAACGTCACCGAACCTTAAGTGTGCAGACCCTGCGGGTTCGAGAACTATGTAGACATGACCGAGACACCTCTACGGTCAATAACCAATGGCGGGACCTGGACGTCCACATTGGTTCCTACATATTCTACGAAGATCTTTATCGGTTGAACCTCTATGTCAAGGATTCAGTTAATCCCGTATATCGTTCCCTTTGTTCTTCGGTATGTTACTTGCCCGAGATTCGATCGTCGGTATCTCCATACCTAGTTCAACCTCGTTACTGGCAAGTCTCTTTACTCGTTCCGTAATACAAGATCCCGTGACTAACACTTAGCCACATTGCTTGCAAGGCTTGTTGTGATGTTGTATTACCGAGTGGGCCCTGAGATACCTCTCCGTCACACGGAGTAACAAATCCCAGTCTCGATCCATGCCAACTCAACAAACACCATCGGAGATACCTGTAGAGCACCTTTATAGTCACCCAGTTACGTTGCGACGTTTGATACACACAAGGCACTCCTCCGATATCCGTGAGTTGCATGATCTCATGGTCATAGGAACATATACTTGACATGCAGAAAACAGTAGCAATAAACTGAAACGATCATATGCTATGTTTGTAGTTTGGGTCTTATCCATCACATCATTCTCCTAATGATGTGATCCCGTTATCAAATGACATCTCATGTCCATGGCTAGGAAACCTTAACCATCCTTTGATCAACGAGCTAGTCTACTAGAGGCATACTAGGGACATGGTGTTGTCTATGTATCCACACATGTATCTGAGTTTCCGATCAATACAATTATAGCATGGATAATAAACGATTATCACGAACAAGGAAATATGATAATAACTAATCTATTATTGCCTCTAGGGCATATTTCCAACAGTCTCCCACTTGCACTAGAGTCAATAATCTAGTTCACATCACCATGTGATTCGCATTGTTATGAATCTAACACCCAATGAGTTCTGGGGCTCGATCATGCTTTGCATGTGAGAGAGGTCTTATAGTCAACGGGTCTGCGATATTCAGATCCGTGTGTACTTTGCAAATCTCTATGTCAAACCGTAAACACTGCTACCACACTCCACTTGGTACTATTTCCAAATGGCTGCTCCACTATACGTATCGAGATTGCTACTACTAGTCATCCGGATAGGTGTTAAAGCTTGCATCGACGTAACTCTTTACGACGAACTCTTTGTCACCTCCATAATCAAGAAACATTTCCTTAGTCCTCTGGTTACTAAGGATAATTCCGACCGCTGTCCAGTGATCCACTCCTGGACCACTCTTGTACCCCTTGACAAACTCATGGCAAGGCACACATAGGTGCGGTACACAGCATGGCATAATATAGAGCCTATGGCTAAGGCATAGGGGACGACGTTCGTCCTTTCTCTTTCTTCTGCCATTGTCGAGCTTTGAGTCTCACTCAACTTCACACCTTACAAATCAGACGAGAACTATTTCTCTGGCTGATCCATTTTGAACTCTTTCAAAATCTTTGTCAAGGTATGTACTCATTGAAAGTCTCATCAAGTCATCTTGATCTATCTCTATAGATCTTGATGCTCAACAATTTGGTAGCTTTATCCAGGTCTTCCTTTGAAAATCACTTTCCAAATAACCGTTTTATGCTTTCCAGAAACTCTACATTATTTCTGAACAACAATATGTCATCCACATATACTGATCAGAAATTCTATAGTGCTCCCACTCACTTTATTGCAAATACAAGTTTCTCATAAACTTTGTATAAACATCAAAACTTTGATCACCTCATCAAAGCGTATATTCCAACTCCGAGATGCTTGCTTCAGTCCATGGAAGGATCACCGAAGCTTGCACACCTTTTAGCATCCTTAGGCCTGACAAAACCTTCTGGTTGTATCACATACAACCTTTCCTCAAGTAAACCATTAAGGAAACGATGTTTTGACATCCATCTGCCAGATTTCATAATTGAAAACACAGCAACTGCTAACACAATTCCAACAGACTTTTAGCATCGCTACGAGTGAGAAAGTCTCATCGTAGTCAACTCCTTGAACTTGTCACAAACAACTTTGCAACAAGTCGAGCTTTACAAATGGTGACATTCACCATCAGTGTCTGTCTTCATTCTAAAGGTCCATTTGTACTCAACGACCTGCCGTCTAACGAGCAAGTCTACCAAAGTCTATACTTGGTTTTCATAAATGGATCCTATCTCGGATTTCATGGTCTCTAACCATTTGTCGGAATCCGGGCCCATCATCGCTTATCCATAGCTCGTAGGTTCATCGTTGTCCAACAACATGACCTCCAAGACAGAGTTGTCGTACCGCTCAGGAGCAGTACACATCCTTGTCGACCTACGGAGTTCGATAGTAACTTGATCCTGAAGCTTCATGATTATCATCATTAACTTCCTCTTCAACTAACGTAGGCTTCACAGAAACATCTTTCTGCGCTGCGCTACTCTCTGGTTGAACAAAGGTTTAACAACCTCATCAAGTTCTATCTTCCTCCCACTCAATTCTTTTGAGAGAAACTTTTTCTCGAGAAAGGACCCAGTTCTAGCAACAAACACTTTGCACTCGGATCTGAGATAGAAGGCATACCCATCTGTTCTTAGGGTATTCTATGAAGATACATTTGTCCGCTTTGGGTTCTAGCTTATTATGTGAAAACATTTTCCACACAAGCATCGCAGCCCCAAACATTAAGAAATGACAGCTTAAGGTTTCTATCAAACCATAATTCACACGGTGTCATCTCAACGGATTTAGATGGTGCCCTATTTTAAAGTGAATGCGGTTGTCTCTAATGCATAACCCCAAAATTATAGTAGTAAAACGACAAGAGACATCATAGCACGCACCATGTCCAATAGAGCATAACTATGATGTTCGGACACACCATCACACTATGGTGTTCCAGGTGGCGTTTAGTTGTGAAACAACTTTCACATTGTCTTAAGTTGTATGCCAAACTCGTGACTCAGATATTCACCTCCACGATCATATCGCAGTCATTTTTATCTTCTTGTCACGATGATCTTTAAACTTCACTCTGAATTTGCTTGAACCTTTCAAACGATTCAGACTTGTGTTTCATTAAGTAAATATACACTATATCTACTCAAATCATCAGTGAAGGTAAGAAAATAACGATATCCACTGCACACTACAAGACTCACTAGATTGCATACATCAATATGTATCATTTCCAATGAATCACTTGCCCGCTCCATCCAACGGGGTCCTTTAGTCATCTTGCCCAAGAGGCATGGTTCGCATGTCTCAACCGATTCGAAATCGATGAGTCCAAATATCCATCAGCATGGAGTTTCTACATGCGCTTTATACCAATATGACATTTAGCGGCAGTGCCACAAGTATGTGGTACTATCATTATTAACTTTGTATCTTTTGACATCAATGTTATGAACATGTGTACTACTACGATCAAGATTTCAACAAACCATTCTCACTTGGTGCATGACCATTGAAGGTATTATTCATGTAACCAGAATAACTATTATTCTCTGACTTAAATGAATAATCGTATTGCAACAAACATGATCTAATCATGTTCATGCTCAACGCAAAACACCAAATAACATTTATTTAGGTTCGTTACTAATCCTGAAGGTAGAGAGAGCGTGCGATGTTGATCACATCAACCTTGGAAACATTTCCAACACACATCGTCACCTCACCCTTAGCTAGTTCTCCGTTTATTCCGTAGCTTTTATTTCGAGTTACTAACATTTAGCAACCGAACCGGTATCCAATACCCAGGTGCTACTAGGAGTACTAGCAAGGTACACATCAATAACTCGTATATCAAATATACTTCTGTCGATGTTGCCAGCCTTCTTATCTACCAAGTATCTAGGGTTGTTCCGCTTCAGCGACCTCTCACCTCATAATAGAAGCACTTAGTCTCGGGTTTGAGTTCAACTTTGGGTTGCTTCACTGGAGCGGCAACTGACTTGCTATCCATGAAGTTTCCCTCCTTGCTCTTGCCCTTTTCGAAACTAGTGGTTTGCTTAACCATCAACACTTGACGCTCCTTTTTGATTTCTACCTTCGCGGTGTCAAACATCGCGAACAGCTCAGGGATCAATACTTCTATCCCTGGTGTATTATAGTTCATCACTAAGTTCTAGTAGCTTTAGTGACAGTGACTCGGAGAACTATATCAATCACTATCTTATCTGGAAGATCAACTCCCACTTGATTCAAGCGATTGTAGTACCCAGACAATCTGAGTACATGCTCAACGATTGAGCTATTCTCCTTCATCTTACAAGCAAAGAATCTTGTTGGAGATCTCATATCTCGCAACAAAGGCACGAGCCTGAGATCACAATCTCTGCTCCTAGAACATCTCATATGTTCCGTGACGTTCAAAACGTTTTGAAGCCTCAATTCTAAGCCGTAATGCATGACGCACTAAACTATCAAGTAGTCATCGAAACGTGCCTGTTAGATGTTCACAACATCTATAGACGACGCTAGAGGGGGTGGCGCACCGAGCGGTGCATTAAGGACATAAGCTTTCTGTGCAGCAGTGAGGACAATCCTCAGATCACGGACCCAGTCCGCAATTTTGCTACCAACATCTTTCAATTCTATTTCTCTAGGAACATATAAAAATACAAGGGAGCTACAGCGCGAGCTAGTAATCTACAACATAATTTGCAAAGACACTTTGACTATGTTCATGATAATGAGTTCAATTAATCATATTACTTAAGAACTCCCACTCAAATTGACATCCCTCCGATCATTCGAGTGATACATGATCCAAATTCACCAACTCAAGTCCGATCATCACGTGAGTTGAGGTGGCTGCAATGGTGAACATCATTATGTTGATCATATCTACTATATGACTCATGTTCGACCTTTCGGTCTCTCGTGTTCCGAGGCCATGTCTGTACATGCTAGGCTCGTCAAGTTTAACCCGAGTGTTCTGCGCGTGCAAATCTGGCTTGCACCCGTTGTATGTGAACGTAGAGTCTATCACACCCGATCATCACGTGGTGTCTCAACACGACGAACTTTCGCAACGGTGCACACTCGGGGAGAACACAGTTCATCTTGAAATTCAAGTGAGGGATCACCTTATAATGCTACCGCCGTACTAAGCAAAACAAGGTGCATAAAAGGATTAACATCTCATGCAATTCATAAGTGACATGATATGGCCATGAACTTGTGTTTAAGATCTCCATCTTCGAAACACCGGCATGATCTCCATCGTCACCGGCACAACACCATGATCTCCATCATCTTGATCTCCATCAATGTGTTGCCATTGGGGTTGTCACGCCCTGCATGCTTCTACTACTATTGCTACCGTAGCGATAAAGTAAAGCATTACATAGCGCTTAATGATTGACACGCAGGTCATACAATAATTAAAGACAACCCTATGGCTCCTGCCGGTTGCCGTACTCATCGACATGCAAGTCGTGATAATCTATACATCACATGATCATCTCATACATCACATATATCTCATCATGTAATTGGCCATATCACATCACAACATACCCTGCAAAAACAAGTTAGACGTCCTCTAATTGTTGTTGCATATTTTACGTGGCTGCTATGGGTATCTAGCAAGAACGATTCTCACCTACGCATAAACCACAACGGTGATACACTAGTTTGCTTTTCAACCTTCTCAAGGACCGCCTTCGTCGAATCCGATCCAACTAAAGTGAGAGAAACTGTCACCCGCAAGCCATCTAGGCAACAAGTTGCGTCGAGGGAACCGGTCTCTCGTAAGCGTACGAGTAATGTTGGTCTGGGCCGCTTCATCTCACAATCCCGCTGAACCAAAATACGACCAAGGGAGGAAGCAATCTAAGCATCAACGCCCACAAACCTTTTGTGTTCTACTCGAGATCTCATCGAACCATCAACCTAGCTCTGATACCACTGTTGGGGAACGTCGCATGGGAAACAAAATTTTTCCTACGCACACGCAAACCTATCCATGGTGATGAGCATCTACGAGAGGGAGAGTGGATCTACGTACCCTTGTAGATCGCTAAGCGGGAAGCGTTAAGAAACGCGGTTGGTGTAGTCGAACATCTTCGCGATCCAAATCGCCGAGCGTCCCGCGATCTCATCACGATCCGTCCCGCGATCCAATCACGATCCGTCCCGTGAACTCATCACGATCCGTCCCGCGATCTCATCACGATCCGTCCCGCGATCTCATCACGATCCGTCTCACGAGCTTGATCACGATCTGTCCTATGAACTCATCACGATCCGTTCCGCGATCTCATCACGAACCGTCTCGCGATCTCGATCACGGTCCTTCCGATCTAGCGCCGAACGGACGGCACCTCCGCGTTCAGCACACGTGCAGCTTGATGACGATCTCCACCATCTTGATCCAGCAAGAGGAGGTGGAGAGGAGAGAGAGTTCACCGGCAGCGTGACGGCGCTCCGGTGATGGTGGTGGAGTGATTCCGGCAGGGCTTCGCCTAAGCGCTGCGGAAAACCGATCTAGAGGAGAAACTGTGCACCGGTGAAACGGGTAGCACGTGGCCGGAAATTCTGTCCAAAAACCACCCAATCCACTAGTATATATAGGAGGAGAGGAGAGGAGAGGCAGCCAAGGCCTTTGGGTCGGCCGAAATAGGAGGTGGGAAGAAATCCTACTTCACCTCCAATCCTAGTTGGAGTAGGATTGCCTCCTATTGGCTGATTTTCCACTTTTTGCTTTAGGACTTTCTCTCCTGCGCCATGGGCCTTTGTGGCTGTTTTCCCAGCCCAATAAGGGCTGGTTATTATTCTCCCACAGCCCATGGACCTCTTGGGGTCGAAGTACCCCTCCCGGAGGTCCTCCGGTACACTACCGGCACTCCCGGTACAATACCGATACTCCCGGTACACTACCGATGAGCCCGAAACTTTTCCGGAAACCAAACTGGGACTTCCTATATATGAATCTTTACCTCCGGACCATTCCGGAGCTCCTCGTGATGTCTGGGATCTCATCCGGGACTCCGAACAACCTTCGGTCACCACCATACATAACTCTACACTACCGAAACGTCACCGAACCTTAAGTGTGCAGACCCTGCGGGTTCGAGAACTATGTAGACATGACCGAGACACCTCTACGGTCAATAACCAATGGCGGGACCTGGACGTCCACATTGGTTCCTACATATTCTACGAAGATCTTTATCGGTTGAACCTCTATGTCAAGGATTCAGTTAATCCCGTATATCGTTCCCTTTGTTCTTCGGTATGTTACTTGCCCGAGATTCGATCGTCGGTATCTCCATACCTAGTTCAACCTCGTTACTGGCAAGTCTCTTTACTCGTTCCGTAATACAAGATCCCGTGACTAACACTTAGCCACATTGCTTGCAAGGCTTGTTGTGATGTTGTATTACCGAGTGGGCCCTGAGATACCTCTCCGTCACACGGAGTAACAAATCCCAGTCTCGATCCATGCCAACTCAACAAACACCATCGGAGATACCTGTAGAGCACCTTTATAGTCACCCAGTTACGTTGCGACGTTTGATACACACAAGGCACTCCTCCGATATCCGTGAGTTGCATGATCTCATGGTCATAGGAACATATACTTGACATGCAGAAAACAGTAGCAATAAACTGAAACGATCATATGCTATGTTTGTAGTTTGGGTCTTATCCATCACATCATTCTCCTAATGATGTGATCCCGTTATCAAATGACATCTCATGTCCATGGCTAGGAAACCTTAACCATCCTTTGATCAACGAGCTAGTCTACTAGAGGCATACTAGGGACATGGTGTTGTCTATGTATCCACACATGTATCTGAGTTTCCGATCAATACAATTATAGCATGGATAATAAACGATTATCACGAACAAGGAAATATGATAATAACTAATCTATTATTGCCTCTAGGGCATATTTCCAACACCACCTGCCCGGGGGCCCACATGGGCCATAGGGTGGCGCCCTATACAACCTAGGAAGGGTCACTAGCCCCTAGAGGCGCATGGGGCTTGGGGGAAAGAGTCCCAAAGAGACAAGGCACCCCGGAGGTGCCTTGGAGGATGGGGACTCCTCCCTTCCTTGTGGAGGGAGGACTCCTCCCTAGCCGCTGACCCTCCTTGGAGGAGGGTCCAAGGGCTGCGCCCCAACCCTTCCATGTTCCTGCTATATATAGTAGAGGACAGGGGAGGTCTGCGCACAACAATCACACATCTCGGCGGCACCCTTCTCCCTCCCGTTACCCCGTTCCTCCATAGATCGGTTTTTCAATAGTGCTTGGTGTAGCCCTGCTGAAACGTGCGCCGCATCCATCACCACCACGCCGGCGTGTTGGTCGTGATCCCACCTATTTCTCCTCCCTTTATTTATGGGCCAATAAGGAGGACACATCGTCGATCCGCACATGTGCTGAACGCGGAGGTGCCGTCCATTCGACACTTCATCAGATTGGATCGCGAAGAGTACGACTACTTCAAATGCGTGATACACGCTTCCGCTTAACGGTATACGAGGGTACGTAGACACATTCTCCCCTCTCTTTGCTAAGCATCTCCATAGATCTTGGGTGTTCGTAGGAGACTTTTTGTTTTCCATGCAACGTTCCCCAACACCTATGGATTCATAGCACTAGCTAGATGGCTCTCTCCATCTCCTCTCCCTCTCGCTCTCCCTCTCTCCCTCCCTCTCTCTCTCTCTTATGGTCTTCAATACAATGATCTCTTAGGTGACTAATTCGATGTTATTCTCATGACACGTTTGTTGGGATCCGATGAATTTTGGGTTTATGATAAGATTATTCATTAAAAGTAATTGAGTATTTTGAGATATATTATGTGTAATTTTATAGCTATGTATTCTTTCCGATCTATGAGTTTTCTTTGGCCAAGTTAATGAGTTGATCATCAGAGGGAGTGGTGCGTAGTAGTGGGTTCAATCTTGTGGTGTTCTTACTCTATGACAGGAGGGGTTGCAAGGCACACAATGTATTGTTTCTACTAAGGATCAAATGATGGGGTCTGAACATAGTGATTTATCTTACCTTGTTTACATTATGTCATTTTGCTTCAAGTATTACTTTGTTTGTTATGAACTTAATACATTGAGATGCATGTTGGATAATAGTATTGGGGAAGAGTAATAGTAGTAGGTGTTAGTAAGTTTAACGGTCTACTTATCACGAATGTAATGTCTATGTATGAATTATGCCATGAAGCATCACAATGATAACTATGTGTTTTTCTATCAATTGCCCAACTATAATTTGTTTACCCACCGTATTATGCCCATGAGAGAGATGCCTCTGGTGAATGCTATGGCCCCCGGGTCCAATTTTCCTATTAAATACTAAAAATACAAATTGTTTGTTGTTTTCAAATACCTTTTTTATTTTTATGTACCTATCACTACCAGATTTAATCCTTAGTAGAAACATTTGCTTTCGTTGGGTGCGAGTATTTGGTTTGTGTGTGTGCATGTACTGTTGAAGTTATTTGTGTGGTGTCTCCTATTGGTTCGATGACCTTGGCCTTAACTGAAAATACTATCTCCTACCATACTGCCTCATCCTTTCCTCTTCGTGGAAAACCCAATACCTACACCAAGTAGCATGTAGCTAGGTGGTATACATTTTGCAACAATGTAATTATCATAATCAACATTCTAAGGGTTATAACGAGATGAAGAATCATTAATAACAGATAATTTCTCATCACTAAAACTATCATTAACAGGCATTGGGTCATCTAGAATGTTTTTCATCCTAGACGGATGATCTACTACATGATTATCAACTCATTTTGTATCAACAATACACAAATACAACTCTTGTAATAAAAACACCCACCTAATAAACCTAGGTTTAACATATTTTCTTTCACACCTATTTAATAGCAACATGATCGGTGTGAATAGTAACTTTAGAATCAACAATTTAAGGTCTGAATTTATCACAAGCAAACACAACTGCTAAAAACTCTTTCTCAGTAGTAGCACAATTTTTCTAAGAACCGTCTAAGGTCTTACTAGCATAATGAATAACATTCATCTTTTAATCAATTCTTTGTCCAAGAACAACACCAATAGCATAATCTCTAGCATCACACATACTTCTGAATGGCAACTTCCAATCGGGTGGTTGAACAACAGAAGCGGTGATCAAAGCTTTCTTAAGTATTTCAAAGGTTTCTACACAATCATCATCAAAATAAAATGGAACATTGATACCTACAAATATATGGGGTCGTTTGTAGCCTTTTCAATAAATAAGAGTGTCAAACCCAATGAGAAGCTAAATGTAAAATTAATATTCTCTCAAGTTCTATCGACCACCAACACAACTCTACGCACACCAATGTTCACTTTACCTAGTACAAGAAATTAACTACTTTGTAGGTGCAAAGGATAAGTTTGCAAGAACAAAATTAGAAGTATTTTGCGATATAATAAAAAATAGATTGTTTTAGTAGAAAGGTTTCTGTAACACAAAGAGAAAGATTGTTCATAGGCAATTGAGTATGACACGTGTGATAATTATCGTATGCTATGAGGGACAAGCATAAGTTAACATGCTTTCTTTACTTGGACCATATGCACGTACAGTTAGAACTTTAGCAAGCATCCGCAACTACCAAAAGTCATCAAGTTAAACCTAACTATAGCATTAAGTGTAAAGTCCCCTTGCTCACATACGCTACATAACCTACTTACTCAAGTTTAAGTTTCTGTCACTCTCGCGGCCCACTATAAGCGAATTATGAAAAAATTGCAAACCCTATGGCGGTAATCCCACATGCTTGGGCAACATGGAGGATATCATATGACAACATCATAATAACATACAACACATATCAATCACAACATACCATAATTAACCCATAGGACGAAACATATCTACTCAAACATCATAGGACGACAACACATCATTCGATAATAATATGAAGTATAAAGCACCAAGTTTAAGTAGAGATTACTGTTGGAAATATGCCCTAGAGGCAATAAATAAAGTGTTTATTATTATATTTCCTTGTTCATGATAATCGTTTATTGTCCATGCTACAATTGTATTAATTGGAAACACATTACATGTGTGGGTAAATACACAACACTTTGTCCCTAGTATGCCTCTAGTGAACTAGCTCGTTGATCAAAGATGGTCAAGGTTTCCTAGTCATTGACATGTGATGTCATTTGATAACGGGATCACATCATTAGGAGAATGATGTGATGGACAAGACCCAAATTACAAACGTAGCATATGATCGTGTCAGTTTATTGCTACTGTTTTCTGCATGTCAAGTATATGTTCCTATGACCATGAGATCATGCAAATCACGGATACCGGAGGAGTGCCTTGTGTGTATCAAACGTCACAACGTAACTGGGTGACTATAAAGGTGCTCTACAGGTATCTCCGAGGGTGTCTGTTGAGTTGGCATGGATCAAGACTGGGATTTGTTACTCCGTGTGACGAAGAGGTATCTCAGGGCCCACTCAGTAATACAACATCACGATAAGCCTTGCAAGCAATGTGACTAAGTGTTAGGTGCGGGATCTTGTATTACGGAACGAGTAAAGAGACTTGCCGGTAATGAGATTGAACTAGGTATGGAGATACCAACGATCGAATCTCGGGCAAGTAACATACCAAAGAACAAAGGGAACATCATACGGGATTAACTGAATCCTTGACATAGAGGTTCAACCGATAAAGATCTTCGTAGCATATGTAGGAACCAATATGGGCATCCAGGTCCCGCTATTGGTTATTGACCGTAGAGGTGTCTCGGTCATGTCTACATAGTTCTCGAACCCACAGGGTTTGCACACTTAAGGTTTGGTGACGTTTCGGTTGTATAGAGTTATGTATGGTGGTGACCGATGGTTGTTCATAGTCCTGGATGAGATCCGGACGTCACGAGGAGCTCCGGAATGGTCCAGAGGTAAAGATTCATATATAGGAAGTCATGTTTTGGTCGCCTGAAAAGTTTCGGGCTCATCGGTAGTGTACCAGGAGACCATCAGGAGGGGTATTTCGACCCAAGAGGCTCCATGGGCTGTGGGAGAGTGTTTACCAGCCCTTAGTGGGCTGGTGGAAGTCCCACACAAGGCCCATGCGGTTTGGGAAAAAAAGGCCCAAAGAGAAAAGGAAAAGGCAAAAATAGGGTGAATCCTAGTCCTACTAGGATTGGAGGTGGAGTCCACCTCCTCCGCCTGGTTCGGCCGACTCCTTGGAGGCTTGGCCATTGTGCCAAGCCTCCTCCTCTCTTCCTCTTATATATACTGGAGCTTTTAGGGTTTTTGCATAGAATTTTCAGCCACGTGCTGCCCGTTCCTCGAGTGCATAGTTTCTCCTCTAGATCAGCTTTCTGCAGCGCTTAGGCGAAGCCCTGCCGGAATAGCTCCACCACCATCGCCGGAGCGCCGTCACGCTGCCGGAGAACTCTTCTACCTCTCCGCTCTCTCTTGCTGGATCAAGACGGCGGAGATCGTCATCAAGCTGTACGTGTGCTGAACGTGGAGGTGTCGTCCGTTCGGCGCTAGATCGGAAGGATCGTGATCAAGCTCGTGGGACGGATCGTGATTAGATCGCGGGACGGATCGTGATTGGATCGCAGGATGCTCGGCAATTTGTATTGCGAAGACGTTCGACTACACCAACCGCGTTTCTTAACGCTTTCCGCTTAGCGATCTACAAGGGTACGTAGATCCACTCTCCCTCTCGTAGATGCTCATCACCATGGATAGATCTGCGTGTGCGTAGGAAAATTTTTGTTTCCCATGCAACGTTCCTCAACAGTGGCATCATGAGTTAGGTCTATGTGTAGATGAGATCTCGAGTAGAACACAAAAGGTTTGTGGGCGTTGATGCTTAGATTGCTTCCCCCCTTGGTCGGATTTTTGTTCAATGGTATTGTGAGATGAAGCGGCCCAGACCAACATTACTCGTACGCTTACGAGAGACCGGTTCCCTCGACCGCAACTTGTTGCATAGATGGCTTGCGGGTGCCAGTTTCTCTCACTTTACTTGGATCGGATTCGACAAAGGCGGTCCTTGAGAAGGTTGAAAAGCAACTAGTGTATCACCGTTGTGGTTTTTACATAGATGAGAATCGTTCTTGCTAGATAACCGTAGTAGCCACGTAAAACATGCAACAACAATTAGAGGACGTCTAACTTGTTTTGCAGGGTATGTTGTGATGTGATATGACCAATTACATGATGTGATATATGTGATGTATGAGATGATCATGTGATGTATAGATTATCACGACTTGCATGTCGATGAGTACGGCAACCGGCAGGAGCCATAGGGTTGTCTTTAATTATTGTATGACCTGCGTGTCAATCATTAAGCGCTATGTAATGCTTTACTTTATCGCTAAACGGTAGCAATAATAGTCGAAGCATGTTGGGCGCGACAAGCCCGATGGCGACACGTTGATGGAGATCAAGATGATGAAGATCATGGTGTCATGCCGGTGATGATGGAGATCATGCCGGTGCTTTCTAGATGGAGATTAAAAGCACAAGTTCATGGCCATATCATGTCACTTATGAATTGTATGTGATGTTAATCCTTTGACGCACCTTTTTTTTCTTAGGACGACAGTAGCATTATAAGGTGATCCCTCACTTAAATTTCAAGATGAATTGTGTTCTCCTCGAGTGTGCACCATTGCGAAAGTTCGTCGTGTTGAGACACCACGTGATGATCGGGTGTGATAGACTCTGCGTTCACATACAACGGGTGCAAGCCAGTGTTGCACGTGCAGAACACTCGGGTTAAACTTGACGAGCCTAGCATGTACATACATGGCCTCGGAACACAAGAGAACGAAAGGTCAAACATGAGTCATATAGTATATATGATCAACATAATGATGTTCACCATTGAAGCCACCTCAACTCACGTGATGATCGGACTTGAGTTGGTGGATTTGGATCATGTGACACTCATATGATCTGAGGGATGTCAATTTGAGTGGGAGCTTTAGTAATTTGATTAACTAAACTCATTATCTTGAACAATAGTCTAAGTAAACTTTGCATATTTATGTTGTAGATCAATGGCTCGCGCAGTAGCACCCCTGAATTTTAATGCATTCCTAGAGAAAGCTAAGTTGAAAGATGATGGAAGTAACTTTGTTGACCGGGCCCGTAATCTGAGGATTATCCTCACGGCTTCCCAGAAATCATATGTCCTTGATGCACCGCTTGGTGACCAACCAGAAGACATGACCTCCGAAGACGTTAAGAATGCTTGGGAGGCACGTACTGGAGATTACTCAATAGTTTAGTGTGCGATATTGTATGGCTTAGAACCGGGACTTCAAAGACATTTTGAACGTCATGGAGCATAGGAGATGTTCCAGGAGTTGAAGTTTATCTTTCAGAAGAACGTCTGGATTGAGAGGTGCGAAACCTCCGATAAGTTCTATGCTTGCAAGATGGAGGAGAACGGGTCTATCAGTGAACATATACTCAGAATGTCTGGTTATTCAACTCGTCTAGCGGAGTTGGGAATTGCCCTTCCGCCAGAGGCGATCACTGACAGAGTTCTTCAATAGCTGCCACCTAGTTACAAGAGCTTTGTGATTAACTATAACATGCACGGGATGAACAAGTCAGTCGCTGAGCTGTTTGCGATGCTAAAAGTCGCTGAGTCTGAAATCCAGAAAGAACATCAAGTGTTGATGGTCAATAAAACCACTAGTTTCAAGAAAAATGGCAAGGTCAAGGGCAAGGGCAAGAAGGGTAAAACCAAGAAGGATGGCAAAGCACTTGCTACTCCTGTAAAGAAGCCCAAGCATGGACCCAAGCCAAAAACTGAGTGCTTTCATTAAAAGGGAACTGGTCACTGGAAGCGGAACTGCCCCAAGTACCTGGCTGACAAGAAGGCGGCCAACGACAAACAAGGTATATATGATATACATGTTATTGATGTGTACCTTACTAGCTCTCGTAGTAGTGCCTGGGTATTTGATACCGGTTCGGTTGCTCACATTTGCAACTCAAAGCAGGAACTACGAAATAAACGAAGGCTGGCAAAGGACGAAGTGACGATGCACGTGGGAAATGGTTCCAAGGTTGATGTGATCATCGTCGGCACGCTCTCTCTTCGATTACCATCGGGATTAGTGATGAACCTGAATAATTGTTATTTAGTGCATGCGTTAAGCATGAACATTATATCTGGATCTTGTTTATTGCGAGACGGTTACTCATTTAAATCAGAGAATAAAGGTTGTTCTATTTATATGAGTAATATCTTTTATGGTCATGCACCCAATGTTAGGGGTTTATTCATATTGAATCTTGATAGTGATGACACACATGTTCATAACATTGATGCCAAAAGATGTAGAGTTGATAATGATAGTACCACTTTCTTGTGGCACTGCCGTTTAGGTCATATTGGTGTAAAACGCATGAGGAAGCTCCATGTTGATGGACTTTTGGAGTCACTTGATTATGAATCACTTGACACATGTGAACCATGCCTCATGGGCAAGATGAATAAAACGCTGTTCTTTGGAACAATGGAACGGGCGAGTGACTTATTGGAAATCATACATACTGATGTGTGCGGTCCAATGAATGTTACAGCGCGTGGTGGATATCATTATTTTCTCACCTTCACTGATGACTTAAGTAGATATGGGTATATTTACTTAATGAAACACAAGTCGGTAACGTTTGAAAATTCCAAGCAATTTCAGAGTGAAGTTGAGAATCATCATAACAAGAAGATTAAGTTCCTGCGATCTGATCGAGGAGGTGAATATCTGAGTTATGAGTTTGGCAGTCACTTAAGACAGTGTGGAATTGTTTCACATTTGACACCGCCCGGAACACCACAGCATAATGGTGTGTCCGAACGTCGTCATCGAACCTTATTAGATATGGTGCGTTCTATGATGTCTCTTGCTGATTTGCCACTATCGTTTTGGGGTTATGCATTAGAGACACCTGCATTCACTTTAAATAGGGCACCATCGAAATCCGTTGAGACGACGCCATATGAACTGTGGTTTGTCAAGAGGCCAAAGTTGTCGTTTCTTAAAGTTTGGGGATGTGATGCTTATGTCAAAAAGCTTCAGCCTAAAAAGCTGGAACCCAAAGCGGAAAAATGCATCTTCATAGGATACCCGAAAGAGACAGTCGGGTATACCTTCTATCTCAGATCCGAAGGCAAAGTGTTTGTCGCTAAGAACGGAACATTTCTTGAGAAAGAATTTCTCTCGAAAGAATTGAGTGCGAGGAAAATAGAGCTTAATGAGGTTATTGAACCTTTACTTCAACCAAAAAGTAGCGCAGCGCAGAAAGATGTTTCTGTGGAAACTATGACGGTAGAGGAGGAAGTTAATGATGATGATCATGAAGCTTCGGATCAAGCTACTGTTGAACCTCGTAGGTCGACAAGGCCGCGTACTACTCCTGATTGGTACGACAACCCTGTCTTGGAGGTCATGTTGTTGGACAACAATGAACCTACGAGCTATGGAGGAGCAATGATGGGCCCAGATTCCGAGAAATGGTTAGAGGCCATGAAATCCGAGATGGGATCCATGTATGAAAACAAAGTATGGACTTTGGAAGTATTACCTGAAGGGCAAAAGGCCATTCAGAACAAATGGATCTTTAAGAAGAAGACAGACACGGACGGTAATGTCACCGTATATAAAGCTCGACTTGTGGCAAAGGGTTTTTCACAAGTTCAAGGTGTTGACTACGATGAGACCTTCTCACCCGTAGCGATGCTTAAAGTCTGTCAGAATCATGTTGATAATAGCTGCTTATTCCGACTATGAAATTTGGCAGATGGATGTCAAAACAACGTTCCCCAACAGTTTCCTTGAGGAAGAGTTGTATATGATGCAACCAGAAGGTTTTGTCGATCCAGAGAATGCTGACAAAGTTTGCAAACTCCAGCGATCCATTTATGGGCTGGTGCAAGCATCTCGGAGTTGGAATAAGCGTTTTGATGAGGTGATCAAAGTGTTTGAGTTTATACAAGTTTATGGAGAAGCTTGTATTTACAAGAAAGTGAGTGGGAGCTCTATAGCGCTTCTAATATTATATGTGGATGACATATTGCTGATTGGAAACAATATAGAAATGCTGGAAAGCGTGAAGGAATATTTGAACAAGAGTTTTTCAATGAAGGATCTAGGAGAAGTTGCTTTCATATTAGGCATTAAGATCTATAGAGATAGATCGAGACGCTTAATAGCACTTTCACAGAGCACATACCTTGATAAAGTTTTGAAGAAGTTCAAAATGGATCAGTCCAAGAAAGGGTTCTTGCCTGTGTTACAAGGTGTGACGTTGAGTAAGACTCAATGCCCAGTGACTGCAGAGGATAGAGAAAAGATGAGTGTCATCCCCTATGCTTCAGCCATAGGCTCTATCATGTATGCAATGTTGTGCACAAGACCCGATGTCAGCCTTGCCATAAGTATGGCCGGAAGGTTTCAAAGTGATCCTGGAATGGAGCACTAGGCAGCGGTCAAGAATATCCTTAAGTACTTGAAAAGGATTAAGGAAATGTTTCTCGTTTGTGGAGGTGATGAAGAGCTCGTCGTAAAGGGTTACGTCGATGCAAGCTTTGACACTGATCCGGATGACTCTAAGTCACAAACCGGATACGTATTTATTCTCAACGGCTGGTGCAGTTCCAAGCAAAGCATGGTAGCCGATTCTACATGTGAAGCGGAGTACATCGCAGCCTCGGAGGCGGCAAAGGAAGGTGTCTGGATGAAGCAGTTCATGACAGATCTTGGAGTAGTGCCCAGTGCACTGAATCCAATGAACCTGTTCTATGACAACACTGGTGCCATTGCTCTGGCCAAGGAACCAAGGTTTCACAAGAGGACCAGACACATAAAGCGACGCTTCAACTCCATCCGCGATTACATCGAGGAGAAGGACATAAAATATTTGCAAAGTGCACACGGATCTGAATGTTGCAGACCCGTTGACTAAACCTCTTCCAAGGGCTAAACATGATCAACACCAGAACAGCATGGGTGTTCGATTCATTACAATGTAAATCACATAGTGATGTGAGCTAGATTATTGACTCTAGTGCAAGTGGGAGACTATTGGAAATATGCCCTAGAGGCAATAAATAAAGTATTTATTATTATATTTCCTTGTTCATGATAATCGTTTATTGTCCATGCTACAATTGTATTAATTGGAAACACATTACATGTGTGGGTAAATACACAACACTTTGTCCCTAGTATGCCTCTAGTGAACTAGCTCATTGATCAAAGATGGTCAAGGTTTCCTAGACATTGACATGTGATGTCATTTGATAACGGAATCACATCATTAGGAGAATGATGTGATGGACAAGACCCAAACTACAAACGTAGCATATCATCGTGTCAGTTTATTGCTACTGTTTTCTGCATGTCAAGTATATGTTCCTATAACCATGAGATCATGCAACTCACGGATGCCGGAGGAGTGCCTTGTGTGTATCAAACGTCACAACGTAACTGGATGACTATAAAGGTGCTCTACAAGTATCTCCGAGGGTGTCTGTTGAGTTGGCATGGATCAAGACTGGGATTTGTTACTCCGTGTGACGAAGAGGTATCTTAGGGCCCACTCGGTAATACAACATCACAATAAGCCTTGCAAGCAATGTGACTAAGTGTTAGTTGCAGGATCTTGTATTACGGAACGAGTAAAGAGACTTGCCGATAATGAGATTGAACTAGGTATGGAGATACCGACGATCGAATCTCGGGCAAGTAACATACCGAAGAACAAAGGGAACATCATACGGGATTAACTGAATCCTTGACATAGAGGTTCGACCGATAAAGATCTTCATAGAATATGTAGGAACCAATATGGGCATCCAGGTCCCGCTATTGGTTATTGACCGTAGAGGTGTCTCGATCATGTCTACATAGTTCTTGAACCCGCAGGGTCTGCACACTTAAGGTTTGGTGATGTTTCGGTAGTATAGAGTTATGTATGGTGGTGACCGAAGGTTGTTCGGAGTCCCGGATGAGATCCCGGACGTCACGAGGAGCTCCGAAATGGTCCAAAGGTAAAGATTCATATACAGGAAGTCCTGTTTTGGTCACCGGAAAAGTTTCGGGCTCATCGGTAGTGTACCGGGAGTGCCGGTAGTGTATCGGGAGACCATCGGGAGGGGTATTTCGACCCAAGAGGCTCCATGGGCTGTGGTAGAGTGTTTACCAGCCCTTAGTGGGCTGGTGAAACTCCCACACAAGGCCCATGCGGTTTGGGAAAAAAACCCAAAGAGAAAAGGTGGAAAAAGGCAAAAATAGGGTGAATCCTAGTCCTAGGATTGGAGGTGGAGTCCACCTCCTCCACCTGGTTCGGCCGACTCCTTGGAGGCTTGGCCCTTGTGCCAAGCCTCCTCCTCTCTTCCTCTTATATATACTGGAGGTTTTAGGGTTTTTGCATAGAATTTTCAGCCACGTGTTGCCCGTTCCTCCAGTGCATAGTTTCTCCTCTAGATCGGTTTTTTGCAGCGCTTAGGCGAAGCCTTGCCGGAATAGCTCCACCACCATCTCCGGAGCGCCATCACGCTGCCGGAGAACTCTTCTACCTCTCCTCTCTCTCTTGCTGGATCAAGACGGCGGAGATCGTCATCAAGCTGTACGTGTGCTGAACGCGGAGGTGTCGTCCGTTCTTGCTAGATCGGAAGGATCGTGATCAACCTCGTGGGACGGATCGTGATCAAGTTCATGGGACGGATCGTGATCAAGTTCGTGGGACGGATCGTGATCAAGTTCGTGGGACGGATCATGATTAGATCGCGGGACGGATCGTGATTGGATCGCGGGACGGATCGTGATTGGATCGCGGGACGGATCGTGATTGGATCGCGGGACGCTCGGCGATTTGGATCGCGAAGACGTTCGACTACACCAACCACGTTTTTTAACGCTTCCCGCTTAGCGATCTACAAGGGTACGTAGATCCACTCTCCCTCTCGTAGATGCTCATCACCATGGATAAATCTGCGTGTACGTAGGAAATTTTTTGTTTCCCATGCAACGTTCCCCAACAATTACAACGCATAAAGAGTGGTCACACCGCTGCATAGAGGGGGAAGAGTTATTGATGACATCGTCGAAGTTGTAGATGTAGATCGCCTCCATAATGCTTTCCCCAACGACGCTCCATCACCGTCGAAAGAGAGGGGGAGCAACGGTTCATTGCGCAGGGTCGCATGCAGGGACCCACTGTTGGGGCAATACAATAACCACATGGCCACATTATGTTGGCCTCGTCCATGTTTTTCTTTTTAAATTCATTTTTCCTGAATTATTTACTATTGTTTATATTTCGAATATTTGAATATATATATTTCAAAAAATATTCTACATAAACTTTTGAAAAATTATTAATCACTCATTGGGAGAATGTTATACGTGTATAGAGAAAAGTAAGATTTTAAATTTTTCACGTGTTTATTAAAGAAATGTACGTGATATCTAAGAAAAATGTGTGTACAATATTAAACAAATGTATGCATGATTTAAAAAAATCATACATTAAACAAAAATATGTTAACAAGTTTCAAAATTTTGTCGGAACATTTGTTTTAAAAACTGTATACAATAATTTTTTTTGCAAACTATAAAAAATGTTTATACAAGTGCAACATAATGTTCCTGTAGGTTAAAAGATGTTTATGCTCTTTAAAAAGGAATGTGTGGCATTTTAAAGAAATATTCTTGTGTTTCCAACAAATGTCCTTGATGATTTTAAAAATATTCATACAATTTAATAAAGTTGTGCAGTTTAAAAATTCTAATAAATTATGTACAACGTGTATTCAAAAAAGTGTTTGAAACATGTATTTTAAAAATTGTACATCATCTATTTGAAAATGTCAAAATATTGTCTGAAAAATGTTTCACATCTGCGCTAAAAAATGCATGCATTGCACTCACAAATGGTAGACATGTATGAAAAAGAAAAACAACTGTTTAAAACCAGCAAAGAAATCAAAAGGAAAGTAAGGAAAACCAAGGAGTACGAAGAAAGCCATGAAAAAACTAAAAATATAATGAATAAAAAACTTAAAAAGGGAGCAGGGAAAAGCAAAGTATAACTAAGAAAAAAAAGGGAAACAGAAGAAAACTGATGAAAACGAAAGAAAAACCAAAGGAAACGGATAAACTAATTGAGTGAGCGAGCGAACTACGGGGATGTACGATCGCAGCGTGCGAATGCGAAAATGTAATAGCCTGGCTCTCTTTCCCATAGACGACTCGTAATAGGAATCGGTACAAACGAGGCATAACCCAAACGCCAAAAACTGTTCCCGCACAACGCTCCCGGACACTTCCCTGGCACCCACCTTCTCCTATGCAGCGAGCAAGCGCTATGATATGAATCGTTACATATACTGATCATTTGTGTTCTTTTGGAGACGGTCTCGGCATATCGTGACTTCACGCAAGCAGTTGTCTATGCATATCATTTGTTCTTTGGGCTGGTTTTTCGGGTATTCGTGTTTTTGGTATTCCGGTTTTGCAAGCAGGTCAGTTTTCTATCCAGTTTTCTACTTCTTTATTGTTTCTTTTTTTTTTCATTTTCTTCTTAATCTTCTGGTTTCTTTATTTTCATTCATTTCATCCTTTTTTTTGTTATGTTTCAGATTTTTTACCATTTTATTTTCCATTATTTTATCGCATAAACACGCACTTTATATAAGTTATTTTGAAATACAGAATTTCAATACTTGTTTATTTTTTAAAATTATCAAGAAACTTTGGAAATTAAGTTAATATTTTCTAAAATATGTAAATATTTTTAAAGGTTTCTCGTGTACTAACAAAATATTCAACATATATTAAATAATTAATAGTTCTCATGTATAATTTTTTGCCATTGATGTTTCAGAAAATAGTCATCGCAAATTAAAAAAATCTTGACCAGATATTTCAAAAATTTGTTCACTATGTTCCCTTAAGAAAAAAATCTTATCATATTTAAAAATATTCACCAAGTATTACATAATATTTTTGATGTACCTCAAAATACCTTATAGTGTATTTATAAAATGTTTATCATGTATTGAAAACTGGTCATTGTATAAGAGATGATATCTTGTGTGCTGATGCGAAAATCAATTGCAGTATATTTCGGTAAGACTAACATGAATATTTGAATTAGAGATATATGGACTAGAACTGAAAATATATTGCATATATTGTATTTGATTGTTATATAGTTGAAAAAAAGCATTGAATGTAAGTAGCATAAAACAATGAACAGTATATTTTTTAGCATGTTGGGGTGGGTCTTTGATGAGGTGACGTGTGTGGTGAGATGAAATATATTCTCGTTGGGATAAACATTGTTCCTGTTTTTCAAATGTAATTTTAAAAAATGATCATGTTTTTTAAATTTTGCTTGGAGTTTTAAACAATGTTCATGCTTTTCAAATATTGTTCACATATTCAACAAATTTTTGTGATTTCTAGTTTGTTTGTAGTTCAAAAAAGTTCGTGTTTTTCAAATTTTTGGGGCCAGGTTTTGAAAATGGTTCAAGGATTTAAAAAAACTTTCAAGTTTGAATAAATTCATTTTTTGAAGAAAATGTTCACAAATTTTGAGAAAGTTTGTGCTTGTAATTTGGAAGAAAAAAATAGACCTATTGCTGTCGCTCGTTTGTAATATTCTATGTTGTTGTTTACTCAGCATCGCTGACTCTAGTTGCTAGCAACATGCTACCCCAAGAGGAGGGTTCTGGCTTGATCCCTGACCAACGCAGAATGCACACCTCTTGGTGATTTTCACTCGATAGAGTACTGCAATTGTTGGGCCGGCTTAGTCGGGGGAGCCCCTGTGCAAAGCCCCGGCTATCTGTTGTGCTGTTTGACAGTGTTGCCTTTTTTTCGAGAGAGGTGTTAACAATGTTGCCGTACGCGGAGCACACCCCTTTTCCCGATCTACGATCTATGGGCCAGCCCATTAGGATGATTCGAAGGGTAGTTCATTCGCTTGCTTCCATAAGCTTCCAAGACGTTTTTCGGAAGCTTCCGGTGTGAAATTTTGTTTTACCTTATTTGTTTGTTTTTTGGATTTTATTTTGAAGTTTCATTTTAATTTTAATTTTTCATTTTTATGAAACGTGTGGTTTTTTCTGAAATTCAAATTTTCTTTGCAAACTCATCATTTAAAAAAACGGTGAACTTTTTTTATTTTTATGAACTTTTCATCATTTTTCCCAAATTGATGTTTTTTAAAATTTTGTCAAAAAAATCGAAAATATGTGGATTTGTTTTTCAAAATGGATGAACCTTTCGAAATCCATGAACCTGTTTTTTTTGGATGATTTGACAAGCTATTGTTCTGAGCTTAAGATGCTACTAGTGGTTGGGGCGCCACCCGGTGGCGCTGCCTGAGAGGGAGCTGGGGTGGTGCCAGATGGGGTGCGCCCCTTTCACTTTCTTATCTATACCATGTTGTATGAAAGGAACATGAAAGGACATAGGAGTGCAAAAGCAACATATCCAGATAATGGACTTGGCGGCTCTTTCAGTTTCCTTTTTTGATTTGGATAGCACATACATGGAATTCTTGATGAACTTATTATATTGATGCATATCATGAGAAATAAACTGAAATGGCATCACAACAATGCACAACAATATAATACCATCAACAAAAGCATCTTACTACATGGCAATATAAGATACAGCAATAGAAATTGCTGGTGGCCTGCCTCTGATACCTCACTCCGTCTGCGCCACGACTATGACAGGAGTGCGCTCACCTCGTCCACTGTGCACTTCATCACCCGGTGAGCTTTTTCAATGACTCGCCACATCTTTGCTAGTATGTACATACAAAACACAACGAGAAACATTGATCGTTTACCTGTAGCATCAAGGTTCTTGGAGGGATCAATAGAGCACACTTTAATAACTACACATACATTCGGGGTATTAAGTTCAATATGATGATGGGGTATCATGTTCAAAGTCGGAATACAACATCATTACACCTAAAACATTCTAACTCTATTATAGAGTCAAGAAAACTCTCAGCTGCAACTGAGAGCTGATAAAAACAGACGCCAACAGCTTACCTCTTATTAATACATGTTTTTTTTCGAAAATGTTTGCACAGAAAGCTTACGCGTAAAACCTTGTTTTGTAAAGCCAGATAAGTCCGTAATTATTGGACCTGCAATATCATAAAACACAAAATATCCTCAGGGTCAGCGCTCTAGCAGTGTGCAAATACAAGGAAAACAATAGTTCACAGAGAGCAAGATATAATATTCTAAACAACATCCTGCAGACCAATAGTTCACAACAAACAGTCTTGAAGGTTTAGTAAACTACAATAGAGGATAGTAGAATGCCAAAGCAGAGAAATGGGTAAGAACTGAAAGTGGGTACAAAAGAAAACTTATGAAATCGTAACAAAGATTTCATAATCCTACACTACCTGTGGAAATGAGTTGTTGCTCAATTGATTGATTAACATGCCTCTGAAATCAAGGAGGGTGTAATTATACTGCTAGTTCTTTGACATGTGGTATGAAACATCATCGCATCCTATAAAATATAATACGAAGTTCGGTAAAAAATTTGTATTTTTTATAAAATAACCAAGGGCATTGACAGTTGAAGAATCCAATATATTTCAAGTGTAATTAATAGATTTAGCATCTCACAAAGTATTTTTTGTGAGGCAATCTTATAAAGTATATGATATGCCGGCAATATCGTTTTAGCTTTCCATGGTTAATACCTAACCAAACTACAAGCATGAATATGCTGCGGCTACTGCCTGCTTTCGGCACCAAACCCGTATTGGTCGGGCTTCGCCTGCTGTTATTGGTTAGAGTTGGCGTGCACGAACATACACTGCTCCCCGTATTTGCAACTGCATGCACCATCCAAAACCGACGTTACATACTGATCTAAGGCGTGCAGCGAATTAAGGGCAGGAGCAATGAATCTGAATCAGAGGTCGTGTTTGAATTAGAGCGGGGGATTGGGTTACTTGTCGTGCTTGTAGTTCCTGCAGAGCACCGGCCATCAGTTCATTGCCGGCGAAGGGGATCGATCGTAAATGATAAGCAAAACCATGTACTACTATTCAAACCAAGATAATAAGTTTGTCATAACTGAGACCAGAGGTCATGGTAGTCAAGCAAATATGGCCAACTTGTCCAAATTGAAGGAGCCAGAAGCATACTACTGTAAGAAACTAAAGTTTATTTTAGTTAGACAGTGTAAGGCAGCCATATCTCAGAAGGATGCTTAATAAAGCACTTATGAGTATGATATTTTACAAACTCATCTTAATAAAGGACCACATCTAAAAGACTCTCCAGATGCACTAATTAAATCATCACTGCCATGTTTGCTTTTAGATTAATTTGCACATTGCAAGGATGCAACGAGCCAAAGTCATTTTCTTTCTATAAAAGCCTTAAATAGACACCGTGCTATCTGCACGTCCTAATCTGGGCTAAATAAGAGTGTATCATCAGTATAAAAACATTATTTTGTTTTATTCCCAAGATTAGAACTACTATGCCACACACCAGCATTATCCAACAAGTGTGATTTGACAAGAGGGACACACTGATTTGATCTATAAACTTTGGTCAAGCATGTCCCAATTAGTAAGAGCACAAAGTCAAGTAGCATGACTAATTCCCTGTTATAACTCATCGTCATCAGATTTAGCTACCCCAAGATTTACATTAGCAGTTAACAACACTTACATACTCCCAAACATTTGACAGATTCCAAGCCGCGTGCATGCATCACGAATACGGGTAGTAGAAGGAGGGAGAATATGTATGCCTGACTGGCATCATTGACGACGCCGATGGCCATGCCGGCGGCAAGGTCCAGGAATTGACACCAAAATCTGTACCTGCAAAAACACACAAAACCCATAGTGTCAATTAGGAGAAGATCATCCGAAAGAAAAATCAAAGAAGGGGGAGAAAAAGAATGTGAACAGCTAAAATCCAAGCACCAAACACTCAACAAAATTCCAAAGAAGCAACAAAGAAAGAAGAAGAAACCAAGAGAGAAATAGGAGATGCCAATCATATAATATAATGGGTATGGAAGAAATTAGCCAAATTAAGTTAGGACCCCACTTAACTAGTCAAATCGACGTCAAAAATATTATTTTGCTCCTTGTTGGTTGTAGTAACAAAGGCATACATCGAGTGGTTTCAAATGTACTCCCTCCATTCCGAATTTCTTGTCGCTCAAACAGATATACTATTATTTTAGTGCTAAATATATCCGTTTGAACGACAAGTAGTTTGAGACGAAGGGAGTATGTTTTTCTTTCGATAATTTCGGTGTTGATTTCTGTTGTCAGTAGTTATGTATGCTCTTGTGTCTGACTACATCTGAACTACATTCTCACTCTATGTGTGAGACGAGGCATCCCATAATTTGCTTCATAATTTTTGTTTTGCTAATTAACCCATACTTTGCATCATGAATGTTGATACTATTTTTTTGCATAAACTGATAAAACTTAAGCTAGTTTGACTTGGGACTAAACTAATAAGAACATTCTATTTTAGGGTGGACAGAGTATTTATTATATGATTGTAGAAAAGAACTACCTGAATGTTTATATATTTGAAGGAGGTAAAAGGATAATATCACAGCCCACACAAAGAATATTCACTCACGCGTGGGGTGGGGTGGGGAAAGGAGGAAGGAATGTAGCGAGGAACCAAGCCATTATTAATCTAATCAAGAAAGAGGCTATTCTTATCAAATTTAATAAAGAAAAGAACAAGAGGGACAAGGGGAAGAATAGAACACATGCATGAACTGGACGGTGTTAGGGTTAGCGAGGCGCCAACTGCTGATCTGTTTCCCTGTCGTGGCGTTCAACCACCTTGAACTCCAGCAGTGCCTCACCTGAGGGCAGGCCAAGCATCAGCCATGGAGATTCAGAAATTTATTGAAGAAAGGAATTAAAGACTGGACAGGAAGCCCGCGGCTTCCTTGTCAATGGAAAACTCAAGGCTCTCATCCAACACTGCCTCCTCTGCCCCAGACGCCCCCTCCTCGCCGATTGACGCCACCCCGTACCCGTCCTCCAGACGGAGGAGCATTACTAACCTGAAAGAGAATGACGCTTGTGTAACTATCATGAAGCGCAAACCTGAGACTGTACTGTAGCCACCATCTTCCCGGCGGTGCCCCACCTGTCATCTCCTCCATGGTGGCCGGGGCGCACGCCTCCTCCTCCTGGCCTTAGGGCGTTGCAAGCGTCGTGTCAGCCTTCATCCACTGCTTCTGCATCTGATTCGCCGTGCCTTCCTCGAGCACGAGCCTTCTCTGGTGCTGATGCTGGTAGAGTGGACATCAGGGTGGTCTGCCTGAAGATGTCGCGCGCGTCATGGAAGAGGCGCCAGGATGGGGCGACGACGGCGGTGACAACCCAGGCAGGATGAGGAGAGGAACGGGAAGGAGAAGGTGTTGGAGAAGCGACGGAGCCGGCGACACAGGGACTCGAGAGAGGAGGAGACGGGGACAGAGGGGAATGGTAGTAAGGAAGAAGCGTGTGCTGACGGCTAGGTTTACATGTTTTACTGAGATTTTTTCTTTAACCCCAGCGCTGCACTTGCCGACGTGGACAACGCAAGAGGCGTCCCTTCTGCATAGCTTATTGTATTTGATTGTTCTGAGCTGACGACCGACTCTCGTATCATTTGTCGACGGATCAGTGCCAGACAAGTACAGTGTCCCGTTCGAGGACCGGTGTTCGAAACGCCCTGACACCCCGTGGTAACATCTGAACATGTCTATGTACCTACTGCAAGTGTTTCGTTTTATTTGACAATGGTATACTTACATACAGTACTACTGTAGTCGCGTAACCTATAGTAACCTACATAAGCAGATCCGCGACGAGGTGACCTACCAGCTCGTCGACGAGCAAGCCCGCCACGACCACGCCGATCTCACGCTCCTCTTCCCCCTCGCCGACGCGCGCTGACCACCGCCGGCTCCGGTCCATCTCCGCCACAAGGTGCTCCCGGCCGCACAGCACCTCCTTCAGACCCCACCCAGCACCCGTGCCCTGGATCCATCCCTCGGCCAGCCTCGCCGCGGCCTCAAAGCTTTCTGACGTGCCGTTTTTCCTCGTCTCCGCGAAGAAGTCGAGTAGGAGCCGCCGCTCGGAGACGCCCACCGCTGAGACGGCGTCCGTTAGCAGCGGAGGAAGAAGGTCGTGCCTCCTAGGACCTTGGCATGCGTCGACGCTCCGGTGACCGTCGGGGAGTGACGGCGCTGTTGCTGCGCCGCTGTCGGGGCAGAGATACTCTGGCTGCTGTACCGGGACGCTGCCGGGGCCGTCGTGGTCCGAGGCGGCGAAGCTTTCGTCGAGGTCCACGGCCCCGACGACCTCCCCGACGCTCCCGAACCGTCGCCTGATCTTGTAGTGCATCTGTATATTTCTCCCTGCACCAGGACAAAGGTTAGAACTACGGTCAAGTAAGGCGGAGGAACTGTTCCATGCCCTTTTCCCCGACCGTCGCCGGCCGTGTGGCCCGGTGCAGGATCTTCACTCGATCCGGGCATTTTTGCCTTTTCCGACCGTATGGCCACACGAGCAGTGACAGAATAATCACGAAGGCGCGGCTTTTATGTAGCGCCCGCATCGTGTCGGAGCAAAAGACAAATCCCATTTCTTGGGCGTGCGTCCGTGACGGACTTACTCTGGTGAAGCTGCGCGAGGCTGTCGCTGAAAGAGGTGGAGCACGCGGTCCCTTCCTCCTCCTCCTCCTCCACGGCGTCGTTCTCCTCCTCGTCGTCGTCGAACGGGAAGTCCATGACCGCCACCGGGCTGAGCTGCTCCTTGTCGTCCGCCTCTTTGGATCCCCTCTCCATCGCCTGCAACATTGCACTCCAGTTAGTAGCACATTCGCTGAACGTGGATTAAACCACGGGACGGGCACACGAGTAAGGTGTTGCGCCCACGGCTGACCTCGCCACAGGCCAAAGGAGGGCCGGCACGGATCACGGGAGCGGCGCGCTCCGGCTTCCCCGGACGTTCTGCGCCGATGGCGACCTCAACCCCTCTCCCAGCAGACAAACGCAGATGAAACAAAGCAATCAATACCGATCTACACGCACGCACTGTCAAGTGTCATCCCGTCTCGTCGGAGGAAAGTCTCGTCGACCTAGCAGGGCAGAACGCGCGGCGCCTCGCCGGTAAACTATTCTAGTACAGTATATTAAATCTGGCCATTGAAGCATGCATGTTGCTCGTCGCATGTGGCCAGTGGCACATGCGACGGTTGCGCACGAGGACAGGGCCGGGGTACGAGTACGAGTACGTGGTTGGTAGAGACTCGCATACACACGCGTGCAGTGCAGCTAAATAATGCAGCGTGGATAGGGCAGTGGGTGCGTGCCATCACTCGGCCGGTCCGACCCGATGGAAGCTACGGCGGCTAGCTACCTTGCTCGACGGAAGCGACAGCACTCCACGTACCGCCATTTTTCCCCTCCCTCTCTCTCTCTCTCTCTCTCTCTGGGTCTGGGGGCTCACTCGGCGCCATCGCTTCCCGACAAGCCGCACTAACTAGGCGCCTCGGCCTAAACACATTTATGCTCGATCGGCGGCAACCACTGCCTCTCGGTGACCACCGGAGCTAGCTACCCCCACGTAGGCGCGCACTGCAGTACGTCCGGCATGCACCGGGAGTGAACAGGAATAACAGGCCGGACACAGAGCTCTAGACAGAGGCCTGTACCCATACTTTTACTCGTCAACTTCAAGTGCAGTACGCACTTACATACGGTAATAATCAAATAAAGGAGTGTACTACGTTATGTACTCTGCTTGGCATCTACTCCTAACTAACAAAAGAATGCAGCCTGAGAAATGTCAAACATCCTAGGCCGTAAACCTAGATGGCTAGGGTATTAATACTATACGATGTTCTACTACGACGGTTCCGTTCCGTCGACGAGTATCGTCACGGTCGGAGAGCACTGCAGGTAGCATCACGCATGGCTACACGAGTTTACCTTACTCTACGTACTACTCTGTACAAATAGTGCGGTACTACCGCGAAGGACCACGTACCGCTGTTGCCTACGGTATCAATGTCGTACCGGAGTAGCTTCCATTGGATGCTCGTACACATGCATGCACGAATCGAAGCGTGGCAATTAATGGTGGATACGGCCAACGTGCCTTGGTTTGCGAAATGAATTACTCCTACTACGTACGTGGGGCTCCCGTTTCATGGCAATCCAGAGCTTACGGGAATACGTAATAATGCAACGGACCAAATTAATGCCGGCTGGCGGGACGGCGAGGCCGGCCGGCCGGCGCCCCCAACTGAATTAACGACCGGCATTAATCCTAGTTATTGCAAGAAAACGGTGGTGATTACGGTACAGTACCTCCTTATCTTCTTCTCTCGTGCGGGCGGTACCGGCGGTGGTGACGCCGGCGTGCAGGCTCTCCGTCGAGCTTGCTGAGAAGTCGGACTCGGATTTCCTCTCGGTGGACGACCCCGACTCCGACGACTCCGAGTCGGAGCCGCTGCTGCTGCTGCTCGCGGCGGGCACCGGTGCCGCCGCGTCCTCCTCCTCCTCCCGGCGCCTCCAGCTGAAGCCGTCCCTGAGCCGGCGCGAGAGGCTTCTGATCGAGAGCAAGGGGTGGCGCAGGGATGATGATCGCCCGAGGCCGCGAGGCGCCTCGGCCGCCTCGTGGAGGGCGTTGTGGCGCGCCCGCAGCGGCGCCGCTGCGGGGACGCAGAGGTGGCGCGGGTAGCAGCGGAAGCCGGCGGCGCTGCACGAGTCGCAGTCCAGCTCCAGCAGATCCTTCAGCCTCAGCGGCTTGCCCCCGACGCCGGCCACCGCCACCGCCATTGCCGCGCCACTCGACCCTCGCCAAGCTGACCTCCGAGCAGAGTGAAGCGAGAGCAGAGCACAGAAAGGCCACTGAGCTAGCTAGCTGGCCGTGTGTCTATTGTGTCAAGCTAGCAGCCGTTAAGTACTCCACTGATCCGTACTTGTCTGGCTCTGGCTGCGCGTTGCGTGGTAGCTTCGGGCGTTCGTGCAGTCTGTGCACGAAAAGGAAAAAAAATACTTGTTTTTATGCCGGCCGAGGAAGAGGGAGAGACGACGGAATTGCGTGTAGCCGGTCATGGGCGTGGGTTTATGTAGACGCACGGCGCCGGTCGGGTTCAGAGGCCGGTGGTTAGGTTAGAGCATGGCTCCAAGGTAAACTGAGAGTGCATTGGTGATTGTATTACTTACTGCTAATCAGACGCGCACACCCACCAGGGACGGCTACGAGGCTAGTAGGAATTATGTTTTTGGTTCATGGGCGTACCACGTTGGTACGTGAACCTGAACTATCTGGGACCGATCGATCAACCCACTTCTATAATTGGGGGTGGCGCTCTCGTGTCTTGTCTTGTACTCGACGGCACCATCAGAGCCCAGCAAATTTGATGCACGGTAATCAATCGTGGTGAATTGTTTCCCATGGTGATGCTGAGGATTCTAACATTCCGGGTCAGCGGTGATTTCGGTCACGAAAAGCCCGGCCACGTCTAGTTTTTTGCTTTTGTTTTTTGAGGGGAGACGTCTAGGTTCTACGTGCAGAAATAACACTAGGCGTTTGTCTGTTAGCCTGCCAACACTGAGACCTTATACAATGTAAGGTGCTTAGTTAGGGTTAAACTGCCGAGACCAGTAGCTGGTTCTTTCTTACGGCGATTAAACTGCTGAGACCAGCAGCTGGTTCTTTTTTACGGCGATGAAACTGCCGAGACCAGCAGCGAAGTTTCGCGCGGTTTCCACGGCCATGGCGAATCGAATCACGGCGATCGGGTCTCGATACCACCCCAGCCCCCCAGACAGGCCTCTTGTACGGGGACGGGGTCAAGTAGGGTTGACCTGTACGCGTGGTGGGATGGGAATATATACTGGCCTCGACTCTTTTAGTACAGCGAGATTCGCGCTCCAGCTGCGACGCCGCGTGGTGCTCTTGGCCGGCCTGCTCGACGCCGCCAGTGCCACGAGGACCGGGGGGACAGCGCTCTACCCCTGTCTCTTCCGTGGTTTCGCCCGGCCGGGCAGCATGTCCGGCCGTCGCAATCTTTACCCGACGAGGCGAGGCGAGTTCACGACGCTAGCCGTGGACATGCCTGCTGCTCCGTATGGCAGCCGTTTCAGTTTCAAAAATTTCAGGTGCTTCTCTGGCTCCCATGCTATCAGCAAAAACTCGGACCGGATGGGCGGGCAACTAGCGGCTGGAACGATCGATCGGCGCCGGAGCAGAACCATGCAGTCTGCATGTCGCCACTACTCCTTGCCTTGCCTGGTCCACGACAGGCGTACGGCTCGGCGATGTGACTCAACAGCAGTACGAGTGATCTGGCAGGACCCAAAATTTCATTTCGTCGGCTCTTGGGAGGTTATTATATTACCAGTTAACTAACCATCCGTCAATGCGCTGATCTGAGTGAAACGGTGATGGTAATAATATTGTGAGATCAGCGTCGTGACTGCGTCCAGCTGTAACAGCAGGTTAAATTACATGTGCGGACGTGCTCAGTTTATTCAGTTTCGCCGCGGCTTCGGGTGGTTTTGGTGGACAGGGCGACGAGACCCTTGGATCGATGGCATTCATGCACAGCTGTAAGTCACCGCGTTGGTAACAGAATCTGGAATAGGTGTTGCAGGCATAGGTTTGCTCTACTTCCTGGGGCTCTTGTTTAGATTATTGTTGTACCCTGCCCACGATGATGCGGCGATTACAATAACGTTGATTTGGTGAAAGATGCGTCTTCTTCTCCCAGTCAAGTTGGTTGGGCAACGCAGGGTCAACATCTTGAGAAGAAAAAACGGATTTACTCCCTGCCACTGGGGATTTTTATTGTTACCCGAGCTAAAGTTCATCATTTTTACTTGTATCTGTAATGACTAATAACTGCTAACGCGTTGCAACGTGATATATATACGAAAGCGCCTAGAACTCATCCATCTGAGACATAACAATATCTCATTCACCTCACATCATCTATGTGTTGATCATGTATTTGTACCGCATTTTGGCTCTTCTTTTGTCTCGTTTGGTGACTTTTCTTTTTGTGCATTATATGGTAAAGCCGCCCAGTTTATCCCCCTGCAAGCACGTTACCTCTTGTTTCTTTTTTCTTAGACAATCCGCGAAGTTTTTATTCAACTGTCACAATGTTTACAGGGACGAACGAAAGTTCGTCGGGGTGGCCTAACCAAACATGGCGACCGGGCCCCAGTTGTAATGCATACTTCGCTAGATTGTGAGCTTCGACATTCGAGCTCCTAATTTCATGAAAAAATTACAGCTAGTAAAGCTATAGTAGAAAGGTCTATGATTTCATGTATGACGGCCCCATAGCATGTAGCACTCTTCCTCCGGGCCCCAGTTGTAATGCATACTTCGCTAGATTGTGAGCTTCGACATTCGAGCTCCTAATTTCATGAAAAAATTACAGCTAGTAAAGCTATAGTAGAAAGGTCTATGATTTCATGTATGACGGCCCCATAGCATGTAGCACTCTTCCTCCGGGCCCCAGTTGTAATGCATACTTCGCTAGATTGTGAGCTTCGACATTCGAGCTCCTAATTTCATGAAAAAATTACAGCTAGTAAAGCTATAGTAGAAAGGTCTATGATTTCATGTATGACGGCCCCATAGCATGTAGCACTCTTCCTCTTGATGTCATCTACCACCGTCTTGCAGTCCGATGCAACATGAATTGAATGAACATTGAGATCAATTGCTAGTGCCATCGCTTCTCTCACCACCATTGCTTCAACCGTAGTTGGGTCTCCAATCCCTCTTACTACCAACGCTGATGCTCCAGGGAATAGGCCATCCTTGTCCCTGTGGATGGCTGCCGTCGAGCCCACTTTCACTGAGTGTATCAGCGTCATGTCCGTGTTAATTTTAGCTGCATCTCCCCTGGGCGGCAACCACCCCGTAGGTCGCGGCACTGGCACCCGATCTGCAGACTCGCTAGGTTTCTTCAGCAACTCTAGATCTCTCAACTGTGATTCAATAAACATGTGTGTTGACATTGGGCTCTGAAATATATCCTCGCAAATAGCTTTTCTTCTAGCGATCCATATTGCCCACAAGGTGATGGCCGTTCTGACAAAAGAGCTCTGTGACAAAACTCCCATCATCTCAAAAACCCAATCCCTTGCATTCTCCATGTCGTTTTGCACCATGCCATCAACCAGCTCCTCTTCTGATAGTGCTGAGACGCTCCTCGCCATCGAGCAGTTAATTAATGCATGCCTCCAGGAGTCTATCGCTCCACATAACACACATGTCGCTGTTGTGGACATATTTCTGTGCTGTAGAAGATCGGCTGTAGGGATTGAACTTCTTGCTAGACGCCACATGAACATTTTTACTTTTGATGGCACCGTTGTCCTCCATAGGGCAGTCCATTCGTTCCCTTCATGCTCACCTACTGGCAGGCCTTCCTGCTCCTCAATCCACTTCTCATGGTTGAGCTTGGTTTGAAGTATCAAGCGGTATGCAGATTTGATAGAAAAGATCCCTCGTGTTTCACCACTCCAGGCCCATAAGTCGTTCACATTTCATGTACAAAGGGGTATAGCGAGTATAGCTTCAACATCAATGGGTAGGAAAACCGTTCTTACTAGAGGCTCGTTCCAGGACGCTGTGCCATGGTGATCAGCTCTGAAACAAGGTTAGGAGGGTTAGTGACGAGGATATGTACCTAGGGTAGGATCCTAGGCCTGACCTACATACCCTACCCAAGGACACTACATTGGAGAACTTGAAGATCACAAGTAAGCTTCCGACTAGATTCTCGGTGGCGCTCAAGTCACTCGACAAGCAATCCACTCGGAGACTTCTTCCTCCACTCGACAGTCGTCTGTCACTCAGAAGACCTCACTGCCAGTCGACGTCAGAAGACCAGAAGCCACCCCCAGGAGGCCAACAGGCAGGCGTTAGGCCCTTCATCATTAGTAGCTTTTATTATGTACGTTACCAGTAACGTTAGTCTTTAAACCCATGATCGGACCCTTGGATGCCGGGTAATTATGAGGGGCAGGGAACTCTATATAAGACACCCTCCCCTCTGGCACAAGGGTTCGCAACCACTGTAATCTCAACATTCCACACGACAAAGCTCCAGAGCACTGAGACGTAGGGCTGTTACCTCCACGAGAGGGGCCTGAACTCATACATCCGTTTGTACACCCTCGCCGTAGCTAGGACTCTGCCCTCTCCTTTCATACCCCTACCTTCTATTATCAGGCTCGTTCCCACGATAGTTGGCGCCCACCGTGGGTCAGGCGTCTAAGCGACTTCCGGTGAGGTTGCATTTTTTCTCCTTCAACATGTCTTTTGGCGGTGTTTTTGCCCTGGGCCACGAGACCCGTTTCGAAGCGCTCACCTTCATCGCTGACGATTCGGCATGGCTACAGGAAGCGCCTCTCGACATCGAGGCGCTCCCAGTCCGCGGGGCTGCGCACTTCCGCGCAAGTCCCTACGGCGTGTTGCTGCGTCAGCCATGGACTCCCTATGCGTTGGTGCCCCTCGCTTTCCGTTGTCGCAAGCGGTCCGGCCGCTCACGACTCCAGCGATGGGTCAAGCATGCAGTGGCTCGCTAAACTGCCACTAGTTGAAAACAGACCTTCGTCCTCCTCATTAGTCGCGGTTGGCTTTTGAACCGGCACTAATGTGATCATTAGTGCCGGTTCATGACGGGGATCATTGGTGTCGGTTCGTTACGGACTTTAGTCCCGGTTCGTGCCACGAACCGGCACTAAAGGTGTGGTGGCAGGCCGACGTCAGCCTAGGGCCCCACGGGAGCCTATAGTCGCGGTTGGAGCCACCAACCGGGACTAAAGGGTTGGTCCTGGCTGTGGTGGGAGTTTAGTCCCACCTCGCCAAGCAAGGGGCGCTCGCACCGGTTTATAAGCCCACCCCTCTCTGCCTTGTTGAGTTCCTCTCAAATTTAAAATAGATGCCCTTATATGGGAAATTTGACCTAAAATCAAACTGAATTTGAGTCTAATTTCAGGTCGAATTTTCCCTATATAAGCGCATCTATGTTCATTTTTGCTATTTTTATGTTATTTCAATTTTTTAAACATATTTTAACTCAAGACTTTTTCTGCATTCAATATGCACCATTCAAAGCCACATCACCACTTTTCAACCCTTTTCTGACCTCATTTACTATTTTTCATGCATTTCGTGATTTATTTTGAGCTAAGATGACCCTCAATTGAAAAGCACCGCAAATGAACTCTGAAATGGTTGAAAGTTGGCATGGTATCATCATTTCACCCACATAGCATGTGCTAAAATTTTGAGAGGGTTACGGAAAAAACTGGATGCACTTCGTGTACAAAATGGACAATCTCTTTCAAAGTGTGAGGGTTTTGGATGAAAACCCATCAGTTACAAAAGGATTTCAAATTTTTAAACACATTTCAACTCAAGAAT